>OX328113.1:15124900-15724900 GCA_946811185.2 Hippopus hippopus | reverse complement strand
GTTTTTGGCATGGGCTTGGCTTGCTAAGCCGAATGCTATAGTAATAATGTATACGAACATTTCAACTCCTATGAAAGATATGCGATGTTAATCGCACGAAAATGTTTGACTAAGAACTTCGAGCCCAAATGAGCTAATTTGTTAAGTTCTGCAAATTAGTGCGCTTTAACATTGAAAGAAACATTCGGCAAACCTCGGATGATCCGTTGATCAAAACCCTAGATGTAGTTACGAAATCGGACGATTTGTGACGAGTGATGCTGCCGAACACTACTTGGAATCTTTCTCATAGAAATGTTCCTTGAGTAGACTTCTATCATTCATAAAATTCTATTCCGCTTCAAAATTAAACTTGGACAATTTGTTGAATATCAAAAAGGAGAACTTAAGCAACAGAGGCAGGCAACCATCAAGATATTTTTGACCATGTTTTGCCCCTATTTTGACTTAATATTGTCTATAAGCAACTGCTGCCGAACTTTGGCTATTGCATGCGGTGCTCTTTTTATTTGTTGCCATAAAAGCTAAAATGCAACAGAAGGAAAAGAAAAATTGTTAGAAAATTATCATCTCAGAAATCATATGCTCTGTGAGACGGAGACTTTATGGAATTATTCATCATATGATATTGGCCTGTGCAGATTTTGTGTTTATCCTTGTCATTGCTCAAAGGACGTGTATGGTTCATATCGCAACTTTAAAGTTGCCATAGTGTGAAAATGGGAAAAAATGAAAGAAAGGGGTGTTCATTGCTATAATATAAGGGATTTTTTGCACTTTTACAGAAATGGTCCCTGAGTTGTGCTTTATCAGTCGTATTTTTTCAACCGATTGGTTGCTATGGCGACCCAAATAACAAGGAAGAAAATCCTTCGAAAATCATCTTTGATTCCATAAAGACGACGACGCGAAGACTTTACAAAAATAGCCTACTCATTATATCAGCCTGTACAAATTTATGCTTTTTTATTCTGCTGTCAGCTCCACAGACTGTCAGTGTGAGACTTTGTCGGTATTTTTAGCCTGTACAAATGAGATAGCATTTTCAAGCCTGTACAAATGTTATAGCAGTTTTGAGCTTGAGCTCTGGTGCGCTTCTTCATCCTACTTCTTCACCCCTTGTGCTTCCCTTCAGCGCTTTGATTTTTTTAATGCTTTGATGGTTAATGTCGAAAGCCTGAGCTTCGGCGTTCGACTGTCTATGTACCTGTCTACTAGCTGCTTAGTTGTTCACATGTAGACATTGATTTGCGTTTGCTCCATGAATGGTCAAATGATCGATGTACGATCTGAAAGGGGATTCGATACCTTATTCAGAAAGGTAAATAAACTCAAATTTGATGAAAAAAAAACAAGATGAAAATCGTGAAATCGGATGATTATAATTTTGTTGCTGTCTCAGATAAATAAGAGACAAAAACTAACGACCGCAAGTTCGACATTCCACTGGTTGTTAACTTGTTACCTAGACGTTTCAATGAATTACCTTCAGTACTTTGATGGTGATAAAAAAAACAATATCGTACGATATAGCTGGTTTCCTGTCTGATCTGCTTCCCACTGTGCTGGAAACCAAATTAAAGATCATTTCCATGTCAATCGAAAGATTTACAATCCAGGCTTCTGTTGACTAGGATGGTGTGATTAGACTTTGTTTTATGCTTTACGTAAAGACATATAATCTCATGATTCATTAATTCATGACATTGTTCACTCTTTAGAAGAACAGAGGAATTCTGAGGAGCTAGAATATACGCTTGAAAACTTTTATTAATTTCAGTTGAAATAGAGGAGATGGAAGGACAGCTTCCAAAAACGCTTTTCATTTTGAACATGTTTCTCTCATCCGGAATCGTAAGTTATGAACTTTTGTTTTCCAACAGACGACAACATTTTACACTTAGGCCCTATCTATATTGGATGCGTTACTGACGACGAATTGTATGTATCTGAAATGATGGTAATAGGTTTTAGGCTGCTTGAAAAGCTAGGAAAAGGAGAGAATGCTGACCATATTCACCTTTTCCAACAATGTCTTCAGTAGTTTTCTTCCCAGACTTGTATGAACAGTTCGTTGCTAGCTCTGCATTTTTTAAGAAACATCAAGGTATTGTCATAGCCCAGGCATCATATGTGTCACTGCCATCTGCATTTTAGTGCAGAAACTTTGACATTTTATGATATCTTTGTTATTCTTGAAGATATTTAGATCTACTTCAAACTCTGTGGAGTTGTTAACTTTCTAGAAGGGGAACCTATACAACAGGGGCAGGCAGCTATCAAAATATTTTTGTCTTAGCAGGGTTCCCTCTGGCTGCTTTTTTTCTTGCGCCATCACTTTCGCCAAATGAGAAAAGTTTGCGCCAAATTGAAATAATTGGAGCCAGTTGGTGCCAGTTTTAAAATGAAAGTACAGTAGGTCGGGCATAATCAAGAATTGGTCAATAAGTTATCATTGCATGGTTGTGTCATGAGCAATAATATAAACAAGAAAACATTTGTTTTTATCTGATTTAATTACTTGTATCTATGTTGATTGTGTGAATATATTCCACAATTCCAAAAATTAGTTTTGTTAACAATGAAAAATCATTATGTATTAAGTTTAAGTAGATCTGTCATTAATATTTGTAAAACCACTGTGACAAAAGCAGAACTAGGTCATTGATAATCGATGAATGCAGGAAAAACAACTTAGAAAACTCAAGGACGACGATAACATAACCATCCGGGTTTTAGTCAGTGCCGACGAGGTCGGCATCTCGTAAACCACTGTAGACCTATATTAATTTAATACAGAATCTATCAACTTTACCTGCGATTATAATTCATTTTGACATTTAACCAATATTCACGATTTATATGGGACTCTGGTCTTCGATACTTTCACTTTATTACAGTTTTCCAAAATTAACTGACAATATAGCCGGAAGTTTATGTTATCGGAAGTGTATGTATATTCGGATAGTCAGGTGTGAATGTTATCGATCTGTAAAGTAATTTGGATTACGTCGATGCCGTAGTTTATTCCTGCTAATTAACTTCAACTCTATTGATGAATTAGCGGTCATGCATCCACGCATTGCGGTGAAGGGGACCAGTATTAAAATGTACGGCATCCCGATATGAAATATCGGCGCCAGTCATTTTAGCCAATCGGCATTTTCTTGCGCCACATTTAAAAATCTATCGCAAATGGCGCCAAATGCGAAGCCCAGCGGGAACCCTGTCTTAGATATGTGCCCAGGGTTTTCCATGACACACAAATCCTGCGTCATAGACACGATTTTAATTCAAATGACCCCCAAACTAAATGACAGTGCGTCATCGGTGACGCAACTTTCCAAGTCTAAATCATATACGAAATTGAATAAAGCGTCATAAATCCAAGTCTGTTCTTGTTTCAATGTCAGATGAACAACGTTCTTTTTTTTTAACTACAGGGCTTATTTTAGATGAAAGTGGTTTTCCGGTAATTTATTTATAGAATAAGACTGGTTTACGCATTATTGCCGTAAAGTATAATGTACATGTGTCGTAAATATGGGCCCAGTCAAAGTCTTGGTTGGGTTCTCTGTATTTCATAGCATATTTTATACGACTTCCGGTATGTAAAAATACACATTACCAGTCTGTGCTGTTCGCGGAAAATAATGTAGCATTCTTCTATCGTCTGCTTCCTACAACTGCTGATCAAGCCACGTCAAGCAGCGATTCAGACGAAAATGTTTGGTCTGTCAAAATGTGAAATCGACCTTTCGGTCAGAAATGACTGACCAACTTTTCTGTCTTGGGGTTTAAAGGTGAAATGCATTGTAAATCGTGCTTGAAGTTGATGATGAAGATCTATTTATTTTGACCCCCTAAGTTAACGAAATGACCCTCAACTAATGAGGAAGGGGGTCATAATGACCCCCAATTTTTAAAGCCGAGGGAAAACTGTGTTTGCCCCCTTTATCTAAATAGAATTTCAAACAGCTTCAACATTTATCTCTGTTATAACTGAAGATATTTACTTCAAACTCTGACAAGTTTTTGATTCAGCAAAATATATATGTACACCTGCAGTCTCAGTTTTTGGGTAATGGTTTAACACCTTGCCACACAATCTGGAGATTTAATGTTGTTGAGAAAGATGGATTTTTGAAATTTTTTTTGGACTTTTCCAACAATGTTTTCTACCTTTTTTCATCTCATCGTTTTAGCTGCATTTAATTTGTCATCTGCAACTACTAGAGTTTTCCATAGACTTTGTCAAATGGGGGTCAAATGACTCCCTTCAAGTGAATTTAAGAAGTCAAACATGTAAACTTTGAGAGACATTCAGAAAATTTGCGGTTCTAAATTCAAAGGAACATGGGGTAAGGGAAAACCCTAAACTGCTTTCAATTTGGAAGACTGAAATATTTGTTGTCTGGTAAAGTGTTAATCAGTTGGTAAAGGATTAATTCCTTACTGAATCAGTGTTTCTCCCAGAGCGCGTTTCTTGCGTTTTTGATGCAATAATTTCTTAGCTGACGCACTAAATTCGTCCTGTGTGTCTTTTCTGACGTAACCAAAAAATCAGTTCAATCAAAACAATAGTTTATAATGCACACCATGACGTCGAGCCAAGATAGTGATACTAAAGGGCAAAATATTCATATGCTGAGAAAGATTTCGTACGCCATGATTATTTGATACTGAGAGTTTATGATACGGCGCCCAGTATCTGAAACTGATTTTATTGATAATTTATTGATAAATATCTGCCAGTACTGCACAAAAAAAGAATTAAAGAACATGGATTACTACCAACTGGCTTCTTTCTGATAGTCACACATTTGAAGCTCTTGTTGAGTAATAATTAACTAGGTACGGAATAACTATAGGAAGGTCAATTTGTCGCCCTGTTTTAAACGTGTACGGTCTGTGTATTCTAGACGCTTTCAGAAACAGAATGGCAGATAAACTGAAAAAGAAAAAGAGAAAGGACTTGCAGACTGTTTTGTTGTCCCTTCTGCAAGTAAACACCTCGAAAACATGAAAAAAAAAGAAAAATCAACAAATATCCAGGTCTTGTCAGACTAAGAAAAATAGTTTCAGTTTGGGGTCAGCAGAGTCACAGGGAAAGGTCCCAAAACATGAATTTAAGTAGCTTTAAAGGTGGGTATTTAGATTTTTCACATCTCACCAAATTAAAAAATATATATATATTACTGAAATTTATATGAAAAAACAATACAAATCATCAATAATTAAGAATCATAAAATTACAAAAGTAACTTTTTTTGATGGTGTTTCCTTAAAAGGCTATGTAGCCTCTTAAGGTATTTTCAGATTTCGTGCCAGAAATCAAAAAAGCATTGTGGGAATGTCAAGTGACTGGCACGTGACCAATGACGCTTAAATTCGATAACATAATAAACATGTAATTATTTTCTATAATGTCTTCTTCGGATGCTATGTTTGAAGCTTTGTCTGTGTATTTCCGGAATGTAAATGAGCGAGTTGCTCATGTAAAAATAGAACGTGTTTCCCGTCGGTGTCGGCCTGGGCCGTAGTAAATCTCTAATTTCTCTTGTTGTCGGATGGTTTTCGACTACTAGGGTTTTATGAATGAAAATTAAAAGGCTTTGGGAGTATAAGGATAATTTTTTTGTAAAATTTTCGTCCCAAAATCTGAAGGGCCACCTTTAAAAGGGCATTTAAAAAGGTGACCCCCAAAAATTAGGAATACGGATCACAAATGACCCTCAAAAATTTGAAGCTGGGAGAACCACTGCTGAATGACAAAGTTTCAGACTCTTCCAAATTCATAGTTGTTGTAGACAACAAACTGAATGTGGCTCATTTGATGAAATTTTTCTCTGAAAGGGTTTCAAGCATTTTCTGCTTTTCTCACAATGTTCTCAAAAGGCTTCTTCTTCAGGGTTGTTAAATCAAGGGATAGTTTGGTAAAGGGTTTAATTATTCATGTGTTATATTGATGATACGGAGAAGATGCGGTAGATCAAGTTCAGACTGCATAAAACATGCAGTCTGATCATTTGAGACTATATTCATGATTGTCTGCTTTTTAGTAAATTTTGAAGTTGCTCTCTTTTGGGTCTTACCTCTAGACTTCAAAATATGCAAAAGGTTTATTTAGTGCGCTTAGGGTTGAGAGTGTATCATTTTTCTTCCAAAACCTATGTTGTAGTTATTTATCAGAATTTTCTCTTGAGACAGTGAGCTTTCGTAAAGAATTGATAATGAGGCAAAGAACTTAAAAACAAGAGTATCTCTTGTCTGATCTTCTGATTTAAATTTTGTATATCAGTTATTGCTCAGTTTTATATTATAAGTATGTCCTCCTATTGGATAAATTGAGACAGAAAGCCTTTGGAAAGATTGTTGGAAAAGGAGGATATGCTGCTTACTAGCATTTTGTCCTTTTCACATGTTTTCTGTCTTTTCAAAGACATATTCATTCATGCCTTTAACTCTTTACCACACAATCCTGACTTTTAACCACCCTGAGAAAGAAGCCTTTTGAAAACATTGTGGGAAAAGGAGAAAATGCTGGTAACCAGCATTTTCTCCTTTTACCACAATGTTTTCTACCCTTCCCAAACCAAATTTCAATTTTTCAGTCAAATTTATTTTGTCGTCTGCAAATGCTTTCAATTTGGACCAGTCTATAATTTTGTCGTTTGGTAAAGAGTTAATTGTTTAACCTTTTACCAAACAATCCAGTCCTAACAACCCTGAATACCGGTAAATAAGCTTTTGAAGATACTATAGAAAAAGAAGAGAATGTGGGTAATCAGAAATCTCACCTTTTCTGACAATGCTTTCTACCCCTCAGTAGTCTAATCCCATGATTTACGCCACATTTTGATCTGTAGTCTGGAATTACTTTCATACTGTACAAAGGTAAAATCTTGTGATCTGGTAAAAAGTTTTAAAACTCTTAAGGATTAAGTATGACCCCTAACTCATTGGTAAATATTGTGAAACATTGACATTTTCGTAAAGCCTTTTTGGCCAATCTCAGCAACTTCCATCTTTTAATATGAGAGTAAGGGGCGGTAGACTCACTAACTCATTGGTAAATATCGTGTAACATCCACATTTTCGTGAAGGCTATTAGGCCGATCTCGGCAGCCCCCGTCTTTTAATATGAGAGTTAGCGGCTGTAGACCTTAACCCATTGAAAAAAAAATAGAGCTGTCTTAGTTGAAGGCATTAATGTCAATGACAATTTAAATGTGACTTGAATGATGGGATCTACTGTTGAAAGAGTTGAAAATCTTGTGAGAAAAGGAGACAATTCTGGGTGCCAGAAAATTTTAGACCTGTCCATTTTGAAAGCATTTGCTGATGACACATTGAATTTGGCTTTGATTATGGTATTTGTCGTGAAAGAGTGAAAAACATTGTGAGAAAAGGAGAAAATGCTGCCTACCAGCATTTTCTCCTTTTCCCATAATGCTTTTCAAAAGCTGTCTCTATCAGGGTTGTTAAAACTCGTGATTGTTTGGTGAAGACTGTAATGTAGGGTAATGACACATGGACTTTGGAGCGCTTGAGGTTTAACAGTTTACCACACAATCCAGACTTTTAACGACCCTGAGAAAGAGGCCTTTTGAAAACATTGTGGGAGAAGGAGAAAATGCTGGTAACCAGCATTTTCTCCTTTTCCCCAATGATTTGTACCTATGTAAGGTACAAATACTATAATTTGAAATGAATTGTTGTCTGTAAATATCTTCAATATAGATGAGTCTAAACTGTTGCCTTGTGGTAAAGGATTTATTGCGTAATTCATCACCACTGTAAACAAAGTTGCTGCAGCTGATTTTGATAAAAATCTAGTACAATAATTGTAACAATGATCAACATAAAATTTGGTTAAATTACAAGAAAAACTGTTACAAATATGCTCAAAATGAGTAATTTCACTTTTAATAACATAATTTTTTTAAAATGTTGTCTGCAGTGATCCAATGTTTTAACAACCATCAGGGTAAAAGCTTTTTGAAAACATTGTATAAAAGGGAGAAACCAGCATTTTTCTCATTTTCCCAGAATGTTTTGTGTCCTGTCAAAGACTATTTCATAGTTTTAGCCTCATCAAATTTGTCGACTGCCAAGGCTTTCAATTTAGACGTCTAAAAAGTTGATGTGAAAAGTTAATTACTGGGTGTGAAAGTTACTTGTAATCAGCTGGGCAAACCTGTAACCCACTACAAAATAGTCCCTGAGGAAGATGGCTTTTGAAAACATAATGAACAGCATTTTCTCCTTCTTCTACAATATTCTCTGTGTTAAGAAAGGCAAAGTTTTTGTTTTGAGGAACAGTTAAAGTAACAATAAAGGCCAAAAGTAAACAAAGCGGGTGTTTGAATGCATTTAAATTCATATCATACCATTTAAAAATATGAAAATTATTGTGAAGATGACAATCTGTCACTGTACAGTCGGTTCAAGTGTTAGTCGCTGACAGAGAAATTAATTTCAAAACTAGGTTAAAACCTGCCAAGTAGCTGTGTCTTTTTTTGACTTTTTGCCTGATTTTAAAATTCTTGTTTCTGCAGACGACTAACACATGGCCCGACCACACAATAACAGCCTGTCATCTTCACAATATTTTTCATACTTTTAAATGATATGATTTAAATTTAAATGTATTATGGCACCTGCTTTGAGAGTTTAGCCTCTACCGGGCTTTTAATTTGCTGTCTGCGAATGCCTTAAATTTAGACAAGGCTAAATTGTTGCCCTCTACAAGGGCTTAGAGCCCATTTTGCACAATATGCCTGTGCCTAATGCAAAATCTAGCATACAATTGAGCAATGACTAGGACCTTTTCAATATTAGGAAAAAGAGGCAAATATGTATATTTCAAGATTTTTTCCCCTAAAACATGAAACAAAGTTGGGAACAGTGTAGATTTAAGACCAGAGTGCATGTTCTGTTCAGTCTGATCTTGTTCTACACTGAAAAAGCAATTTACGTTGATTCCAGCACTGTGACCTTAATAAAGAACAAAATTTCAGACTCTGCCAAGTTTAAAGCATTTTTAGACTACATATTAACCTTTTAACCCTTTACCACACAATCCCGAGTTTTAACGACACTGAAAAAGAAGGCTATTGAAAACATTGTGGGAAAAGGAGAAAATGCTGGTTACCAGCATTTTCTCCTTTTCCCACAATGTTTTCTGTCCTATCAAAAACAGAAATCATCATTTGAGCCACATTTAATTTGTTGTCTGCAAATGCTTTTAATTTGGTCTGGTCCAAAATTTTGTTGTTTGGTAAAGAGTTAACAAACCACAAAATTACAGACATGTACAAATTGAAAGCATTTATAGGCAACAAACTAGACACGAGTGATCTATATGATAGGAGTCTTCATTGAAAGGCAGAAAACATTGTGGGAAAACGAGAAAATACTGGTAACCAAAAGTTCATATTCCTCAAAGCTGTTAAAACTCTGGATAGTTTTGTAAAGAGTTGAATGTGGCTCAAATAATGAAATTTTTGTCAGAAAGAGAAAAAAAAAACATTTTGGAAAGAGGAAAGAAATACTGGTTGCTAGCATTTTCTCTTTTTTTCCTACAGTGTTTTCAAAAGATTTCTTCCTAAGGGTGGTTAAAAGTCGTGATTGTTTGGTTAAGGGTCAAGTGTAGAAAGATCCTTGAACTTTCTAGTCATGTGATATTGTCACAAGGGAAATGAACTAATTTTGTACATGATTATAGAAATTTCCTCTATTGATAGATACATGTATTTGAGCCATGCTCTGGTAAAATAGGGCTTAATGCATCTCCTTGATAAATATACAAACAGGGTTTTTCATGACGCACAAATCCTGTGTCATTGACGCGATTTTAACTCAGATGACCCCCAAAATAAATAACAGTGCGTAATCAGTGATGCAACTTTCCAAAATTTAAATCATCTAGGAAATTGAATAAAGTGTCATAAATCCAAGTCTGTTCTTGCTTCAATATCAGACGAACACCGTTCTTTTTTTAACTACAGGGTTTATTTTAGATAAAAGTGGTTTTCCGGTTACGCATTATTGCCGTAAAGTAGATCAGACATGTGTCGTAAATACGGGCCCAGTCAAAGTCTTGGTTGGCTTCTCTGTATTTCAAAGCATATTTCAAGCGACTTCTGGTAGATAAAAGTACACATTACCAGTCTGTTCTCTCGCGGAAAATAATGTCACGACGAAGTAAACTGTAGCATTCTTTTTTATCGACTGCTTCCTACAGCTGCTGTCATCATCAAGCCACATCAAGCAGCAATTCGGACGAAACTGTTTCGTCTGTCAAAAACTGAAATTGAGCTATCCGTCAGAAATGACTTACAGACTGTTAATTTCTTGGAGTTTAAAGGTGAAGTGCATCGTAATCCGTGCTTGACGACGAAGAGACCCATTTATTTTGACCCCCTAAGTTAAAGAAATGACCCTCAACTAATGAGGCAAGGGGTCACAATGACCCCCAATTTTTTAAGCTGAGGGAAAACTTTGTACCAATCAAGCCATCACGTAATTATGGATCCATAAATTAAAAGCCCCCTTTTTTTTTTAAACAACAGACTTGATGATGGTAGACTGGTCCTTTGACATACAGAAAATTGACCAATAGCGAAAAGTTTCAGCCGAGGTCAGCCTTAGTGGAATGTGCAGGCTGACCTTGGTCAATATTTTTCGTAAATGCATTAAGGCCCCTTTTGCCAGAGTATGGTTCATTTGCTTTTGGAATGCCAAGCTATTATAGTTACTGGTACCTTTTTTGACAGCATAGATCAAACTAAAAAATTGAAATTTGTTTTCAGCAGGGTAAAAAACATTGTGGGAAAAGGAGAAAATGCTGGTTACCAGCATTTTCTCCTTTTCCCACAATGTTTTCAAAAGGCTTCTATCTCGGGGTCGTAAAAACCAGGGATTGTTTAGTAAAGAGTTAAATCATGATACCATTCAAAAGAATGGAAATTATTGTGAAAATGACAACCTGTTACTGTGTGGTTGGTTCAAGTGTGGGACCGTGGCAGAAGAATGAATTTTAAAATTTGGCAAAAAGTGAATAAAAGATAGAGTGACTTGACAACTTTTCGCCAAGTTTTGAAATAAATATCTCTGCCAGTGACTAACACTTGGACAGACTATACAATGACAGATTGTCATCTTCACAATAATTTCCATACTTTAAAATAATGTGATTTAACCCTTTACCACACAATCCTTAGTTTTAACGACTTTGAGGAAGAAGGCTTTTGAAAACATTGTGGGAAAAGGAGAAAATGGTAGTAACCAGGACTTTCTTCTTTTACCACAATTTTTCTGGTCTGGTCTATCTGATACAAATCCCATCATTTGTGCTATACTTATTTCATTGTGTGAAAGTGCTTATAAATTGGACTAGTCTCAGGGTTTCCCTGACCCTTTGTTTTTTTGAATTTGGACCCCCAAATTTTCTAAATGATCCCCAGAAGTTACAAGTGTGCCTTCTTTTATTCATTTGAAGGGGGTCAAGTGACCCAACACTAGAAAGATCAGGGAAAACCCTGAGTCTGAAACTTTGTCGTGTGGTAAAGAGTTAAATTTAAATGCATTTTTAACACCCACTTTGTTTACTCTTGGCAGCTATAATTGTTACTTCATGTATAAGCAAAACAGATTCAGTGAGTGAAATTAAACTTTTCCCAAATAACAAATTCTTGACTCTGCAAGTTTAAAGTTACAGTAAACTGCAGACAAAGAATTTGGAATTGGTACAAATGAGCTGCTGTTCCCACATAGGGTAGAACACATTATGGGAAAAGGAGAAATTGCTGGTTCAGCATTTTCTTCTTTACCAACAATGTTTTCATTTCAAAAGCCTTTTTCCCCAGGGTTGCTAAAATTCAGAGTTGTGTGGTAAAGGGTTGTCTGTTTGATTTATTTGCAATGTGATAGAACGCTTATTTTATAAGAATCTACAGGGATAGAAATCAACCTGGTTGGTCTGAAGCGGCTTAATAGTTGAAGATGTAGGATTTGTAATCTGTATGTCGTTGGTTAGATCATTGCATGATTTGCTGTGTTTTTCTTGGAATGTTTATAATAGGGAAGGCACTTCAGAGCCCTGGCCAAGGTCTGGTGAAACCTAGGACATACATGAATAAGTGAACTTGCATAGTAATATAATGTTGAAAGTAGCATAGAACATTATCCAATCAGGGCAATCTGTCAATCCAAACTAGCAGTCCCCTGGTGTCCTGTACCAATTGAGTTCTGAGCAATTAAATCTAACCGTTAAAGTGGGAGACAGTGGTGAAGGGGTAAAGCACCTGTCTCTCACATGGAAGGTTCCAGGTTCCGATTCTGTGGTGACTGGGTCAACATTGGGAACAACCCAAAATACAGAGCAAGCGCTGGTTAACTCTTTTACCACACAACAAATATGTATATTTGTCTAGATCTAAAGCTTTTTCAGACATTTAGTATCTAAATGTGGCTTAAATGATGTTACCTGTGTTTGATTGGGTGGAAAACATTGTGGGAAAAGGAGAAAATGCTCGTTACCAACATTTTCTGCTTTTCCCATAAAGTTTTCAAATGGCTTCTACCTCAGGGTGGTTAAAACTTTGGATTGTGTTGTAAAGGGTTAAAAGCTTCAAGGAAGCAATTATCCATAGTGTAACTTGTTTCATAAACAATGTAAGATAAAAACAGTAATCTCCATTTATAGCGCTTATCTGATGTAATGATATACTGCTTGTTGTCGTGTTGACAGTCCCTGCCTGATTCCTCTAAATTTCATTGTGTACGATATTTCAGGTACATGTATTACGATGTGTTTTTTTACCAGTCCTGGGTTGCCAAAAACATTCTATCATAGTTACAACTCCCAATCACCGTACAAAAGTGTCAAACCCATGCAATGATAGGAGTGATAAATGTATGAGCCATGCTCTGTGATGTGTCGGCAAATAATATCAACCCAGGGCAGACTGGGTCAAACTTTTAGCTATTGGTCAAGTCTCTGCATATCAAAGGAGCAGTCTGCTCCATGATTCAGTCAGTTGTTAAAATGGGTGTTATGAATCCATAATTATATATACTCAACAAAAAAGGTTAAGGAAATCTCAGAAAACCATGGAACAAAAGAATACCAAAACAAACAACTGTCCAAATATTTTTTATTTCATTACATACATTTCATCACTTAAAAATAATGTTTCCTTCAGCTTTACAGCAGCAATATCCTTGTTGTAGCACTGTATCAAGTAAGCCAGGGGTCAAAGTCAGTTTTGTGCTAAATAAGTGTGTACAGAGATTCTCCTCTTTTTATGCAAAACACTTTCATGAATAAGCTTAAGCAAAGGAATTGCTTGAAATTCAATTCCTTTGAATGTCACATGAAATTTACGAAAGTCCTTTCTCATGATAGCCTCAAATGTCAATTATGGAAGATGAGAATGTTCAAAATATCCCTTCAATAATGAGTGTGTCCCTCTCCAGCTGCAAGTAAAAACTCGCTCTGGTATTTCATACGCTGAATAATTCTAGCAACTTGGAGCTGAGGAACCAGCCACTATTCCTCCTGTAGTGTCACAGCAAGAGCCTGGAGTTTGTGCCAGTATTCTGTGTCAGACCCACAGTCGAAAATGTCCTACACATGCTCAATGTGAGACATGTCTGGTGAGGGAGCTAACCTATCAATGAGCACATTTTTCTGACGACAGAATCTTGGAAGATTCTTGACAAAAGCAATGTATATATTGAACTGACTTGAAAATTGAAATGTTGGCTCAGTCAGGAAAGTATTGCTCAAATTATCTGAGATAATTAAATAGCCTAAAGGCCAATTAAAGCCTTTTTTTGGTGAGACTCCACATTGATACTCATTACTCAAATTTCAAAATTGCAATTTTGCAAAAAATGGTGGGAAGACCAGTCACCTTTGATATTGATTATTTAAGCCGTTATAGGTGCTATAAACTGAAATAAAGCTCGAAAAAAATGGACACTTTATAATGCCGTGGAATTCAGAATCCTTTAAATGTTTTAGATTTTTTGTCATAGCCCCTCAAATACAATTTCCTGAACTTTTTTTGTTGAGTATACAAGTACATGTACATGTATATGATAACTTGCTTGGTATAATGCATCACAGAGATAATCTGAGCCCCATAGGACTAAATTTAGCCATGTACTTTGTAGAAATACGGACAAAAGCCCCATGATATGATATTATATGTAATTTTTTACTTTTTGGCTCTTTATTGTATGTTTATGGAGAAAGATTAAAGAAGTTTTTATTTGCTGATTAAATATTTAGGATTAAAACATCAGTCCTATCTGGGATCATAGAATACTGCCATAGATACAAAAGTAATCAGATAACTGCTCTTGATTTGTAAGTATGCAAGTATGTTAATTCAATGTCCTATACCTCTGAATGCCACATACATGTATTTGAAAACGTTAATCTGAGAGAAAGTATCAGAGAAAAAAGTATCGGGAAAAAAGTATCAATTTGTGCTAGGAAAAAGTATCAGGAAAAAAAGAATCAATTTCCAGAGCTCCAGATAAAGGGAGTCATTTTGATTTTCAAATTAAAAATATTAATTATTCTCCACCAAATTCTATCTAATGTGTACTCATGAGAATCGTCTCATCGAAAAGGTAAAAGATCAGAAGTCACTGTTCATGCATATTTCAAATAATTATCACCCATACCTCAGGTTGTTTAAAAACACTAGGAAATTATATATCAGCTCATACATCACAGTAAGTTTTCTGGTTGATAGGCCATTGAAAATTATTCTCTAAAAGTTAAAAAAAACTTAGTTTACTCTGTTGAGGATATCACGTAACTGCTCATAATGTATTTCTTTTATTAACTCTTTACCAGATGACAAAATTTTAGACTGGTCCATATTGAAATCATTAGCAGACGACAAAATTAAATTGACTCAAAAACTGAAATTTGTTTTAGGAAAGGTAGAAAACATTGTGGGAAAAGGAGAAAATGCTGGTTACCAGCATTTTCTTCTTTTCCCACAATGTTTTCAGAAGCCTTCTTTCGCAGAGTCGTGAAAACCCGGGATTGTTTGGTAAAGAGTTAAATAACATGAGACTTTTGTCCCATGGGACAATTAACCTACAGGGCATTAGTCCAATGGGGCTTTTGTCAATAAGGCTTTGGTCCTATGGGACTTTCATCTTACTGGGCTTTTGTCCTACACCCAGAGTTAAGATCAAAATGGAGTAAATAACAGTGTGATGTAGAAACAGGTAAGAAAATAATACTGCAATTGAAGAAATTGCTCATTTGAGTAATAACTCCATTTTATGATTTATCTCAATGTTTTTTAAAGCCTGATTGTTTAGAGACATTAGTTGCGTTTGAGCAGTATGTAAATTTATTGGACAAAAGCCTGGACAACTAGTGTAGTTTTTGTGGTATTTGTTGAAGACAATACCACTATGAGTTCAATATTGAATATTGAAGACCATGTATCGTATTTTGTGCAAAGCCGAAGAAAATAAACCCAATTAAACTAAATTTTTCTCAGGCAAATGAGTTTTTCGGTAGCACTCAGATATGTAATTGGAAATGGCATATTAAAATACACTGGGTGAGGCCATCGATCGTGGAAATACTAATTTTTGATTGAAAATAGATTCACTCGCTCATAGCTTTCTGTTGGCGCAATGATACAAAATTTGTCTACCGATCACTTAGTCCTGGGCTTTTTCGTTCCAAAACCAGTTCGTCCCATGGCTTGTTCATCCAGTGATTGCGCGCTACTCCATTTGATTGGCCATGAATATTTATAGATCGAAATAATTGATTGTAATGTTGGGAATTAAATGTTTACGGCCAATGATATTTCAAAATCATAGTTTTCAGGTCCAAACTTAATTTTATTCGATATATTCACATGGTTTCTCTCTCTATCCATCATGCATGCTACTGTCAAGGGAGGTTACTCCTGACTCCTCCTAATGATCAAAGGGAGACCACCAATACACAAATAATCCTAACTTTGTCATGAGTACTCTCCCTTCAACCAAAAAAGGTATTCATTTGCTTAGTAGGTTGACTTTTAAGCCAATATTTGAATAATATTTCTCTTTTTCTTTCAAATTATTAATTCCACACAATGGCTTCCATGGCAAATACCACTTCAGCATTCTCAACGCTTTGATTTATTTGTTTTTGAGCCATGCAAAATGCAGCAGTACTCTACATTTCTTATCAGAGAAAATGCACCTTCATGTTTATTTATTCTGCAATTTTGTGTGCCATTATTGGTGTCTTTTATGGTTTAACCCTTTACCAAACGACCCAAAGTCGAAAGAAATCTGAGAAAGACTGATTTGGCAAACAGTGTGACAAAACAAGAAAATGTTTGTAACTAGCATTTTCTCCTTTTCCCACAGTATTTTCTGTCCTTTCAAAGACAAATTTCTTTGTTTGAGCCGCATTTAATTTGTCGTCTTCAAATGCTCTTGATTTCAATTAGTCGAAAATCTGGCCATTTGATCAAGGGTTCTCCATGCACGGATGTTGACATGGCAATACAAACATGACATGATCATTGTTAACTGTGTTGTTTGGTGGATTAGGAAGGCTAGATGTTGTCTAATTGGTTGATACAAAGGTTTGATGTTGCCCAATGAAGGACTGTCTGTATGATATCACCTGATGTACTATGGGCTGATCATCATGTTTGGCTTATCCTGATCAGTAGATTAACCTTTTGCCACACAGTCCTGAGTTTTAACTACCCCAAGAAAGAAGGCTTTTGAAATACTGTGAAAAAGGAGAAAATGCATTTTCTCCATTTCCCACAATGTTTTCTATCCTTTCTTGGACAACTTTTCCCTTTTGAGATACATTTAATTGCAGACGCCAAATGACACATGACTCATGTGACTCAAATTTGCCTTCAAAAGGGTAGAAAATATTGCGGGAAAAAAGATAAAATGCTTGTTACCAGCATGTTTTCCTTTTCGAACAATGTTTTAAAAGGCCCGACTTGAAATCGTCTGAGGACAAATCACTCCTCTTTTTCAAGAAAATTAGGTCCTCATCAATCAATGAACAGATGCATTTTTGTCATTTTATGTTTGAAAATAACATGTGGATTGAAAAAGCTGTGCAAGCCAATTACACAAACAATGAACTTCAGAGTTAAATCTCATAGAATTAAATGTCATAGAATTGGTCTTGTTTGGCAGCTTTGACATGGCCAACCAGTACTTAATAAAGTCTACATCAAGGATGAATGAGTGAGAGAAACACCCTAAAACATTCCAAACCAATCAAAAAACACCCAACAACCATTATCATTTCACCCAAAACCAGCATTTTCTCCTTTTGCCAAAATTTTTCTATGATATCTAAGATAATTGCCTCATATTTAAATATGTCATCTGCAAAATTATGCTTTGAATACAGATACGTCTGAACTCCTCTTGAAAAGGGTAAAATCATGTAGATCATAATTATTTGAAAATTAGATAATTGATGTATGTCAAGTAAACCGCTATAGCAAGAATAGACATGGTGGAGTGGTAGAAGTACAGATTGCTTATTTCCAATCTTCAGGTTTGTGCATCATCCAAATACATGTGCCTGTATCTACTCTCTAGGTCTAGATGTTTTTTAATTTTTGAAATTAATGTGTTATGAACTTTGACTCTTTACCAAATGATAAAATTTTAGACAATGTGAAAGCATTTGTTGATGAGAAATTACATGCTGCTGAATGGTTTGAATAAGTTAATGGAGGGGAAGAAAACATTGTGGAAAAAGGAGAATTTGTTTTTGTATTTTTTCCTTTTCCAACAATGTTTTATGGTCATTAAAACATGGTATTGTGTGCTAAGAGGTTAACCTTTACCCCACAAACCCAACTTTAAATGAACCCAAGAAAGAAAGCATTTGAAAACATTGTGGGAAAAGGAAAAAAAAACAGTAACAAGCATTTTTTCCTTATCCCACAATATTATTGAGTTACATTTAATGTTTGTTTGGAAATGCTTTCGATTTAGACAAGTCTAAAATTTTGTTGTTCTGTAAAGTGTTAAAGATACGTTAGTCCAATATGTGATGGCATGTGGCTTTGTAAGGTGATTATACATCTTGACCTACTTTTAGAAGAGGAATACATGGCGTGATTTTAAAATCCTATCGCGAGTTACACTTTATCAACAATGTTACGATAACACTGTGATAGTGGGAGTTATTGACACAATGTTAGGAGCTGTATTAAGCCTTTACCAAACAATTCCAAGTTTGAACGACCCAAGCTAGAAGGTTTTTGCAAACATTCTGGGAAAAGTAGAACAGCATTAAAGAGTTAAGCCTGTGCCACACAATTCCAAGTTTAACTCTTTACCAAACAACAAAATTATAGACTGGTGCAAATTGAAAGCATTTGCAGACAACAAAATAAATGTGACTGAAAAACTGAAATTTGGTTTGAGAAGGGTAGAAAACATTGTGGGAAAAGGAGAAAATGCTGGTTACCAGCATTTTCTCTTTTTCCCACAATGTTTTCAAAAGGCTTCTTTCTCAGGGTCGTTAAAAGTCGCGATTGTGTGGTAAAGGGTTAAATGACTTTGAGGACGAAGGTTTTTTAAAACATTTTGAATAAAGGAAAAAGTACTAGTAACCAGCATTTTCCCATTTTCCACAATGTTTTATTAGTATTCAAAGACAAATCCCACCATTTGAGCCACATTTAATTTGTCGTCTGCAACTGCTTTGGATTTGAACAAGTCCAAAATTTCATCTTCTTAACTCTTTACCAAACGACAAAATTTCAGACTGTTCCAAATTGAAAGCATTTGCAGATGACAAAATAAACGTGACTCAAAAATTGAAACTTGACTTTAGAAGTGTAGAAAACATTGTGGGAAAAGGAGAAAATGCTGGTTACCAGCATTTTTTCCTTTTCCTACAATGTTTTCAAAAGGGTTCTTTCTTAGGATCGTTAAAAGTCGGGATTGTGTGGTAAAGAGTTAAGAGTTACTGACCTGGTATCACTCAATCCAATCAGTTGTACTGATGATTGTCAAATCAAGGTAGTGTCTGAAAATGAGTGGACAGTCTTCATCATGTAAACTCTTTAAAATACCAAACAAAATTAATA
The DNA here is from genome assembly GCA_946811185.2 of Hippopus hippopus. Taxonomy (NCBI): domain Eukaryota; kingdom Metazoa; phylum Mollusca; class Bivalvia; order Cardiida; family Cardiidae; genus Hippopus; species Hippopus hippopus. The sequence continues at coordinate 15,705,764 of OX328113.1, read as the reverse complement.
AACTAAAACAGACATTTTTCAGTCAGAGAAAACAAAAGACCAAAATACAATTGAAGCCTTCTCATGGACAAGAGGCTGATTTAAGAGACCACTGATTTGAGTTTTTATCCCTTTCTGACCTATTGTGGTGCTAAAGAAATGAAAAAGACATTCCGAGTCTGTGCTAAAGCTGCAAATATTGTAATGGTGAAGAGCCAAGGTTTTTGTGCAGTCTGAACTTGATCTACACTGTCCAATTAGGCAATAGAATTGGGGTTGGTTTAGCACTTCAAAGGTAAAAACAAACTTCTCCCAAAACATTTTGGAACCATTCAAAGAGAATTTTCAGTTTGAGCCATATCTACTATGCAGTCTGTAAATGCCTTTGAATTGGACAAGTTGGTAATCAGCATTTTCTCCTTCTCCTACAAGGTTTTCAAAAGTCAAATTTCCCATGGTCGTTAAAACTATGGATTGTGTGATGAAGCTTTACCACACAACCCTGAGTTTTAACGACCCTGAGGAATAAGGCTTTTAGAAACGTATTGGCAAAAGGAGAAAATGCTGGTAAACAGCTTTTTTCTTCTTTTTCCCATACTGTTTTCTGCTTTTCTTAAGGCAAATTCTAGTTGTTGGGTCTTATTTAATTTGTTGCTTGCAAATGTTTTTATTTTGGACCAACCTAAAATTTTGTCATTTGGTAAAGAGTTGAGCATGCATGTTTAAAGCATCAGCTAGATGTTTGCATAATACATGTCAGACTGTATAACTCAAGCTCATAGTAATTTACCTTTTTTTTTCTCAGTGCTTTTTGGAAGATCCAGATCAAGGTCAGCCCCAATGTGTTTGGTATGGAGAGTGCGGCCCAGGATGGAACAACGGAAAATTGAATTGTCCAGCCAATGCCACAACAAGAAACGCCCCAAAAATGACAGATCCTGAAGGCCTTAGGATATTACGGGATTATTGTCCTAGCTTGTACCAGGGTAAGTTGAGCAACAACATGTTTTTTCAACCCGATTTGTTTGTTTGTATTGGAGTTTAATACCGTTTTAATAGCTTAGGTCATATCATGGCAGCCAGTGCACTTTTACATGTGTTTCCTGGCTTCTCATACTGACACAACTTCTTTGGTTAACTACTTTTTCATATGGTTCAGAGGTAAGAGGCAAAAAATCGCCAGAAAGAAAGTCTGCATCAACCGGATATTGAATGTGTAACCACCAAGTCACAAGTTAGATACACTAACCATTGAGCTACCCAGCCAGGCTTTTAGAACCAGATCGAAGAAGGCTTTAACACTTTACCACACAATCCTGAGTTTTGATGACCCTGACAAAGAAACCTTTAGAAAACACAGTGGGAAAAGGAGAAAATGCTGGTAACCAGCATTTTCTCCTTTTCCCACCCTGTGTTCTATCTATTCAAAGACTAACTCCATAATTTGATCAACATTTAAATTTTTGTCTGCAAAAGCTTACAATTTGGACAAGTCTAAGATTTTGTTGTGTGGTAAAGAGTTAAAGCTTTGCTGCCAACTAAGTAAAGTCGACTCTTCTCAGAAGTCTAAAAGTATTTTTTTCATTGAAACTGAAGACACACAGGCAAAGTTCATTGCAGACTGACCGAGTTCTCAAGATGGCCAACAATTTGCAAGTCTTTGTCCTCAAATTTTTACCTTTACTTAATGTTCCATTATGTTTTTTACCCTTATCTTGTTAAATAAGTTAAATGATACCTTAAAGCCAAATGTTGCCTTTTCAAAGCTATTTGTTGATGGAAAAAATATTTCCTCATCAGACAGTGTAGATCCAAGATCAGACTGCACATTCTGTGCAGTCTGATCTTGATCTATACTGTCTGCAAAAGGTGCGTGATCAATGTTCAGCATCTGGTAGCAGATAGTATAGATCCAAGGTCAAACTTCACATTTTGTGCAGTCTGATCTTGATCTATGCACTCCGTAAAAGTTATCCAAGGCCACATCGGCAGTGAAAGAGTTTAAAAGACTTATGGGTTCAAGGAAAAGTGCTGGTAACCAACATGACCTCCTTTTCTTAAAATGTTTTTTAACATTCCAAATGCAAATTCCATTATTGAAGCCGCATTCAGGTAGTCGTCTACAGATGTACTCAGCATTGCCTATGTGTCAAGTCTAAATTCTTTATCAGGGAGACCTAAACATAAAGTGTCGTAAAAGTAGCTGAATGTTATAACAGTCTTGAGTTGTAGATGAAAGAGATAGAATAATGTTTTTACTTATTATAGGAAGAGTTAAATATAAAGTGAAGTAAAAGTAACTGGATACTCAGAACAGTCTTAAGTTTTAAGGGAAAGAGATAGAATCATTTGCTTTTACATGTAACTTTATGAAACAAATTTAACCACAGACAATTTTAAAAACACTCATGAAAAATGTGGATTATCATCATGAATATAGGTTAACTCTTTACCTGGAGTCAATTTAAGAGTTGTTAAATTCCAAAGAAATTGCAGATTGCAAATTAAATGTGGCTAAAATGATTTGAATTGTCTTTTAACTCTCTACTACACAAACCTGAGTTTTAGCAGTTTCAAAGGAAATGGAATTTTGAAAATATTACGGGAAAAGGAGAAAATGTTGGTGACCGAAAATGCAGATTTGACATGTTAAATGTGGCTCAAATGATAGAATTTGTCTTTGATAGGGTAAAAACATTATGGGAAAAGGAGAAAATGTTGGTTTCCAGCATTTTCTCCTTTTCCCATGTTTTCAGGAGCCTTTTTCTTAAGGGTTGTTTAAACACACATTTGTTTGGTAAAGGGATTGTAAAGAAAGAAGTGCATGTGACTTGATTTTTTTTTTTGAAAAAAATTTGTTACTCAACAAAATAAGTCTACAGGAGGTAGTAAGATAAAGGCAAAACAGCTGTAATAGCATTATTTTTTAATACATGTACCTTTAACCCTTTCCCACACGACAAGATTTTGGACTCATCCAAATAAAAAGCAAATGCAGACAACATTTGAGATGTGTCTCAAATGATGAAACTTGTCTTTGGAAGGATAGAAAACATTGTGGGAAAAGGAGAAAATGCTGGTTACCAACATTTTCTCATTTTCCCACAATGTTTTCAAAAGCCTTCTATCTTAGGGTCGTTAAAACAAGAAATTGTTTTGCAAAGGGTTAAATATTTTGACTCTAATACATGCATGGCAGGCAGAAAAAATGTCACACATGACAGAAAAAAAATCTGTATCTACAGTGTCAAATACGATTCTAACTATGGTATTATGACCTATCTCAAGTGTGGAATATGTACATGTTGATTTGCAATTTGATTGGTCAAAATATTATGCCATGATATTCATCCACCATTCATTAAGTCTTTACCAAACGACAAAATTTTATACTGGCCCAAGTTAAAAGCAGTTGTAGACGACAAATCAAAGGTTGCACATATTAGGAAATTTTCTTTGAAAGGTTATAAAACATTGTGGGAAAAGGAGAAGATGCTGGCTACCAGCATTTTCTCCTTTTCCCACTATGTTTTCAAAAGGCTTCTTCCTTAGGGTCATGTTAAAACTCGGGATTATGTGGTAAAGGGTTAAAACAAAGTTACTACCCAGTGAAACACTTTGTTTTATTTTGTTTACTGATTTAAGATTAAATTTCTATAAGTTCTGCAATATTTTGTTGTTGAAAGTTGGAGATACTAAAAAAAAAGGAATACACTGTTGTATTAACTCTTGATGCATTCTGTCATGGATTAGACCTTCTTTCAATTTTTAAGGTAGTTAAACCCTGTACCAAGCAATTCCAACCTTTATCCCTTACCACATCCAAGTTTGAACAACCCTGGGAAAAAAACCCTTTGGAAAACATTGTGGGAAAAGGAGAAAATGCTGGTAACCAACATTTTTTCCTTTTCCTATAATGTTTTTACCCTTTCATAGACAAATCCAACCATTTTTGTTTCATTTAAATCATTATCCGCAAATGCTTTCAATTTGGACTAGTCTAAAATTTTGTTGTTCAGTAAAGAGTGAATGCATATCTCTAGAGGTAACAAGTAATACTTAACCCTTTAACTCACAATCCCAGGTTTTAACAACCCTGAAGAAGAAGGCTTTTGAAAAGATTGCGGGAAAAGGAGAAAACGCTGGTCACCAGCATTTTCTCCTTTTCCCACAACGTTGTCTACCCTTACAGTGACAAATACCATCATTTGAGACACATCTAATTTGTCATCTGCTCATGCTTTGAATTTGGACAAACCCAAAGTTTTGTCATTTTGTAAAGAGGTAAGAAAAGCTGGAGCTCTTTCAAAGATGATATAACTCACCTGAATTGAAAGTATTTGCAGATGAGAACATGAACGTGGCTAAAATGATAGAATTTATTTTTGTAGTATACATAGAGGATATTTTTTTTTCCATTGAAAGATTGAAATTCATTTCATCCTGTGAACACCATTGGTAATATTTTCACAAGGGACGCAGCCACGATTGAAAATATTACCGATGATGTCCACGAGATGAAATGAATTTTGATCTTTCACCATAGAAAGTAAATTTTGTCCTATTTCCATCTGGTTGAATGGCATGGTAACTAGTGCGCGAAAACTACTGTTTCTGCTTTCAATTGAAGAGTTAGAAAATAAAATCGGAATGGTTCACTGGTTGAAACCATGAAATATCAAACAATACTCCAACATTGTTTCTGGATAAACTACTGAAAAGCATGAAAAAAATTGCACATATCTTACTTTCTTCCCAGGTGATGACACTCGAACATGCTGTGGACTAGATCAGCTGCGGAACCTGGAGAAGGGAATGGCTCTACCAAAGCAGCTGTTGGGCAATTGTCCGGCTTGTCTGTACAATTTTATCAACCAAGTCTGTCAAATGACCTGCTCTCCGGTACAGAGCCAGTTTGTCTGGGTCAACTACACGGCTCCAAAGCCTACGGGTTACACGGAAGGTATTCAGAGCGTGGCTTACGTCATGACAGATAAATATGCTACAAGTTTATATGACTCCTGCAAGGATGTTGAATATGGGCAACAGGACAAGACAATAACACTGTTTTGTGGAAGGCCGGCAAAAGACTGTACACCACACAACTGGCTACAGTTTATGGGCAGTATTGAAAATGGCCAAGCTCCATTTACTGTAGAATACGTCTTTAGCAATGGACCTTGGATATCCCCCGATGGTGGTCAGTTTAATCCCCTGGACATGAAAAATGCACCATGTAACGAGACCCTTAATACAAACAGCACCATTCTGGGTATGTTATCACTGATTTGAGTCATGCTTCATAAAAAGGGGGGGGGCTTAATGCATTTGCAAAAATGTATCAACCCTTGTCAGCGTGAGCATTCGGTGCAGGCTAACATGGGTTGAAACTGTTTGCCATCTGTAAATATTCTGCATGTCTATTACACTTAGAACCATACTACCTCCTATTCTAGTCTGTTGTTGGACCAAATGGATTTTATGGATCCATAATCATATCGTCTGTTTACTTCGAAACCTCGTAACTACAGCTTGTAACAAGCTGTAATTACGAGGTTTTCGAAGTAAACCGATGATATGATGACTTGCTTAGTAGAATGCATCACCAAGATGCATTAAGCTCCCTTTTGCTTGAGCATAGCTCATTAATTATTTACTAAGTTATGATAAGTTGTGCCTGTATTTAATCCTTAATTCTTCAACAAATGACAAAATTTTTGAACTGAACCAAATTAGAAACTTTTGCGGACTACAAGATAATTGTAGCTCAAATGATGACTTCTGTCTTTGATAGGATAGAAAACATTGTTGGTCAAGGAGAAAATGCTGGTTACCAGCATTTTCTCCTTTTCCCACAATGTTTTCTTAAGGCTTCTTCTCAGGGTCATCAAAAGTAGGGATTGTGTGGTAATAGGTTAAAGGGTGAGAGAAAAGGATAAAATGCTGGTAACTAGTAGCTGGTAACGATGTTTTCATATGTTTCATTTCTCATTTGAACTCCAGATTATTCAGTAAAATGTCATTGAAGTGGATCTCTTTTGAATTAACTCTTTACCACACAACAAAACCTTGGTCTGCAGACAACAAAATAAATATGACTCATAAATTGAAAGTTTCTTTTGGATGTGGGGAAACCAGCATTTTCTCCTTTTCCCAAAGTGTTTTTAATAAGCCCTTTACCAATGTTTATTAAAACTTGTGTGGTAAAGGGTTAAATATAAGAGGATTTAGCTTAACTTTACCAGATGTGTTAGACTTGTCCAATTTGAAAGCCTTTGCAGTCGACAAATTGTATGTGCCTCAAATGACAGAATTTCTCATAGGATAGAAAATAGTATGGCATAAAGGAGAAAATGCTTATAACCATAATTTTTTCCTTTCTGACAATGTTTACAAATACCTTATTTCTTTTTAAAACTTGGGTCTGTGTGGTAAAGATTTAATGAAGTGGATAAGCAATAACAGATTGTCATCCTCGCAATAATTTCTATACTTTTAAATGGTTTATTTAAATTCAAATACATTTTAACATTTACATTGTTCACTTTTAGCCACTTCTGGGTGGTAAAGATTGATCTAAAACATGAGAATACATGTATTTGTTCCAATCTGACCTGCATGAATATGTGACATTTACTTGTCAAAATTATATTCTTCATTTATGATGAAGGTGTATGCTAATCTATTAGTTTTAGTTTTAAATGTCTTACTCATTGGGTTTTAGAAGAAGCCAAGTCTGTCATCATTGAAGTTAAACTTTTTGTATTCTTGTGTCTTAATGTAAAGGTTCAGTGTTGGCCAACAGTAAACAGTCAGTGTTAAAATGAATTAACAGTTAAATCAAACCATTTAGAATTATAGAAATTTTTGTGAAGATGAAAATCTCTTATTGTACTTTCGGTACAAGTGTTAATCACTGGCAGAAAAATGAATTTTAGAACTAGGTAAAAAAGTTGCCAAGTTGTTCTATCTTTTGTGTACTTGAGTAAGCGGTCCAAGTTGCTCTATCTTTTGTTTTGCTTGAGTAAGCGGTCCTTTTACATGCAGAAAATTCAACTAAGGCAAAAAGTGTCAACGAAGTTCAGCCTGCACAGACTGTGCAGGCAGACATGAGTCCATACATTTTGCAGATGCATTACACCTCCTTTTCACAGAGTGTGACTGTTATATAAACATGTATATTTCTCTTGGATTTTAGGAACAAGAAAATGCTTATGTAAAGACTGTGCTGCTGAGCAACCATGTTCTGCTGCTGATACGTCAGAGTCTCAGGTGGATATTTTGTATTATTCCATTGAGTTCACAAGTAAATTTGGCAGACTGACTAAATTGACACTACAGTGTAGCCTTTTCTTAATGGCCACCTCTATTAAACAAGCAATCTGTATTAACTCTGTACTACATGACAAAGTTTCAGACTACTGCAAACTGAAAGCATCAGATCTGTAGGTGACAGATTCATTGTGTTTCAAATGATTTGATATGTGTTGGAATCTCTAGAAAGCCTTGTGGGCAAAAAAGAAAATGCTGGTTAGCAGAATTTTTGCCTTTTTCCACAATGATTTTTACATTTTCAAAAACAAATCTCATCATTTGAGCCATGTTTAATTTGTCCTCTGCAAATGCTTTCAGTGTGGAAGTGTTTAAAGTTTCATCATTTTGTAAAAGGTTAGTGTGTTTATCACAGATGCATGTTGCTTAATTCTGTTTCACTCTTTACCCTATGGCAAAAATTTAGACTTGTCCAAATTGAAAACATTTGCAGACGACATATTAAAAGTTGCTCAAATTAAGGAATTTATCCTTGATAGAATGGAAAACATTGTCAGAAAAAGGGAAAATGCTGGTTACCAGCATTTTCTACTTTTTCCACAATGCTTTTAAAAAAAACATTCTTCCAGGGTCATGTAAACCTAGGGTTGTCTGGTAAAGGATTAACTCTTTCAGCACCAAATAAATAAACTCGACCTCTTTCCACGGCTTTAAATATACAATCCATTTAAACTTACAAAGATTTTGATCGTATAGGCTTGACTACGCAAGCGGATGGTATAGATCAAAGATCAGACTGCACGTTCTGTGCAGTCTGATCTTGATCTGTGCCATCCGCAAGAGTCAGTATTTTCGCCTATTGCTCCAAAAGGTATAACAAGGATGTTTTCTTGGAAGGAAGTTGTCTGCTTCAGAGTTTTCAGGTAGTAACAAGTTTATGTTTCTGAAAATGTGGCTTTCTAAAATAACTCTACTCAACATTGTTTCAGCGATGTCTATGTGGGAAAGTAGCCAGTGGCTTGGGAAGAATTTTGTGAGAAGTGCTAGTAAAATAACTTTAAGAACATTTAGACAGGTATACTGGCTACTGCAATACTGTGAAATAACTAGAAGAGTGTCCAACACCAATTGAAAGCATTATCAAAATACCTGCCTGCATCATTTATCTGTTAGTAGGTGGTTGATGCATAGTGAAATGGAACTTTTTACTGTATAGGTGTTACCTAGCAACCCACTGTCTTTCCAAGTAGTCCCAGATCCGGGTCAAGGTCAAGGTTATTCGATTGCTGCAAGTGAACTGCCAATCAAGGACGATGGTATAAGTTACAGACAAGACATGACTGCTAATGCTGATGATGATATTTATGATAATCCTGATGATGACCTTATATATACCAGTGAGGATGAGCTTGACCTTGATGATGATGAAGGTCACTGTATATGGTATGGACAGTGTGGAATGGGATGGAACCAGGGGGCCCTGAATTGTCCAGTAACTAACAAGACGGTCAAACCTCCAAAACTTGTGGATCCAGAAGGCCTTCGAATTCTCAAGAACTATTGTACTGATTTATACCATGGTAAAGGGAGACTATTCTCTGTTTTTTCAACCTATTGCTTATTGCTATTGCTTACTGCTGTGTTCAAAGAAAACATTGAGTTCTTGTCATAGCCCTGACGTCGTCTTGGTCATTGCCTGTGTTGTCGTACAAAAACTTTGATGTGTATACAATCTATATCATACAATGGTGCAGGTAACCATCAAAATATTTTTGACAAGTTATTTCCCTTTTTCATCTTAGAACTTTAAAAAATTTTGTTATTTTATAACATCTCTCAAATTACTGGAGATACTAACTTCAAACTTGGCATAGTTTTTAAATATAAAAAGAGGAATTCATACAACAAGAGCAGGTAACAATCAAAATATTTTTGACACAGTTATGATCCCTTTTTTGACCAAGAATTTTTGGTGAAAGCAATCTCAGCTGAGTGTTGGCACCTACATACAATGCTTTTTAGCTCACCTGAGCATGAAGTGCTGAAGGTGAGCTTTTGTGATCTTGCTATGTCTCGTCCATCGTGCGCCGTGTGTCGTCTGTCGTGCCTCGTCAACTTTTACCTTGTTTATGCTCTAGAGGCCACATTTTCAGTCTGATACTCATGAAACTTGATCAGAATGTTTGTCTTGATAATATCTTGAACCAGTTTGAAAATGGGTTATGTCGGTTCAAAAACTAGGTCACTAGGTCAAATCTTAGAAAAACCTTGTGCATGCTCTAGAAGCTACATGTTCAGTCCAAAACTCTTGAAAGGTGGTCAGAATGTTTGTCTTGATAGCATCTTGGAAGAGTTCGAAAATTGTTCATGTCCGGTCAAAAACTAGGTCAAATCTTAGAAAAACCTTGTGTACGCTCTATAGGCCACATTTTCAGTCTGATACTCATGAAACTTGGTCAGAATATTTGTCTTGATAATATCTTGGACGAGTTTGAAAATGGGTCATGTCGGGTCAAAAACTAGGTCACTAGGTCAAATCTCAGAAAAACCTTGTGTACGCCCTAGAGGCTACATTTTCAGTCCAATACTCTTGAAAGTTGGTCAGAATGTTTGTCTTGATAATGTCTTTGACAAGTTCGAAAATGGGTCATGTCGGGTCAATAACTAGGTCACAGGGTCTAATCTTAGAAAAACCTTGTTTACGCTCTAAAGGCCACATTTTCAGTCCAATACTCTTGAGAGTTTATCAGAATTTTTGTTGTGATGATTTCTCAGACGAGTTTGAAAATGGGTCGTGTCATTTCAAAAACTAGGTCATTTGGTTGAATCTATCAAAAAACTTGTGTACGCTACAGAAGCCATATTTTCAGTCCAATACTCATGAAAGTTAGTCAGAATGTTTGTCTTGATAATATTTTGGACAAATTTGAAACTGGGTCATGTAGGGTCAAAAAAGTAGGTCACTGGGTCAAATCTTTGAAAAACTTTGTTTACGCTCTTGAGGCCACATTTTCAGTCCAATACTCATGAAACTTGGTCAGTTTGTTTGTCTTGATGACATCTTAGACAAGTTCGAAAATAGGTCATGTCGGTTGAAAAATTGGGTCACTAGGTCAAATCTTAGAAAAACATTGTGTAGGCTCTAAAGGCCACATTTTCTGTCCAATACTCTGGAAAGTTTGTCAGAAAGTTTGTCTTGAAGTTATCTTGGAATAGTTTGAAACTGGGTCATGTTGGGTCTAAAACTAGGGCACCAGGTCAGATCTTAGAAAAACCTTGTGTACGCTCTTCAAGCCACATTTTCAGTCCAATACTCATGAAGGTGGTCAGAACCTTTGTTTTGATAATATCTACCATTGGAAAATGGGCTATGTTTGGCTAAAAAGTAGGTCACTGAGAAATGGCTACTGCTGTCAGGTTCACTCAGCATGAACAATGATGAAGTGGCTTTATGGCTTGCTAGAAGCATTTGCTCCTTTTTCCTCTATTGTGAACAGTTGAAAATGGAATGGCTCTGTTATTTTATAGTTTTGTAATAATGCCTTAACCCTTTACCACGCAATACTGAGTTTAAACTATCCTAAAGAGGATTTTTGAAAACATTGTGGAAAATATAAAAGCATTTTGGTTACCAGCATTTTCTCCTTTTACTACAATATTTGTAAGAGCTTTCTTTCTCACCCAGAGTAAAACAGATGGTATAGTAAAGAGTTAAGACATTACCAGAATTGATGTAGTATTTGGGAGAAATCAAAAATAGTTGCTCATTACTGATCCTTACTCTGCTTGCATTTTCACTTGCAGGTGATAACAACACATATACATGTTGTGACACAGCACAATTACATGCTATTGAGGGCAACTTGGCGCTCCCAGATCAGCTCTTATCCCGGTGCCCAGCGTGCTATCACAATTTCTTAAACCAGATATGTCAGATGACCTGCAGCCCTGTCCAGAGTAAATTTCTTTATCGAAATCTCAAAGGCAATTGCCCGGATCAGAAACCTTCTGCTGGAGGTCTTTGTGGAAAAGATAAAGGGATTGTGTCTGTCACCTACGTTATGACACCTAATTATGCTCAAAGTCTATACAATTCTTGTAAAGATGTTCAAATGCCAAGTGCTAATGAGAAAGCAATATCGTTGTTTTGTGGTCGACCAGCTGAGGAATGCAATTCTACGATATGGTTGTCATATATGGGAAATACTGGAAATGGACGTGCTCCCTTCCCAATCTATTACATTTATAGAAATGACCCATACTCAACACCTACCAACCAGTCGATCAACCCATTGAATTTGACGAATATACGCTGTAATGAGACGCTTTCAAACTCAAGTGCACCATGTTCGTGTCAGGATTGTGAGAGCAGTTGTACCCCTGTACCCCCACCCCCTCCTGCCAAAAAACCTTTCACAATTCTCGGAATTGATGGTGTTTCCTTCATAATGGGATGTATCTTCATAGCATTTGTTATATTCTTTGGATCCTATGCCATTTGCTACAATGTCATAGTACGAGACACTCTACAGGTGGATTCTTTAGGCCCAGATGGTGCAGACTCCGAATGTTGGGATTACAGGACTCAATCGAGTCAAAGAAATCTTGTTAGTCAGATGTTGATCTCTCCAGCTGATATTAGCGGAATAGAGAAGTTCGGAGCGAAAGTTGAACATGGGCTGGAAACATGCTTTAAAGTATGGGGATGTTTGTGTGCCAAATATCCAGCTATTGTTTTGCTTATTTCTATGATATTTTTTGGCGCAATGGCTGGTGGTATCGCAAAATATGATGTAACAACAGATCCAGTGAAGTTATGGTCTTCTGCCAACAGTACAGCAAGGATGCAAAAACGTTACTATGATTCTCATTTTGGGTAAGTGTTACACATCAGTACTTTAAGATGGGATATTTTGTTACCCCAGCTTGTGAAAATAGTTCACTGTTTCTGGCTCATTATGTAACCCTTTACCAAAACAATTTTGTGTTTTTACAATGGTATGGAGTTATTCTTTTGAAAACTTTGTGGAAAAAGGAGAAAATGCTGGCAATCAGCATTTTCTTCTTGTCCCACAATGTTTTCCACCCTATCAGAACAAATTTTGTCACTTTTAATTTGTCGTCTGCAAAATTAATTCTTTCAATTTGGACAAGACTAAAATTTCATAGTGTGATAAAGAGCTAAACTTTGTCATATTGTAAAGAGTTGATGTAATATATGGAAATTCTTTCACAATTCATTTTAGATGAATAGGTTATGAAAAAAAAATAGATGATAAAATAATTAAATATACATAAACTCTTTACGACACGACAACATTTTAGCCTGGTCCAAATTGAAAGCATTTTGCAGACGACAATATAAATGTGACTCAAGTGTTGAGATCATTCTTTGCAAGTGTAGAAAAAACTTTGGGAGAAGGAGGAAATACTGTTTAGTAGCATTTTCTCCTTTTTCCCACAATGTTTTCAGAGGCCTTTTACCTCAGGGTGGTGAAAAGTGTGTTGAAAGGTTAATGTAAATAATAAAACTTGTTTCATGATCCATGATAGATGAAAAAGTAATGCAGAAAATTAGACAGAATATAGTACAGACTGAATATTGACTCTCTTCCTAATGAATTTTGCCTTTTTCAAGTCTTTAGCATTTGCAGACATCAAAATAAAAGTGACTTAAAAATTATCATTTATTTTGGGAGGGGCAGAAAACATTGTGGAAAAAGGAGAAAATGCTGGTTACCAGCATTTTCTCCTTTTCGTACAATGTTTTCAAAAGGCTACTTTCTCAGGGTTGTGAAAAGTTCTGGATTGTGTGGTACGGGGTAATTATCAACGTTAATTCCAATTGCTTTTCAGACCATTTTACAGAACAGAGCAAGTGATTATTTCCAGGCCTTATAATAAAACCAAGATAGTTCACCCATACCCCCCACCTTCTGTCAAGTCCATTACTTTTTCCTCCCTGTTTGACAAGGAGTTCATGCATCAGGTGAGATTGTTTGAAACAGACTATCAGGTGGGACCTTAACCTTTTACAAGAGGACAAAAGTGCAGACTTGTAACAAAGTACATGTGACTGTAACATTTGGATTGCTGAGCCATATGGGCCTTGTTAGAGAAAAACTCTGTGCCAATAAAGATAGTATTTCCAACAGAGCAATATATGGCCATTAGGCCCACTTGTTTTAGGCTGACCATTACTTACAGATAATGATGTGAAGGAGAAAACAAAAAAAGGAGGAGGATTAAAATTCCTTTGAGTGATTTGGAAAACATTACAGGAAAAAGAGCATAATTGTAACAAGGAATAGATGTTTTCCCCTGTAATATTTTCAAAAGCTTTCTACTAATGGCAAAAGAAATTGTATTTGTATTTTAACCCTTCCCCACAAAATCCAGAGTTTAAAGATCCTGAGGAAAATGGTTTTGGAAAACATTACAGAAAACGGAGAAAATGCTGGTAACCAGCATTTTCACCTTTGCCTACAATGATTTCTACCCTGTCAATTTTTGGTTCATTTGTATCACTTATGAGTTTGAGATCTGCAGATACTGTCAATTTGGATGAGTCTAGAATTTGTTGCTTGGTAAAGAGTTAACTGGTTTATTTTATTTTTCAGGTGTTGGATCTTCAAACACAAATCGAGCACATTGTGGCAAAACACGATGGTAAAAACGTTACGCTAAGCGACATTTGTTTCAAGCCCTTGTCGCCAGATAACAACAACTGTACAATAGAAAGTGTTCTTCAGTACTGGAGAAATAATAAGACGGAACTAGATAAAGTCATCTACGACGAGTATGGTATTTTTGATCTGGCGGACTACATGGATCATTTTCTCAAATGTACACAGTATGTATTAGTCTTCTGATTTTCTTTAGGGATGCAAGTTCAAATTAACAAACTATTCTAAATTGCATGTCTGATTCTATATTTAGAATGTAAACCAATTTCTGTTTGGCTAATCCTTTAGTGGTATGGAAAGCATTGTAAGAATATGAGGTTATCTAACATGCTTGGGTACAATACTGAATTCTATTGGATGACAGCCGAGTCCAAAATATAGACTGGTTCTGCAGTGTACTCATCCAATTGAATTCAGTATTGTACCCAAGCATGTTAAATGACCTCTTTATTTCACACTTCCATATTGACATTAAAGTAAACGACAAGTATAGGGCTATTTCAATGTAAGAAATAATAAAAAAAAAATCAAAACATATCAAAAAAGGGTTTTGAAATTGCTTTTTTTACAACAGACTTCGGTAGACTACTCTTTCGGTCAAATATCGATATTCGGGACTCTAGCCTCATTATGAAAAATCCATATTGGACTCTTGCCTCGTTCAGAAAAATCCATATTGGACTCTACAGCATCCAATATGGAATAAGATATTCTGTACTCATGTGGTAGTATTAAAGTGATTTCATTGGACGTTAAATTGTAGGTGTGAAATAAAAGGAGTTACTATAGCATGGATGCTTATCTCCTGAATCACAACACTGAGTTGTGAAAAGAAAAATATTGGGGGGACATCCAGTTCTTTTAAAAGAGACTAGAAATCATGTAGATATAAAGTTGAATGTTATGGTTGAACCAGGATCATTTCTGTTCCAACGTCAAGCATTAAAAATTGGGGAATGTCATGCAACCCTTTTCTTATAAGTATGAGGCTCATTCCAAGCCAGATTCTGAATTATACAGCAGAAATACATTTTTTCCTGGAGTAAGGGTATATCTAAAGGTCCCTCAGGTTATGGTAATTCACGCTATATTACATTTCTGTCCTTTATCCAAGCAAATGAGATTTTTAGTGAAATTTGTGATTGGGGAGATCAGTACTGATTCTTTATAGGTTGCCATTGAGGAAACAAAGTGGAAAAATAGTACTTTCACTTTCAAGCTTGAAATTGTCCTTGCAAAGGAACATAAATACAACCTGAAATTTCCCATTTTGACATATACAGATATATAGGGTATGACATAAAATTAGCAGAATATGCAACACCACACATTCACACTTGTTGATTTCCGTGAATAAAATCAGATTCACTTCGTTGAAAGAATTATAAAATACATACAGAATATTATATTGTAGTTGTAACTTTCCAGGTGCTTGTATTTGATTTGAGCACCTCGTAAAAATTTGATATCATGTGAGACTGTAGGTCCAGCAAGACGTCAGAATTTTCTTATGCAGCTAGAAGCAAATACAAGCACCAGTAAAGTTACTACTACATATTCCTTTTATTACCTACAACTTTCAATGACAAAATTTTGCTATCACTGACATTTTATTCAAAAATAGTATACAAAATGAGACAATTAAAATTAAGCGCAATATTTTGAATAATCAAATCGCAAATCAATGCATGCTTAGTCAGTGTGAGCGAGTAAATCACCATTACCATATTTAGAACCATATTTCACAGTATGTAGATACGTTTTTTTTTTTCCTGTCGTGTGTGTTATTATTCCGCTTGCGATGCATGTGTTTGAGCCGGAAAATTTACTGGTATATAATAACATCACATATGATGTCACACTACACTTGTCTAAAAAAAGTGTATAAGAAAATTCTCATGTGATGTATTGCACTGAAAACATGGGAATTAATGTATGAAAACTATACTGACTTCTTCCTGAAGTAACACTCTACCATACAATCTCAATTTTTAATAATAGTGAGGGAGAAGGCTTTGGAAAACATTGTGGGTAAAGAAGAAAATGCTGGTAATCAGCATTTTCTTCTTTTCCCACAATGTTTTCAACCCTTTCAAATGAAAGTTAATCATTTGCGCCACATCTAATTTATTGCCTGCAAATGATTTTAACATGGACAAGCCTAGAATTTTATTGTTTGGTAAGGAGATAAAGGGCCAAAATGAAAAAAAAAAAGGTTGGTAAAACCTTGGTAATGCATGTTAGACATTTATGTCCGACTTTCCTGTGAAAGTACTTGATGGAGGTATTTAATCTTAACCCTTTATCACACAACACAATTCTGCAACTTTTCTGTATTTCAAGCAAGTATAGACCCACAAATTAAATGCGGCTCAAATGATGGGAGCCATCTTGTAAAGGGTGGAAACATTGAAAAAGAAGGATATGCCTGTTACTAGCATTTTGTTCATTTTCCAGCGATGTTTTTAAAAGCCTACTTGCTCTAGGTCATCATAAGTTGGGATAATTTGGTGAGGAGTTCATGCCTTCTTGTGATGATTCTATTACCATTCTCTCATGTTTTATTACAGGGCACCCGCCTCTGTATCAGACACATTAAAACTTAAAATGTCTTGTTTGGCGACATACGAGGGACCAGCCTTTCCATGGGTTGTTCTGGGTGGATATGATGGTAAGGAGCTACTTCTTTTTACTCATTGTTTTCAAATTAGTTTACTCTTTACCATTCGACAAAATTTTGGAAACTTCCAAATTCAAACCATTTCCAGACCACGATTTAAATGTGGCTCCAATAATGGAATTTGTTTTTGAGAGGGTAGAAAACACTTTCGGAGAAGGAGAAAATGCTGGTTACAGTATATTCTAAAGGCCTCTTAATTATTTTGAAATTAATAAAACATTAAAACTGGCACTGGTTGCCTTTAAACACAAATAATTTTTGTTTTTCCAAATGACAAAAATTCAGACTTGTCTAAATTGAAAGCCTTGGCAGACCAAAAGTTTCATGCCAATAATGAAATTCTTTGTGAAAGGGAAATAAACATAGTAGGAAAAGGAGCAAAAGCTGGTAAACAGCATTATCTCCTATTACCACAATGTTTTCAAAAGCAGTCTTTCTCATCGTCATTAAAACTAAGGATTGTTAGGTAAAGGGATGAGTCAGTATCTTGTGAAACAAATTTGCCGTCAACATTGTGAAAAAAATCCATTTACCAACTTCAGGAAATCAGCATGAATTAATGTTTGATACAGTATCGCAAAATTGCTCTTGCGTGTATATTCTGTTACCTATTGCTGTTAGGGGACAAATCATGTTCACAAGATAGTAATTTAATCATTTACCACACAGTCTCAAGCTTTAACAACCCTAATGAGAAAAGGCTGTTTGAGAGATTGTGGGAAAAGAGGAAAATGCTGGTAACAAGCATTTACTCTTTTTCCCACAATGTTTTCTACCCTTTCAAAGACAAATTCCATAATTTTTTGACCTGCATTTGATTTGTTATCTGCAAGTACTTTTAATTGGGACTAGACTAAAATTTCATCATGTGGTAAATAGATAGAGTTTATTTCATCAGCTTGTAGTTAATATGGGGAAATATTTGCCGAAAAAGGGAAAGGTATGCGAAAATAACGAGTGCCGTAAGGCACGAGTTATTTTCACGGACCTTTCCCTTTTGAGGCAAATATTTCCCCATATTAACCACAAGCTGATGAAATAAATTATATATTATATTTCCTCTGATTATTTTGTCAACGAATGCCACTTTTAAAACTTAAAAACTTAAAAAACTTTAAAAAGTAGTTCCAGATTTTCGGCAGGAGGAAAATATTCACTGTGATGGGGAAATAATTCCCCCCAGCTTAAATTACGACATTTCTTTACCCATAACATTTCTAAAAATAGACACATGAAACATAATATTTAAACATATTAAACCTTTCATCAGTCATGGAAAAGCTTGGCTCATGGTAAAACATTACTACTTTTGTTTAGAGTTGAATTTTTATACCCTTGTGGCATTGAGCTTGCATTTAATTCCTTATGTTGATGGTGTAGATCAAGATCAGAATTGCACAGAATATGAAGTCTGACTTTTGATCTACATCGTCCACTCCTTTGCAAGATATTATGACAAAACAGCCATTTTTTTTTTGCATTTTAGCACTGACTGAGAATGTCCATATGGCTTGCAACAGGCAAAAAGGGACATTTGGACATATGGGTAAAGTGACGGCACTTTACGACTACATTAGATTTTGTGCTACAGTAGACTTGCGCAAAACAGAAAATTACATAAAAACAGAAAGTGTTGTTTCAGATTAGCCTGCGCGGACTGCAGGCTGATCTGAGACGACACTTTACGCAAATGTCCGAATGCCTCTTTTCGCATGTTGCAGGCCATATCATGTGTTACCTGAGCTGTTTTGGAAGAAACCTCGAGGTATTGTCATAGCCCTGGAGTCATCTTCTTCATGTGCATTGTCATCATGCAAAATCTTTCAAATTGTATAATATCTGTTATTTCTGAAGATATTTACTTCAGACTCGGACTACTTATTAACTATCAAAAAGGGAACCCATTCAACAGGGGCTGGTAACCATCAAAATATTTTTGACATGATTATACCCCTTTTTTCACCACAATTTTCACTAAAAGCAATTATTGCCGAGCGTTGGCTCTCATATGTGATGCTTGTGTTGACAAAATGCAAAAGACCAACATAAATGTGATATATGTGATATTGCAATTATTTGGGCTTTGTTTCTACACAAAAAGTGTCTGTGTATGCATGCTTAACCCTTTACCAAACAACAAAATTTTAGACGTGTCCAAATTGAAAGCATTTGCAGACGACAAAATAAACACGACTCAAAAATTGAAACTTGACTTCGGAAGAGTAGAAAACATTGTGGGAAAAGGAGAAAATGCTGGCTACCAGCATTTTCTCCTTTTCCCACAATGTTTTCACAAGGCCTCTTCCTCAAGGTCGTTAAAAGTCGTCATTGTTTGGTAAAAGGTTAAGGGTTAACCCTTTACCAAACAATCCTGTATTTTAATGACCCTTGAGAAGAAGGATTTTAAAAAATATGTTGAAAAGGAGAAAACACTGGGAACCAGCATTTTCTCCTTTTCCAACTGTTTTTTTTTTTTTTTTTTTTTCACCCTTTCAAAGATTCCAGAATTTAAACTACACTAAATTTTGAATTACTTCCAATTTAGGCCAGTTTAAAATTTTGTCATCTGGTAAAGGGTTGATGAAATATATGAACTGTCCTAGCATAATAACTTGAACAATTTTTCAAACATGTATCATTTTTCTAGGTGATAATTACCAAAATGCCACGGCCTTTGTTATCACCTTTGTCGTAAACAATCATCTAGACGAGAGTGAAAACGCAAAAGCTGAAGCATGGGAAAAAGAGTTTATTGCGTTTATGAAGAACTACAAAAACGAGAATATGACAATATCATTCTCTTCAGAGGTATGCCTTGTGATGTATTTTGTCAATTGCCTTTTCGGAAGTGTACTCCAATACTTCAAGTGTAACTCTTCAGTTGGGGTCCTACATGGCCCAGTGGTAAAGTACAGGACTGGTGACCTGGAGGCCCCATATTTGAGCCTTACTGGATCCACTGGGTTTTTCGTGGGAGCGTCTTTGGGCAAGACACTTTAGAGCACTTGCCCAGTACTGGTGAAACCCAGAAACTACATGAATATGTGAACTGTGCCCTAGATATGACTGAAATGATGTTGAAAGTGGCATAAAACACCATTTAATCAATCAACTAGTAACTCTTCAAGTTAAAGGCATGTTTAGACTTACGACCGGGACCATGCATAAACAAAATGGATGGCATCATATAATTTATGAACCTTAAATTGAGTGAAATCATCTATTCTAATGAATGCACATTTCATTGCAATTCAGTGTCTGATAAGCATACTTAGTCTTTCACTTCTTGTTTGTTATTCCTGTCATGGAGTAATCAGAGTTTCGTCTACCTAATGGGTTTCTGTGTAATAATGTCCTGATAATAGGGTGCTGTCTCATGAGACTTGTTCATTTCCTTACCCAATGTGCACTAGAGTGCTGACAGATGTTTTGTATCTTTTCAAAGACTAATACCATTTATTTAATGGTTTTTAATTTGTCATCTGCAAATGTTTTCATTTTTTGTCAAGTCCTTAATTTCTTGTTTGGTATAGGTTGAAGAGGTCAGTATTTTGAACTGATCTAAATTCTTTCCACAGATTGATCATGTTAATGCAACAGGATTAATTCCTCTCTCCCACCACTTAATATTGCTTCGACAATGGTTATAGGGGAAAGCAGGTAGTGGCCTCGAAAGAATGTTGTGCAAAGTAATGGTAAAAGAAACTACAGGAAAGCATGGCTGCCATGATATAACTGAAATAATGTTGAAAATAGCATTAAACCCAATACAATTGAAACCATCATATTCTCAGCACAATATAGTGCATATTGTAGACAACAGCCAATCTGTGAACAGCAGCAGCTTTCAGAATTTCCCTGTAGTGGCTGCTGTACACAGATTCGACTGTACAAAGAAGGATTGAATACTTCCCAAATAAACAAAGAGGCCCTTTGTAATATGGACGTAGCTTACACAAGTTGGAAGCTAACTTAGACATGTAGTATGTCCTACGTTACAGAGATCCATTCAGGACGAGCTGGATCGGGAGAGTAGATCCGATATCTGGACCATACTTGCCAGTTACTTGATCATGTTTGGCTACATTACCATTGCACTTGGACATTTCCGCAGTGTGGAAACTATCTTTGTAAGTACACCTAACATCTTAACTTTTTAACCCTTTACCAAATTGCAAAATTTTAGACTGAACAGAATTAAAAGCGATTGCATAGAGTATTTTGAATGTTGCTCAAAAGATGTGGTTGTATATGAAATGGCAGAAAACATTGTTGGAAAAGGAGAAAATGCTGGTTACCAGCATTTTCTTCTTTTCCCACAAAGTTTTAATTGGGCCTCTTCCTCAGGAATGTTAAATCTCCGAGTTCTATGGTAAAGGATTAAAAGACCAGAAAAGCAGAGACCCAAATTATAAGCATTTGGGAACAAGAAATTAGATTTGGCTCAATTGATGGGGTATGCTTTAGACAGAGAAGAAAACATTGTAAGTATTGGAGAAAATGCTGGTTACCAATCTCTAGTGCAACTTGTATAGATCATTACACTTGCGAGGCTTATTCTGCCTTTGTCGATTTACCATATATAGAGCTAAATGTTGTTATGTTTTCTACCCTTCTCAATTTTTGAGTCACATTGACATTTTATTTTGTTGTCTGCAAATAGTTTCAATTCAGACAACCTTAATCCTTTACCACACAATCCTGAATTTTAATAACCCTGAGAAAGAAGCCTTTTGAAAACATTGTGGGAAAATAAGAAAATGCAGGAAACTGAGATTTTTTCCTTTTCCTTTAATGTTTTCTTCTTATTCAAAGAAAATTTCTATCATTTGAGCAACACTCAGTTTGTCGTCTGCAATTGTTTTCACTGTGGATCAGTCTAAAATTTTGATGTGTGGTAAAGAAATAAAGATTTGTCATCGGGTTAGCTCCTTACCACATGACAAAATTTTGGATTTATCCAAATTGAAAGCATTTGCAGACGACAAAATAAATGCGACTCAAATACTGAAATTTGTTTTGGGAAGGGTAGAAAATATTGTGGGAAAAGGAGAAAATGCTGGTTACCAGCATTTTCTCCGTTTCCCACAATGTTTTCCAAAGGCTTCTTTAGCAGGATTGTTAAAAGTCGGGATTGTGTGCTAAAGGATTAAAGAGTCTATGGTATTTTTGCCTTTTCAATCTTATTGTCTATTGCTTGTGATATAGCCTTATTATACCCCCGTAAAACGAATGCTTTTGGGGGTATGCTGGAATCGGCCTGTCTGTCCGTCCATCCGTGTGTCCGTCCGTCCGTGTGTCTGTGTACAAAATACTAGTAATTTTGTGTCGCGAACTCCTCCAACAGTTTTGCTGCTATTGTATTGAAAGTTTGTTGATACATTGATCGTATACTGAAGTTGTGCAAGATGCAGTTTTCAATCATCTACTCCCTATCATTCAAGGGTAATCTCCCCTTGAACTTAGAACATTTTTTGTTAAATTGCCTGTTTCTGTCAAAGCGCTGGCGGGGGTATTAAGTCACATTCAGTGACAGCTCTAGTTTTTACTATGTTGTGCACTGTTTCATTTTCTGATAAAAAAGAATGAGAGTATATTAATTTCTAAGCTACATTTTTTAAAACAATTAAAGCCTCAGAATTTTAACCTTTTACCACACAATCCTGAGTTTTAAGGATCCTAAAGAAGAATAATTTGGAAAAAATTGTGAGTAAAGAAGAAAATGCTGGTAACCAGTATCAGTGTTTTCTGCCCTTCTATAAAAGATTTGGTTCTGTTCAGTCATATTCAAGTTGTTGTCTGCCAATGCTTTCAATTTGGATAAATCCAAAATTTTGTTGTGTTGTAAAGAGATAAAAAATGAATTATTTTCTCGTCTAGGTGGATTCCAAGGTCACGCTTGGTTTGAGTGGAGTGACAATTGTTCTCCTGTCAGTGGCTGCCTCAGTTGGTTTCTATAGTTACTGCAATATACCGATGACCTTGATCATTATAGAGGTTGTACCATTCTTAGTGTTGGCTGTTGGTGTAGATAACATCTTCATATTAGTACAGACTTACCAGGTAAACTTGCTGTTGAATCTATATGTGACATGCTTTGTGAGAAGAGGTCTAAATGCATCTGAAAAAGTATCAACCCTTGTCAGCCTGCGCAGGCCGTGCAGGATGATACCGGTCAAAACTTTTTGCTTTTGATCAAAACTCTGGATGACAAAGGACCATTCTACCTCATGTCAATTGTTAGATAAGATGGCTTTTAAGGATCCATAGTGATGTTAAGACTTATTTGGTATTAAGCCTCACAGAGATGCATTAAGCCCCTTTTTTCCAGAGCATGGCTCATAATCTTTTACAAGTGATCCTATGTTTTTTAACCCTGAGAAAGAATGATTTTTGAATACATTGTGGGAAAAAGAGAAATTTTCCAGTCTCTGTATCTCTTGTCATCATTCCAAAGACAAGTCTAATTACTTGAATGCTTTCAAGATAGACAATGGCTCATATCCTTTTACAAGTGATTCTATGTTTTTTAACCCTGAGAAAGAATGATTTTGAAAACTTTGTGGGAAAAAGAGAAATTTTTCAGTCTCTGTATCTCTTGTCATCATTCCAAAGACAAGTCTAATTACTTGAATGCTTTCAAGATAAACAATTCTGAAGTTACGTTGCTCTATAAGGAGTTAATCCTTTACCACACAACAAAATTTTAGACCAGTCTGAATTGAAATCATTTAGCAGACGACAATTTCAGTATAGCTCTAATGATCTGATTTTTCTTTGAAAGGGCAGAAAACATTGTGGGAAAAGGAGAAAATGCTGGTAACCAGCATTTTTTCCTTTTACCACAATGTTTTCAAAAAACTTCTCTCAGGGTTGTTAAATTTCTGGATGTTGTGGTAAAGGGTTAATTCTTTACCACACAATCACAAGGTGGTCTTGGAGCATTCATAATTTTATTTTCAGCATCCCTTCTTTTCCTACAATTTTGTTTAACTATATGTATCACTTATGCATTTTGTAGCGATTCTTATTTTTAGAAATAGTGTGCTAATTACTGTGTAACGTTATTGTGTCACACATGTCTATGATGCCAGACTTGTTCTTACATATCTTTGAATTCTGTAAACATTGAAAATTTCACTATATGTCTACCAGAGGGATGAAAGAAAGCCGCAAGAAACTCTAGAGCAACAGATTGGAAGAATTCTGGGTAAAGTGGGACCAAGCATGCTCCTTACAAGTTTGTCCGAATCTACTGCCTTTTTCTTGGGTAAGTTGTGTGAAATACCTGCTTAGTACCTTCTTCCCTAGGTTTGTGATTATTGCAGAACATAGTATATAAGTGTTGCTTTAGCTGCTTTGCTGACAGTATAGCCTAACTCTTTACCAGACGACTAATATTGAAAGTATTGCAGTCAACAATTTAGGTAAGGCTCAAGTAAATTAAATATTTCTTTCAAAAGTTAAAAATCATTGTGGAAAAAGCATTTTCTCCTTTTCCATCAATGTTTTCAAAGGTTTCATCCTTGAGGTCATTAAAGCTAGAGCTTGATTGTTCAAGCCCTGTGATGAGATTCTACAGAATATCTGCTTTGATGGTTTATAAGACATTCAAGTAATAGTAAATGAAGAATAAAAAGTAGCCAGTTGTGGTCTAAACTCTTCACCAGATGGAAAATTTGAGACTTGTCCAATTTGACAGCATTTGCAGATGTCAAAGTAAATATGACCCAAATTTTAAAATTTGTCTTAGAAAGGGGTACAAAACATTGTGGAAAAGGAGAAAATGCTGGCATTTTTCTCCATTTTCAATGTTTTCAAATGTCTTTTGTCCGTGTCGTTAAAACTTGGATTGTGTGGTAAAAGGTTAACTTAAAGTTTTCAATTTGAGGATTTAATATCCTTTTCCCGAGACAGCTGCACAATTTTTCTCCCTCAGGGTTATAAAAACAGAATCATTATGATGAAGGGTTAATTTTTGTCACATTCATGTTTGTAGGTGCACTAACAGACATGCCAGCAGTGCGAGAGTTTGCCCTGTATGCAGCCCTGGCTGTTTTATTTGACTTTCTTCTACAGATAACTTGCTTTATCAGCTTAATGACAATTGATGCACGAAGACAAGAGGTAAGTTAACTGTAGACATTTTTAGCTTGGTTGTTTTTGAGGAAAATCCAAGGTATTATCGCTGTCATCTGGGACACCGTCATAAGTGTAATCTTGAAAAACATTGACCTTTTGTCATTATCTCTGTCATTACAGAAAATGTTTACTTCAGACTTTGACTATTGACTAGTCATTAACTAACAGAAGGAGAACCCATACATCAGGGTCAAGTATCTTTGAATCTTTGGATCTTTTTCAACGTGGAATTTCCCTGAAAAAGCGACTGCAGAGTGTAATGAGCGTTGGCTCCTGCATACGATGCCTTTCTCGGAGTTTTCAAATCTCCAAGCATACGTTGACTAAAACACTAAAAAATAATGGTTTGCAGTTGTATTACATGAATGAATTTTGTCTTATGGTGCATCAACACTAAATGTCATGTGTTATATTGCAGGCCAACAGGTTTGATTTGTGCTGTTGTGTTAAACCAGGGGGAAGGGAGGACAAGTCTTTAAGGACAGAGAATTCGGAGGGTTGCCTGTATGGTTTTGTCAAAAACTACTACTCGCATGCTATATTAACAGAATGGGTCAGACCTATTGTGGTAAGTAGCTTATCCTTTTCAGTACACAACTTAGTCCAAGTGGTGTAGTCTGTACTGTACAGGTCTTTAGGTAAGGGCATTGCTGATTCAATTCCCCGGCTCGGAAGATTTCTTTCTGAGGATTGATGATAGTCATTGCGACAGGGTTTATTCCTCTCTCACTCTGATCACTGATTACTTGGAAAGCAGCCAGTGGCTTGGGAAGAATATTGTGGGAAGAACTGGTTAAAGAAAGTCCGGGAAAGCATGGATAGGCTGACTGGTTGCTGCAGTATTTCTGAAATAATGTTGAAATGGCGTTAACCACCATACAGTCAATTAACCATACATTTAATTACAAAATAGTTAAACTGTGTGGCTCAGAAACAATAATATGCCCTTGGTAGGGTGGAATACATTGTGGGAAAAGGAGAAAATACAGGTAACCAGCATTTTCTCCTTTTCCCCCAATCTTTTCAAAGCCAAATTCCATAATTTGAATGAAACTTTATTTGTGGTCTGCAGCTTCTTTCAAGTTGGACCAATCTAAATTTATTTTCTGGTAAGGAGTTAAGAAGATAGGCCTGGTCCAGGTTGTTCAGGTAGTAAAGGGATATGTAACAGTGTGGTAACGCTACCATATTTAAGGCTGTACATTGTTTGAATCTCTATGATCGAGTGGCTTGGAGAGAATTGCATGACCTGAAATTGAAGCTGTGACCTATTTCTTCTTGGACTTATTGAAGACCATTTTGTTAATGAGTCAAAGGAGTTACTTATTTTGATGCATTTTTTTATTGCAGTCCAACATGTGATTGTTTTATGTCTTGTAATTATTTGTAGATCATAGTGTTTGTGGGATGGTGTATGGCAAGTGTGGCATTCACATGTCACCTCGAGGTCGGACTGGATCAGGCCCTCTCTATGCCTAAGGTAAAGATAAAGTTTTTTTTATTATGATGTTTGCTCTGTTTTTATAAGGAATTTCTTCGTTTCTTGTTTTTAAAAGGAATTTCTTCATTTGTCAACCCTAGGAATGAAAGCTTTTGAAAACATTGTAGGAAAAGGAGAAAATGCTGGTAACCAGCATTTTCCCCATTTTCCACAATGTCTTCCACCCTTACAAAAATTAATCCCAAAGTATGAGCTATTCAGAATTTTTGGTCTTCCAATGCTTTCAATTTTAACCAGTATAAAACTTTGTTGCGTGGTAAAAAGTTCAGAATCATTTCTATTTTTTCTCTGTTTTTAGGACTCCTTTGTATTAGATTACTTCAGAAATATATCTGCCTACCTGTCAGTCGGTGCTCCTGTGTATTTTGTTGCTCCGGCGGGTATAAATTATACTTCCAAAGACGGACAGAATGCAGTTTGTGGAGGAAAGGGTTGTCCACAGAACTCCCTCATTGGACAAGTTTTCAGGGCCTCACAGTTGCCTAACTAGTAAGTTAACAGGGTTTGTTAATGTCTTCACCAAACAACCTCTTATTTTAACAACTGTGGAAAAGAGGGCTAATGAAAGCATTGTTGGAAAAGGAGAAAATGCTGACAGAGTTAAATTTTTGTCTTGCAGACAATAAAATTTTGATTTTTCATTTAACAATTTTGATTTTAGCTCTGCTGTTTTTGGAGAAAACACCAAGGTATTGTCATACACCTGGCATCGTCGAAGAAAACTTCAAGGTATTGTTATACCACTGGTAGTCGTCTTGCAAAAACTTTGATGTTTTGTAATAACTCTATCACTTCTGAAGATATTTACTTCAAACTTGGACTAGATGTTAACTATCAAAAGGGGAATCCATAAAATAAGGGCAGGTAACCATCAAAATACTTTTGACCCAGTTATGCCCCTTCTTTTGACATAGAACTTTCACTAAAAGCTACAGCAGCCAAGTGTAGACATCCATGTGCAATACTCTTGTTTTTTCTTGTACTGAATGATTTCTCTTGAGAACATCAATCTAAAATAGGGAAAATCAAAAGTTTCAAAAGTGAATTGCTGGGAAAAAAATACCTGTAGATGGAACATTGTAGGAGAAGGAAAAAATTCTAGTTGCCAGCATGTTTTCAATAGGCTTCTTCCTCCAGATAGTTAGAACTCAGGATTGTGTGGTAAAGTGTTGAAAAAACCTTTTTGTTTGTTTTGCATGGGATCGAAAGATAAATCATTCTAAAAGTTGGTATATTTGATGTTTTGTAGCTCTTATATTGCCCAGCCAGCCTCATCCTGGATCGATGACTATTTTGATTGGTTGAATTCTGAAGGAAATCCCCCCTGTTGCCGTATTTATAACAACGGATCTTTTTGTCCTGCTACAGGTATGAATATGTTTTATCTTTACCATTTCATTTAACTTTTTACCAAACGACAAAATTTTAGACTGATCCAAATTGAAGGCACTTGCAGACGACAAAATGAACGTAACTCAAAAATTGAAATTAGTTTCCAGCAGGGTAGAAAACATTGTGGGAAAAGGAGAAAATGCTGGTTACCAGCATTTTCTCCTTTTCCCACAGTGTTTTCAAAAAGCTTCTATCTCAGGGTCGTAAAAACCAGGGATTGTTTGGTAAAGGGTTAAGCCATATTCTGGCAAAAGGGAGTTTAACCCTTTACTACACAACCTTGAGTTTTACTGACCCTCACCAAAAAGGCTTTTGAAACCATTGTAGGAACAGGAGTAAATTTTCTCTTCTCCAATAATGTTTTCCACTTTATCAAAGAGACAAAGTCCCTTTATTTGAGCCATACTAAATTTGTCTTCTGGAAATGTTTTTAAAACAAGCAAGTTTTACATTCTGTCGTATAGTAAAAAGTTAAGCTGTTTAAGCCAGAGGTCAAGATTGTCTTGTAGAGAGTTTGTTTAGGTCAATGGGCCAAGATTGTTAGGAGTTTAGATATTTAGGTGAATAGGTCAAAGGTCAAGGTAAGAGTGACCTTTATTGGCAGTTCACGGAGGAAGGCGGGGATGAGGGGTAGCAGCTTACCAGATTTACAGAATGTCTTGTTTTCTTTGCAGTGAACAGCACAGAATGTACCAGATGTCCGTTTGAGCCCCAGATAGAGGCGAGGCCTACACCACATGACTTTATGAAATACATACCTTGGTTCTTAAAGGATAACCCTGGCCTCAAATGCTCAAAAGGGTAAGTGATATGGATTGAACTTTACGGTTTGTAAACCCTTTAACAAATGACTAATTTTCGACATGTCTGAAGTAAAAATACTTGCAGACGACAAGCGATAGAAGTTCTCTTTGAAAGGGCAGACAACATTGTGGTGAAAAGAAGAAAATGCTGGTTCCCAGCATTTTCTTCTCCTCCTCCACAATGTTTTCAAATGATTATTTTATCAAGGTGGTTAAAACTTGGGATTGTGTGAGTGAGGGTTAATTCTGTACTGGATGACAAAATTGAAATTTAAATAAAAATAAAATAAAGATAAAAATTGAAAGAGTGACAGCAAAGGAAGTGTTGCTTAAAAGATAGAAGTTATCTTTGAAAGAATAGGAAAATATTGTTGGAAAAGGAGAAAATACTGGTTACTTTCAAATTTTTTAAAATGCTTTCTTTGTCAGGATTGTTAAATACAGAATTTTTTATGGGCATGCTTACATGTCTGTGTTCTTTCCTTCTATTCATCCATTCCTCTGTTTCTCTTTATGTATGTCTGTCAGTCCATTTGTCTTTCTGTCTACCTTTCTCTCTCTTTCGGTGTGTGTGTCTCTCTGTCTCTCTCTCTCTCTCTCTCTCTTTCTCTCTCTGTGTGTGTCTGTCTGTCTGTCTTTTTTTCTCTCAATCTGTCTGTTGCTCACACACTTTCTCTCTTGCTGTCTCTCCCACCTCCCTTTCATCATACCTCCCTCATTATAGGGATGCTGTATTCTTATATACATTCTTTTTTATTTCAGAGGTCATGCAGCATATGGTTCTGCAGTGAATTTAATTAAAAATAAGACAGAGGTTGGAGGTAATTGTTGGATTTTCTTGATAATTCAATTCAAATAAGGTTTTCATCTAATTTAGTTTCAAAACTGGTCACGGTTGCATGCTTACAATAAATGCTTTTCTCTTTGCCAGCAATCTTGTGTTTTAAAGATCCTGAGGGAGAGGGCTTTTGAAAAAATTGAGGGAAAAGAAGAAAATGCTGGTAACCAGGATTTTCTTCTTTTCTCACAATGTTTTCTACTGGTGAAAAAGAAATTCCTTTACTTGAGCTACATTTACTTTGTTATCATCAGATGCTTTTAAATTTGAATGTCTAAATTTGTCTCCTCTGGTCGGAGGTAAAAAAAACTACTGTGAAAAAGATCGCAGTTTGATTTAACAGTTAATGGGTTCTTTTTAGTCAAGCAAGGTAGCTCAATTGGTATCATACAGGGCTTGGATCCAAGGGGTCGCTGGTTTGATTCCTCAGCTCAGCCTGTTTCTGTCTGATGATTGATGATAGTCTGGCAACAGAATTAATTCCTTTTTCACTCCTTTATCAATCAATAAGTTCAAGAATAAATTTGGTCTTGGATCCATCCAACCATCCGTCCATCCGTCTGTCCGTCCATCCGTCCATCCATCCATCCTTCCATCCATCCATCCATCCATCCATCCATTATTACACTTTACCTATCTTTTTCAGCAACATATTTTATGACATACCACACAACTCTCAAGACATCCACAGACTATATAAATGCTCTGAAGGAAGCAAGAAAAATTTCCAAGGATATTTCTACTAGCATGAACTTAACCAAAGAGGATGAACAGATATTCCCTTACAGGTGAAGTATTCAGATTGTATTTTTCAGTCATCAAACATTTAACCCTTCATCACACAGTCCTGAGTTTTGATGAGCATTAGGATGAATGCTTTGAAAACATTGTGGGAAAAGATGAAAATGTTCGTAACCAAAAGTTTCTCATTTTTTCACAATGTTTTCTGTCCTTCCAACAACTAATTTCATTTTTTGAATCAAATGTATTTTGTAGTCAGCAAATGCTTTGAATATGGACAAGTCTGAAATTTTGTGGTTTGGTAAAAGAGATAATTTGATTTGTTTTCTGTAATTTGAGTTCTAAGACTAAGTATAGCGATACAAAACATGGTCAGTTGAAAAGTAGCTGAAGTACCATAACGCTTTCCTGTTTGACTTGAGACTAGGGGGTAGCTGGTTTGAAACCCCAGCTTGGCCAAGGCATTTCTGAGATGTGATGATAGTTATTGCGACAGGATTCATTTCTCTCTCATTGCTGATCATTGTTTCAATGTTCGGCATGTTAAAAAGCAGCTGGTGGCTTTGGAGTTGGGAGTACTGATAACAGAAACTTCGAGAAAGCATGAATAGGTGCGCTAGGCACTGTGATGTAACTTAAATAATGTTGAAGACATTGTTAAACACCATGAAATCAATTTCACATGTGAAAGGATTGTAAATTTGGCTAGATTGAAAGCATCTGCACACAACATTTCAAACTTAACTCAAATGATGGAAATTGTCTTTGAAAGAGTAAATATGGTTATCAGCATTTTGTTCTTATCCGACAACGTTTTTAAAAGCCTTTTGACAAAGATGTTTTTAAAAATAGAATTGTTTGTCAAAAGGTTTAACAGTTTTTTCAACATTATTTTAGTCATGTGTCACACTGAAGTTTGTTTTATTTCTACTGTGGACAACACTCTTCCTGAACTACTGGGTACTTTTCTCACGTAAATATTGCCAACAAGATGCTCAGCCATGGGAGGGGTGTTAATCATGGCAGAATCATTATTTAAGCCAATACAAAACAGTTCCAACTTTTAACAACCCAAAGGAAGAAGAGTTTTGAACACATTGTGGAAAAAAGGAGAAAATGCTGGTTACCAGCATCTTTTCTTTTCCCACAATGTTTTCTACCTAATCAAAGACCTATTTCGTCATTTGAGTCACATTTAAATTGTAGTCTGCAAATGCTTTCAATTCGGACTTTTGTACAATTTTCTCATGTGGTAAAGAGTTAAGTACATACACAGAATTATTATAGAATATCATAGCCATTGGAAAGGTCACTGAACAACTCTGTCTCCAGTCGTGAGTTAATATCCCAGAGCAGCCTCTCACTGGTTAAGCATAAATGAAAATCTGAGCCTTATATTCTTTAACACTTTACCACACGATAAAATTTTAGCCTGGTCCAAATTTAAAGCATTTGCAGACAACATATTTAATGTTTCTCAAACATAAAATTTGTGTCTCATAGGTTAGAAAACATTGTGGGAAAAGAAGAAAAAGCTTTGAATTTGGAAAATAAAAAAAAATTGTGTTGTGGTTAAAGAGTTAAAAAAGTGTATTTGTATTACTCTTTTTCAGTGTGTTCTATGTGTTTTATGAACAATACCTGACAATTATCAACAATACCATAATGAACATAGGAATTTGTATGGGCTCCATTTTTGTTGTGACCTTCATCCTCCTGGGATTTGACCTTGTGACCGCCATTGTTGTGTCTGTCACGATATTGATGATTCTAATCGACATAATGGGAATGATGTACCTGTGGGATATAAACTTGAATGCTCTGTCTTTAGTTAATCTAGTCATGGTGAGTGTATTTTTTATTTTGGCTATTTTTGATGAAAATGTCAAGGTATTGTCATAGCCCTGGTGTGGTCTGTGTTGTTGTCTTGCAAAAACTTAGATATTTTATAACATCTCTGTTATTACTGAAGATATTTACTTCAAACTTGGACTTTTCCTTCACTATCAAAAGAGGAACTCATACAACAGGGGCAGGTAACCATCAAAATATTTTTGACACATTTATGCCCTTTTTTCGTCTTAGAATTTTTCATGCAAAAACTTTCAATATTTCATGATAACTCTACCTGTCCTGAAGATGCTTAATTCAAACTTGGACTAGTCTTTAATTATCAAAAGGGAAACCATAATTTTTTTGCCACATTTATGTCCCTCAGAATTTTTAAAAACTTTGATATTTCATAATATCAGGCAACTGCTGCTGAGAGTTGGCACCTTCATGCGGTGCTCTTGTTGTTATCTGTAATTAATCCTTGCTTCTTGTTTCATGGCCAGTCTGTGCCATCTTGATCTACACTCTTTGCATAAACACCTTGAGCCATGCTTAGCAGCCTTAACTCTACCTAAAGACAAAATTTTAGACTTGACCAGATGGAAAGTATTTGCAGACAACATGTTAAATGTAGCTCGAAAGATGATTTCTGTATTTGAAAGGAAAGGGTAGAAAACACTGTGAGAAATGGAGAAAATGTGAGTTACCAGCATTTTCTCCTTTTTCCACAGTGTTTTCAAAAACTTTCTATTTCAGGGTTGTTAAAGTTTGTGATTGTGCAATAAGAATTTAGAGTTATTTTGGTTCATAGATATCATTAGCTTGGCTGTTTTGAAGACAAAACATCAAATTATTCCAATAGCCCTGTTGTGGTCTGTGTCTGCATCATTATGCAAAACCTTTGATAATTTATGATATCTCTGGTAGATTTTTACTTCAAACTTGGACATATTGTTGACCACCAAAAGGGAACCCCCATACAACAAAGGCAGGTAAACATCAAAGTATTTTTGTCCTAGTTGTGCACCTTTTTTTGGCATAAAATTTTCACTGAAAATCAAGTAACTGCAGCTGAGCATTGGCACCTCCATATCCTGCTCTTGTCACTATTTATTGTTGTCATGTTACCTTTAATTTCACTTCAGGCTATAGGAATATCAGTAGAGTTTTGTTCCCATGTTGCTCGAGCTTTTGCCATTAGTGTAGAACCAGACAAAGTCCTGAGGGCAAAAGATGCACTTGCCCACATGGGAAGTTCAGTAAGTGATTTTAGTGTATTTCTCAAGTCATTCTACTTTCTTTTTTCATTTGATTTTATTAAACATGGATACAACAGATTGTAAGCCAGCCCAAGTAGTTCAGTGATATCATATTTGACTTGTGACCTGGTGGTTTTGAGTTCAATACCTGGTTGAGGCAAACTTTCTTTCTGGCAATTTTTTGCCTCTCACCTCTGATGCATGTGAGAAAAGTAGTCATTGGCTGAGAAAGAAACTCATGTTAGTACTGGTGTGAGAAAGTCAAGAAAACCATGTGTAGGTGCACTGACCTCCGTGATATGGACTAAGCTGTTAAAATGGCGTTAAACTCCAATACAAACAAACAGATTGTAAATGTGAACCAGTTTGGCAGGATTTATTGAATTACCTCTTTATTGAACAACAAAATTTAAGACTTGACCAAACTGAAAGCATTTGCAAAGGACATTTTATGTGGCACTCAACATGTAAGATTTGTCCTTAAAAGAGTAGAAAACATTGTGTACCAAACCAAAGAAAAGAACAGAGGACTATGTTAACAATTTTCCACTCAATCCCGACTTATAACAACTGTCGGCAAAGGCCTTTTGAAAGCATTGTGGGAAAAGTAGAAAAAGTTTTCTATCCATCCCGAAACAAATTTTAATTTTTGAGTCACTTTCATTTTGCTGTCTGCAAATGCTTTTAGTTTGGGCTAGTCTAAAATTCTGTTGTTTGGTAATGAGTTAATAAACTATTCCAAATTCTGTGGTCATTCCAAATTCCAAAACCAGCTGGCTGGTTGGTTTGGACCAAACATCTCAGCCAATCAGATGAGTGATTATTAACATCGGGTTTTGGGTTTAACCCTTTACCACACAATTCTGACTTTTAACGACCCTCAGAAAGAATGCTTTTGAAAACAATGTGAGAAAGAGAGAAAATGGTGGTTACCAGCATTTTCTCATATTCCCACAATATTTCTTACCTATCAAGGACAGATTTCGTCATTGGGCCACCTTTAATTGGTTGTCTGCAAATGTTTTCAATTTGGACCAGTCTAAAATTTTGTCATTTGATAAAGAGTTAAATCTTAGCTCTAAAAAATACTGTTTCTAGGATAAATGAAATTCACGAAAGTTTTACAAGTTTTTGATTGGCTAAAGCAAATCAAATTAACCAAGTTGCGTTACTTGCTAAATCTGGAATGAGACAAAGAATATTCTTAAGAATAGTTGCTGAATAAGGGGTCCTGGGTGACTTACTTTAGGATTAGTAAGCCATGGGTCCTGGGCTTGATCCTTCTCCGACACCTTTAGGGTTTTATTGTGGGAGTTCAATCCCAGTATGTTAAAACCCATAAGACATACAAATAAGTGAGCTGTCACAGTGATAAGAGTTAAATAGTATTGAAAGGGGTCTACAGTAATTCACAACTGATGGATTGGTTAAGCTACCAGTTTCATTTCTCTCAAATATTTAAGGTCCCCTCAGCTTGTCTTATATTACATTTGCAGGTATTAAGCGGAATAACATTGACCAAGCTTGGAGGCATCATTGTTTTGGGGGTGTTTTCCAAATCCCAGCTATTCCAGGTGTTTTATTTCCGTATGTACCTGGGCATGGTTGTGTTTGGGGCAACCCATGGCCTCATTTTCTTGCCAGTATTCCTTAGTTATGTTGGTATGTATAGATTTATAAAATTGTTGATTGCTTAGGCTCTATTCACTTTCTTTTGCATTGATAGCCGTGTTCGAGGTCATGTATGTTTTGTATCAATGGTAGTATGATAACGAAAAATATTATCTTATGTTCGATTCAGTGATTGTTGTACAACAGCACTTGTGCCTGTATTATAAAAGATGTTGCATGATAAGTGAAAATGATATTGTCTTTCTTATGAGCTATATAATTAATGACTCTTTAGGAAACAACATAATTTTAGACTTGTCGGAACTGAAACCTCTACCAGATAACAAATTAAATGTGACTCTAGTGAGGGAATATGTCTTTGAATGGGTAAGAAAAAGTTGTGGGCTAGTCACAGTATTTTCTTCTTTTCCCACAATGTTTTCAAAAGCTTTCTTTGCAAGGAATGTGAAAATATGGGATTGTCAGACCCCTAGACAGAAAAGTTTGACTCAAGAATCAAGATCAGACCACACAGAACATGCAGCCTGATCTTTGATCTACACTGACTGATAATGAGATATTTTTTCTGCCTAAAAAAGCTTTGAAATGGCAGTATTGGAGTTTACACTATTTACTGGAAAGTTTTAACTTATTTAGCAGGTTAAGGATTGAAGGGTAAAAGAATGTTCTTGTTGTATATGATGTGCTTTAGATGATTCTCATTTATCTTTATTTAGGTCCTGGAATCAACAAACAGAAACTGTATTTACATCAACAAGCGATGAAAAAATCTGTAGCAGACGACATGCCCAAATTTGGTAGTTCAGACAACCAAACAGAAAATGGTGGAATAGAGGGAATATACAGGCATGTAGATGGTGCTGCAAATTCAGACTATGGTAGCCTTCCAAAATATAATAATGTGAACAATGCAAAAATGTGATGTTAACTGTATCTTACATTGTGTAATGTTTTGAAACTTAATGCAAGTTGATCAAAATCCATATTTACCAAGAATAAAGAGTGAGTTTTGGTATCTCATAACTTGCTATCTGCTTTGACAAGATATTTTGTCTCGGAGTCAGATATACATGAATTTCCAAATCTAGCTTTGTCATTGGCAGGGACCAATAGTGAAATGCCAGTTTTGAAAATCGGAAAATCTAAAGTTGAATGTATGCTGGAATGCTGGAATATGATTGTTGGTGAGCTACTGTGAACAAGCTTAAGAATATGACATTGGTTAACTCTCTACCAAACGACAAATTCTAGAGTAGTCCAAATTGAAAGCATTTGCAGAGACAAAATAAATGAGACATAAAAATTGAAATTTGTTTTGGGAAGCATGGAAAACATTTTGGGAACAGGAGAAAATGCTGGTTACCAGCATTTTTTCCTTACCTGACAATGTTTTCAAAAGCTTTCTTTGTCAGTCTCTGTAAAAGACAGGATTGTGTGGTAAAAAGTTAAAAACCGGTTTACCCAGCTTGAGTTGCAATGAAAAGGTATTTTTATCATTATAGGTGAAATGAAGGTTTTGAGAAATTCAATTTATTCTTAGATTGGTGATTGACTGCTAAACATGACTTATTTTGAATTGTAGATAGGAAAGATCAAGATAAGACTGCACTAAAAATGCAGGTTGATCTTGGATCTACAGTGTCAGAGTTCGTTTTACAAAATGAATGTGGTTTTGAAATCAGGATATTGCATCTTCTTTTTTAGCTTGAAATGTTCAAGAATTTGTTTAGCAGTATGTGGGTTGAAATTAACACTATAGCTAATTTAGTGATGTTTTGGCCAAAGTAACAAGGCAATTAAATCTTTTACCAAATAGTCCAGAGTTTTGACAACTGAGAACAGGAAGGCTGTGAAAAATTGTTAGAAAAAATGTTGGTAACCAGCATTTTCTTTTTTTCCCACTATTTTTCCTGCTCTTCCGAAGGCAATTTTCAGTTTTTGAGTCAAATTTGTGTCTACAAATGGTTTTATTTTGGACAAATTTATTATTTTGTCATCTGGTAAAGAGTTAAGATTTGTGTATTCAACCCTATACCACACAATCCTGAGTTGTAATAACCCTTATAGAGAAAGCTGTTGAAAACATTGTGGGAATAGAAGAAAATTCTTGTAACCAACATATTCTCCTTTCCCCACAATCTCTTTTACCCTTCCAAGGGTAAATTTCAGTGTTAGAGTCATATTTAATTTGTCATCTACAAATGCTTTTAATTTGAGATGATGTAAAATGTTCTCATCTAGTAAAGATTAAACTCATAATGATTCCTGTTGCCTTGATATCCTTCTGTGATATTAATCTGTTAGATATCTTTTGTTGTCCAAAGTGGGCTAAATTTCATTTTATTTGCATTGTATAGTGTCTAATGCTTTTTTCAACATATTTCAGTTATACTACAGTGGCCACTGCACATGTTCATGTTTTTTCAGATTTTCTTTTACCTGTTCTTCATACAATATTCTTCTAAAGCCATTGGCTACTTTCCCACATAAACATCAATAAAAGAGTGTTCACAGGTAGGGGAGGAATAAATCCTGTTGCATTGACTATCATCAGTCCTTTGAAAGAATTTGGCATAGCTAGGAAATGTAACTGGCGACCCCCACCTTTAAACCTCTGAATATTACCTTCATTTCATGATTTTCCTACAATGATGTTGGGTTCCTTAAAACATGAGATTGTTTTATAAAGGATTAAAGTTTCAAATGTCAAACACATAACTCTTTACCAAATGACAAAATTTTAGAATTGTCCAAAATGAAAGCTTTTGGAGACGACATCTTTAAATGTGAATCAAATAAAGAATTTTCTCAGAAAAGGTAGAAAAGACTGTGGAGAAAAAGGGAAAAAGCTGTTTTCCAGCATTTTCTTCTTTTCTTTACAATGTTTTCATAATTATGGTTTCTTTATCAGGGTTGTTAAAAGTCGGGAATGTGCTGTAAAGGTTGAAAAGAGAGGAAAAATTATCCTCCATTTGAAATGTTTTAAAAAGCCCATTTTATGGTGCTTAGCAGCCTACTTAGATATTATTTTGCCTTTTATAACTTGATATTTATTTGTGTATGTATGTGTGTTGAGTAAACAGTGCTGTTTGTGTCTGGCCAATAACTTACAGGTGCATGGACCGATATAAAAAGAATGATCATCATGGATTGGCGAAGTGTCGCATGCAAAACCCTGTCGCCAGCTCAAAGGTTTAAGGTTGCAGTGTGGGGGCATCCATGTTGCTGACACATTTCTAGGTTTTATTAGCTCACCTGAGCACAACGTGCTCAAGGGGAGCTTTTAGGATCATCCGTTGTCCATCGTCCGTCGTCAACAATTCTTTAAACATCAACTCCTCCTAGACCGCTGGGCCAATTTGGACCACACTTGGCTGGAATGTTGCTTGGGAGGTCCTCTTTAAAAATTGTTCACAGAATTTGATTCCATGGGAACCAAATGGAATTTTCTAAGAAATTCTTTAAAAATCTTCTTCTCTGAAACTGCTGGTCAGATTTTAAAATAATTTCACATAGATGATCCTTCGGTGACCCTTTTCAAAAATTGTTCGCGAAATTTTGATCCGTCAAGAAACATGACTCTGGTGAATGGGGGCTACTTGCACTATACAGAAATGAAGAAATTCTTAAAAATTCTTCTTCTCTGAAACCGCTGGTCAGATTTTGAAATAATTTCACAGAAATGTTTTTAGGGTGACCCTTTTCAAAAATTGTTAGCAAAATGCTGATTCGTCAACAAACATGGCTCTGATGGGGGGGGGGCCCACTTGCACTATATGGACATGAAGAAATTCTTAAAAATTCTTCTTCTCTGAAATGGCTGGTCAGATTTTGAAATAATTTCACAGAAATGTTTCTTGGGTGACCCTTTTTAGAAACTGTTCGAGAAATTTTGATCCATCAAGAAACATGGCTCTGATGGCTGTGAACTATTTACACTATACGGACATGAAGAAATTCTTAAAAATTCTTCTTCTCTGAAACCGCTGGTCAGATTTTGAAATAATTTCACAGCAATGTTCCTTGGGTGACTCTTTTCAAAAATTGTTCACAACATTGTGATCTGTCAAAAAATAGGCTCTGATAGTGGGGGCTATTTGCACTACAGGGACAAGAAGAGGAATTTCTTAATTTTTATTCTCTGGAATGGCTGGTCAGATTTTGAAATAATTTCACAGAAATGTTCCTAGGGTGACCCTTTTCAAAAATTGTTAGGGAAATTTTTATCTGTTGAAAAACAACAGCCAATTGTTGGCACCTGCATTTGGTGCTCTTGTTTGACATATGTTTTTAGTCACTTTCGAGCATGTGCTCTTCTTCAAGAAATTGTCCTTGGGTGATCTATCCAAAAATTTATTTGCAGAATTCTGATTCATCAAAATTATTGCTGTGGTGATGATTGTAGGGGTGGTGACAGATTTTGGAATGCCTTTTACGAGTGACCTTTTCAAAATTGCATGGCACACTAATGATTTTGTTTCCAAAGTTTCAATACCTCAAAAAAAAATGGCTATGGTCCTCTCAAAAATTCAGGTGAGCGATCCAGGGCCATCTTGGCCCACTTGTTTCTTACCTAATCTATCTAACACATTCCAAAGTTTTTCATATTCCATAGTAAAAAGTGAACCACAACATGAATTGTTGGTACACACAGTATGATTTTTTTTTTGTTTAACATGAACACTTTACCAAACAAACCTTAGTTTTAGTGACCCTGATTAAGAAGGGCTTTTAAAACATTATGGTATTTTATCCCACTTTAGCATTCAGACATATTAGGATGACAGCTTACATATTCATGTATATCCTGGGTTCCACCAGCACTAGGCTAGAGTGTCTCACCCAAGGACACTCCAATAAAAAAGAAAAAAAAATATGATTCCAGTGAGGCTCAAACCATGGGCCTCCATGTTACGGGTCTTAAACTTTATCACTGAGCCATGCAGGACCCCGTATTTTAGTTGGACACTCATATTACTCTAAAATAGCTCTGTACCTTAAAATCAGAATTTAAAGACCCTGAATAAGAAAGCTTTTGAAAATATTGTGAGAAAGGGGTAAATGCTGTTAACCAGCATTTTCTCTTCTTTCCGCAATGTTTTTGTCCTTCCCAAATCAATTTTTTAATTTTTGAGTCACATTTGTTACATCGTCTACAAAGGCTTTCAATTTGGACAAGTCTTAGACTTCTCCATATTGAATGCAAAAGCAGACAACAAGGAAACTGTGGCTCAAATGATGGGATATGTCTTTAACTCTTTACCAAATGACAAAATTTTAGACTTGTCCAAATTGAAAGCATTTGCAGACGACAAAATAAATGTGACTCAAAAGTTGAAACTTGACTTTAGAAGAGTAGAAAACATGGTGGGAAAAGGAGAAAATGCTGGTTACCAGCATTTTCTCCTTTTTCCACAATGTTTTCAGAAGGCTTCTTCCTCTGGGTCGTAAAAACCAGGGATTGTTTGGTAAAGGGTTAAAAGGTTAGAAATCAGCGTTGAAGACATTAAAAATTGTTTTCATCGTAGCTTAGTATGCAGTCACGATAATTATGTCTATGAGTATAAGTACATCTTTTTTGACTGTTTTATCATGCCAGAAAAGAACAACAGCTACAAAAAAAGTAAGGTTTTATATGTTTAAAATATTAACAGATATTATGTAAAATTATCAGATGTTTGTATATGTTAAAATTTTGTTTGTATAAAGATTTTGATGAATATTTTAATGGATTGTGGCAGGCCTTTTTTTCCTAAGAATATTCATGAGATGTTATACCATTAGTAACCTGGATCCCGTTTTACTAAGGTAGATACGAACAAAATTTGCGTAAGTTTTACGTAGCTATAGTATGGAGACATATTTCTGCCACAAGATACAAGATAACTATCACGATTATTTTAGAAAACTATTGCGATAAATCAAAGTTTCCTGCAAATTTTATCTTTTCATTTTATCTAGATAAAATTTCCATGAAACTTTGATTTATCGCAATAGTTTTCTAAACTAATCATGATAGTTCTCTCGTATCTCATGGCAGAAATATGCCATCATACTATAGTTATGTAAAACTTATGCAAATTTTGTTCGTAACTACCTTAGTAAAACGGGGCCCTGGGTCCCAGCCTGATCATTCTTTCCTATCATATATTCTGACGTTACTTTGTCAAAATTGGCAGAATAGATGAACTGTTGTGCTAAAGGTCTATATAGGCAGTGAAAGGAGATCACAATTAGGAGTGATTAACTCTTTACCACACAATCCCGAGTTTTAATGACCCTGAGAAAGAAAGCTTTTGAAAACATTGTGGGAAATTGAGAAAAAGCTGGTAACCATCATTTTCTCCTTTTCCCACAATCTTTTCTACACCTCCAAATAGAAATTTTAGTTTTTGAGTCCCATTTGTTTTGTCGTCTGCAAATGCTTTCAATTTGGACAGGTCTAAAATTTTGTTGTTTGATAATAAGTGAAGGAGTAAAAAAATTATCATGGCCTGTACCTAGGCTATACCACCTATAACA
Organism: Hippopus hippopus; assembly: GCA_946811185.2. Lineage (NCBI taxonomy): Eukaryota > Metazoa > Mollusca > Bivalvia > Cardiida > Cardiidae > Hippopus > Hippopus hippopus. The sequence continues at coordinate 15,664,484 of OX328113.1, read as the reverse complement.
AAGCTATCTAACCCTTATTATTCACTCCTACGTCACTGGGTATAGTAATGATATATTTGAACCTTTGTTCTAGGAAAAGGGGGTTTAATGCATCTCCATGATGCATGATACAAGCAAGTCTTCACATAGTGATGGATCCATAACATACATTTTCTATAAATACAAACTGAATCATGAGGTACACTGATCCTTTGACATTCAGGATATTGAACAATAGCAAAAAGTTTAGACCCAGGTCAGCTTGTGGGGATTGTGCAGGCTGACATAGGTTGATACTTTTTGCAGATGCATTAAGCCTTCTTTTCACAAAGCATGGCTTATTTTTAAGTTCTATTGTGATTGTTAGAGACAAGTAAATTGCAACCTAGATGATCAGATTTGTGTTTGAAGGGGTAGAAAGTACTGGGAGAGGGTGAGGAGATACTTGTCACTAGTATTTTCTCCTTTCTCACAATGTTTTTGAAAACCCTCTCTCACATCATAATCAAAGCTTTTTGACCTGAAGAAAAAATGAACACGAAACAAGATGATCCTTCATCTAAGATTAAATATGAAAATAATTAGCTTATTTTATTCTTTAAATTTTTATTCTGAATGATACAAAATATATTACTATATGATTGCATGCATCTATTATTTATTTCATCACATTTCGTATTGCTTACTCATCCTTAACCAAACAATTCCATGTTTAAATGACCCTAAAAGATAGGTTTTGAAAACATAGTGGAAAAAGGAGAAAATACTGGTGACCAGGTTTTCTCTTTTTCCCTCAATATTTTCCACTCCATCAAAGACAAATCCTGTCATTTGAGTCACTCTTGATTTGTTATTTGAAAAAAGAAGGATTAAAATTTTGTCATTTATCGAAGAGTGAATCCTTTACCAAATGACAATTTTTTTTATTGTTCCAAATGGAAAACACTTTAAGATGACAATTTTAACTCTTTACCACATGAGAAAAATGCAGACTCCTCCAAATTGAAAGCATTTTTAGATGACAATTTCAATGTGACACATGTGATGAATTATGTCTCAGATGGAGTAGAAAACATTGTGGGAAAAGGAGAAAATGCTGGTTACCAATATTTTCTCCTTTTCCCACAATGTTTTCAAAAGGCTACTTTCTCAGGGTCGTTAAAAGTAGGGATTGTGTGGTAAAGGGTTAATGTGGTTTAAATGATGGAATTTGTTTATGATTGGGTAGAGAACATAGTGGGAAAGGTAGAGCATTTTCCTCTTTTCCCAAAATGTTTTTTAAAAGCCTTCTTCTCAAGAGTCATTAAAATTCGAGAATTATGTTGTAAAGAGTAACCAAGGTTCCATATTAAAATTAATTAAGGTAAATATTATAATTATGATTGTAATTTTCTTTGCAAAGCTGTATTCATGCAAACATTGCTCAGAATATAATGTGCTGTTTATTTCTGTTCTTTTGTTGTTGTTTCTGCTATAACTGCCCAAGATGCCTAGAAAAACTGCAACAATTGAAAATGTTAACATGCAAAGTTTACAAAACTCTGCATGTGGATAAATTTATATGTGTCCTGGATATATAGAATCTGACACGAGTTGGTGTTTGAGATGAAATTTTATTAAAGGATTCTTTGGTGAGCTTAATAAAATTTTTGTGGGCCAGTTGAAAAAATTTTAACCCCAAAAGCCAAAGAATATCAGATTCTTTTTATCAGAAAACTACATCACAAGAACTGTATTTCACTATGTTTCAAAACATTGGCTTACATGCACATATGTATTGAAGTTTACATGAACCCTATTTGTTTCTTTGACAGATATGTACACCACAGAAAAAAAAAAAGAAACTTGCTTATAATGGTTTTGTTTTTGTTTCTCCTTAAGATGCTAAATTTTGCAGGCTAAGTCACAATCATCAGTTTTGACAGCTAATTTCATACAGGAATCTGGGTCAGCAATATTTTAGAGATGAGGCGTACAGAGTGCGGACCAAATAATTCACTATTTTCTTACCTGAAACATGTGTAAGACAAGAAAATTTGTAATGACTGTATAATATGGCTCACAACATTCAAAAAGGGGCATATAAACATTTGCGTAAAGTGTCGCCTCGGATCAGCCTGCGCAGTCCACGAAGGCTAGACGGCACTTTACGACTACATTAGATTTTGTGCTACAGAAGCCTTGCGCAAAACAGAAAATTACATAAACACGGAAAGTTTCGTTTCGGATAAGCCTGCGCAGGCTGATCCGAGATGGCACTTTACGCAAATGTCTGAATGTCTCCTTTTGCGTGTTGCAAGCCATATTGAAAACTACAGGACTTGTGTGATAAAGCCACATACCTTCATGTAAGAGCTTATGTAAAAGTTATAGTCAATGTTACTAATTAGTACTTAAATATTATTCACATACCTTCATTTTATGGCACTTATGTAATAAATCCACTTACCTTCATGTAACAGCTTAATATGTAAAAACTAAAGTCAATATTACTAATTAGTATTTGCCACACCTTCATGTAACAGCTTATGTAAAAGAGGCAATGTTACTTATTACTACTTACATATTAATCACATACCTGCATTTTGTGGCACAAAAGTCAAGGTCATTGATATTAAACATGAGCTGACCACACAATTTACAAGCTAGTAAATGAAACTTGCATGGTGATGGATTGTGATATGCAGATTATGCACAAGTCTCTGTTTTAGGACAAAGGAGTTTACCCTTTACCATATAATCCCAAATTTAAACGACCATGAGGAAGAAAGCTTTTAAAAACTTTGCTAAAAGAGTAAATGCTGGTAACTGCTTGGGTATTGCTTTTCTTCAGTAGTGCCTTACCTTCACCCTTAACTAAACGATCCTGAGTTTTAATGATCTTGAAGAAGGAGCATTTTTGAAACATTGTGGGAAAAGGAGAAAATGCATGTGTCCAGCATTATCTCCTTTTCCCACAATATCTTCTACCCAATTAACGAAGAAAACCATTATTTAAGCAACATTTATCATCTGTACATGCTTTTAACACTTAGAGCACCCAATAAACTCAAGATACATATTCAGTCTAGACTTACGGGGGCTAGCGGGGGTATAAGATGGGGGTAGGGATGGAGGATACATGAAGCTCGTGCCCAGGGCCTTTTTATAAGGAAAAAGCTTGTACCCCGATAGTATCTTACAAATAAAATGACAATAAAACTACATGTTTATTCCTCATATATCTGGGAATTTTATTTGTTTCTATTTTTAGTGTCCAGAACAATGACAGGTGTCGTGAACGCAGTGGGCATGTACGTGTTGTCCAACGCATGTACAGTCGGCGCTAGTGGTGCATGGCTGGTCTAGAATTGGAAACAAGAGGGCCAAGATGGCCCTGGATCGCTCACCTGAATTTTTGAGAGGACCATAGCCAATTTTTCTTGAGGTATTGAAACTTTGGAAACAAAATCATTATTTTGCCAAGCAGTTTTGAAAAAGTCACCTGTAAAAGTAATTTCTAAATCTGTCACCACCTCTACAATCATCACCACAGCAATAATTTTGATGAATGAGAATTCTGCAAATAAATTTTTTGATAGATCACCCAAGGACAATTTCTTGAAGAAGAGCACATTCTCGATTGTGACTAAAAACATAAGTTGAACAAGAGCACCACATGCAGGTGCCAACAACTGGCTGTTGTTTTTCGACGGATAAAGTTTCCCTAACAATTTCTGAAAAGGGTCACCCTAGGAACATTTCTGTGAAATTACTTCAAAATCTGACCAGCCGTTCCAGAGAAGAAGAATTAAGAAATTCCTCTTCATGTCCCTGTAGTGCAAATAGCCCCCACCATCAGAGCCATGTTTCTTGACAGATCACAATTTTGTGAACAATTTTTGAAAAGAGTCACCCAAGGAACATTGCTGTGAAATTATTTCAAAATCTGACCAGCGGTTTCAGAGAAGAAGAATTTTTAAGAATGTCTTCATGTCTGTATAGTGTAAAAAGCCCACAGCCATCAGAGCCATGTTTCTTGATGGATCAAAATTTCTCGAACACTTTTTGAAAAGGGTCACCCAAGAAACATTTCTGTGAAATTATTTCAAAATCTGACCAGCTGTTTCAGGGAAGAAGAATTTTTAAGAATTTCTTAATGTCCATATAGTGCAAGTGCCCCCCCCCCCCATCAGAGCCGTGTTTCTTGACGAATCAGCATTTTGCGAACAGTTTTTGAAAAGGGTCACCAAAGGAACATTTCTGTGAAATTATTTCAAAATCTGACCAGACGTTTCAGAGAAGAAGAATTTTTAAGAATTTCTTCATGGCCATATAGTGCGAGTAGCCCCCATTTACCAGAGCCATGTTTCTTGACGGATCAAAATTTCGCGAACACTTTTTGAAAAGGGTCATCCAAGGAACATTTCTGTGAAATTATTTCAAAATCTGACCAGCCGTTTCAGAGAAGAAGAATTTTTAAGAATTTCTTCATTTCCGTATAGTGCAAGTAGCCCCCATTCACCAGAGCCATGTTTCTAGAGGGATCAAAATTTCGTGAACAATTTTTGAAAAGGGTCACCAAAGGATCATCTCTGTGAAATATTTTCAAAATCTAACCAGCCGTTTCAGAGAAGAAGAATTTTTAAGAATTTCTTCATGGCCATATAGTGCGAGTAGCCCCCATTCACCAGAGCCATGTTTCTTGACGGATCAAAATTTCGCGAACACTGTTTGAAAAGGGTCACCGAAGGAACACCTCCGTGAAATTATTTCAAAATCTGACCAGCCGTTTCAGAGAAGAAGAATTTTTAAGAATTTCTTCATTTCTGTATAGTGCAAGTAGCCCCCATTCACCAGAGCCATGTTTCTTGACGGATCAAAATTTCGCGAACAGTTTTTGAAAAGGGTCACCGAAGGAACATCTCTGTGAAATTATTTCAAAATCTGACCAGCGGTTTCAGAGGAGAAGATTTTTAAAGAATTTCTTAGAAAATTCCATTTGGTTGCCATGGCAACCAGAGTTTTAGATGGAATCAAATTCTGTGAACATTTTTTAAAGAGGACCTCCCAAGGAACATTCCAGTTAAGTTTGGTCCAAATTGGCCCAGCGGTTTAGGATGAGTTGATGTTTAAAGAATTGTTGACGACGGACGACGGACACCGGGTGATCCTAAAAGCTCCCCTTGAGCACGTCAGAAAACATTGATAGAAAAAGATAAGGTGCCTGTAACTAGAGTTTTCTTCCTTTCTTACAATGTTTTCGACACATTTTTCCTTTGATAACATGAGCGTGTATGATAACATGTCAAAGCAACCAGAAGAACAGAACAGAACATTTCTTTAGTACACTCAAAAGGTACATAAAGTACAACTAGATGATGTGAAAATAATATCACAGGCGAAAAAAAATAAACAATTGTTCCGGTAAACGAGAGAAGTATAGGGTGAAGGAAAAAGGAAGGAAGGGAGACACGAGTCAAAAGTGTTTACATAAGAATATCGCATGATATACCTGTGTGCATTGTGTCAGTAGTCTGATAAAAAAGAACACCGTTAGGGGGCGTGGTTTCTAAAAATTATTTTGCTTGAGCGGTTGACGTCCACTACATGGAAACAATTTGGGGTAAGTGCATTTTCCAATATAATTTGCGTGATTTGATATTGATATATAAATGTAAATATGACAATCGAACATGATGCCCCTCTATCAAGTCCCAATACTGGATACTGGTAGTGGATACATTAAGGGAAAATTAGAGAATGTCAGTTACTGGCATTCTCTACTTTTGCCACCAAATTACATCCACTATCAATTCTAAGGACAGAAATCATATTTAAAGTTAAATGAAATTTGTCGTCTGCAAATGTTTTCAGTTAGGACCACTCTAGATTTTTTGCCGATAGGTACAGTTTTCAGCAATTGCTCGATAATTAATTCTATGTTGGCAAGGATACTTTTATCCAGCAGTAAATGAATTCACAGGAATTTGACATTCTGTAATAAAAAAATATGATTAAATAAGAAAAAAAATATTCCCCTGTATATAAAGAAACACAAGGAATGCAACGCCTCGATTACCGGCGACAACACAAAAATGCCCTACCCACCCAAAAGCACCAACGAAACGAAGAGTGATCACAATTTCCTTTACTCTAGTAACAGATAAAACAAAAATGTACCTTATCACATACAGCGATCCTTAAGTAGACACCTTTTCACCGGAGATATCCGTCATTTTTTACAGCTTTTTTGACAATTACAAGCCATCGAGGAGGCCATTCGCTGACCTCACTATTTTTAAGGCCCGCAGAAAATATTACTTTCGTTTTCATTTTTATTTTCGTTTTAAAATATATTTATGTACATCGCATGATACTACATATTTTTCTAGAGGTAACTAGCAAAAATGCTTGTCGGTATTCTTTTTTAAAGAAAGATATTTCACTTATATGAATAGGGAAAAACCCATCAGGGGACGTAACTCCGTTGACAATGGTCTTATTTGACTGATAATTTTTCGTGAAGCACGGAAATGAAAATATCAACAAATTAACAAACAATCCATGGTTTTCACGACCATGAGGAAGAAGCCTTTAGAAAACATAGTGGGAAAAGAAAAACTGATGGTTACCAGCATTTTATGCTTTTCCTCAAAGTCTTTTCTACTCTATCACGGGGGCCGTAGGGGCCGAGAATATTCTGGCTCATTTTTCGAGTGGGGCCGGGGAATACACATACCCCTCGGCCACAACATTTACTGCGGGCATAATGTAGTGACGTCAGCGAATGGCCTCCTCGATGGCTTGTAACTGTCAAAAAAGCTGTAAAAAATGACGGATATCTCCGGTGAAAAGGTGTCTACTTAAGGATCGCTGAATGCCATAGGTACATTTTGGTGTAATCTGTTACTAGGGTAAAGGAAATTGTGATCACTCTTCGCTTCGTTGGTGCTTTTGGGTGGGTAGGGCATTTTTGTGTTGTCGCCGGTAACCGAGGCGTTGCATTCCTTGTGTTTCTTTATATATAGGGGAATATTTTTTTCTTATTTAATCATATTTTTTCATTATAGAATGTCAAATTCCTGTGATGTATTCAAGTTTCGAGCCGTTAAAAGAAGAAGGATTGTAACGGACGTAGACTGATTTGCGGCGGTGTAGGCCAAGATCAGACTACACTTCTATGTAGAATTATCTCTGCCTACACCGCTAACAAAAGTGAAGTATTATTAAATTTGTAGTCTGCAAACGCTTTCGGTTAGGACCACTCTCGACGTTTTGTCGTATGGTGAATAAATAAGTAGGCTACAGTTTCCAACAAAACCAAAAACTAAACATGTCAGGAAATCAGTAACAGAGCTCGATATTTCATTTTGTTGCTAGGATACTTTCAGTCATTACTACATGTATTTAGGATTAGAGCCGTTAACCAAAATATAGCTCTTATTCGACAAACCTTTCATTATCAGTTTTTATTTTTGTTTGTGTTTGGAATAACAGGTTTAAAATCACGTACCGTGATGAGATAATTATAAACCCTACTCGATAATGTTTATGTCATTTTGTCACTATTCGTGATTTTAAAACTGTATTCCGAAAAACAATCAGTGATATACACTGCTTATGAACGGTTTATCTGGTTCGAGCTATATTAGAAGTGGGTCGTGTTGCTATAAAAGCAACTCACGGTGAGACATGGTCGTTTGATTGTGTCGCTGCATGGTCAGCGGCACTGTATTTGAGTCGTACACTGGTACAAAGAGGCTTATTGCACCTCCGTAATGCATTGTGCCAAACAAGTCGTCACGCAACTATGGGTCAATAAAGTCCATTTTGTCTAACAACTGACTGAATTATGAGGAAGACTGGTCCCTTGAAATGCAGAAAATTTACACATAGCAAAAAGTTTCGACCTATATCAGCCTGTGCGCACTGCTGACATAGATCGATACTCTTTACAAATGCATTTTAAACCCTCTTTTCACAGAGGATGACTCATTTTCTTGTTACCTAGTTTTGTTATACATCCACAGGAACCGTTATCACAATGAATAACTGTGTTGTGTGAACAGTGTGTCACGTGGCTGTCTGTACAATCATCGGTCGTGTTGCAGTTCTCACTGCAAACCACGGCAACTGAAACATAAGAAAAAAAAAAAGCCAAGCTCTGGCTAAAGAAGGTTAAATGCATCTCCGTGATGCATTCCACCAAGCAAGTTATTACATAATTATGGATCCATAAAATCCCCTTTGTTTAACAACTGACCGAATCGCGAGATAGATTGTTTCTTTGAAAAGTATAAAATTTATGAGAGGCGAAAAGTTTCGACCCAGGTTAGCCTGTGCAGTTTTGCAGATGCATTAAGCTCCACTTTTGACATACCATTGCTCAAATATATTAGAATCGTATAGCTTAAACAGTTTAATTTAGCACCTTGCGGTTTTTTTTTACTAAAATTTATGAACAGAACACTTTACAAAGTTTACACACATTTTATTGACGACATTTTATTGACGCACACAAATTGTAAACAGTCACTTTTTGCTCGGTTGTTTTCTAAGAAGAAGTCAAGGTATTGTTATAGCCCTGTTGTCTTGCTAAAACTTCGACATTTTATAATATTTCTGTCATTATTGCAGATTTTACTTAAAAGTCAGACTAAGTGTTTAAATCTGTTCATTAACAGATTACCTGGGTCTAACCTATACAAGATTATATTATAATAACAATGCAAATTACCTCAATATGTTTAAAACAAGACTTCAAGACCAATTTATCCAAGAGTGGAAAACATCGATTAGTAATTCACCCAAACTCTCACTTTATTGCAAGTTTAAAAAGGATTTCTGTTACGAGCCATATTTGGATAAAATAGCAAATGTAAAATGGTTGAAATCCTTTGCATGTTTTAGATTATGTTCTCATAAGTTAGAAGTTGAATCTGGTCGCTTTTCTAATATTCCCAGAGAGGAAAGAATTTGCAAATTATGTAATTCAGGCTTTATTGAAAATGAATACCACTTTTTATTATGTTGTCCAAGATATCACGATTTAAGAAGAAAGTTTTTGGGAAGTACATCTTGACTAAATATTCACATGTTCATTCGCCTAATGACTAGTTCTAAAAAGAAAAAGTTGTCGTCTGTTTGCAGTTTTATTATTAAAGGTTTTGACTTGAGAGAAACCATCTTGATCACTACTTAATTCTAGCTGTTCACTGGTTTTATACCTACATAGATTTCATTTATTACATTTAACACACTTTTCAACGAATGTTCTTCGTCTTTTTGATAGCATGTGCAAACGTGTATCTTTCATATTTTTTGCTGTGTATATTGTATGCGATAGTATTTTGTCTCAGCCATATTTTGCTAAGCCTTTGTAAATGGCCAAAGACATTGTATGTCGAGCGTTGCCAATAAAATGATGATCTTATGTATGTATGTTAACTATCAAAAGAGGAATCCATACAACAAGGGCAGGTAACCATCAAAATATTGTGTATTATGCCTCTTTTTATGACTTACAAATTTTCAGTGAAATGCAACTGCAACAGAGTGTTTACACCCGCATGTGGTGCTCTTGTTAAACAAAGTGACAAAATGCTTTATCGCATGACATCTCAACAGTTACACCATAATGAACAACAGATAGAGAACTGTGATATCCATGGAGAACGAGCTCATATGAGATGTGTGGGATAGACAACGGGTGAGGCTGTCTATCTGATATATATATAGACACTCGTGGGCGCTATCGAGTGTCTGTAACAGATATAACACCACGAGCCCTTATCTATCCGACTTACAATCCGACGTGCAATGACAAAGCCTTGTAAATGCGATATATACAGACCAGATTCTGAGCGCTGACTGGCTAATTTATCGGAAACGTGGTCTAAAAATAGTTAGAGAAATAGCTTGTATAAGTAAACTAAATTTCGAAATTAATAAAGTTGTTTCCTAATTTCGTTGCGTTGTAAATGAAGTTTCATAGATAAACCAAAACTGAGTTTCTAGGATTCCTGGTATTTAAATGGTCGACGAACTCAAATATAACACCCGTCTTACGGTTCAACTTCTAGATGACTTTAACTTTTAAATCTTCAGACAAACAAATAACGAATAAAAAAAAAAGTCTTGACAATAATTCAAAAAAATTTAGTCTCCTGTTTTTGTTTCATTACAAAACTAACACAGTCGTTCATTGCGAGAAAAATTGTTTGGTCAGTTTCTGCTGGCACTATATCTACTCAAAGTTCACGTGATTGACCTCGGTGGATAATTTTTGCAGATGCATTAATCCACCAGCACCACCACCATCATCATTATCATTTTCACAGAGCATGACTCAATTATAGATGACTTAACTAATCACTGTTTTCGAGATCTGGTCGTAGCTTTTGGAGAAACAATCAATTACGCAATTAATCGAAATTGTTTTATTGAAAGTATTTAGATTATGGGTGTCTTTTTAGTGTTTAACATCTGCCTTACCGTACTCCATAACTTTAAATGAATAAATGTGATTATTACGTGACTGTTCAGTCATGAATACTTGTCTCTGTAAATTCGTAGGCTTACCTTTACTTTTTTTTGAAGAGTTTACATATCATTAACAAACCGCATAAAAAAGTTACATTTTATCCAACGTTCTTATTAAAAGTAGATCAAAAGTGAGATCATTAACAGCGGCCAAAAGTAAACAATGCGGTGATAAAAATGCATTTAAATTTAAATCACGAGTATACCATTCAAAAGTATGGAAATTATACTGAATCCGTTATTATACGGTCGGTCCAAATTTTATTCGTTGGAAAAAAATAAATTCTAAAAGTAGGTCAAAAGTTTCCAGATCGCTCTATCTTTTGTTTGCTTTTTACCTGTTTTGAAAACTTGATTTCTGCCAGTGACTAACACTTGGTTTTAAAAGGCATGACAGAAATTCAAATGCATTTTAACACCTGCTTTGTTTACTTTTGACCGCTATTTGGGCTTTAATCAGTATAAATAAAGGTTTAATACATAATACATTCGAAAACATAGAAGCAAAAGCAGAAATTGCTCCAAATGAGCAATTTCTCTCTTTGTCAAAATATTTTCAAAAGCCGTCTGCTGCAAGCACGGAAAATGTCGTCTGTAATTGATTAAAACATGATACATTGGAAAACAATGTGGCAAAAGCAGAAATGAGCCGTTTTTGATTTTGTCAAGATATTTTGAAATGCCTGCAAGATCGAAAATTGTCGTCTCCAAATAATTAAGGTTGAAATATTTACCCAGTGTGACGAAGAGAGCGATGGCAAGAGCAGACTTCATTTTTCCCGACGTTGTGATCCGAGTTGGACGGATGTTGCTGGGTCTTATTTATATCACTTGTAAATTTGGCCTAGATCTAGTTTCAGGCTACCTAGAAGATAATAAAATCACGATTTTGACTGTGGGTGATTTTACCCTTTTGGCCTAAAAACTAAATCAAGGTGCTTTTTTTTTTAAGGATCAAGGTCAGGCTGACTAGAATGTATCGTCATATCATGACTCTACATCGTAACACTGTCCAGTATTTTATAAGGTTTTATACTCATCCAGTTAAAAAGCTTTTGGAAATTGCAAAGTTTCGATCTTTTTAATAAAATGGCTTTCTTTATTTGATGTTAAAAGAATGTTAAAATTCTTTCATAACCGAATTTCTTATCGAAAATCTGAATCAAATGAAAACACAGACCTTTAGACTTGTCAAAATTTAGAGAAAATTTGCAGAAAATAAATAGCCCAAACGATGATATTTATTATTTAAAGCGTAAAAACATGGGGAAAAAGGAAAAGCGATAAATAGCATTTGTCATTTTCCCACAATGTTTTCAAGTTTTAAACTTCAGGGTCGTTACAACACGAGACTGTGGTAAAGGGTTGAAATACTGGGTCACAGACAGGCAACCATTTTATAGACATATGCGATCCTACTTTACCTAAAGGTATGAGCTAGCATTAAGTTTTGTAAATATTTACTAAAATCGTAAAGTTAGGCAGACCAGTGAAACTTATTTTGCTTGCTTGCCTAAACTGCATACGCAAATTTCGTAGGTATGCAATTTAATTAAAGGTGGCTATGACTATAAAGTACTTAAGATCAGCTTTTGTGATCGTGTGGTGTCCGTCATCGTCGTGCATCGTGCGGGCGTCATTGATAAGGCCTACCTCGTGTGCACTCTAGAGGCCATATTTTCAGTCAAATACTCAGGAAGTTATTCAGAATTTTGGTCTTGATAATATATCGGTCGAGTTCAAAATTGGGCAAGTTGGATATAAAAAAAAATATGTCTTTGGGACGGCCAGAAAAATATTGTGTGCACTCTAGATGCCCTAAGTTCAGTCCAGTACTCATGGGAGTTGGTCAGAATGTTCGTCTTGATGATATCCCGAACGAGTTCGAAATTGGGTCATGTTGGATAAAAAAAAGAAGGTCACTGAAACAAATCAGAAAATTCCTGTGTTCTCCCTAGACCCCTAAATTTCAGTCCAATACCCATGGAAGTTGGCCAGAATGTTTGCCTTGATGATATTGTGGACAACTTCCGAATTGGCTCAATGGAACAAATCCCCCCCAAAAAAAACATTGTGTCTTGATAATATCTAGAGGTCATATTTTCTGTCAGATACTCATGGCAGCTGGTCAGAATGGTTCTGTTTTTATGATATCTCGTATGAGTTTGAAAGTCACCGGGACAAATCCCAGAAAAACCTTCCGTGTACTTTAGAGGCCACATTTTCTGTCCGATACTCATGAAGTTTGATCAGAATCTTTGTCTTGATAATATCTAGAATCCATATTTTCTGTGAGATACTCATTAAGCTTGGTCAGAATGATTTTCTTAATGACTTCTCGTACGAATTTGAAAATAGGTCAGTAAGTTAAAAAGTAGGTCATAGGGACAAACCTCTGAAAGCCAATGTGCGCAATACATAGCTTGATCCCAGTCGACTCGATTATCTCTTAATTAAGAGAAATCTGTTGTCATAATTCACCATATTCGCTTCAAAACCCTCTTTGTTTTGTTTCAGCTATTTTCGAAAGATATGACCCAGATCTTTGTCGTGGATTTTAAAGTCAATACATAAGGGCAAAATGAATAGGTCATTGAACGTGCTTGGGTACAACACGGAATTCAGTTAGTTCGTGCACTGCAGAATCAGTCAAGTTATTTTGGACTCGGCTGTCGCCTCGTACAAAATATCTAGACTGGTACTGCAGTGTACGAGTACTCATTTCAGTATTGTACCAAGCATATTAACTACCCTCATAATACGGTTCAGGGATTTTTAAACACATGGACGGATTTCAAAGTGAAAGGTCAATGTCACCATTGCTGTTGGCTCAAGCACGAACACTGGACGTTTTTTAGAGAATTTCGTGTACGCCAGACCATTGGCCTGATCTCTGTGACTATAGCTTTGGAAATGATCATTTTTTGACGCTTTCAGTGTCCCTATCTGACTGTCAATAAATTACAGCTAAAAGTAGAAACAGTGTTGGTAGTTGATGGATTGACACATTGGGGTGTTCCATTAACAAATTTATAACCAAGTTTTAGGTTTGGCCTTTTTCTCCACAGTATAGGGACCGAAGTATCTAGCTTGAAGTGGCCTGCCAGGAATGGGCAAAAGAGCTAAAACCGTATTTCCAGGTTTGAAACTTCTTTCTTTGGTATTTTTGTCATGTCTGTGTTTCATTTTACTCTGACTGCTCTCTAGATTTGACTTTGCTGCTTCACAAGCTTTAAATAATCTGCTTATACTCTCAGATACATATTGAAGTAATTTCAAAGGAGTGTCTTCTTGTGAGAGAATTGTATGTCCATGAACAGTGTGGAACAGTGTGGCTAAAACATGTATAAGCTAAAACGGACTAAAACCTAGAGATTCCTGTACAGATTCCCAAACTGCAAAAAGTAAAAGGTGTATACTTTTATCCCAATCTTTTTGTGTATCAAAGCAATACAATCTTATCATATTAAGGGCACCTTGACTCTCAGGATGGTATGCTGATGACCTATATTGTTTGATTCCCAGCCCGTTCATCATTTGCTGGAAAATACCAAACATAAAATTTGACCCTTAATCAAACTGAACTGACTAAGGGAGGTCTACGAAAGTGAAGAACTTGACAAAAGCACTCACGATAGTCTGTGTTTTAACTTTCCTTCAAGGAATTGCATCAGGGAAACGTCTTGAAGCACACATAAAGGTGAAGAGATAATCATTGCCAGACTTGGTTTTTGGCAATGGACCGACACAATCAATTGTGATCCTGCTGAAAGGTTCATCAAAAGCAGGGATTGGTTGTCATTCACCTTTGGGTATTACCTGGTGTTAAAGGTTTTCCTAACATCTGACAAGTATGACAAGGCCTGCAGAAATTTGAAACGTCTGCCTTTAAACCAGGCGAATAAAAACGATTTAAGATCTTGTGATAGATCTTATATACACCTAGATGACCAGACATAGGCATTTCGTGAGATGAGCTTAGTACATGTATTTCTGATCTATAAAATTTTGGAACCACAGTATGGTGATTGACAGTCCACTCCTCATTTGCAGTGGCTTCAGGAGAGCGCCATTTTCTCATCAACATTCCATTTATGATATAAGAAACAGATAAGATCCTGAGCCAGATCTATTTTACTAACAGCTTGCTGAAAATTAGGAAGGTGAAATTTGCAGATCCTTGAGTTGTTCCTCACTTAGTTGTGACCTTGACCTTATATCATGGCCTTCATCAATCAAAGGAGAAGAAAAATGATCAAATATTGTTGTACTCTTAAGCGTAGCCAGGATTGAAATATTTATATGCGCAGTAAAGCTAGAATAGCATAGAGGAATTCCCGAGTCATCAGTGCATCAATTTAACCCATTTATTTCGTTTGAAAAGGTGCGCAGATATAGAGAAAATTCAACACATGTATCGTGACTTACAACTTTGGTCTCAGATTTTTTATACGGATGTACGTATTGTGCGTGATGGGCGCTACGCCCTTTGACTACTGTCATTGGAGTCTATATGACTTTCAGACAGATTATGAGAAAGAGACTTAGTAATCTCATTTTTAGATGACTTACCTATGAATGAATCAGTTAAGTTAATGTCTGGCTGATTTTCAGTCAGCGTGGCTTTCTTTCCATTGCTCTAGTAGCTGCACATGACGGGTAAAGATGACGGAGTTCCTGCTCTAGGATCGGGTGCCTGATCCATACAAGGTATGTCAGTTACAAATGGATTAACCACGTCGTTATCTTCTGCTAAGTCATTGCCTAATAACAAATGAACACCTTTAAATGGTAAACTTTGTCTGATACCCTCAGTTACTGGACCATTAACCATGTCAGAAGACAAATAAATGTTATGCAGAGGAACAAATCCACATTCTACGTTCTGAATAAGGACACTTGTCCCAGAAGTTTTCTCAGAAAAAGGCAGAGTATTTGCTAGAATAAGAGAATGGGAAGCTCCAGTATCTCGTAAGATTTTAATTGGGGTAGACTGGGCAAAGTCACCATTTAGTGACACAAATTCATTGGCTAAGAATGGTTCATATATTTCCATAACAGAATCAGTCTCGGATACTTTGGCCTGGACAGGGTTTCGATCCTGAACACAGTACTGTGATGTCGACTTAAAAGAGGTAAGACCTGTAGGTTTAAGATCCTGTTGCTTTTCTCGTTTTCTTTTCAAAACATGCCTGAAACAATATGATCTGATTCTTTGCAATAATTGCAAATAGTTTGAGATAAGGAACTTTGACCCCTGAACTCACCAGATGGTTTGGGTTTGGGAGTACATATATTTTGGTTTAACTACCAAAGTGGTTTAGGATCAGAAGATGAGTGAAATCGTTTTCTAGAATTTCCTTCATTAACAGAAGAAATTATGTGAGTCATAGCATAATCATCCACTAATCGAGCAGCTTTTTTGAGAGTTTCAGTTTGTTGCTCATCAAAGAAGGACTTAAAATCTAAATTTATACACCTTGAAAACTCCTCAACTAACATCAGCTGTCTAAGTTTTGCATGGTCAGAACTTAATTTATTTGAAGAGCACCTCCTGTCAAATAATTGCTCCTTAGTTCTTGCAATTTCAACATGAATTTGGTCATTTTCTTTTCTACAGTTCCTAAATTTTTGTCTGTAAGCTTCAGAGGCCGTTTCGTATACCTTAACTCTTTACCAAACGACACAATTCTAGACGTGTCCAAATTGAAAGCATTCGCAGACGACGAAATAAACGTGACTCAAAAATTGAAACTTGACTTTAGAAGAGTAGAAAACATTGTGGGAAAGGAGAAAATGCTGGTTACCAGCATTTTCTCCTTTTCCCACAATGTTTTCAGAAGGTTTCTTCCTCTGGGCCGTAAAAACCAGAGATCGTTTGGTACAGGGTTTAAGGATAAATTCTTTAACGGTTTCATAATAAGAGCCTAATTCTATATTCAACTGAGTATAAAGTTCACGAGCTTTTCCAACTACGTAAGAATAAGGTTAATGCTCTTTTGGCCATTTCAAAATTTTCAGCCACTTTTTCAAAATGTAAAAATAGTGTTTGTCAACATCCTTTTCTTGAAATGGCAGAACAAGTCTGGTGTGTTTTGTAACGTCAAAACTTGTACTAGAATGAAAAGATTGCTTAAATTCCTTATCATGCATTTCTAGATCTTTCATTCTCAAGTAAAATTGATTATATCTCTTTCAATTTCTTCTTGTTCAATTTTTTGTTGCTAAAAACTTTTATCTTGTTCTAATTTTTGTTGCTTAAGTCCTTCATCTTGTTCTAATCTTAATTTTTCTTGTTTTAATTTTATTTTTTTAGCTGTATTAGCTTTTGAATTTCTAGCTCTCGCATCTGTATGTCTGTCTGCGAGACAAGCATGAGAAACAAAGCAGTAAGTGTCATGTAGCTCTTCATCAACCAAATACTGAACAGTAAAGTTTAATTTCGCGTTCTTACATAATCCGTTTAACGGCAGTCAGTCGATAACGAGAAGCAAGGTCGAAAGTTAACGGTGCGAAACTTTATCGCTGGTACCCCTGTTTCCAGTGGGAAAAAAAAAATGTCATGTGGCGGTTTTTGACTTTCCAAGGAAGAAATGACACAAATTGGTAATCTTGAAAAGCACGAATAAAATGTTGTCCAGTGTGCTTACCTTGTAAAGAAATTCTGGGTCTTTGTAGTTCTTTCTCGTCTTTCGAGCTTAGAAAATGGCAACCTTTCCATGTGGATTTTGAGCTTCCAGCTTAGTCGATTCATCTGTGTAGATTTCTAGAATCTTTGTCGTTGCTCATCAATGATCATAATGTTATAGTGGTTAAACACATAGATTATTTTCATTCACAAAGATACCCAATAAAATTTCCTAACTCATTTTTATAGTACTGAGGAACTTTATAGATCAAGAAATTTTTGGAGTGACTCAGACATGTGTTACTAATATTATACAATATTCTACAAAATTCTACAGTAATGTAAGTGAAGAAAGTTCCAGAATATTCTTTTTTCTTCTAGACATTTCCATCGATCCACATAATTAATAGACCAATGCAATAAAACATCTAGAAAGGTGAAAATTGACTGATTGATTGTATGGTGTTTAACGCCGTTTTCAACATTATTTTAGTTATATCGCAGCGGCTAGTGCACCTATCCATGCGTTCCTGGAGTCTCTTTCCCACATAATCATCGTCGAAACAATGGTCAGCGGTAGGAGAGGAATGAATCCTGTCGCAGTGACTATCATCAATCCTCGAAAAGAAATTGGCCGAGCCAGGGGTCGTAGCCGGGGATCGAACCCGGACCCCGTGTTCTCAAGTCCTGCACGCTACCGACTGAGCTACCGGGGCTCGGCAGAAAGGTGAAAAGCATACAAGAAAGCGTACTTTAATGTAGAAATTTATCTTGAATAACAACTACACATGCGTGTGGTGTCCGTGGTTGTTAAGTAAAGCGTAGGCCTCCTAACCATGAGGACCCGAGTTCGATAACCGGGAGCGGGTGTCAACTTTGGGATTGCTCATTAACCCACACATTTGGCGCGAGTACTGGTGTAGTTACCAAGAAACAGAATCGAGAGAGATTAGTAGAAGTTTTAAGAACTTGTTTCTCAATCGATGTAAAATGAATACGTTTAAACTCAGTAACCACATAATCCTGACTTTTAACGACCCTGAGGAAGAAGCCTTTTGAAAACATTATGGGAAAAGGAGAAAATGCTGGTAACCACTAACCAGCATTTTCTCCTTTCCCGCATTATTTTCTTTCCTTTGAAGGACACATTTTTTTTTTTCAAGTAAAACTTAATTTGTTATCTGCATTTGCTTTGAATTTGGAGAAAGCTAGAATTTTGTTGTTTGGTAGGGTAAAGGAAATATCGTTGATAGTTTTCTCTTACTTTTGTTTTATTCTTTACTGATAATTTGCCAGCTATCGGCTAACTTAATTCAGTCATAAATCATTTCTGAAAGTTGGTAAGATTACAAAAAAAATCTGAATACCTCCCCTTAAAGACAGTACAAAGAAAGTCATTTAAAAATACCATAAAAGCAGAAAGCAAAGAAACCAGCAAAACTTTATTGCCTGGAAATACTTTTCACTTTGACAGGCCTAGGATTTTGTCGGCTGAAATAGCGTTTGCCAGTCATAGTCAGAAAATTATAGAATGACCTCGATAAAGTCGGAAATAACCGTATTTAGCCTTATCGTGCTAAGTAAGTGAAAATGAACCTTTCAAGCCGAAAGTAAAACCCCAAATTTTTTGTATTTCAAAGGTATTTTTTGGGAAAAAGATATCTCCTTGTTGGATGGTGTAGATCCAAGATCAGACTGCACGTTCTGTGCAGTCTGATCTTGATCTACACCATCCGCAACAGGTTCTTGAGTCGCGCTTATCAGCCTAAGGTTTAAGTAATACTGTATTTGACGAAAGAAATCGTACCATCTCCCTTAAACGCTTAAACGACACAATTCTAGACTTGTCGTACCTGAAAGCTTTTGCAGACGACAATACAGCGTCTCAATCGTTGGCTTTTGTCTTTGAAAGAAAAAAACAAAACATGAAAAAAAGAGAAAACTCTCCCTACCAGCATTTTCTCATATTCCCATATTGTTATCGAAAGCATTTTTCTTCGTGGTCTAAAAGGAGGCATTTTAACAAGATTTATTCCCCCCCCTTTTTTTTTTATCAAATCTTTACAAAAACTTACAATTTTTATCCGTGTACTAGGCGGTTACAGAAGTATGGATAGATATACGAAGAAAACCATGAGAAATTGTCCAGGTTTTGGTATTATTTTCTGTAAAATTTGCTTTACCATTAGCAGGGATCGTATACATAGAATCCTGATCGTTAGTAACGGAGTGCTGTTATTGCGTAACAAAAGACAAATACATAGAGGATATTTGTTTATTTCGGTGAAAGATCGAAATTTATTTCATCGAGTGAACATCATCGGTAACACGTTTTCAAAAGTGGCGCAATGATGATTTGAGATGATATAAATTTCGGTCTATCACTAAAGCAAATAGATGTACTAGCATGAAATAAAGTTTAACTCTATAACGAACAACAAATTCCTGGACTGGCTCAAATTGAAAGCATTTGCAGAAATCAAGTTATGTGACTTAAATGATGGATTCGCCTGTGAAAGACGCAGAAAAAAAATGTGGGAAAAGGAATTTTTTCCTTTACCCACAGTCTTTTCTAGGGCATCTTCCTCGGGGTCTTTTAACTCGGGATAGTGTGGTAAATGGTTAAACTCGAAGTACAACAGTTCTCTGGATCGTCCGGTTTGTAGAGCAGCTTATTTATGGTTTTGGAGGCCGTTGGTTCTAATCTCAGCGAGGGCAAATCATTCCTGCAGAATTCTCTTCCCCTCTCCACCACCTAAAGCCGTGATCATACCTTACGTAGTTGACTGTAGTGGGAAATGACCGTAGTTGGCCGTAGTTGAATGTAGTCATGAATGTAGTTTGAACTTATGATTTGCCCGTATAAGTACATAATTTTTTAACATGTTCAAAAATTGGTTACAGTTAACTACGATGTTTTGACCCTACTGTGACCATAGTTTGAATGTAATTGACCATAGTTTACCGTAACCAACCCTACGTAACAATAGTGTGTACTGTAGTTGACCATAGTTTTTGTAGGACATGTTTTCTTCCGAGGCAACATGGCTGAATAAGCGAACAGGAACTTCTTGCTCATCAACTGCCAAAGGCACAGTGACTGTAGCTTGCCCGTACTGAGTTGGCGCGGCCACAACGTTTTACCGTAGCTTAACGCAGTTGACACTAACTTAACCGTAGAGTATATAATACGTTCAACTACGGCCAACTATGGTAATTCCCACCACGGTCAACTACGTAAGATGTTACAGCGGTTTAAGCACAATGACTGCAGCAACGTTTTACCGTAGCTTAACGCAGTTGACACTAACTTAACCGTAGAGTATATAATATGTTCAACTACGGCCAACCACGGTAATTCCCACCACGGTCAACTACGTAAGATGTTACAGCGGTTTAAGCACAATGACTGCAGCAACGTTTTACCGTAGCTTAACGCAGTTGACACTAACTTAACCGTAGAGTATATAATATGTTCAACTACGGCCAACCACGGTAATTCCCACCACGGTCAACTACGTAAGATGTTACAGCGGTTTAAACACAATGACTGCAGCTTACCCGTACCGAGCAGGTACAACCACAACGTTTTACCGTAGCTTAACGCAGTTGACGTTAATTCACCTTAGTTGTGCGTACTAAGGACGTAGATTATACGTAGTTTAACGTAGTTAGACATAGTAATACCCTACTTAACACTAGCCAATTTGCACGTAGTTGAATGTAGTTAACCGTATTTACACGTAGTTCAACCTACTTAGACTTTCTGTATTGCCAATTTTGAACCTACTTTGAACGTACTTCAACCCAGTTGACCCTAGTAATACTACGGCAGACTACGTCTAAAATTAACTACGGACAACTACTTGCATGACCGTAAATGTGACCATGGCTTAACACTACGGTAGACTACATTTGAAATGAACTACGGACAACTACGTGCATGACCGTAAATGTGACCATGGCTTAAAGCCGTGGTCATACCTGACGTAGTTAACCATAGTGGGGAATGACCGTAGATGGCCGTAGTTGGCCGTATTAAACGTAGCTGATCGTAGTTACACGTAGAAAGCCGTAGTTCAACGTAGTAATGAACGTAGTTTAAACTTACGGTTTGCCCGTAGTAAGCGCATACTTTTTGAACATGTCCAAAAATTTGTTACGGTTAACTACGATGTTCAGACCCTACTGTGACCGTAGTTTGAACATAATTGACCGTAGTTAACCGTAATTGACCCTATATAACCGTAGTGTGTTTAATACGTTCAACTACGGCCAACTACGGTAATTCCCCATGACGGTCAACTACGTAAGGTGTGACAGCGGTTAAAATACAATGACTGCAGCTTACCCGTACTGAGCAGGCACAATTACAACGTTTTACCGTAGCTGAACGCAGTTGACTTTCATTTACCGTAGTTGTGCGTAATTATGATGTAGTTTATACTTAGTTTAACGTAGTTAATCCTAGTTTGATGTAGTAATACCCTAATTAACCCTAGCCACTTTGCACGCAGTTGAATGTAGTTATCCGTACTTACTCATAGTTCATCCTACTTAGACTTTCTATATTGCCAAGTTTGAACCTACTTTGAACGTACTTTAACGTAGTTGACCGTAGTAGCACTACGGCAGACGACGTTTGAAATGAACTACGGACAACTACGTGCATGACCGTAAATGTGACCATGGCTTAAGAGTAAACAGTCACGGCCTGGTGATTTCTCCTGACAAAATGAATTTTTCTTTCCCCACCACCCGGTAAAAATAGGTTAAAATCTAGTTTAATGCCTCTTCAATCAACTCTTTACCAAACCAGTCCAAATTGAAAGCATTGCAGGAGACAAATTAAATGTGGTGCAAATGTCGAATTTTTCAGAAGACATTTAATAGTAAATATTGTGGGAAAAGGAGAAAATTCTGGTTACCAGCATTTTCTCCTTTTCCCTCATTGTTTTCAAAAGCCATTTTTAGACGGGTCGCTAAAAGTCAGGATTGTCTTTTGAAGAATTAAAACACAGGACCGTTTGACAAACTGTCAAAAACATGTTAACGACAAACTATCATATGGCTTTATCAAAAATCCGAGTGATGAAAGGATGACAATGCATAGAATGACAATCAAACTACAATTACATTCTTTATTCATCTGTGACTTTTATTGGTTTCTTTTTTTAGTGTCCAGCACAATGACATACGTTATGAACGCAGTGGGCATGTACGTGTTGTCCAGTACATGTCGTACAGTCACTATCAGTAGAGCAAGGCTGTTCTAGAATTGAAATAAAACGTTCTCATGAAAACTTCCGTTCGTTAATCCACACCCTGCTAAATAACTTAAACTTTCAAGTCGATAGTAAAAACCTGAATTTGCCTATTTCAAAGTTATTTTTGTGGAAAATTATTTCCTTATCGGACAGTGTAGATCAAAGATCAGACTGCACGTTCTGTGCAGTCTGATCTTTGATCTACACTGCCCGCAAAAGGTCATTGAGTTAAGCTTAGCAGCTTCAGGGTTAAGATTGTGATTTTACATAAAATACTTGAGGCGTGCAATGGTAGAAAGAGATCTAATGGATCTCCGTGATGCATTATACATGTACTAAGCAAACCATCACATAATTATAGATCCGTAAAATCTACTTTGTTTCACAACATATTTTAGGCTTGTCCAAATTGAAGGTATTTATAGACAACAACATCAATGTACATGGCTAAAATCAATGATTTTGTTTGTCTTTAGAAGAATGGTTACCAGCATTTTCTCCTTTTCCCACAATATCTTGAAAAAGCGGTCTTTCTCAGGGTCGTAAAAATTCGGTATTGTGGTAAAGCATGAAAGAAGTACATCAACCGATAGTATTTTTGCCATTCTGGCTCAAGCACAACTACTCTTGCGGAAAAGAAAACACTGTAAAAATGATCTTTGCTGGTTGACGAAGTTATGTAGTCATAGGCACATAACAGTTCCCTAGAAACTAACAAACTTGCTCTTAGTTTTAATAGAAATCACTCTTTCAACACCTGGGTCCACATTCACCTACCATTCTTAAGTTTAATTCTCAAGAATTTTCTAGAGTTAGAAAGTAATGCAAGTTCTGATAGGCTAAACCAAATGGTTAGCCAATCAGAGCTTGCGTTCCTTTCAAATTTCTTAAAACAAAGGATATTCTTTAGAAGGGTTGGTGAATATTGAAATAGGGGCCCTGAAACACTTTTAGACCTATCATTTCATCTGCACCGATTAGATGATGCTGTACAAGTGTTTGATTCATAATTTTCAAACAGGACTATTTTTGACAATTACGACCAAGAAGTGTAAACCGGAAGTCTCAAAGGTGCGATACTAGTAGATCTACTTTTGTTGCTGCAGCATTCTCTTCCGCTAGGTGGCATTTTTGATACGTACCTATCTGATATGGGCATTTTTGGTACAGAACTGGACTACTTTTTAAAACGGCGACCAATACTTCGAATTTCAAAATAAAATAAACGTTTTCTCAATAAAACGCTACATAGTACGAGTCATCCAGCCATGGTTAGCTGGCATACAACCTATGCACCACTCATTTATAAACACAGCCCCTTTCGGCTTGGGAAAAACCGTTTGGTTTAGCCAATCAGCAATTGCGTTACACTGAAATGTAGAAAATTCTTGAGGATAAGATCAAGAGTATTATAAAGAACGGTTGGTAACTATGGGCCATGAGCCAGGCTTGAACAATCCCTCTCTGTGCGTCCATCATTTCTCAATTTCGGTACAATAATTGGCCTGCAACACGCGGAAAGGGGCGTACGGACATTTGCGTAAAGTGTCGTCTCGAATCAGCCTGCGCAGTCCGCGCAGGCTGATCCGAGATGACTCTTTCCGATTATATTCGATTTTGTCCTACAGTAGACTTGCGCGAAACAGAATATTATAAAAGAACGGAAAGTGTAGTCTCGGATTAGCCTGCGCGGACTGCGCAGGCTAATCCGAGGCTCCACTTTACGCAAATGTCTGAATAACCGTTTTCGCATGTTGCAAGCCATATGATACCTGCAAAAGTTATCGACAACAGGGACGGATTTATTAACCATGTTAAATTTGACCTGATCTTGATCAATGGCGTCCATATCGTACCAATTCTAAAAGGACTAGCTCTATAACAGACAACAAAATTTTGACTTGTCCAATTTCAACGCATGAGCAGACGACAAATTAAACTTCATTGGACTTGTACATTTCAAAAGTAGGAAACATTGTCGGAAAAGGAGGAAATGCTGTCTGGCGGCAAGCATTTTCCTCCTTTCCAACAACGTCTACAATATATTTCAGCCATGCTCGGGAAAAAGAAGTTTTAATGTATCTGTATCATCCCATGCGCAGGCTGACATGGATCCATTGTTTTGTTGTTGGTCTTTTTTTTGCATGACAAAGGACCAGTCTACCCCATGATTCAGCAGGATGTTAGACGAAATGGATTTTATGGATCCACAATCATGTGCTGACTTGCTTGGTAAAATGGACCAAGGAGAAACATGAAACACTCTTTTGTCAGAGCATTGCTTATTCTTCTATTGCTTATTCTCATGCTTATCCTTCCTTAGGGTTGATTAAACAACAATTGGTAAGGAGTTACAGAGATGGGTGAGAGATTTCATCGACATGGTGAGCTTGCACGAGCTTTACGCACTCGGCAAACCTCGGATGATCCGTTGATCAAATCACTCGGCTGTATCACGATGAGTGATTGCATAATTTTCTTTCGAAGTCTTTCTAAATATACTCAGCGCCAATGAAAACTCACCAGGTACTAAAGTTGAATAATTTACAACTTGCCACAAGAGAGAAATTTTCAATTATGTTGAACGTTATTATACTCATTTTCCGATCCGTATCTGATAAATTTCACGTGCTTGCACATCTAAGTAGTCCATCTTTATTTGAACGTGCAAAAATGAATTCTAATCAATTTTCTGAAGGCAAACTATCCAAGGTTCACTTTCTTTTCGTCTCTTACCTGGTGACTTTTCATTGACGCCGAGTATACATTTCCGTTGAAAGCAGTACATTGATTTCTACATTCAATTTTTAACGTGGTCTATCAATTCCGTTAGCAGTTTTCACTGACAGATTGATAGATGTAATTTATACTTTCACCATGGTTGTCGGTATTGTTGCTAATCGATTTACATGGGCGCCGTCCGTTTCCTGCGCATGTCATATTCCTCAAAGATAGAGCTGTTTGCTATGAAGCATCACTATCCTGTACAGGATAGACATTAGTACTCGATGTGTAAAGTAAAAAACTCTGCCGGTAAAAAAGTAGCAAACCCAAAATGGCTATTAGTAATACGTCTGTGAAAAATTAAAGCATACCTAATATAAATAACACTGTTTACTGCAAATCTTGACCAAGTATACAGTTTGTAAATACAGACATGGGGAAAACTGGGATTTGAGGAGCAGACTTTAAAACAAAAATAATGACCATACCATGATGGGCTTGTACCAGGGCTATCTCTCAAACTTACAGGGCTGTGTTTATAAATGACTGGGCATAGGTTATATGCAAGCAAACTATGGCTAGATCTATGAATCGTACCAGGTAGCGTTTTATTGAGTAAATGTTTATTTTGAAATTCGCTGCATCAGTGGCCTTGATGAAAAGAAATCTATTTCTGTACAAAGAATGCCCAAATCAGATAGGCATGTTTTTAAAAAAATGCTACCAAATGGAAGATAATGGGGCGCCGCCGTGTTTAAGACCATGTGACTAATAGCATATGGAAACCTCGTTGATACAGACTAGGTTAGATGTAGTTACGGAATCGGCCGAGTTATAACGAGTTGGAGGTTTTAGAGTGACACTATTACCTTGTGCAGTTAGACATTCACATTGACCGTCATGACAGTGCTTTTCTGTGTGGTGTGCACAGTGTGTAATGTGGTGAGCTTCACAATCATCGTCCGTCCTGCAAGGTTCGCTGCAAACCACGGCGACTGAAATTTGATAAGCAAAATATTAAAATCTTATGGTGAGGACAGTTTGCCTTTATATGGCGACGAGAGCCGTTTGTACTAAAGCCTGTCTCACACAGAACACGGTTGGGTACACGGTTCCAATACGGTATACTCGGTTATACACGGGTTGACTGGTACAGGATTGAGCTCCAACCGTGCCTGGGGATGAGTTGGTACGATTTAGACTCGAATGTAGCACGAGTATGTACGAACAAAGCACGGATATACTCGGTCAAGCAAGGTTTGTCACGGTTTGAACACGATTTGCAAACGATTTTCATACGATTGTTGTACGGTTCCAAGTACGGTCTAGTACGGTCTGTTACGGCCTAGTACGATTAAACACGACTTTTACTCGATTAACTGGACATTTACAGGGTTTACATACGGTCCCACCGACTTTTGTTCAAGTTATGCTCGAATTATCACACATTCGTGTATGTTTTGATATAAATTGACTCGTTTTGATGGCTTGGCTTCATAAATTTTCGAACTTTTAACAGAAAGTTGTGTTTTCTGTTGTGTTCGAGTGCTGTATGATCATACACGAGCTTTGTACAGACGTAGAGACCGTGTCTGGTCGTACTTGACCATGTATAATTCGTACATGAACCGTATTGGTCGTATGGCGATCGTATGAAACCGTATTGGTCGTATGGCGATCGTATAAAACCGTGTGTACACTCGTGTGAATCGTACGGTGATCGTGTGACATTCGAGTGTTAATCCGGGTGTTGGATGTAGGACTTGGGAACGGTTTCACACGATTCCATACGATTTATATACGATATTGACACGGTTGAGCTCACTCGTGGAGTGGACTTCATGTGCGGTTGTATATACGGTCTCGTACGGTCTCACACGGTCTCTCACGGTCTTGTACGATCGCTAATACGATCATACACGGACATGGCACCCGTGCCAGTTTTTTAAAAGTTTTAAAAATCATACACGGCTTTCACGGATACACTCGAATGGCCCGAGTGTAACTCGGATAAGGCCACGGTTGGTTCGGTTGTATGTACGGTTTACACGGGTGGCCAACCGTATAAGCCGTGTGTTCTGTGTGAGACAGGCTTAACATTTAAGTTATTGAAAGGCCCAGTAGCGGCTAAAAATCAACATTTAAGTCGTCGAAATACAAGCATATTTAATTCATACCATTTAAAAGAATGGAAATTTTTATGAGTCTGACAATGTGCTTAAAGTATGGTTTGTCAAAGTTTCAGTCGCCGGCAGAAAAATGAACCTTAAAAGTGTACATGTAATTTAAGTTGGCAACTTTAATTCTAGTTTCTGTCATCCATGATGATGATGAAAAGAGGATGATGGTGAAAAGAAGACGATTCTCAAATACATATGAGCAATTCTATGTGAAAAGGGTGCTTAATGTTTCTGCACAATATATCGACCCAGGTTACCCTGCGCAGTTAGCGCGGGCTGACATGGGCCGACACTTTGTGCTATTGATAAATTGATAAAAGGACCACCAGATTCAATCAATTTTTAGACAAATCGGATTTTAAGGATCCATAGTGTTGCGATGACTTGCTTTGTAAGACGTATCATGGAGATACTCAAACCCCTTTTACAAAAACATGGCCCAAACCCCTTTTACAAAAACATGGCCCATATATAAAAAGAAAAAGATAATTGAAAAACACACACACACACACACACACACACACACACACACACACCCCCACACACACACACACAAAACAGGTACCAATTACAAATAAGATCATGACTTTCTGAAACACGGCAGACAATTTATGAAATATCCTGTGAAAAATAAGAATTATCAGCATAAGTGAAAGTTACATACATGAATATTTATGAAAACATTGTGACAAAAGGAGAAATTGCTCAAGCAATATCACCTTTGTCGAAACATTTTCAAATGTTGTCTGCAAGTGAGAAACAGTTAAATTAATTACCCAGTGTTACGAAAAGAGCAATCGCTAAGACTGACTTCATTTTTCCCAGACTTTGTGATTTTAGTGCCGGCCCGGACGCCTTCTTTTATACTTTTATGTATGACCTAGATCTAGTTTTACACCGTCTCGCAGATATTGTAATCATGATTTTGACACTGCGTGATTTTATCCTTTTTTTGCTGCAAAAAACCCATTAAAATGCTTTTTCAGATCCAGATTAGATTGGAAAAAAAAACGCGGAAGTCAGATCATGGATCTACGTTGTCACATATTTTATAAAAGAAGACACAACTGAAAAAAAAAAAAAAAATTCTGAGAATCGCAAAGGCTCTATCTTTTAGAGCCTTTACAAAAACGACAAAATTTTAGACCTGGCCAAGTAGAAAGGTTTTGCAGACGACAAAATAAATGTGCCTCAGACATAGAAAGTTATATTTCAATAGAAAGATTGAAAACATTGTGGGAAAAGGAGAAAATGCTGGTTACCAGCATTTTCTCCGTTTCCCACAATGTTTTCAGAAGGCATCTTCCATGGGGACGTTTAAAGTCGGTGTTATACGATAAAGGGTTTGTCAGTTTGCTTTATTAATTGGTGCTGGTAGGGTTTTTTAATACAAATATCGCCTTCGACTATCTTATCGAGAATTCCACGTCACATGGTGAGACAGTATTTAGTCGAGTTCAGGATGTACGATGTAGAATCTAAAATCAGACTGCACGTTTTGGCCAATCTGATCTTCATCCTTATTTATCCCAATTTCTAAATTTAGAAAGTAACACGATCTCTGACTGGCTAAACCGTTTCTTTCTACATTTTGCTACCCTTTCAATACCGAATTCTATTCCTTGAGTTACATTTATTTCGTCGTCATAAAATGTATCAATTTGGATGAATCTTACTTTTGTCTTCTGATAAGGAACTGGGCTCCCTTTTCACTAGACTGCTCAAGTCCGAAATTTGCGTTCGCAGCTTAGGTACAGTAGGCAAACATCAAGTCTGAAAGTAAGTTTCACTAGACTGCATTACTAGAATTTGAGTAAATATTTATATAACTTAATGCCAGTTTATACCTTTGGGCTATAAAGCTGGAATCGTACATGTATGTTTGTATATACAGTTTAAAAAAAGGAATTGCGTAAATCTACGCATTTTATTGAAACGCAGGGCTAGTAAGTGCGGTCCCTGGACGTTATCGACTTGGCATTGATAGCTCGGTTATAGATAAACCATGCTCTGGCAAAAGGGGGTTTAATGCATCTCTATGATCCATTATACCAAGCAAGTCATCACATAATTATGGATCCATAAAATCCATTTTGTCTAACAACCAACTGAATCACGGTGTAGAATGATCTTTTGACGTGAAGAAAATTGACCAATAGCAAAGAGTTTTGATCCATGTCAGTCTGGGCAGTCCGCGCAGGGTGACCTGAGTAGATGTATTAAGCCCCCTTTTTCACAGAGCATAGCTCAAATTTTTATTGCTTAATACATGAGATATAATGATCCTTAGATATGCAGAAAAATAACAAATAACAAAAGGTTTCGGCCCATGTCAGTCTGCGCATACTGCGCTGGCTGACATGGGTCGATACTTTTTTACAGATGTATTAAGCCCCCTTTTCACAGAGCATGGCTTAGATAAGATAGTCGTGACTAGTGGTAATGCGTAGATTTCAAATGGTACCACCTTAGCACCTTGGAAAGCTATGCACAACTGGATTTGATTTTACAGACACTATAGATCAGGGGCAGTGTAGACTAAACACTTCTGATCTGAATTTTATTACCTCTAGATTCAAATCAACATTATGATATTTAACATGGTTTGGAAACATTTTTCGTCCGTGAAGTACATATCTCTCAAAGAAGCGGATATGCTTCATGTAAATTTCAGTACACTTGTACTTGTAGGTCTGTCTTTTAACACACAATGAACTATAATTCTTCTACAGTTATGTGATAAAATTGATCTGACATCCGTTGGCTATTGAGGTAAAGCTTGATTTAACTCGTAGACAAAAATGTTGTTAAGCTCACCAAAGGCTCTCTCTCTGAATAACCTTTTTTTCTAGATCCATTTGATAAAAATTCATTTCAAATGCGGACCCATGTCAGATCCTTTATATGTCTGAAACCAAAAGGCCTTAAATGTAAATATTTTGTATATAGCATAACACAGGGATCCTTTGTTAAATCTCCTAACATAATGCCAAAGGGAACAAGAGCCATGTTGACATGACCATCCCCCGCCGAATGCTTACTCAATAAAAGATGTGTGTCTTCTTGTAGGACGGCTTAAAGGCTAAAACAGCTAGATTTAAGAATTATATTCTGGCAATGCTAAATACGAAGTGCAATAAAAAACTTCAAGGTAAACTTTCCTTATATAGCTGTCAAGTGTAAACGAATATTAAATCAGACCGAAAAAAAATCAGAAAAACAACAAAGAGCAATAAATATAAAAAATATGAAAGGTAGAGTTGTCATTCTTATATACTGCACTGCTCATCAGAGACGACTATTAAGCTGTGAAGTTAATACAGCTCGAGTTATGCTCCAAAGAATCCTTGAGACTCAAAAATTAACAAAGGGACATAACTCGAAAATCATGGTACTGCACTTCTCCTCAATAAAATCTGCCTACCTCTGAAATCTCACATTGATACTTTTTATCATTTTCGAGTTATGTTCCGGACAAAATTTAAGTATGAAAAATAACAAAGGGTAATAACTCCTAAACTATGGCACTGAAAGTTATGGTTCTTATACACTGCACTTCTTCTCAATGTCATCTATCAACATGTGAAGTTTCATGTTTATATCTCATATGGTTTTCAAGTTATACCCTGGGAAAAAAAATAAGTAAGAAAAAATAAAAAAAAAAAAAAGGTCAATGACTCCTTAACTATGCAACTAAGAGTTATAGTTCTTGTGCAGTGCACTTTTCCTTAATGTGATCTATGCACCTGTGAAGGATCATGTTTAAACCTCTTATAGTTTTTGAGTTATACTTTGGGCAAAATTTAAGTAAAAAAATTAACAAAGGACAATAACTCGTAAATTTTGCAATCAAGAGTTATAATGTCTGTGCACTGCACCTCTCCTTGATGAGATCTATCCACTTGTGAAGTATCATGTTTACACCTCTAATAGTTTTTGAGTAATACTCCGGACAAAATTTAAGTATGAAAAAGGGCAATAACTCCTAAATTATAGCACTGAAATATATGGCTTTCGTACATTGCACTCTTCCTTAATGTCATCTATCAACCTGTGAAGTTTCATGTTTATATCTCACGTACTTTTCAAGTTATTCGCTGGACAAACTTTAAGTAAGAAAAGTAACGAAGGGCAATAACTCCTAAATTATGCAATCAAGAGCTATGGTTCTTGCAAACTGCACTTTTCCTTGATGAGATCTTTCCACCTGTGAAGTATCATGTTTACACCTCAAATAGTTTTTGATTGATGCTCCGGACAAAAAAGTGGGACGGAATGACGGAAGGACGGACGGCTAATATTATCATATCCCCGATAAAAACATAGCCTCGTGCCAAGAGAATTTAAAAAAAAAAATCTTCTGGTCTAAGACTACGAAGTCTAGAATGTTGATATTGTACATGTAGTATTATCTTGTGGTATTTCAATCTTGTCTGAAACCACAACTTGTAGTTTTGTCTCGATCATCAATTTTGACAGTTAAATCATCAGGAAAGTGTAGATCAGCAATGTTTTACAAATGAGGCAAATGATTCCATTACCTCACAATCTCGGGTTTTAACGACGCTAAGGAAAAAAAAAAATGTGGGAAAAGAGGAAAATGCAGGTAACCTTTTTCCACATGGATTTTCTAAGCTTTCAAAGATGAATACAATCGTCTGCAAATGCTTTCAATTTCAACAAATATGAAATTTTGTCTTCTGGAAAAGAGTTAAACAATGACAGCGCTATCAGCTTATCTCAAACATATGTTAGATAAGAAAATTTGTGATGTCTTTGTTTCATCGAAAACAACACTGGTTATGAGATAAATCTCAGTTTGAAATGTCACATTGCCCTTTAAATCTCTAAAAGTAGATGACCTTGGAGATTTCACATCAGCCTTAGCAGAACGTGATCCACTGTCAATTAATCGATCGATCAATATATAGACCAACCAAACGAACGAATGAACGAACGAATTAACGATCGAACGAAGGAAAAACCATCTAATATCTTTAGGAAACAAAAGAGAAAGAACAAGAAATATCCTTAAAAAAACTATGGAAGAGGCATTGGAATATGAATATTGAAAGTCTTTTGTGGTTTAATATCTCTAGAAATAACGAAAAGTAACCCCTCCGGCAATTCGTTTTGCATAGTGATGAAAATAAAATTTTGAACTAGATATATTATCATAGATAATATTTTTAACGATCAGATACAAGTCCAAATTATTGGTGGTAAAGGGGCAGTTTACTGCTGATATTTATGTGCGATCATAATTGTGCCGTCAGGGATCCGCCGTATAAACATGTCTACATTACTTACCAGTCGCAAATTATTATTTATTTACTCGGGTTTACCATTACCAAGAAGGAACTAAAAAGCAAGCACAGTCAGCTACGCCGAAAAGTAAATATCAAAACTGAATAAAAACCATTCGGTATCAGAATCTTTTATATCAATACTGTTTCTACATTACACAGTTACACAAGGAATGTTTAGGCATGATGGTCGTGGTCGTGGTCGACGGTGTCGTCTACACAATGACATTCCTCATTAATACAGTGTCCATGGTGGTTAGGAGGACACGTACAGTCTGTCTCTTGTAGGCAACTTTGACCTGAAAGTATTGGAATACAGAAAGTACAGAAAGTACAGAAAGTGAATATTTCTAATTGATTGATTGTATGATGTTTGACGCCATCTTCAACGTTATTTCAGTTATATCGCGGCGGCCGGTGCACCTATCCATGTTTTCCTGGATTTTCTTTTACCAGAACTCCGCACAATATTCTTTCCAAGCTAATGTCTGCTATCCCACATACCCATCGTTGAAACAATGGTCAGCGGTGAGAGAGGAATGCATCCTGCCACAATGACTATCACCAATCCTTGAGAAGAAATTGGCCGAGCCGGATATCGAACCAGCAACCCCCTGTTCTCGAGTCTTGCACGCCACCGACTGAGCTACAGGAGCTCGTCTGACATATCTTAAAAGTAGGTTTAATGCATCTTTGTAACGCATTATACAAAGGAAGTCGTCACCGTCGTCTACACAATGACATCGCTCATAATAAAGTGACCATGGTGGTTTGGAGGACACACAAAATCTGCCTCCTGCAAACAAGCATGTCATGAAGTATTCAAACAGAGAAAGTATTGAAAGTTGACATTTCTTAGCAGAGGGTTTAATCCTTTACTAATCGATAACATTTTACACTTGTCCAAATTGAAAGTACTTGCAGACGGCAAAATAAATGTGCTTCAAAAATTGAAATTTGATTTTGAAAGGGTACAAAACATTGTTGGAAAAGGAGAAAATGTAGGTTACCAGCATTTTCTCCTTTTTCCACAATATTTTTAAAATCTTTCTTTCTCGGGTCGGCTAAAACTCAAGGTTGTGTGTTAAACAGTTAATGAATCTTCCCAATGCATTAAGCCAAGCAAGTCGTTGCATAATATGGATGTATCTTTGTTTAAAATCCTGATGAATCATGAGGTAGAATGGTTCTTTGACATGCAGCGAATTAATCAAGAGCAAAATGTTTCGACCAAATTCAGCTTGCGCTGACTGCGCAGGCTGACATTGGATCGATACGTTTTGTACAGGGTGTCAGGAAAGTAGGGTAATACTCTTGTACATTTATAACATGGCTTTTAATTTCAGATCATAAAAGTATATACATGTATATAAAATGTGTAAGGTTTTCGTGTGATAATTTATTCAATTTTCATTACATTACACACTTTTAAATAGATATCAAATCAGTAGGACCTTTTTTTTTTTCCTGTCCTTGGCGTCATGTTAGTACTGTAATTAATGACGTTTTATGCTCTTTCAATGCCGAACATGAACAATGAAATTAACAATCCTTTTAGTACACTTTGCAATATCTATCTTTTTTTTTCATCTATAATGTTCATTAACAACATATTTGTGCTGTCTGGCTTGGAATAGTAGATCTTTGACTTCAAATAAGCCCAAAAGAAGTAACACGGTTTGAGGTCGGGACTGTATACAGGGTACGATATTCCGCAATCTTTTACCACCGGAAATCAGCTTGATATTAGCCTAGTACCAAACTTGTCGTAATAAAGTATGTGTCACAGTATTTGGTTTGTGACGTAGCACCACACTGTATAAACCACATGTTTTGCAATATAAGGGACATCTTTTCAAGCGCAGAAACAAACTTGTTTTTCAAAAGCGATAAAAGTGCCAAGAATTAGTCGTGTAATCAAAGCTATATTTATGGCCCAAAAACACCGTGGCATGACATTGTTCTACAGTTAGTTTTAACTGTGCAGCAGCCTCTCTGTGAAACAGTGTGGTTGTTTATGTGCGAAACATCGCATATTTTGTTAACATACATGTCCAGACAACAGGAAGTAAGAGAACGTTACTAATTACTAAAATGACGTCAATGACAAAAGATAACGTTACTTCTATGAAATTTGTATAGAATTGCTTAATGTAAAAAAATAAAATGAAATCATCACACAAAAAACTTACATATTTTATACACATGTACATACATTTTAATCTCTTCATCTGAAATTAAAAGCCATACTATGAATGCACAAAAGTGTTAACTGACTTTCCGGACACCCTGTAGATGCATTTATAAACAACCTTTTCACACAGCATGGCTCAATAATATAGAGCAAGTACAAGACAAATATTTTTTTGTCAAGCTCATCGTTTGTTGCCCAGGGACACATCGCGTGAAGACGAGGGCATTGGGGACATTTACAGTCTGTCTGAAATAAAAGTGTACTGATAATGGGTTCATCTTATCTATCCTTTAGACACCGAGAACCTAAGCCATGTCAGAAAGGCAGGAAGTATTGTGGGAAATGGAGAAAATGCTTCCACAGGGTTGTTAAAACACGGGATTTTTTGAAAAGGGTTGAACTATGTATCATGAAGAAATTAGCCATGCTCTGAGGAAAGTAAGCTTAATGCATCTGCCAAAAGTATCAACCCGAGTCAGCCTGCGCAGTCCACGTAGGCTGACCTAGGTCAATACTTTTTGCTTTTGATATATTTATGCATGTCCAAGGCCCAGTCTACCTCATGTATCAGTCTGTTGTTATCAAAATTAATTTCATGGATCCATAGTTATGTAATGATTGCTTGGTAGAATGTATCACGAAGATGCCTTATGCCCCATTTTGCCAGAACATTACTCAAACTGCGGTGACCACAATGTTTTCTACCTTTCCATTCAGACATTGCCCGTGTAGCCTGCAAATGTCTTGAATGTGGACGAGCCTAAAATTTTGTCTTCTGGCAATGAACTTTTATTTAAAACTGTTTTCAGCTTTGTGTGACGCAAGTAGACAAACATATGGTCTTCTCACGTAGATAACCTGACGACCCATTTGCTATGGACCGGATTCAAGTTTTAATCTCCACATGTTTAACACGGCAGAATATGGGAGTGGCTTGGAGATACGAAGTTTTCACGTTTTGCAAAAAAAAATGTGAAAAGTTTTAACTCTCTCGTTCTGCAAAAATGAGGAAAACTGGGGCTTGAAATTTGATCAGTTGTGTCACTTTCAAAATCTTGCACCTCCAGCCCGATAGAATTGAGGTTAACGTGTACAACTTATACAACAACAATGGAGGAAAAAGTGAAATTCAGTTGATCTCACTTGTTAGATAAAAAACAAGGTAACCAATTACAACTGGGTCCTTTTATTTGATTTCCCTTGTTTTTATCCTTGCTTTACCTAGAGATGCTGCCATTATTACAATTTGACTTATGATGTACATGTATATGTAAGGTCTTCATAATATTTGCAAATCGAATTTCACACACTATTGCCATTGAAATGCATCAAAGAGATCAAATTCGCGGTTTAACAAATTTTGAGGGGGATATTTAAACCTGAACATTCCTCAATGTTGCAAAGAATATTAAGGATAAAAACCAAGTAATCCCTTATTCAGGACCTAGTAAGAAGTGGGGAGGTATCGAGGGAAGTAACTGTCTTTTGTCTCCCATTGTGAAAAGGGGAGGGGGGAGGCTTAATGCATCTGCAAAAAAAGGATCGACTCATGTCAGCCTGCACAGTCCGCTCAGGCCAACAAAGGTTGAAATTTTTGTTATTTGTAAACTTTCTGCATGTCAAAGGACCATTTCATCTACAGATCCAGTCGATAAGTTAGACTAAATGGATGTTATGTATCCATAATTATGTGATGACTAGCTTGGTGTAATGCATCACAGAGATGCAATAAGCCCCCTTTGCAAGCACATGGTTCAGTAAGAATGCCAACATAAATGTCCTCGAAACGAAATACCAAACCAGGGACAGTATTCTATAGTGAATTCGTACTCAGATTCTGAAAAAATTTCTACATTTCAAAGTAACGCAACCTCTGATTGGCTACACAAAATGATTTAACCAGTAAGAAATGTTACTTTCTAAATTTAGGATTTGACTCAAAATTCAATTTAAAATGGTTGTGTAATCTTCACACATTATATTTAATACATATACATGTCTCAAGTTGCTCAGTGCATGGGATTTGTAACTTGAAAGTCCTGGTTTGATCCTCACTAGCAGCACAGATCACTTGGGAATATCCTTGAACAAGGCACTGCAACGTCTTAGCCTTATGTTGGTGAAAACCCGCTACGATCAATTGAGATATCGCCATGATAGTTATGACTCAAAGACTGTGGGAAGTGGCAAACAGCACTATTCAAACAAATGATACCTGTTGAGCCGGTTGTGCACTCACAGTGCGACTGTCCATGGCAGACCCTGTCGTCCACATGATTACAATAGTAGATAGCGTAGGCGATACAGTCCTCGTCAGTTTTGCAATCGTATCCGCAAACAACAGCTGTCGAAACAGTACATCATGGTTAGCAATACACATGGGATATGATCTGTGAAAGGGGCCTTAGTACATCAGTAAAAAGTATCGATTTAGGCCAGCCTGCGCGGTCCGCGAAACCTGACCTACGTGTAAATCGATTTTTTTTTTGCTATTGGTAATTTCTTTTTGCATTTCGAATCCACCTTGTGGTTCATTCGATTTTTATGTAAATAGAGGATCTTACATGCGTGTGTATGTATTATCATTTTTATCAAACAAGTTGACTAAAATTTAATGACGACAGCCTTGGCGAGCGTCAAAAAAACATTTTAGTCAACGAGTTTGATAAAAATGATAAAACTTAAACCTGAATGTGAGATTCTATTTCTCACATAAAACGAATGACAGACAAAAAATATCTTGTCTCATCACTTTTTGCCTATATACCGTTCACAGGTCCATGTTTATAATAGTACTTCGGTTTAAAATGTGTAAATACACAAGTAGATAACTCCATGACATTTACACCGAAAGGAAAATGAAACAGTCTCTAGTATGGTGGCATATTTCTGCCACGAGATACGAGATAGCTATCATGATAATTTTACAAAACTATCGCGATAAATTAAAGTTTCCTGGAAATTTTATCGAGATAGCGAAAAGTTTCCTGAAAAAAAATATCACGATAAACTTAATATTTTAACGCAAAATGTCTCAATCGTGCACGAAGCTGACATGAAAGATAAAATTATCGTGATAGTTCTACCTGTTTCTCGATATCTATAAATAGAAAATTTATCATTTGGATGAACTCGGTAGTATTTGACTTCAAAAGATTGCAGTAAGTTAAAGTTCGAATAATTAATAATTGTAGCTTAATTGGTAAATTTTGACAAGACTCGAAATGAACAGAAGTCTGTAAAATCACAAAGACGACTCGAAATGCCTCCTACGAACACTTTAAAACCACTCAGGGAAAAGGAGAATTCATAAGGTTGTAGACGAAGATGTTCCGAAACCGTATCTAATTATAGATACCGTGAATGTCAGACCTGGGCACGAAAGCAAAAAAAAAAATCATGATAACAGGTAGAATTATCGCGATATTTTTATCGTGAAAATCTTTATTATCTAGATAATATTTCCAGGAAACTTTGTTTTATCACGATAGTTTTATAAAATTATCATGATAGCTATCTCGTATCTCGCGGCAGAAATATGCCACCATACTCTAGAGGGGGTAAGTGCAACTATTTCAGCAATTTTGTTATTTTTAAAAAGCTTTCGCTTCATTTCTTGCTTTTTATTAAACATGAAAATCAAAAACTGTCCGCGCACATACGCCTAAGCAACAATGACGTCACTTTTCCGCGAAACGGTGTTGTAGTACAAATTCCGACATTTACTATGGTTTGTTTCCCAAGATTTACGCGCTCATGACTGAAAATTGATCAAAACCGGGACCGAAAAAACACGATAATACACTAGTGTATCATTAGTCATGGGTTTAATACACTGCCGGGGGAGGTTTTATGTGATAAAATGTGTTTTTTACGGCAAGACTTGCTTGGTATAATGCTATACGAAGATACGTTAAACTCTTTTCCCATAGCAAAAATAGAAATTTTCAGATACATGTATTTCTTTCATTCTGTTCGGTAATTTATCGGGAAATGATGATGAATTATAAATTTTGATAATTCATGGTTTATTATATTTTAGTATACTATATTATACTTATCATGGTTAATACGAGTATTCTTTAGATCTAATTCTCAACTGTTTTTACACGAGAAAGTTTATAGGCCCAGTAGCGGCCAAAAGTAAACAAAGCTGGTGTTAAATTTAGCATTTGAATTTAAAACATACCATTTAAAAGTTTTTAAAATATTGTGAAGGTGACAACATGTTATTGTACGTCGGTCCAAGGGTTAGTCAATGGCAGAAAAACAAATTTAAAAAACTAGATAAAAAGTAAACAAACAAAAAAAAAAAAGAAAGCGGCCTGGCAACTTGTTGCCTAGTTATGAAATTCTTTTTTCAGGGACAGACCTACAGCTGTCTGCGATCACCTTTCTGACAAAAATCGCTGGGTTTCGTGTGGCAGCCGCAAGAACGTTGTACGCTGCGCCATTTGTTAAAATATTACCGCTGATACTCACTTGATACAATACTTACTCATTCCATGTTATTGAAAACATAGACACAACAGTTTAAATGCAGTATGATTTAATGATGATGTAAAACCAAAGAGAGCTAATAATGATTATCCGATGATTCACCTCTACCATACCTCTTTGATTATCACTTGATCCAGGTAGATGTCAAAGTTATCGCGCTTAGATTTTAGCTCACCGAACTATCAATGAAAACAAGAAATATAAAATCTTTTTGATGTTTTATTTATGAATTTGGTTGCTGATGTCAATGCTATAAATGTTGATATTTCTTTAGTAAAACGATTACAGTCTACTCAGTAACAGTTTATCTAACGAGCTTACAATTAAATTGGACAGGAAATAAACGTGGCATAAGGAATATAAATTGATAGCAAATTACAATGATGCTAATCATACTACCTATAACAACTGCAAAAGCAATCACACAAAGAGCCCTCATTGTTCACGACTGTTTCACATTTCGTCCTTGGCACATGGTACAAGACTTTAAATAGCCTAGATGTACCGGCGGGGTCACATGACCACCAAGCCTTTATCTGTCAAGGAAACCGGACTCATAGACCCTCCTTGGTATTTACTTCTTTACTAGACAATAAATTTGTGCACTTGCCCAAATTGAAAACATTCACCATGCCTACTTACGCTGTCTTAGTTGGTATAAGCCCAGTTGCAGGAAACCCCCCCCCCCCCCCATTAAGCCTTTGCATTTTCGAAATACATTTTATGGGAAAATTATCAGTAATGCATTCTTATGTGCAAGCAACAGATGGGCATCAAAAGAGTTTGGAAAACATTACTGGGAGAAGAAAAAGTTGCTTGCAATGAGCAACTGTTCTTTCCTTGTCCTCTTTGTATGTTTTGAATTGGGAAGAGTCTCAGAATGCATAGGCAGGAGTGGGTTAAGGGAACATAATCAAGAAATCAACATGAAAAGGCTAAAATTGGTATTCATGGAAGCAGTTAGCTGGAAGCCCTTGTATTTTGAATGGATAAAATACTTGGTTTAACCCTGGGAGATCTGAGTTCAAGTCTCAGCGGGGGCCATAAAGCTATACTCTACCAGAATACCAAATTTTTCATGTTTGGATGTGGGTATAAACCATAAACTTTGACCAGCAGCAATGATGCTTAATCATTGCCAGTAATTTCAGTAAATTTTTTTATCCTCCGCCAAAAAGACTGCTATGGATATGGTAACAGTAGCAGTCCATCCTTCAGTCATTCCATCCTTTCGTCTGCTAGTCCTTCCGTCCCACTTTCTTGTCCGGAACATAACTCAAAAACTATTAGAGGTGTAAACATGATACTTCACAGGTGGATAGAACTCATCAAGGAGAAGTGCAGTGCACAAGAACCATGACTCTTGATTGCATAATTTAGAAGTTATTGCCGTTTGTTATTTTTCTTACTAAAATTTTGTCCAGAGCACAACTTGAAAATTATATGAGATGTAAACATGAAACTTCACAGGTTGAGAGATAATATTGAGGAGAAGTGTAGTGTACAAGAACCATAACTTTCAGCCCCATAGTTTAGGAGTTATTTCCCTTTGATATCTTTCTTACTTAATTTTGTCAGGAGCATAACTCAAAAACTATTACAGGTGTAAACATAATACTTCATAGGTGTATAGATCACATCGAGGAGAAGTGCAGTGCACAAGAACCAGAACTCTTGATTGCATAGTTAAGGAGTTATTGACTTTTTAGCTCACCTGAGCACGAAGTGCTCAAGGTGAGCTTTTGTGATCGTTCTGTGTCCGTCGTGTGTCATCCATTGTGGGTTGTGCGTCGTCAACTTTCACCCTGTGTACGCTCTAGAGGCCACATTTCAGTCCGATACTCATGAAACTTGGTCAGAATGTTTGTCTTGATGATATCTTGGACGAAATCTAAAATGGGTCATGTCGGGTCAAAAACTAGGTCACTTGGTCAAATCTTAGAAAAACCTTGTGTATGCTGTAGAGGCCACATTTCAGTCCGATACTCATGAAACTTGGTCAGAATGTTTGTCTTGATGATATCTCCAACAAGTTCGAAAATGGGTCATGCCAGGTTAAAAACTACATCACTAGGTCAAATCTTAGAAAAACCTTGTGTACACTCTAGAGGCCACATTTTCGGTCCAAAACTCTTGAAAGCTGGTCAAAATGTTTGTCTTGATGATATCTCGGACAAGTTCCTTGTGTACACTCTAGAGGCCACATTTTCTGTCCAATACTTATGAAAGGTGGTCAGAATCTTTGTTGTGACAATATCTACAATGGGAAAATGGGCTACATGTATGTTTGGCAAAAAAGTAGGTCACTGAGAGAAATTCTAGAAAAAGCTTGTGTATGAGCTAGAGGCCAAATTTTCAGTCCAATAATTATGAAAGCTGGATAGAATGTTTGTCATGATATCTCGAAAGAGATTGAAAATGGGTCATGTTTGGTCAAAAGACTAAGGTGAGTGACTTCAGGGCCATCATAGCCCTCTTTTTTTTTTATTTTATTTTTCCTTCCTTTAATTTTGTCCAGAGCATTACTTGAAAACTACATGAGATGTAACCATGAAACTTCACATGTTGGTAGATGACATTGAGGAGAAATGCAGTGTACAAGAACCGTAACTTTCAGCCCCATAGTTTAGGAGTTATTTCCCTTTTGATACTTTTCTTACTGAAATTTTGTCAGGACATAACTCAAAAACTATTAGAGGTGTAAACATGATACTTCATAGGTGTATAGATCACACTGAGAAGTGCAGTGCAAAGTACCATAACTCTTGGCTGCATAGTTAAGGAGTTACTGGCTTTTTTTTTTAATTTTTCCTTCCTTCAATTTTTTCCAGAGCATAACTTGAAAACTACATGAGCTATAACCATGAAACTTCACAGGTTGATAGATGACATTGTGGAGAAGTGCAGTGTACAAGAACCATAACTTTCAGTGCCATAATTTAGGAATTTATTGCCCTTTGATATTTTTCATACTTAAATTTTGTCCGGAGCATAACTCGAAAATTATGAGATTTCGGAGGTTAGCAGATTTTATTGAGGAGAAGTGCACTGCTATGATTTTGGAGTTATGTCCCTTTGTTTATTTTTGAGAGTTAAGGTTGCTTTGGAGCATAACTCCAGCTATATTAACTTCACAAGTGGATAGTTGTCTCTGAGGAGGAGTGCAGTACACTAGAATAATAACTCTACCTTCCATAATCTTTTATTTATTGCTCTTGTTGTTTTTCAGATTTTTCTTCTGTCTGATTTCATATGTGTTTACACTTGACAACTATATAAGAAAAGTGTACCTTGTTGAAGTTTTTTATTATACTTTGTGTTTAATATTGCCAGAAAATAATTCTTAAATAGAGCCGTTTTAGCCTTTAAACCGACCTACAAGAAGACACACATCTTCTATTGAACAAGCATTTGGCAAGGGATGGCCATGTCAACATGGCTCTTGTTGTATCTAAAATCTGACAAGACCTTTTTTTGATAAATTTCATTTTACTCGATGGTTTTCTCACATTGATTTGAGTTTTACCAATTTGTGTAAAACAAGCATTGAGCAACCTACATTAGGCTATACTTTTTTTTTTTTTTTTTCATATCCCTTCAGTCCGAACACTATATAA
Source organism: Hippopus hippopus (assembly GCA_946811185.2). Classification (NCBI taxonomy): domain Eukaryota; kingdom Metazoa; phylum Mollusca; class Bivalvia; order Cardiida; family Cardiidae; genus Hippopus; species Hippopus hippopus. The sequence continues at coordinate 15,621,565 of OX328113.1, read as the reverse complement.
TTGCTTTACCACAACACTTTAAACAAGCTTTTGGCATTGTCACTTCCAAGACCACCCTTCTCACATAGAATGTTGCTTTCATTATCAGTTAAGGGACAAGCTCAGTTTGGTTTGGATTCCTATTTCCTTAATCTTGAATGATATTTACTTAGCTTTCAAGGTATCCCGGCATAGCTGAAATTGGTTTTGTGGTGGTATCTGCTCCAATATGTGATAGGGATATTTTTGTCATTTTAGCTTTTTATCAATACTGCACATAATGTTCCTTAATGTCGCTGGTTTGCTTTCTTCTCCATTTAGGTGTAATATCTACTATTGCGTCAAAAACACATTCTGCAAGATATACCCTCACTTCTGTCATTGTATTATACCTAAAACCCCTGTCACACCAGGGCGGCGATCCCACGGCGTCCAAGAAAAAATGCAGAACGCCGAAGTGCGCGCTGTACGATCGCAAGCATCGTCACAGCAACGCAGTGGCATCGCGAGTAGACGCGTTGGGATCGTCTAGGACGCCGAGGGACGGCGCGCATTTTGAGCATGCACAAAACAAACGCCGTCGCTCGGCGTTCTGAGAAGAGCGCAGTGTGTAACATAATCGTATTATGTATTTAGTCAATGATATAAGCGATTGTAATTTTTGGTTTAAAAACGATGCAAGCGGCAGGTCAATAAAACATGTCAGCCTCGATTAGTTGATGTCTTTTACATGGTGTCAGAATTCACGAACATCGTCGTCCACAAATAAAAATACGGGCAAGTACACCGCTCACAATGGCAATGAATATCCCATTTTATCATCCGTGCCTGGATTGGGGTGCAAGTGACCTTTATAGTGAATTCCAACGCTTCAAATAGCATGTAGAGTTTACGTGCCAGGGCCCGCTCGCCGGGACTGATAGGAAAATACTAGCAGGATGGGTCGGAATGTGGATCGGACAGGAAGGAAGAGAGGTGTTTAAGATTATCAATTGGGCTGAAGGAGATAAAGATGACCATCTGAAAATCCTAGATAAATTTGAGGACTATATTAGCTCCAAGAAAAACAAACGTGTAGCAAGATTCAAGGCCCAACAGGAAAGCAAAAAGAAGACGAGAGCTTTGACACGTTCGTAAAAGATCTGAAATTACTTGTCATGGATTGCGAGTACGCTGACTCAAATGACATTTTGATAGATCTCATAATAAATGGGGTAAGACATCCGAAAATACAAGAAAGGCTGTTAAATAGAGGAAAAGACATAACACTCAACGAAGCCATTGACATAGGTCAACAGTTTGAACTCTCCCAGTCACAACTAAAGATGATGAGAGGGGAAGAAATTCTTCAAATTAAACAACAGAATGCAAAACACAAGGGCAAACGGGGTGCAAAACCTAAACAGTCAAACCAGAAACATAAGTTTCAGCAACATGGCCCTTTAGATAAGAAGAAAACAGAATGTACAAAGTGTGGCAGACAACATGAACCAGGCAACTGTCCAGCAAAAGGATCAACATGTAACTGTTGTAAGTTGCCTGATCATTGGACAAAGGTATGCAGAAAGAGGCTCTCTAAGAAAATACATGCCGTACAAGATTTTGAAAGTCAAGAGGAACAAGACACACTCCACATAGACGTATGCACAGATATATCCGTCAATGCGATTGATGAAGAATGGGAAACTCACCTACAAATCCAAAATGAAATTATGAAATCCAAAATAGATACGGGTGCAAAGTGTAGCATTATAACACTAGACACATGGACCAATCTTCCAGGCAAACACACAATGAACAAATCCAACAGAACACTGAAATCGTTTTCTAACCATATCATTAAACCAATAGGAATGACAAATCTAGAGGTTGCTTACAAAGGAAAAAAAACAGAAGTTAGAATTCGAAATAGTCGACTTGAAGCAAGAAAATATTCTAAGTGGCAGCACGGCGGAAAGAATCGGCATCATACAACGCGTAGACTCTGTGTCGAAGAAACCTGAACCCCTACCAAATGAATTTAACATAGATCACAAACTATCACATGAATTTCCTGAATTAGTGAAAACTACCGGTACTCTGCCAGGAGAGTACAGTATAGATATCGATGAATCAGTACCCGGTGTGGTACATCCAGCGCGAAAACTGCCAGCAGCGATTAAACCGAAAGCGGTTGAAACACTGCGCGAAATGGAGGAAAACGAATACATCACTCGTGTTAATGAGCCAACGAAATGGGTTAGTTCGATGGTTGTATCATTACGGAAAGATAAGGTCAGGATATGCCTTGACCCAAAAGATTTGAACAAGGCAGTAAAACGTGCGCATCATCCCATGAAAACTATTCGGGAAGTAGTTCAGAGCATCCCTGATGCTAAAATATTTTCGGTGTTAGACGCGAAATCAGGATTCATGCAAATTAAATTAGACAAAAAGTCGTCATACTTAACGACATTCAACACGCCAGTCGGAAGATATAGGTGGCTGCGACTTCCTTTTGGTATAAAATCTGCGCCAGAAATATACCAAAGGATCATGGATGACATGATCGCAGGAATAGACGGTGCATTCGCGATTATTGATGATATACTTATCGCAAGAAAAAACACTGAAGATCGTGATAGAATACTGCGTGAAGTAATCGCTAGGGCAACAAGTTACAATTTGAATCTTAACTTTAACAAGTGCTTGATACGGCAGCCGTCTGTGCCATATATGGGTCATCTCGTGACAGATCAAGGTCTAATGCCAGACAAAAGAAAAAGTAGTCGCGATTACTAACATGCCGCCACCAACTGATAAGGAAGGAGTCAGAAGGCTATTAGGTCTAATACTATATTTAGCAAGCTTCATTCCAAATCTGAGTGAGATTGATGCACCAATCAGACTTCTGCTCAAGTCTGACATAGAATTTGAATGGGGACAGTCTCAAGAGCAAAGCTTCAAACAATTGAAAAAACTCTGCAGCTCACCGCCGATACTTTCGTACTTCGATGTAACCAAAGAAGTTCAGATAGAATGTGATGCGAGTAAGAACGGACTAGGAGCAGTCATTATGCAAGGTGACAAGGTCATTGCATATGCGTCGCGTGCGCTAACCGACACTGAGAAACGATATGCTCAGATTGAAAAAGAAATGCTTTCAATTGTTTTCAGTTGTGAAAGATTTCACAGCTACATTTTTGGCAAACCAGTAACTGTGTACAGTGATCACAAACCGCTTGAGCAGTTATTTGCAAAACCTTTATTTGCAGCTCCGATGCGTATCCAAAAAATGATGTTACGCTTGCAATGGTATGACATTGACGTCAAATATCGCAAAGGATAGGAGATGCATGTGTCGGACGCGCTTTCAAGAGCATTTCCTAATGTGACCGAAAAAGACGCGGACGCTTTGGAAATGATTCAGCTAATAAGTGTCAGTTCAGAGAAATACTCAGAAATTAAACAGGCCACTCAAAACGAACTTGGTAAAAGGCTGGCCTGATACGCGATCCGAAACGCCATTCGAAGCGAGACCATATTCGGACTCTAGAGACCAGTTATCAGTATTAAATGGTATTGTATATAAAGGACTAAGAATAGTCATTCCGCCAAGTCTTCGAGACAACATGCTGAGAATTGTTCATAAAACGCACCTTGGGCTATGCAAAAGCAAACAAAGAGTTCGTGAAGTTATGTATTGGCCAGGCATGAACGGTGAAATTGACTCTCTTGTCAGTAATTGTTCAGTGTGTGCAGAACACCAGAACATGCAACCAGCAGAACCCTTAAAACCGACACCAACTCCAGATTTACCATATGACATGGTCGGTTGTGACATTTTTCAGTTCCAATCAGAGAAATATGTGATGATTGTTGACTACTATTCCAAGTACATCGATGTCGAAAGACTGGAATCAGAAACAACAACGGGAATAACAAGTGCGCTATTGAAAGTATTCAGCTCTCATGGAATTCCACGAACAATTAGGTCAGACAACGGACCGCAATTCAGTTCACGCGAGTTCAAAAGTTTCTGTGAGGAGCACGGAATCAGTCATCAAACTTCAAGCCCACACTTCCAAAGCTCGAATGGAGAAGCGGAACGAGCCATACAAACAATCAAACGCCTGTGGAGTAAATCACGAAACAAAAGCCTAGCACTTTTGGACCACAGGACAACACCTCTGGAAGGAGTTAATCTATCTCCGGCACAACTTCTTATGGGAAGAAGGCCTAGAAACTTACTACCTGCCTCCAAGGAAGTACTAAAGCCAAATTCAGTGGATCATCGGCAAGTTAAAATGCAACTAGACCATCAAAAACAGCGACAAAAACTGTATTATGATCAACGGAAAGGTGTAAAAGAGCTAAAACCTCTCAGTGTAGGACAAAATGTGAGAATTAACCCAAATCCAAACTCAAATAACTCGGGAAAATGGACTCCAGGAGTAGTCATTGTGAAGCACAACAAACCCAGATCATACCTTGTTCAGAGTGAGAACCGTCTGTATAGGCGTAATCGCAAACACCTGCGCATGACATCTGAAACAGCGAAGGATATGAAACATTTACCGGATGATTGGAACCAAACACCAAGTAATACAGAATAGCTACCAACACCAGAAAATGGAACAGAACAGAAAGCTATGTCAACTCCATTACCAGCGACGAACATCCCGCAGCCTAAACCGTTGACACCAGACAAACCAAAGAGTCCAAGTGGAAAATATATCACTAGATCTGGTAGAACAGTGAACAAACCAACCAAGTTGAACATATAGACAGCACCAGTAACAGAACAGTAATTGTGTTTTAATTAGCCAGTTAGTTTCATTAAAAAAAAAAGTGTCACTGTGTTAAGGGGCATAATAATCCCCGTTGTGGCACCAGAACAGGAAGTTCTAGTCATTAGATCTAGTTATATATATATATATATATATATTTTTTTTTTTTGTTCATTAGAATTGTTTGAAAAAAAAATGAGGCAAGAAACTCTATCGAGATCACATAGTATTACTTTAATCACAAGAGTTACCTCCCTTAGACTATTAACACTAAACATCAAGCAACCTGTGCAAGTTCACTCATATCATGTAAACCATTGAGACAAAGGATAATAAAGCAAACACACGTCTGAAGTGATATCCAGTCCGATAATTCAGATGTGGTATTTGATTTATTAGTTTTTAGTGCTAGTTAATATTTCCTTTTACTTATCGAATCTTTTGATAAGACCATTACTTCTCAATTTTATGAAGAGAAAGGGATGTAACATAATCGTATTATGTATTTAGTCAATGATATAAGCGATTGTAATTTTTGGTTTGAAAACGATGTAAGCGGCAGGTCAATAAAACATATCAGCCTCGATTAGTTGATGTCTTTTACACAGTGGGATCACCGGAAGGCCGTCTTAGCGGCGCAGTAAGATCTTCCACAACGCCATGGGAGCTCCGCGGGCGCGCACAGAGGTCGCAGTGCGAACGCTATGGTTGTCGGTGGCACTTGCATGGAGATTGTACCGCGCGCTCTGAGATGTCACCGCGCCTCTACTATGCTTATAGGTCGCGTCAGCGGCGCTTATACAGCGCGTCAACGGCGCTGACACGGCGATCATTGCGCTTGTAAGGCGCTTCCACAGCGTCCATCAGTCTTTGACAAAAATGAATATACAGTAGACGAAGTATGCAAATAAACATTCAATTCACCATCGCTGATGTACGCTAGCAAGCCGTGCTAGTAATGTTTGAGGAGTTGACAGTGGTTGACTTGCTTCTGTTTGAGAGGATTTGGGTTTATGTCCTGCTTTTTCTCCTTTTCTTTTTACGAGCATAGTGTTATTTTCCGTTGACTTTTCGAGACCACAGCAAAGAAACAATTGATGATTAAATGTGTATACATACAATTCGTTTTCAGAGATAGTTCATTGTCACGCCGTCAGCGTAGTGTGGGCGCCTTGAGAACGCCGTGAACGCCCAGCGCACGCACTATGAGCACCATGAAAGCACAGAGCACGCAGTGGTAGCGCCATGAGAGCGCAGAAAGTCGCCAAGAATAACTCCGTAGGAAGGCGATAACGCGCCATGGGAGCTCCGTAGCAACGCCTTAGTCGTGGTGAGAACGCCGTGACATCTCCGTCTTCGAGAAAAACATTCGATTTTTCCTGCGATCTCATGGCGCTCTGGGAAATTAAATAACTCCGTCCAAACGCAGTGGAAACGCCGTATAGTGTGACAGGGGCTTAATATTGCACCATTATTCAATTACAAAAGGACCTCCCCTCACTGCTTGTCATGCATTACATACACTATATAGTAGAATTTTATACCAATCTACAAGGAACCCCAACACTGCTTGTAATGCATTACATTTGCTATATTATAGCATCTTATACCATTCTACGAGGAGCTCCCCTGACTGCTTGTAATGCATTACATTCACTATATAGTAGCTTTTGATACAATTCTAAGAGAACCTCCCCTCACTGCTTGTATTGCATTACATAAACTACATGAAATCATTTAATAGCATTCTAAAAGGACCTCTCCTCACTGCTTTTAATGCATTAGAATACTGTATAAATAAGCATTTTATATCATTCTACCAGAACCTCCCCTCACTGCTTGGAATACATTACATACACTATATAGAAGCATTTTATACCATTCTACAAGGACCTTCCCTCACTGCTTGTAATTCATTACAAACACTGTATAAAAACATTATATACCTTTCTACAAGGACATCCTCTCACTGCTTGTAATGGATTACATGAGTCAAAATCAAATTTCGCCACATTTTCTGTCCATGAATAATTTCTCATTTGCTAGTGAACACTCCAGTTGAAAGGCTCTTTGTTGTAAAACTTCAGAATTGGCTTGTTATATGTGGGAAGTATCAAATGCATATTGGTCCATTTAATGCGACAAATAAGGCAATTTATAATCCAAAAGTACCTTTTTGCTACGTCCCAAATCTAAAAATCCCAAAAAATGTTAAATTTTCAAAGTTTTTATTTGTGAATAAAGCTTTATCTACTATACCTCTGGATTGTTTCACCTTTATACATGAGATATCTAGTAACAAGCAATGGTAACAATTATCTTAAACTACAGATAAATTGGTAGATATTCTGTACCTGACACTCAACTCCTATATGTAACAAAAATCCAGGATTAGACAATTCAAGCTTTTACAGGAATCAATTCCTTTTAGAGTGCCTTACCCTTGGAAGCATAGCATTCTGGGAACAACATGGTGGACAGTTAGTCTAGGCCGCAACAATTTTAAATCTAGATTTCGAATTGAAAAAAATCAAGGTAAGCCCGTATATTTTTTTGTTTTCTGAGGTGTAACGTTATGTAAACCTTTAAGCTGCGTTTACAGTTTGATGCAACTCAAGGGGTAGCTGTGTATATGAAAGATAAAAAAGAAAACAGCCTTTCTTGAAAAGCGCATGGCATGATGATGTCATTAGTGTCAATAGAGGTCAAATACATCCATGCTGTAACAATCTGTGATGTAACACAGTTTATTGTTACAGCATGGAGTGATTTTGTTACATCAAGGAAAAAAGACGTGTCAGTGTCTTTTAATTTCTAAAACATAGGAAAGATGAACATTCAGTTGTGTGTCTTTATTACAGAGTAACTAGTTCTAAGCACAGATCACATGAAAAGTGTAGTGTAATGGTTTATATGGTCATTAGGTAAATTTGTAAGGCTGTGTTGTTACATGAAGGAGTATAATGTTACATATATGAGTATTTTTAATATATCCTGAAAAAATCCAGAATGAATCAAATAGCATAGTGTTATTAAACCGCAATACAATATCAATTATTACCAAAGCCTCATGAGGCATAACATTGTCCTAGATATGCCTTCAATTATTGATGAAATGCAATTGGTGCATAATGGATGATCATTGTTACATGACACATAATTGTTAGATTTATTAGGATTTAAGATTTGCTTTACAGAGAAATTCAATGATGATTATCCTTGACACTGTGGTTGATGGCTTTTGAAAACTTTGTGGAAAAAAAATAAACTGCTCATAACGAGCATTTTCTCTTTTTCCCATAAGGTTTCTATCCTTTTAGAGACAAATCCAATCATCTGAGTCACAGTGAATTCTTTGTCTGCAAATGCTTTCAATTTGGACAAGACTAAAATTCAGTCACCTGATAAAGAGCTAAAGGGCATGTGAAGATAAAGAATATAAAAAACTGTTTTATTTTTTTCATATTTAGCTTGCTCAGTGAGCTTACTTCACCCACTGGCTGCACGAAATAATGATATTTGTCGCAGCAAGGAAAGTTTAAGATAAGTACATGAATAAGTATGATTTTTGAGAAACCTGGTAAATTGAAATCCTGTTGTAGTCAGCCGTAGAACAGATTGTAAGAGAAAGATTTTAAAAATGTGAAACCCCTATGTAAAATACAGTTGTTTGCTTTCAGGAATGCCTATGTCAAATGCTGAGAGACAGCGAAGATTTCGCGAGAGGCGTGATGCCAATGTTGAAAGACGACTTAGATACTTACAGGAAAGCAAAGAGAAATATGAGAGGGACAAGGTTGAGGGTAAAAGGAAGAGTATCAAAGACATGACTGAGAGGGAAAAAAGACATATACGGAAAGTGTGGCGCTTGCAAAAAAGGAAGCAACAACAGATTAGAAAGGCAGAACTAGAAGAAGCTAAACGGAACCTTACCCCGCCAGCAACACCAGATTTACCGAGAGATTTGATAGAAAGTAGACAAAAGAAGCAGGAGATGAAAAGACAAGCCAGGTTAAGAGCAAAATGCTACCGTGACCTAAAGTCAAAAACTGACGAAATTGAAATGTTAAAGAAAAAGGCAGAGATGTATAGGAAAAGGTGGATAAGAGAAAAACTTAAACAGAAGAATGATTCACCAAGATCAAAGACAAGAAAGCTGTTGCACAATTTGTTAAGACCAGCATTAAAAAAACTAGTATTCATGAGAAATGTGGTAATCGAACAAATCAGAATGAAATATAACGAGGCAAAGAAAAGAAACAAAGTGAGCTTTCATTCAGCTATATCAGGGTCATTATTGAGAAAATACGGATTAAAAACAATGTCATTACGACACTTAGGAATAGAAATATCTAGAAGAAGAAAGAAAGAAAAGACATTCCTGTCAAAGCGTGTCATGGAAGAAGTCAGAGCGTTTTATGTGCGGGAAGATAACTCAGTGATAGTGCCAGGTTTGAAAAGAACAAGGACGTTAAAAAAGGATAAGAAACAAAGAAGAAACCTGAAAGATACACTGAAAAATCTGCATGCTAAATTTCTTGCAGAGAAAAGCGATATAAAACTGAGCTACTCTTCCTTCTGCAGATTAAAGCCGTTTTGGGTTGTGTCTCCAGTGGAAAGCGACAGAGATACATGCCTCTGCAAATTGTGCCAAAACACAGAGCTGTTACTTAAGGAAGTAAGAAAGCATTCTGATATTGAAAACTCACTAGATGAAATAATTAAGAATAGACTTTGTGACTCCAACGACAGAAACTGTATGTATGGAGATTGTGCCTCTTGCAATGGCAATAAATTCATAAAGCTCACTAGTCATGAAAAGGATCAAGTCACTTGGCAGCAGTGGGAAAGGAAAACAGATAAAAGAACCATTAAGGGAGGAAACGAGTCAAAGGAAAAGCAAGTTTCATTTACTGTGAAAGAAAGCATTTGCGGTACTGTTGGTGAAATGATAGCTTCATTTCAAGATCAGTTTTCCAAATATACAAAGCACATTTACAATTGTAGAACACAGTTCAGATACTTCAGGAAAAGAAGAGAAAGCCTACAGCTCAATGAATGTTTGATTCATATTGATTACTCAGAAAATTATAAATGCAAGCTTAGTAGTGAAATACAGAGTTTGCACTTTGGTGCATCCAAGAAACAGCTTTCATTGCAAACCGGAATATTTTATGTGGGGGGAAATGACAAAGGAGTTTCATTTTGCACTGTTTCGGAAAATCTGCATCATGGGCCAGCTGCTGTGTGGTGCCATTTGGAGCCTGTGCTCAATTTCATAAATACTTCCAAACAAATTGACACGGTGGAATTCTTTAGCGATGGACCGACATCTCAGTACAGACAAAGAGGGAATTTTTATTTACTTATGACAGAGCCTGAAAACTTTGGATTTACCAATGCAAAATGGTCCTTTTTCGAAGCAGGTCATGGCAAAGGAATTCCTGATGCCATCGGTGGGTCAATAAAACGCGAGGCGGACAGACGTGTGAAGTATGGACAAGATATTTCAAGTGCAAAAGATTTCATTGAGTCCCTTAAAGATTTAAAAACTAAAGTATGGCTTGTTGAAGATGACATAATAGATCAGAAGAAGGATATGCTACAGAATATTACAATACAAGCTATACCAGGTACTTTTAAACTGCACCAAATTGTAGTTAGAGATAAATCATTACTCTGCAAGCAACTAAGCTGTGACTGTGAGAACCTGTGTGAAAATTGTAAGAATATTACAAAGCAAGCCTCTTTGAAACCATCAAAGCAAAAGAACAATTATGATGACACGAAAACAAAGTCTGGTTTATCTAGGAATATGAAAAGAAAGCAAAGTACAAACATAAATTCAAAGGATTCAGATTCTGTGAAAGTGAAAAAGGTACTGAAACATGAAGGTATCAATGCCAAAAATGTAGCAGAAAGAAGAAAGTATTTCAAGGGATATTTGAATGAAATGGCTAAATGTAACTCATACCAAAACTTGCAAGAGAAATGCCAAATGATTTCAAAAGAAGTTGATGACATGAACATAGATCCACACACTGTAAACGTACTCAGTGTAGATGTTGACACAGAAGCTGCCAAATACATTCCATTCGATTTGCCAGAACGAAATCTTTATCCATTGAAGGTACATGCCAATGGGAATTGTTTGCCGTCAACAGCAAGTGTATTTGGGTTTAGTAATGCAGATCAAGTCGAAGAAATGAGAGTGCGGATAATTCTCGAGCTAGTTCAAAATGAGGATTTGTATCTTAGAGATGACTTTCTTGAATTAGGACTTGCTGCAGAAAATACTATCTTTGGTAGATCACTTAAAAAACAGTACGCCCAATATTCAGAGTCCTTTATACCAGGCTACAGTCTTACAGAAGAGAAAATACAAAGCATTTACAGACAGGAAGTACTGTCTGTCACTATAGATAAGTCTTTCATGGGAATTTGGCAAATACATGCCCTGTCATCTGTTCTCAAAACACCCATCTTTTCGGTTTACCCAAATCTGGGCAACACCAATGTAAGAAAAGACCTTAACAGACTAATAAAACCAGTTATGGAAAAGGAATCTAAACCAATTTATCTCATGTGGACATCAAATAGAGATGACTTAACTGCTGAACACTGGGTTCCAAATCATTTCGTACCACTGGTTGCAGTATCAGAATCCCAACAGTTTGCTGATGAATTAGATGTGAATAACAACAGTCCAATGAGGGGATATAAAAATCCATACAATGACGAAAGTCCAGTATCGAAACCTGAATATGAGATTATAGACAAAAGTGCTGACGATAGTCATGGGTCAGACAGTGAATGTGATGTAATCATTTACATTTATGACACAGCCAGTGCAGAACAAAAAGATAATGAAAATCCAACACAAAATGACACTGACCCTGGATTAGCTGGATTAAACATCCACATACCAACTTACACAGAAGAACATTTTAGTAACAATAATTTTGAGACTAATGGGTTACCAAATCGCTATAGTGATATAATCGTTGAAGAAACTGAAAATGTACAAGCAGAGAGCTGTGACACTAACATATCAGATGAGAATAAGACTACACTTGAACAAGCTCACAAAAATGAAATCGGCAAAGATGATGACAAAAACAGATGCGCTTCATATGCAGGCAAAGATGTCGTTATTAACTTCAATGAGAAATTATATGTTGGATTTGTAGAGGAAGTCAGGGAAGGGAAATTATTGATTGAATGCATGAGAAAAATTGGCAAAAGATCTGAAAACCTGTTTTCTTGGCCAAAGAAAATAAAAGACAAAAACTGGTACAGCCAAGAACACATTGTAACTTTAGTAAACGAACTCAGGGAATTAGAGGGTAAAAACAAATTCATGATTGATGATGTGTCTTGGAAATATTTTTCAAACTAATTTAACCCTTTACCACACAATCCAAAGTTTTAACGACCCTGAACAAATATGGCTTTTAAAAGCATAGTAGGAAAAGGAGAAAATGCTGATAACCATCATTTTCTCCTTTTCCAACAATGTTTTCTACCTTACCAAAAATAGGAATCATTTTTTTTCTAGTTACATGTATTTTGTCATATGCACACGCTTTTAATTTGGTCAAGTCTAAAATTTCGTGAAGTGGTAAAGTGTTGAAGAGCAATTTCTCCTCCTCACATGTTTTTTTTTTGCAAATGATACTCATTTGAGTCAACTGATTTGATACTATAATGCTAGATATTTCAGGGGATCTCTAAACTTCGGAAAAAAAAAAAAGAGAAGATTTGCGTACTATAATAATACAGCGTGGAAATGGTCATTATTTTGTTTTGTAGAAGTTTAGAGATACAGCAAACATGAGGACTCTCTCTTGCTAAATAAGCTTGCTTTTTGTCTTAAACTAACATTGTAGATTAGTTTATTAGGCAATAGGTGAAACCCATGAAAAAAAGTTTAAGCTGATTGAAGCTACTTGAACAGTGCTTATATGAAGAACATGGAACAGCGTGTAATATTACGTTTTCAATGTAGACCCTGTTCAAGCAGATGTTATGTGACAGACTGCTTTATTATGTGGCTTATTTTCCAAAGACCGGTTTTATGAACGATGATTCTGTGTTTTAAAAAAAGCTAATTTGGATTTGGAAACGTGAACGTTTTTCGGGGAAAGAAAAGTTTTGTACTCACTTGCAGCTGATGTTTCGTTGATATAACACATTTAATCCTTGCTGTAACAATTTCAATTTCCTATTTCATTAATGGCCAGAAATTGGTACTGTGAATATAGAATCAAGTAGCTACGTGTAAAGCGTTAAAACAGTTCCATCTTTGGACATTTGAATGTTTAATGTTTGTTTCACATCTAATTGGTTGCTTTATTTTCCTTTATGTAACGAGATCAGTCCTTTGTGTAACAAATATCTACATGGAAGAACAAAAAATTAAAGCAAAGGCCTGTAATCATTCATCTATCCATTTTTTATTTTTGTTTTAAGAATGAATAACAGCTTTTAAGGTTCTTATGTTTATTTCCACAGTTAATAAAAGTTCAAACTTATGTAATATTGTTTATTTTTCTGTCCTGTAACAAAATGCATCCATTCTGTAACAAAAAGTCCTTCATGTAACATGTCACTCATCATAGCACATTTCGATGAAAAAGGCATTACTTGACATATTTCGATATTAAAAGAAAACTTGACAATGAATCCCACGTTTAGACCATTGAAGTAATTGCATTTATCACCAAATGGACGAAAAAAAAAATGTTTTTAGTACATAGAATCATGTTTCTTAACCATGGTTAGCTACATCCCTGTTAAATAAATTTTGAGTTTATATTTTGGACATTTTTACTTTTCATTTAACAGACATACATTATCCCTATCAGATAAGTGGTGTCTTTTTGCTTTCTCTTCATAACTTACACGTAAAAAGTAGTAGTACAAAATGTTACATCAAGGAACTTGCCATTGATACCCATCTAGGCCAAGATATTTTTTCCAGATTTTAAGGAGAATTAAGGGTCATTTTACATGAATTCGGCAATGAGAAGGTTCAGAGTATATGAGCAAAGGAAAAATACCACCATAAACTTGGTTCGAAAATTCATGTTTGTGGATATGCAAAATGTGGCAAAAATATATTTTGACTCACATACACTACATAGTAGCATTTCATAGCATTTTACAAGAACCTCCCCTCATTGCTTGTAATGCATTACATATACTATATAGAAGCATTTTATACCATTCTACAAGTACCTTCCCTCACTGCTTGTAATTCATTACAAACACTGTATAGAAGCATTTTAAACCTTTCTACTTTGACATCCCCTCACTGCTTGTGAAGCATTACATTCACTATGTAGTAGTTTTTATACCATTTTACAAGGACCTCTCCTAACTGCTTGCAATGCATTACATTCATTATATACAATGTAGCTTTTTATACAATTCTACCAGGACCTTCCCCCACAGTTTACAAGTACCTCCACTCACTGCTTGCGGTGCATTACACACGCTACATAGAAGCATTTTAAAACATTTAACTAGGACCTCCCCTCATTGCTTGTAATGCATTACATACGCTATATAGTAGCGTATAATACCATTCAACAAGGACCTCCCCTCACTACTTGTGATGCATTTCATACACTATTAAGTAGTATTCTATATCAATAAACAATGTCCTACCTTCATTGCTTGTAATGTATTACATACACATAAAAGAACCTCCCCTCACTGCTTGTAATGCAATACACACACTATTTAGTAGTATTCTATACCAATAAACAATGTCCTTCATTGTTTGTTATGTATTACATACACATAATTGGATCTCTCCTCACTGATTGTAATGCATTACAGACATTACATATTAGCATTTTATACAATTTTTGAAGGGTCTCCCCTCATTGCTTGCAATTCATTACGTACACTTTATAGTAGCATGTTATAGCAGGCTACAAGATACTCTCCTCACTGCTTGTAATGCATTACGTACACTGTTTAGTAGCATTTAATGGCAGTCCACAGGTAACCTCCCCTCAGTGCTTGTAAAACATTACAGACCCTACATAGTGGCATTTTATGGCAGTCTACAAGTACTTCCCTTCACTGCTTTTAATGCATTACCTACAAAATTTATAATACATTTTATACAATTCTACAAGTACCTCCCATCGCTGCTACTACTGCATTACATACAATAAAAATAGTGGCATTTAATAGAAGTCTACAAGTACCTCCACTCACTGCTTGTAATGCATTATGTCCAAAATTTAGAAATCATTTTATACAATTCTACAAGGACCTCCCCTCACTGCTTGTACCGCATTACACACTAAATACTAGTAGGGGCATTATATGGCAGTCTTCAGGTACCTCCCCTCACTGCTTGCAATGCATTACATACACTGTATGGTATCATTTTAAGGCAGTCAACAAGTAACCTCCCTTCAGTGCTTGCAAAGCATTACATGCACTACATAGTAGCATTTTTATGGCAATCTACATATATCTCCCCTCACTGCTTGTAATGCATTTCATACACTGTACTGTAGCATTTTATGACAGTCCACAAGTAACCTCCCCTCACTGCTTGGAATGCATTACAAACACTGTATGATAGCATTTTTTTGGCAGTCTACAAGTTCCTCCCCTCAATGCTTGTCATGCATCACTTACACTACATTGTAGCATTTAATGGCAGTCTACTTGTAAGTACCACCCGTCACTGCTTGTAATGCATTACGTACACTGTATGGTAGTATTTTATGGCAGTCGGCAAGGACCTCCCCTCACTGCTTGTAATTCATTACATACACTGTATGGTAGCATTTCATGGTAGTCTACAAGTACCTTCCCTCACTGCTTGTAATGCATTTCATACAAAATTTAGAAAAACATTTTAAACCATTTTACAAGGACCTGCCCTCACTGCATAGCGTACACGAAATAGTATCATTTTTTGGCAGTGTGAGAGTTTCTCCTCTCATTGCTTGTAATTCATTATATACACCGTAAGGAAGCATTTTATGGCAGTCTACAAGGACCTCCCCTTACTGCTTGTACTGCGTTACATACACTAAATATTGGCATTTTATGGCAGTCAGTAAGTTCCTCCCCTCACTGCTTGTAATGCATTACGTACACTGTTGAGAAGTACATGTATTTAATTGCAGTCTTCAAGTTCCTCCTTTCACTGCTTGTTTTGCATCACTTACACTACATTGTAGCATTTAATGGCAGTCTACTTGTAAGTACCTCCCCTCACTGCTTGTAATGCATTTCATACAAAATTCAGAATAACATTTTAAACCATTTTACAAGGACCTCCCCTCACTGCTTGTACTGCATTACATACACTAAATAGTGTCATTTTGTGGCAGTCCACGAGTACCTTCCCTCACTGCTTGTAATACATTTCGTACACTGTTTAGTAGCATATAATGGCTCTCCACAAGTAACCTCCCCTCGCTGCTTTCAAAGCATTACATACACTACATAGTGGCATTTTATGGCAGGCTACAACTACCTCCCCTCACTGCTTGTAATGCATTACAGACATTACATAGTAGCATTTAATGGCAGTCCGCAAGATACCTCCTCTCAGTGCTTGTAAAGTTTTACATACACCACATAGTAGCATTTTTATGGTAGTCTTCAAGTACCTCCCCTCACTGCTTGTAATGCATTACATACACTGTATAGTTGCATTTTATAGCAGCCTTCAAGTAACCTCCCCTCAGTCCTTGCAAAGTATTACATACACTACATAGGAGCATTTCTTTGGCAGTCAACAAGGACCTCCCCTCACTGCTTGTAATTCATTACATACACTGTTTAGTTGCATTTTATGGCAGTCTACAAGTACATCCCATCACTGCTTGTAATACATTACGTACACTGTTTAGTAGCATTTAATTGCAGTCTTCAAGTACCTCGCTTCACTGCTTGTAAAGCATTACATACACTACATAGTAGCAAATCACATGGCAGTCTACTTGTAAGTACCTACCCTCACTGCTTGTAATGCATTACGTACACTGTTTAGTAGCATTAAATGGGAGTCGACAAGGACCTCCCCTCACTGCTTGTAAAGCATTGCATACAATAGATGGTTGCATTTTTTGGCCGTCTTATAGGACCTCCCCTCACTGCTTGTAAAGCATTACATATACTGTATGGTAGCATTTTATGACAGTCTACAATTACCTCCCCTCGTTGCTTGTAATGCATTCCGTACACTGTTTAGTAGCATTTAACGGCAGTCGACAAGGATCTCCCCTCACTGCTTGTCAAGCAGTATATAGAAGCATTTTATTGCCGTCTAATAGGACCTCCCATCACTGCTTGTAATGCATTTAATACACTTTATTGCAACATTTTTTACCATTATACAAGGACCTTCCCTCACTCCTTGTATTGCATTGCACATATTATTTTGTAGCATCACTATGTTATTTTAGGTGGACCTACCTTCACTGCTTCTAAAGCATAACATCACTCGACAGCAGGCTCCCTTCATTACCTCTAATACATAACACTTACCATAAAATGACATAATTATATGCCTTTCTACAGGGTCCATCACGCCGTGCTTGTTAAGCATAACATAACATTATATCCTGTTTAGCTGCATTATAACATCACTCTTTAAGGACCTCACCTTAATGTTTGAAAAGCATTGCACATAGATCTTCTATATGGTAGCATTATTATGCCATTCTAAATGGACTTCCCCTCACTGCTTGTAAAACATTGGATATACTTTATTGTATTGTTATTATGCCGTCCTGCGAGAGCCTACCCTCACAGCCTTTTAAACAGTACATATGCTATAAACTAGCATCATTTACCATTCTACAAGGACAATCCCTCAATGCTTGTTAAAGATTGTTAAATAATTTGACATGATGCATTTATACTTTCTAGTCCTATTTCTTAAGCTGCAATATCCCCAGGTCCGGACAAGCCCGAAAACTGGCACCTGCTGTTTTTTCCTTTATCTTTTCACCACCATAGGCAGTAACAGAGGCTTTAGCCCACGGTATAGATCAAGATCACACTACACAAAACTTGCAGGCTGATCTTGATTTATACCGTCCGCCGGTTTGGTCAACCCTAGAAGATGAAAACTTGACGTTCAGTGGACTGTACTACCAGCGTCATAAGAGGTCGAGTTGATACATTCTACGCTTAAAGGCCCAATAGCGGCCAAAAAATTAATGCAGGCGTTAAATGCATTTAGATTCGAGTCATAGCATTTCGATCTAAAAGTATGGAAAATATTATGAAGATGACAATCTATAATTTTGTGTTCGGTCCAAGTGATAGACGCTGACAGACAATGATTTTTATAATCAGGCAAACAAACTTTTAATCTAGTTTTGAAATTAATTGCTCTGCCAGCGACTAACACTTGGACCTACCGTACAATAACAGATTATCATCTTCACAATAATTTCCATCCTTAAAATGGTATCATTTAAATTCGAATGCATTTTAACACCTGCTTGTTTACTTTTGGCAGCTATTGTTCCTCTAAAAAAAATATATGTCCGAAAGACGTAGATCAATGAACCTGCTGAACGTTAGTTTAACAAGCCCGGTAATCGAACAAAATTCTACCCCAATTCAGTTATGCCGAATGACGACCTCATAATTATGTGTCTATTATCTCAATTTTTATTCTTTAAGCTTATTATTTCATCTTCTTTGCCAATCCATAGCGATATTTTAATGACTTTTCAAACAGTAATCAAGAATCGATTTCTTTTGTACAATGAGTGCGATTAATACTCCCAAACAGGATGCAGCACTTTACCTGTCCAACTCCAATGGTCTATCGGGAATAACGAAATTTTCGTTATCGGACACAGTTACTATAAATAGAACATTGGGGATTCCCTCTGTATTGTATATATACTGAACCAAAAAAGAAACTTCCCCTGTGTTTAAGTGCAAATGCAATGTTATTAAAAAAAAATCAAAATGTCAGATGACTACATAAATTCGGGCGAAGGATTATGTGTCCAATAAAACAAATTTTAACTAGAATGAAAGCATTTTGCAGAAGAA
Organism: Hippopus hippopus; assembly: GCA_946811185.2. NCBI lineage: Eukaryota > Metazoa > Mollusca > Bivalvia > Cardiida > Cardiidae > Hippopus > Hippopus hippopus. The sequence continues at coordinate 15,602,756 of OX328113.1, read as the reverse complement.
AGCGATTTTCACGTGCACGCACGGACCAGTATAACTCGTGTATATTTTTTTAAATCTTTCGGTCTAATTTTATAGACTTTCATGTCAATAAGAAAAAGACGTTGAAAAAAATTAAATTCTTTTTAGTTTTCTTTATTTCTGATATGCCTAGAATTCCGCAAAATTTACGCGAACGTGCCATTGGCATGCTTAATGCTGGTATGACGATGAATGCTGTTGCTATAAATATTGGATGTTCTACTCGTGCTATTCGACACCTTAGGCAACGTTTTCAAGCAACAGGGCGTACGCAAGATCGACCACGTAGTGGACGTCCTCGCGTCACGACGCGCGGCCAAGACCGCTAAAATCGGGACACTCACCTGCGCAATCGCTTCCAAACTGCCACAGCCACTGCTGCTAACACCCCTGGTACACATAACAACCGTATATCTGCCCAAACTGTGCGCAATCGCTTGCGCGAGGGTGGGCTACGTGCACGTCGTCCATACGTTGGTTGTGTTTTGACGCGACGTCACCGCGTAAATCGTGTTAATTGGGCACGTACACACCAACGCTGGCATAGACAACAATGGAATAGCGTTCTTTTCTCTGACGAGTCGAGGTTTTCCATTCATCGAGGTGATGGCAGGGTTCGAGAATACCGTAGGAGAAATTAACGTTATGCAGACTGTTGCGTACTTGAACGAGATCGTTTTGGGGGTGGGGGTTCTGTCTTGGTCTGGGCGGGCATTGCACATGGATTTCGCACTAATCTCGTCGTTATCGAAGGGAATTTGAATGCCCAACGCTACCGAGATGAAATTCTTGCGAGGGACGTTATCCCACTGTTTCAAAATAATGCCAATATCACTCTTTTTCAGCATGATAATGCCACAAGCCATACAGCTAGGGACAATGTAAATTTCCTCAGGGCGAATAACATTGCATTTATTAATGACTGGCCTGCCAAAAGCCCTGATCTGAATCCCATTGAACACCTTTGGGATAATTTGGACCAGCGTGTTAGACGTCGCCCTATTCCACCGTCAAACGTCATTCAGCTAAGCCAAGCCTTAATTCAGGAATGGAACAACATTCCACAAGCCGAAATCAATACACTTATCCATTCTATGCGCCAACGATGCCAGGCAGTCCTTCATGCTGAAGGTGGTCATACCCGGTATTAATTTGTGATTTTGGTGAGCGACCCCTTCCGCATTTTAACTAGCATTCCACTACTTTTGGATAAACCCTCAGCAATAATTTTTTTCACACAAAGTCGCAATAAAATACTCTTTCAATGCATAGAAATCTAGTTTAATCCTGATTTTCATATTTGTGTATATCTGCACTTAAACACAGGGGAAGTTTCTTTTTTGGTTCAGTATAGTAAGACTATATAGGATATAGAGGGAGTCGCCAATCTGCTATTTATACAAACGGTGTTAATGAAAATTTGAGTACATTCTGTGATAAACAGGCGATGCACCAATGTGCTATTTGTGTTCGATGATCGACCAAGGAAAATTTTAGTGTTCCGTGATAGACCAATACAGCTTCAAAGGCCTGTGGTATAACTTAACCCGTAGGCTGCTAAGCGCGACTCACTGACCTTTTGCGTGCAGTCTGATCTTGGATCTACACTGTCCGATATGGAGATAATATTCCCCAAGACATAATTTTGAAATAGCAATATTTGGGCTTTTAGTATCGAAATAAAATTTCTTTTTAGTTATTTAGCAGGATAAGGATTAACCGTGGTTGTTGCAGATAAATTTTCAAGGGCACCGCCTTGTTCATGATCTTATGACCGACACTATCTTAATATGGAAACCAAAATTGATACGAACGAAGTTAGACGTTTAAACATATTTTATTGCCATTATTTACAAATTCTTACATAAAATACATTTTTACATAGAATACATACAAGACTGAAGGGTTTGGCCACAAGTTCTCACAACTTAGATTCGGCCATCTCCTTATTGAACATACATAGAATTCAGTCTTCAAAAGAAAAAGAAAGAGGAGGATATCCTAATTAGAAATGTTTTAACAGAATATGATTTAAGACAGTTTTGTTCCAGCTATAGAGATTTTCTTGAAAGACAATAAATAATATGGAAGTCATTAAGAACCTGTTGTGAATAGCAATAATAGCATTCTATTAAATAGGGAAAAAAAAAAAAAAAAGACAAATAGTAGCTGTGAAAGAACACCGAAAGGGTGGGAAAGAAAATCTTGGTGTCAGTCGGTAAGAGGGCAGATCGGATTTTTGGTGCTGCAATGCAAACTATTTATCAAACCTCTTTGTATCCCTTATAAAATTTTTAACTGAACTAAATATGAATGAATTTTCACCATAATCGAGTTTGTCAAATCCAAACAGTAGGAGCTGTAGAGAAAGAGGGTGAAAACGGCGTAATTCTTGAAACAATTTAATACGTTAGAGGTTAGACGTAGTAGCTAGGGGATCGGCCGAATTGTGATGAGTGATACTTATTAATTATAGCATACACAATTATCAGCACAATATCCAAAGGGAAACAACCGCTGATTCGAGTATTCACAAAAGAGAATATGGAGTTATTTTCCTTTTACAAATACTTCTTTTTTCTGTTAGTGAAAACTCTTGAAGTTAAAAGAGCGTTTAAACTGCCTATTACCGGGACCACGCGTAAATAAAAATCAATGGCAACAAATACGAAATACAATGAAATGTAGCTAGCTTTACTGACGGAGGCAAATGTCATTGCAATATCTAACAAGAAAATATTGATGCATAAAATCAATGGCGCCGCAAGTCAGTTGTTTCTGAAATAGGGCACATTACAGCGGGTTAATTTTTATACGCCAAGGGGATCACTTGAACAAACTTAGTAGAGGTCCACGTGGTGATACTACATGACAAATATTTAAACTCTGGGCCATCTTGGAAACGATCTGATTTTTATCGATCTGGCAATGAAAGTATGGTATTGTACATGTTAAAAAACAAACAAACAAACAAAAAACAAAAACAAACAGTCCAAATAGAAAAACAAAGTTGATACGGGCTCGATCTGGTAATGAAAGTACCGTATTTTTACATGTATGTTAAAAAAAAAACACTGAACCAGTCCATACAGTAAACAATCTGGCTACCTCCACAGGCACTTTTCAAAAGTGAATAAAAATATAGTGCCGCCGCTCATGCGGCGCCACAGTAAGTAGGCCGTATATTCAGGCTTTGATTTCTCATACGTTATTCTAGTTATGGGTTAAGTTATGTTTTTTTTTTTACATCATGAACACTCATCACTCGTCACAACTCGGCCGATTCCGTACCTTCATCTAACGGTCGTTTCCATTTGAACTGCCAATCACGTGATCTTATACACGGCGGCGCCACTGTCAATCGTTTGGCAACGACATAAACAGCCTCCGAAGTTATTCACATCTATCTATCTGTTGGTGAAAACTTCAATCGAAATCGATAAACCATGTTAAAAAATGAATGTACGAACTATTTGTCAACTAAAATGTACTTAGAAAGATTTCGATAAAAAATTGAGACTCAAGTTTTCTTTTTTACGAGGAGTCTTACAATTTTCAGAACAGTAAACCGGCGTATTTCCGGCGATGAAATGTACCGTGTAGGTGCATATCAAGCTACCAGATACAGCCGAGGGACTTCATGGCTCCCATCACCTGAGGTATGCCGAACGGAACACTGTTCTGACCCTATAATATCGCGTTTTCTCGCGAGAATTGTTCGTTTTCTGACCAAATATGTCCTTAAGCCAGACTCCTCAGATCCCCATGTTAAAACTGGTGAAATCCAGGACATACATAAATTTTAAATAACTTGGACATTTTAAAAGCAATTTGTACGCAGTACACGCATATCTTTCTTTAAAAAAAGTAATTGGGTTGACACCACGGAAGCACCTGTATGATAGACAGAATCTTTATACTCTTAATCAAACAATCCCCAGTTTTAACGATCCTGAGAAAGAAGCCTTTTAAAAACATCTTGGGAAAAGGAGAAAGAGCTATACTAAATCTTGATTCAGCCATGGGTTACTAGACCAAGTGAATTTTATTGATCCATAATTATAATAATTGGACTGCAACATGCGAAAAGGGGCTCTCAGACATTTGCGTGAAGTGTCATCTCGGATCAGCCTGCGCAGTCCGCGCAGGCTTATCCGAGACGTCACTTTACGTCAATATTAGATTTTGTCTTACAGTAGACTTGCGTGAAACAGAAAATCACACACGATCGGAAAGTGTCGTCTCGAATCAGCCTGCGTGGTGTGAGCTGGCTGATCCGAGACGACACTTTACGCAAATGTCCGAATGTCCCTTTTCGGGTGTTGCAGGCCAAATGACGACATGGTTTGTATACTGCTTCACCGAGATGCATTAACTATATAGCCAAGATCCCGAGTTTCAATGACCCTGAAAAACAGGGTTTTTGGAAACACTGGAAGAAAAGGAGAACTCGCTTAAATCAAGCATTTTCTCTTTTTTCCACAATAATTTCTTCCCTATCAAGACAAATCCCACTATTTGAGCCACATTTAAATATGCGTCTGCAAGCGCTTTCAGTTTGGACAACCCTACACTTTGGTTGTGTCGTAAGAGTTAGGATACTCCTATATCTGTAGGCTACATTTTAGGAAAATGGAATTATTAGAATGTTACAATTCAGTGATATCGAATTCCTGTCTAACTCATAAAATTCCTTTCGTACGGAGCGTATCTGGCGTAAATAGTCAAACGTTTTGACAACTCACTCCTTCGACGTACGAGTCTGAGGCTGGGTCCTGGCAGAGGTGTTTCGAATGCAAGAACTGTTTTTAACGCAATATTCAGTACGCAAGATTCCAGGTTCGGTATTTTTTTTACTTTTAAAGTGCAATATTTGGGTTGTATATTTAGCTCACTTAAGCACGAAGTGCTCATGGTGAGCTTTTGTGATCGTGCAGTGTCCGTCGTCCGTTGTGCGTCGTGCGTCGTCCGTCGTCCGTCGTCAACTTTTACCTTTGGTACGCTCTAGAGGCCACATTTTCTGTCCGATAGTCTTGAAACCTGGTCGGAATGTTAGTCTTGATAATATCTCAAACGAGTTTGAAAATGTGTCATGTAGAGTCAAAAGCTAGGTCACTAGGTCAAATCTTAGAAAAAACCTTGGCCAGAATGTTTATGATATCTCAGACTAGTCCAAAAATGGGTCATGTCGGATCAATAACTAGGTCACCAGGTCAAATCTTAGAAAAGCTTGTGTACACTCTAGAGGCCACATTTTCAGTCCAGTACTCTTGAAAATTGGTCAGAGTATTTATCTTTTTTATATCTCAAACGAATTTGAAAATGGGTCACATCAGGTCAAAAACTAGGTCACTAGGTCCAATCTTTTAAAATCATTGTTTATGCCCTGTAGGACACAGTTTTAATTTAATACTCATGAAAGTCTTGATGATATCTTCGACGAGTTTAAAAATGGGTCATGTCGGGTAAAAAGGTAGGCCACTTGAAAAAATCTTAGAAAAACCTCACATACACTGTAGAGGCCACATTTTCAGTGCAATACACTTGAAAACTGGTAAGAATGTTCGTCTTGAAAGTACCGTATATGGTTTTGAAAATGGGTCAATTCGGGTCAAAAACTAGGTCACCTGGTCAAATCTTTGAAAAACCTTGTATGCTCTAGAGGCCTTATGTCCAGTCTCTTACTCATAAAACTTGGTCAAAATGTTTGTCTTGATGATATCATGGACAAGTTTGAAAATGGAGCATGTCAAGTTATGAAGTAGGTCACTCGATTAAATCTCCGAAAACCTCATGAGCCCACATTTTTTCAATGCAAGTCTCTCGAAAAAATGGTCAGAATGTTTTTCTTGAGAATATCTTGGACAAGTTTTAAAATAGGTCATGTTGCGTAGAAAAGTAGGTCACTAGGTCAAATTTTAGAAAACCTTGTGTACACTGTAGAGGCCACATTTCCGGTACAATACTCTTGAAAATTGGTCAGAATGTTTGTCTCGAAGATATCTCGGATGATTTGAAAATGGATCACTTAGGGCCAAAAACTATGCCACGTGGTTAAGTATTTGAAAAACCTTGTGTACGCTTTAGAGCCACATTTTCAGCGCTTGAAAATTGAATATTTGTCTTTATGATATCTTAGACAAGTTTGAAAATGGGTCATATTGGATCAAAAATTAGGTCACCAGGTCAAATGTTTGAAAAACCTTTTGCACACTCCACAGGCCACATTTTCTCTCAAATACTCATGAAAGGTGACAGAATGTTTGTCTGGATAACTTCTACAAGTTTGAAAATATGCATGTTGAGCTAAAATAGTAGGTCACTGAGACAAATTCTAGAAAAAAGCTTGAGTACACTCTAGAGGCCATACTTGGAGTCCAATACTGCTGAAAGTTTGTCAGAATGTTTGTCATTATATTTGGAAGAGATTAAAAACGGGTCATGTTCGGTCAAAAGGCTCAGGTGAGTGGCTTCAGGGCCATCATGGCCCTCTTTTTTCTTTTTTTTTTTTAAGTATCGGCTTGAAAGTTTCATTTTAACTTATTTAGTAGTTGCCTTTTCGAAGGTCATAAACCGTTTGTGATAAGGGAAGGAAATGCTGTTAAGTAGTTTTTATTGATTAAATTTTTACCGCATGATAGTGTTTTTCATATTTGTATGTTCTGAAAGCATACAGAGACATTCAGTTTTATATGTTTTCAACAATGGTAGTTGCCTTATTAAAGGTAGAAACTTTGTGATAAAAGAAAGTACTGATGAGTTTTTTTTTTTCTTCTTTTAACACACATTATGTTTACAAACCGCTATTTCCCCAGGTCTATTAAGGTCCGGAACTGTTTGTTTGCTTGTATGTTTGTTTGTTTGTTCTGTAAAGGGTTAAGGGACCAATATATGTATTTTGTATACCTATGTTTTTTTGGGGTTTTTTTTGCCAGAGGTCTATAGTATGAATAAAACATTGAGTTGAGTTGATTCACCAACAATTTTTAACTGCATTCTTACTCTGATTCTAGATTTAGAAATTAACACAACTTCTGATTGGTTAAACCACATGGTTTAGCCAATCAGAATTTGTGTTACTTTCAACTTTAGAAAATTCTTGAGAATAAGACTAAGAATGTTCCTAAGAATGGTTGGTGAATACGCACCTAGGTATATACCCAGCAAGCCAGGAGGTAAAGCTCTGCCCATTTAATCGGATGCCGATCCCGAAAGGAGAGAACTTGTAAATCTGTGAATTAGAAAAAATGATCTTCTTTTGTTATCTACAAAGCATGACTACCATTTAAGGCTAAATAGAGTATTAGACACTTGTTCCAACATGTGTGGAACTTAACATGTGATTTTTCTAATCAGTCTACTGACTGGCCTACTTCTATATGGCCTGCAACATGCGAAAAGGGGCATTTGGACATTGCGTTAAGTGTCGTTTCGGATCAGCCTGCGCAGTCCGCGCAGGCTAATCCGAAACGACACTATCCGATCGTGTGTGATTTTCTGTTTCAGGCAGGTCTAATGTAGGACGAAATCTAATGTTGACGTAAAGTGCCGTCTCGGATTAGCCTGCGCGGACTGCGCAGGCTGATCCGAAACGACACTTTACGCAAATATCCGAATGATCCTTTTCGCGTGTTGCAAGCCATATATGACTGTCTAAGACTTTGGTCGGCGCAAATCAGAAGGCCAGTCTCGAAATTAAATATCTTAATTAAGTACAAGTTGAGCACTATGTTCTGACGTGCTTTCAGATAGAATCAAAGCGCTGACGCCCTCAAAGGAAGAGGGTCTTTTTGTTGCTGGTGCTGAAAAGATGATTATAGTATTTTTTATGTTCTCATATTTTTTTTTATAGCCGAGCCCGTCAGCTAAGTCGGTAACTTTAAGCCAGAATTCTTTGATTCTAATCCACTGCCCGGCCAGTTTCTTTCTCTGTATTAATGATAGTCATTGCTACAGGATTTAGAAGAATATCGTGCCAAGTACTGGTAAAAAGCATAGATATACGTAATGGTCGCCGATATTACTGAAATAATTGTGAAAACGGCGTCAGACACCAAACAAATAAAGTTCGTTGAAAAGCAATACATCGACAGCGCCGTATACAAAATGAATTCCATCCAAATTCATTTGCAAGTCCACAGTATGAATGGGACATGGTCTGTAAAAGTAGGGGGTGACATGTCAAAGGACCATTCTACCTCATTGTTCAGCCGGTTGTTAGACAGAAAGGCTTTTATGGATCAATAAGTATATGCTGCTTTGCTTGGTATCATGCATTACGGAGATCCATCACCTGAACCCCCTTTTGCCAGAGTATGACCCAAATAAAATTTTACGTTTAATTTCTACATGGAATATGCCGTCCTCATCTTTTGTGCAGACGGACTTTTTTTCTTCCTCTTTTTTCAGTGATCCATTTCATTTGAAATATTCAACATTTATGTACATAAACATGTACTAACTTTTCATGAATACCTTTTGTCTTTGAAATCTTTCCATTTCACTCGCGATTTCAATTCCCGACACTGTCGAGTGTTTCGTTTTTGTATACTTGTGGCTTGGTGCGATAGTTTTATTATGTAGAGTATTTCGACTACCCTTTCTCTGTTTATTATCAATAGGTACACGGTGAATGTCGAAAAAGGTCCCGTAACAATCATCTGAAAGTATCATCGATTTATCATCCAAAATAAACATGATTTCAGTCAAAGTTTAGCATCACGTAGCGGACGCTGTAGATCCAAGATTAGACTGTGCATTTTTTGTAGCCTGATCTTTATCTAAGCCGTCTGCAGTTCCAGAGTTAACGAAACTGAAGATCCGAGAATAAAATACAAATTTCCTTCAAGTCTAACCTAAATTCGCACTGTCCTCGAAAGTACTTTGATTTGGCCTTTGTTGATAGATTACATGGAGAGGACAAACTTTGCAATCTAGCTTAAGACATGAAGTAAGTCAAAATATCACTTCTGGCTGACTAGACTTTTTTCATAAAGAAGTCTGACAAAAAATAGGCCAGAAAAACAGTGGCCTGAACATTTCTGAATTTCTAAATAACAAAAGCGCGAGGAAAAAAATAGAAACATAACCATTAATCTCTCTCTCTCTCTCTCTCTCAGAATGTAATTAAAAAGCTTGCCGCTGTGAGAGCAAAGAGTTGCATCTTGGATAAAGACCGATGAAATCGTGCTTAAAGGTCGCTGATAGTAATGACATACAAGACAGTGCATGCCAAGGTTACATAACTAGCTTATAAAAGTAAAGTTTTCCCGGACAAAATTAATCCTCTCTTACAAAATGAAAGTCGTGTTGGCAGTCGTCCTTCTTGCAGTTATCGGTAAAACAGTTTTATTTATTATTATCATTTTTTTTATTTTTCAAGTTTCAAATGATCTCGGAATTGCTTCATTTATTTGAGCCATGTCCTGAAAGAGGGGGGGGGGGGGGGGGTTAATGCATCATATTATTATGGATCCATAAAAATCTATTTTGTCTGACACTCGGTTCAATCGTGAGATTGAATCGTTCTTTGAAAAACAGAAAATTGACCGAGAGCAAAAAGTTTCGACCCGGACTTAACAGGCTGACCTGGATCGATGCGTTTTGCTGATTAATTAAGACCCCTTTTCGTAGAGCATGGTTCAAGGTTCTTATTTTTCCCGAAGTCTCGAATTGTTTCATTTATTTATTTTTCTATTCTTTATCCATTTATCTTTTCCCATTGTTTTAATGTGTCATTGGATCGATCGATCGATCGATCTCTCTCTCTCTCTCTCGTGGTAAAGGGGCTTAATGCATCTTCGTGATACATTATACCAAACAAGACATCACATAAATATAGTGCTCCATAAAATCCACTTTGTCTAACAACTGACTTACTCATGAGCTAGACTGGTACTTTGACTTGTAGAAAATTGATCAACGGCAAAAAGTTTCGGCCCAGGTCAGCCTGCGCGGACTGCGCAGGCTGACCTGGGGCGATACTTTTTGCAGATGCATTAAGCCCCCTTTTTACAGAGCATGACTCTAATATATTTTCCTCTTACAGTCTCCGCTGTACTGTGTGAGACTTGCAACAACGATCAAGAATGCAAAGATCACCACATGACAGTATGTACCCACCATACTCATGTTGCATGCGATAAGGGAAATTGTCACTGTCTCATTGATGCATCAGGTAAAATGGCTTCTTTTCGTTCCATAGATCCTATATGATCAATTTTACAAGAGACCAAAAAAAAACTTGTCATGGACTGATAGGTATTAACGTTAAAAGGGCCTTACACTACTATAGCTGCCCTTGCGACCAGTATAGATCAAGATCAGACTGCACAAAACGTGCAGTCTGATCTTTGATTTACACCGTCCCCTTTGCTGAAATAGTACAGACAAAATGCTGCCATGAATTTGCAATATGTCTGGGTCTTGTTCTAGGATGATAATGTCCAATGGATTAATTCGGCGTCTTAAATTTTCGGTAGTCGGAAGACACCGTCACTATTTATTGCTTAACTGACTGAGACGTTCTGTCTCTGCCAACAAAATTTGATTGAATGATTGATTGATCGATCGATCGATCGATCGATCGATGTTTTATACCGCTTTCAACATTATCTTAGTCATATCACGGCGATAGCTCACTTCTTCAGTACTAGGCGAAGACTCTGAAGTGCCTTGTCACGGGACAACCCCAAGAAAACCAGTGCTTCCAGTGTGGCTCGCACCCTGGGCAGCCAAGTTACGAGTCCAACACTTTACCACTGAGCCCCGCGGAACCCTTTGTGGTCTTGGTGTAAATAATTAGAAGTGTAATCTAGGCCGGCTAGAAAATACCACAATTCATTTTCACTAACAAATTGAGTTGAGCCATTCTCTAGCAAAAGGGGGTTTAATGCATTTCCGTGAAGTATTGTACCAAGCAAGTCATCATATAATTATGGATCCGTAAAATACATTTAGCCTAAGAAACGACTGAATCATGAGATAGATTGGTCCTTTAACGAGCAGAAAATTGACCGTTAGCAAAAAGTTTCGGCCAATGTTAGCCTGGGTCGATACATTTTGCAGATGCATCAAACCCCCTTTTTTCAAAGAGCATGGCTCATTTATTTTCTTAAGATAACGAAACTGGTCGCTTAAATACCAAATGACAAACCCGGCCAATACGAGGAAAAACTCGGCCAATATGAGAAAAACTCGGGCAACAAGAGAGAAATTCGGACAATACATCCCCAACTTTATCGTGCAGGTCGAACAAGAATTACTCCCCTTGGAATTTATCGATAATCCGGTCCCAAAGGATTTCCGATACCGGCCCGTCACACAGGATTTCAGAAGGAAAAAACTTTTGATCGACTAAAACACGTTTTTTGTCTAAAATGATAAAAATGTATAACGTCTAGAAGTATTCTATAATATCTCTACTTTACTTCAATGTAATTTTAATTACTGTAGCAATATGGGAAGTTGCGTCCATTTTGATTTAAAGTCACTGACCCATTCTCCTTCTTATTTCTAGGGAAAAGTTTTAGAAATTCGCCCTTTCATTCTTTTTGACGCTCAATAACTTGGATTGTGCAGCGGATAAAAGGAAGATAAAAACAGAAAACATGACAACCTTGTCTATTGTTCTGTTGAATTTGGATCCTGTTTTTACACATTGTCCAATGTTATAATACATTTATCATTTTTATACATGTACGTTCATATTACTTGCATCTGTTAAAGCTTTTTAAGAGATTTATAAAAACTGCTATTTCCCCAAGTTTTTTTTTTTTTTATTGTTACTATAGATTTTTTTCAATTGCATTTTTTTCTCTCTCTATTTTTTTAAGAAGACTGAGATTATTACTATTTATCAGACAAAGTGGTCTAATAATAGACCAATTATAAACTGCATCAAAAACGCACTCAATAGATCAATAGCAAACTGTAAAGAGCAAGCAGTCTGATCTTGGGCCTAATCGATTCTATATGTCGAAATTTTTTTTGTTAAAAAAAATCCTTGACATCGCAATATGAACAGGTGACTGAATTCAGAAAAAAATAATTTGTTTTGCTTCCTTCTTCCACTATATTCATAGTGTGTATCAATTTTAATCTATTGGATCTAATAGAGTCATTCTTTTTGCGGTTAATCCTTTCTGCAGGTGAAACTGTTTGAGTGATGTAGATTTTTTTTTTTTAAAGTAGGAGATAACTTGTTTAAGTTATTGCACCAGTTTCCATATTTTTTCCTTTTATTGCACCCGTTTCCATATTTTTTTCTCAGCAATCAACTGCAGAGTCGTTAGAAGTCGTACTTGTACAGTAATCGGATAACTTTATTTTTTAACTCTTTATCAAACCATGAATTATCAGACTTTTCCAAACCGAAATCGTTTTCTTAAGACAAATAAAAGTGATTAAAACGATGAAGTTTTCTCTTAAAAAGTAACAAATATTGCGAGAAAAGTACAGTATGTTGGTTACCAGCATTTAAACCTTATCCTTCATTGTTTTCAAAAGCTTTCCATGATGGGACAGGTCTAGAATCGGGTTGAAAATAGCAAGGACACATGAATATGTGAGCTGTCGCCATACAATACTTTTGATATGGCATTAATCGCCACACAATCGCGAGAAAAATTCGGGCAATACGAGAAAAAAATCGGCCAATACGAGAAAAAAATCGGCCAATACGAGAAAAACTCGGTAAATGCGAGAAAACCTCGGCAAATGCGAGAACAACTCGGCAAATATCATAAACAACAGGGCAATTATGACTCGGTCAATATCAACCAAACAAGAAATATCTTAAAAAAAAAAGATAGACGGCGTAAAAGGGTGTAAATTTGCCAGCAAACAGGCACCCTTAGAATAAACATGTCTGCATTTTTTGACCACTCACAAATTTCCATTTATTCATATGTTATCAATACCAAACAGTAGGTCAAAAGCCAGCACATTCAGGACGACAAATCTCGGCCCTTAACTCTTCCCATACCATAGAGTACACCAGAAGCTTTTGTGGACAACGTAGATTAAGAACAGACTGCACAGAACGTGCAGTCTGATCTCTGATCTACACTGTCCACTGCTTTATTCTAGATTATGAACGCACTGTCTCTGGATCTTGAAATGGAAAAGTATTTGTAGCCATTGAGAAACGCAATTTATTTATTCATTAGTGAAAGAGGTAATTAACAAAATTGCCAATAATCAAGTAATTTCCTATCGGCCGCGTTAAAGGTCCGAGGTATGCGGTATTAGAAAGGCCCTTCTGTCTTGGGCAAATACCACAGACCTCGGACCTGTAACGCAGCCCTCGGCCTCAAACTCATACCGCAGATCTTGGACTCGAAAGGGGGCCAGTACGAAATTACTGAAAATAATATTGTAGTAATACACGTTCTGCTGGCGCACTTGATCTTTTACTGTCACCCAAGATCCACGAACTGCCTTCGACGAGTTACCTTTGACGCCTTCCGTAGCCCTTTTTCCGCGTCCATGGTCGTCAATCCGTTTTCTGAAAATTCGATTGCTTCTCTCTCTCTCTCTCTTATTGCGAAATTCATCAACTAAATATTATACAGTTCAACATATCAAAATCGCGTTTCAACTGAAAAATTTACAGAATGACGAGTAAGTTTGATGTCATTTGTTTGTTTGTTTTTTTCTCAATCTGGTCCCGAAAAGATGCTTCGTATGCGAGTGAATTGTGACCCATTTTTCTATTGGTCTAAGTTTACGCATAATGTCGATGTAGAAGCAATCAAATACTTTAATGATATATCAGACCGAGGTTTGGTCGGTCCTGTTTCCCACGGTTTATATAGTGAAATGAAACGAAGTCATGGTATCGTGAGTGCGCGTATGTAAAGAAGAGAATCGCACAATTTGTATCTTTTTCCTCATATTATTATTATTATTATCCATCTTCTTCTTCATCATCATTATTATCATTATTATTATTATTTCAGTGCAAACAAGTTGTGTGACTAAAAGTGATTGTGATTCAGCTTGTCCAACGTCCGCCCCAGGGAACGGCAATCCTGGCCATTGTCTGGACAACTATTGTAGATGCAGGGATGATCATGTCCATTAAAATTATTGGCTCTCACGAGTCTGGCTTGTGCCTGTATGCCAATAAAATAATATAATTGAATTTTGCTTTTATTACTTCTGTTACCATCAATTTAAGCAATTGGAGAGAGATACAGACAGACAGACAGAGACAGACAGACAGACACAGAGACAGACAGACACAGAGACAGACAGACAGACAGACAGAGGGGGAATAGGGGTATTGATAGACATTTGGAGGGAAACTTCGGGCTTACTTTGGTCCTGTTCCCATAATGACATTTACTTACGTATTTTACGGTGTCACGTGAACGCTTTAACTCACGTCATTATCAGTGCTTCATGATGTGAATTCGGATGACTAAAAGTATAATAATATACCTTTTGAGATAATGCAAAATCACACTTAACGATATATATGACAAATGTTCGCGCGCATCCTACTGCGCATGTATGTTTGCCGTGGATTATGAATCAGAAGTGCACCTATGTATTTTTTGCACATAATGGAAATACTATTGGTGCACTGAAACAAGTAGCACTTTCTTCGGGTAGTATTGGTGAAGAGAAAAAAATAGATCTTTGAACTGTCACCGTGAAATAATTAAAATGCTGCCGATACGGCGTTACACAGCAAAAAAGGAAACAAAGGCAGGAATTTAAAGCTGTGGAAGTATAGCTGTTTCCACTTTGAAAATTGTTGTTGGAAAAGCAGAAATCACTCCTATTGAGCAATTTCTCCTTTTCCCACTATGTCTGATGAGCTTTTATCCTATTTTTTTCCTTGAAAAAATAACTTCCACTGTTACCTTCAACCTTGTTTTCTGACGAAATAAGCACGGATAGGTGCCATTTTTATTTTTTCTTATTGTTTGGAATTATAAATACTATAAGTGGAAATTTTATGAAAAATCTGTCCGTTAGAAAGTTTGTACTTATTTAAGATTAACCCATAATTCGGTAAATTTATCTCCCTTTTTAACGCAATGATTCATACATAACATGCATATTTGTACATTTACCATGCTCAAAACCAGGCTTTTATATATTTTTTGTGCAAAAATATATGAATTTTCATTAAAATGGTGTATATTTGTATATTTTTCCTGTAATTTTCCTATTTAACTGACTATTAAAGAAAGGCGCTTTAAATCCAATGTAAGCTGAATTTTGGAACTGTATACACCTTTTTCAAAGGCAAATTTCTCAGAAACGAGCACGGTGACCCAGATCTTCTTTTACTGTAATCTCCTTGAGACATGATGAGCTTTGTATGTGCAAAGTTTTAAAAAAATCTGTCCATTAGAAAAATTTGTAATAATACGTCGTTAATTGTGAGTATTTTACTCCTAGGTAATGTTTCAAATGTAAACAGACCCCAACTTTACACATGCAGGCGAATTGATGTTTCTATACTACCTGAACGTTGTAGGAATCCGTCGATGATATATTTACTCTTTGTAAGACAACGCGGTTTTAAAAAACTAGGCGACATCGATTAGGTACAAGACGTTTGTTTATATGTAAATTAGTAACATATGCAAATTAAGTTCATCTTTACAAGTCCAAACTCAACCTTTTACATACTCCTGTTTTTCGCAGATGTTATATGTCTCGTCTATCTACGCCTTTGTCAAATTGAGAAGAAAGTGAAAAAGCATGTAAATTTCATCTAAAAGTGAACTTCAGAAAGTTTTGAAATGCAAAAAGAGCGAATTGATTTGTATAAAAGCATCCGATGAATAGTTTGTATTATAATCCATCAGCCGACTATAAGCCATCAGCCATTTTGGACGCAGTTTGAACACTTAAATATCGGTGAAAAATCGAGAGAAATATCCAAGACATTGACGTTATTTCAAAATGGACAAGAAATGGCGTGTATATAATTGAGCTATGCTCTATGAAAGTGGGGCTTAACGCAGCTGCAAAAAGTATCAACTCATGTCAGCCTGAGCCTGACATGAGCTGACATGGGTTGATACTATTTGCAGATGCCTCGAATCTTTTTCCTTTTTGTTGATTTTCTGAACCATTCAACCTCATAATTGAGTCAGTTGCTGGACAAAATAGATTTTATGGATCCATAATTATGAGATGCCTTGCTTAGTATAAAGCATTCCGGAGATGCATTAACCCTTTACCAGACGACAAAATTTTGGACCTGTCCAAATTCAAAGCATTTGTAGACAACAAAATAAATGTGACTCAAAAACTAAAATTTCTATTTGGAAGTGTAGAAAACATTGTGGGAAAAGGAGAAAATGCTGGTTACCAGCATTTTCTCCTTATCCCACAATGTTTTCAAAAGCTTTCTCCCTCAGGGTCGTTAAAACTCGGGATTGTGTGGTACAGAGTTAAGCCCCCTTTCGCCAAAGCATGGATCAAATATAAAGTAAGTAAAGTAACTAATGTTAAACAATTATGTCAAGTTAACGATAACAGCTGCATATCTTCAGTTAGATCTTCATTGTGCCACTTGTATCTTTTAGTCCTGAAATAAGTCCTACGGAGCCTTGTAGCTCACTCGGTAACGTACAAGCCTTGAATCTCGGGGACAGCTGGTTCGATTCCTAAGTTTGGAAAATTCTTTCCAAAGATTCATTATAGTCGTTGCGAGAGGATTCATTCCCCTGTTACCACTGATCATTGTTTCGACGATGTTTATGTTGGAAAGCAGCCATTGGCTTGGACAGAATGTCGCCCGTAGTGTTTGTGAAAAAAAAACTCAATGAAAGCATGGATAGGCTCACTGGCTGCAGCAATATAATGTTGAAAATGGCATGAAACATCATACACAAACATAAAACAAATAAGTCCGTGCTGTATTTGGTAGAAACTATGTACAAGTAAGAAGACATAATTAACCTTTTACCAAATAAATCACATTTTAAACGAAAGTGTGGAAGACGGCATTTAAAAACATAGTGGGAAAAGGAAAAAATGCCGCTCACCAGTATTTCTCCTTTTCCCACGATATTGTCAACCTGTACAAACACACACATACACACACACACACACACACACACACACACACACACACACACTGACACATACAATCTGAGCCACATTTTATTTGCTGTCTGCAAATACTTTAAATTTAGACAAGTCATTTTTTTTTTACTTGGTTAACTCCCTTTCAAGCGTTGGATGACTTTACGAACGGTTTTCCGAAAACGTCCATCCGACATTCCATAGATTACAGGATTAATTGCGCAGCTGAGATAGTACGACCTGAGGAAAAATTTGTATATAGCCCTCTCGCCGTCACTTAGCGACGCAACAAAACCGGATACGGAAGTTCTTATGAGTAAAATGCACAGTAAAGGGAGGTAACTCATTACGAAGCCAAGAGTTACCCTTAACATAATGGTAGCAGTCCTATGAGCCTTTTGTCTATTAGAATCTTTAGATTGATTTTTATTTGTATGCATGATTTCTGTCTTTGTCATTGAAGGCGTTGAGTTTGATTTCGTCAATGAGTGTTCGCAGTTTCCTCGTCCTAGAGACAAGAGTGATTTCGAGAGCCAACTTTTCCTTAACTGGCCAGCTATTCCCGATTTAGGTCTACTTGTCTCACTCACATCAACTTTTCCGTTTTCATCTGTATAAATTTTCATCGATGTTTCTTCCTCCGTATCGCTGTGTTCAATTCTCTTGGATTCTGTAGATTCGCTACAGAACAGTGCATCACTGCCAGAATCCTGAATGTCTGGTCTCCATGGTTTCAGTTTCCGTGGCAACAACAACACATTGTTTTGTGAGCTTCCCGGAGATATCTGGACCATTTTCTTTGATTTGACACTATAATAGCCCGACTGTAAGGCGGCACGGCGTTTGGCAAACGCTTTTATCTCCAGTACGATGAAAATGTACATAACTGACATAGATACAAGAGCACTTACAAACAGGAGCGCAAAAGAAACATTATTTATCACCGGAAGTAGGGTTTCATGCATGTCGTCTGTTACTGCACAATCGCTTACATTGAGATTATATCGCAAGTTTTCCGACTGCCTTAATCCATATATCACCGGAGATATCCAAGAGAAAGCCAGTGCCAGAATGCCGCAAAACAGGCATACATATTTGGCAGTCTTCGGCTTTATTTGCCACTTGAAAGGTTTACATATTTTCCGGTATCTGTCCACGGCAATAGCTAGTAGAACAAAGCCAGACGTCAAAGTAGGCCAACTGTTTAGAAACACCGATAGCTTGCACAGACCAATTAACCGGAAGTCAAATTCGTAGAATAAAAACAGAATCTCCACGGGTATCCCCAGGGAAGCCGAGAATAAATCCACTGCCGATAAGAATAGTACAAATGTTCTACACGACGAGGGCACATATTTCGACTTGTACACATAAAGCACAAGAACATTCCCTGCTGATCCAAATATGGCTACCAAGAACAGAAATATAAACAACGGTATCTGCCGGACCACTTCTTGTTTGCTTAATTCCTCCAAACTTATAACGGTAGAGTTCGCCATTTTTTTTTTTTTTTTTGTACAGGCGTCGACAACGATGTCGATAACCTCTTGACGAGATTGTAAATCATACAATAAGTTTTTATCTTCTCCTATGTGCCTTTTTTTCTGTCAACATGCACTTAAGATTAAAAAATAAAGACAACAAAATCCACTCCTAACCAGAGTAATGTAGGAAGTGAATAAATGAGGTCTACCGTTTTCGCACAAAGTAAATGTGAGTAGATCTAGATATGCTCTATAGATAAAAGAGACCGGGATCCGCATTTACCAAGCATTCTTAATAAGATTCTTAATCTTATTCTCAATAATTTAACCCACTATATCTTGAATTACATTTAGAATGCAATTAAGAATAGTTGGTGAATACGGAAAATATTGTGGAAAATAAGGATAAATCCTAATTACTAGCATTTTCTCCTTTTCCCACAATGTTTTCTATACTTTCAAGGACAGTTCCCGTAATTTGGGTCACATGCAATTTACTGTCTGCAACTGCTATCAATTTGGAAAAGTGTAGACTTTTATTGTCTGGTAAAGAGTTAAAATGCTACTAATACTTATTTGAAATTCAGGCTGCAATGTTTTAATCAAGGTTTGGAATGAATTCCTTAATCATGTGCTCGACTTTGCTTTGCCCGCGACATATTCGCATCCGGAGATCATTTTAAACTCTTTAACAAACGACAATATTTTAGACTGGTCCAAACTGAAAACATTTGCAGACAACAAATTAAACATGGCTCTATTGATGAGATTTGGCTATAATGGGATAGAAAACATTTTGGAAAAGGGAGAAATGCTGGTCACCAGCATTTTCTTCTTTTCCCAAAATGTTTTCAAAAGTCTGTTTTTCCCAGGGTCGTTAAAAGTCGGGATTATGTGGTAAAGTGTTAAAAATGAATTTCGACAGTTACACAGAAATGTTTACGAATTAAACAAAATACTCTCAGACTTTCTCCTTGTTTATTCATTTTTTTAACTTACCGCACAATTCCGAATTAAACTCCTGTGAAGCAAAAAGCTTTTAAAAACATTGCAGGAAAAGTAGAAAATGCTGTTAACAGCATTTTCTACTTTTCCCATAATGTATCTATCCTATCAAAGACAGAAATCATCATTTAAGCTACATTTATTTTGTCGTCTGCAAATGCTTTCAATTTGGTGTAGTCCAAAATTTTGTCATTTGGTAAAGCGTTAAAGTAATATAGTCCGCATCATGTATAAGATAAAAGACCAATCGTAGGGTGACAGGACATGCCTTTGTATATTGGCGTCTTCCGTTTATACTTCAGAACAACCCCGAGTTTTACGACCCTGAAGAGGAAGACTTTTTGAAAGGGTGGGAAAAGGAGATAATGCGGGTTACGTGCTGGTAACCAATATTTTTTTCTTCTTCTTAAAATATTTTCCTTTCTTTTCGATGGCAACTTCCAACCATTTTCGCGTCTTATAATTTGTTGTACGTTAATACTATCAATATGGACTTTTTCGGCGTAGCTGAATGTACTGGGTTTTGACGTACTTCTTGATACTGATAACAAATGAATCAATAGAAGTTTGTAATTGGTCAAAAATATAGAGATGTTTATTCTAAGGATCCCTCCCTCCTATTTGCTGGCAAATTTACGCCGTCTATCTTTTTTAAAGATATTTCTTGTTAATACTGCTGTCTTATAAAAAGGCAGAAAACCCTGAGTTACAAAAAGCATTCCAAATGCAGACGACAAATAAAATATCGCTAAATTAACGGAATTTGTCTATAGAAAGGAAGAAAACAACAAGGAAAAATGTTTAAAAAAAAAATGCTGGTGATCAGGATTTTTCTCCTCTTCACGCAAAGTTTTCTAAAACCATCTTTATTTCATGGTCTTAGAATAATTAGTGTGTGGTAAAGGGTTCACTTCTTACCAAACGACAAAATTTTGGACACAACCAAATTGAAAGCATTTGTAGACGACTAGATAAATGTAGGCCCAATGATTTCTGTCTGTAATAGGTTAGAAAACATTGTGGGAAAAGAAGAAAATGTTGGTTACCAGCATTTTCTCCTTTTTTCCACCATGTTTTAAAAAGCCTATCTACTGCAGGGTTGTTAAAACTCTGTATTGTGTGGTAAAAGGTAAAGCATTGTTAAGTGGCTATATTTCAAACCCTATCCTGCCCAATGTAATTTAAACTTATCTCCATGAACCGTGATCTGGAAGAAAGGGGTTTAATGCATCTTTGTGATGCATTATACCACGCAAGTCATTACAGACTGAATCTGGAGGTAGAATGGTCCTTTGACATGCAGAAAATTGACTAATAGCAAAAAGTTTCGGTCCAGGTCAGCCTGCGCGGAATGCGCAGGCTGGCCTGAATCGATACTTTTTGCAAATGCATTAAGCCCCTTTTTCACAGAACATGGCTCATATATTTGGCGTTAAAATTACTGAACCCTTTAACACATAATCCCGAATTTCACCAACCCTA
This sequence comes from Hippopus hippopus, assembly GCA_946811185.2. Lineage (NCBI taxonomy): Eukaryota > Metazoa > Mollusca > Bivalvia > Cardiida > Cardiidae > Hippopus > Hippopus hippopus. Next base: position 15,581,709 of record OX328113.1, on the reverse strand, counting down.
AGAAAGGACCTTATTGAAAATATCGCGGGAAAAGGAGAAAATGCTGGTAACCAGCATTTTTCTTCTTTTCCTACAATGCTTTCTACTCTTTCAGACACAAATTCCATCGTCTGAGCCACATTTAATTTGTCGTCTGCAAATGCTTTCACTTTGGACCAGTCTAAAATTTTGTCGTTTGGTAAAGAGTTAAAACTGGACTTAATGTTATATGGATTCTTTATTGTTTTACGCGCTATACTCTACAAGCCCTCTGCGGGCATCATAAATGAGCCATGTTCTGGTATAAGGGGCTTAGTGCATCTCCGTGAAGCATTATGTACAAAGCAAGTCATCACATCATTATTGACCAATAAAATCCATTTCGTCTAACAACTGGAACAGAACATTTACAAATCATGAGCAAAAAGTCTCGACCATGTCAGCCTGCGCGGATTGCGCAGGCTGACATGGGTCGAGACTTTTTGCAGATGCATTAAGCCCCCTTTTCACAGAACCTGGCTCACTCAAATATGATGGTGGTGATATTTCATCCATTTGCCATGGATTGAACTTGTGTTCCTGTATCAACTCTTCAAACTATTCCGAGATTTAACGACCTTGTGGGTGAAGGCTTTTGAAAACATTGTGCGAAAAGAACAGAAGCCGGAAACAGCATTTTTCCCTTTCCCACAATGTTTTCTACCCTTTCTGAGAGAAATCAGATCATTTGTGCTGAATCTAATTTGTCGTCTGCAGTTGCTTCCAATTTGAGCCGGTCTGAAAGTGTGTCTTTTTGTAAAGAGTTAATTTAAGTGTTTTTTTTTTTAATATCCATCTTTTAGAAGTATGTTTTTACTTAGTATGTGGCCGAGCTCGGAAGCTTGTAGTCCGCTGCCAATCTATTTTAGGAGGATTGGTTGATTGATTGATTGATTGATTGTATGGTGTTTAACGCCATTTTCAAAATTATTTCAGTAATATCCCGGCGGCCAGTGCACCTATCCATGCTTTCCAGGAGTCTCTTGTACCAGTACTCCGCACAATTTTCTTTCCAAGCCACTGGCTGCTTTCCCACATAACCATCGTCGAAACAATGGTCAGTGGTGTGAGAGGAACGAATCCTGTCGCAACGACTATCATCAATCCTCGGAAAGAAATTGGCCGAGCCAGGGATCGAACCGACGACCCCCTGTTCTCAAGGAGGAAAGTTAATCGTATCTTCCATGACCAAAATGTCGATTACTCTCTCTAAGGCTTCACTGTCATTTTCTCAAACAATATACATCGTTAATTTGAGTCATGCTCTGTGAAAACAAGGTTAAATGCATCTGCCAAAATGTTTCGAACCAGGTCACCCTGCGCAGTCCGCACAGGCTGACCTGGGTCGAATCTCTTTGTCATCTTGTCAATTTTCTGCATGTTAAAGGACCAGTCTACCTCCAGATTCAGTCGTTTGTTAGACCAAATGGATTTTATGGATCTATATTCATGTTATGAATTGCTTGGTACAATGTATCACGGGGATGCAATAAACCCCCATTTGTCAGAGCATGGCCCATTTTATGAGGGTGTAAAATACTCTTGTTTGACGTAGTTCAGATAAGGAAGACACTTAAAACAATCTGCATCAAGGAGATGTACTCAACATTACAATCAAAGTACTGAAAATACTGACTGACCAGCGAATATGGAGTTTATGAGGGGCCTCTGTAAACATAGAACTTGGTTGGTCCATACAAGATTGAAGAAAAATGGCCCAGCCAAGTTCTGTCCGATCCGGTCCAATTCGGTTATAAAGTTAGTCAGGAAAGTTGGTGACAGGAACAGGATTGCTAACGTAGCCCCTGTATGATTGGAGAGGTCACCAGACCTCTCCAACAGTGGTGAATTTAAAAGGTAGACTGCTTCAGAAATTACTGTCTAAATCCTTTTTTTTTTCCGGAATTGTTCTGACATACAGTCTGTTTCGTCACTGTTTTATAATTAAATCGAAATCAAAAACTGAAATAGGAAATGCAATTAAAACTCTTTAATCACGTGATGCTTTCTTTTAAGGGAAACGCATTACTTGCAGTTGTATAGACTACAGTCAAGATTGTCGAAATGAAGTCAAGTTATCAAAACGATGATCTTGAACATAAGTTAAGTCCGTTACTTTGAAATGAGGCTCTCAAATCGAAAAGCGGGAACCCAAATGACGAAGCATGATCGGTAAATAATTGATAAAATACATGTATTCACTGTAGACAACAACACCCTTTAATTCCGATGACATCATATTTTCATTGTTTTTCATTTGAAATGAATGACTGTAAATCACCTTTTCTCATTTAGAAATTTACTTGTTATCTATTGATATAAATTCTCCTTTTGAAAGTTCATAAATAGTCCAATATTTATGTAAATACATTCGATTGAGGCAAAGATGTAAGAAACAGTCAACGTTTTTGTATGACGACAAGACAAGGAAGAATAAAAAAGTTGATCATCATGATTCCAATAATAATCATCCCATTCAATTCATAAATACACGAATGAATCACAGGGGGATTCTAAACTTGTCAAAGATATTAATTTACAATGATCAATATTTATGAATTCGATCAGCTAGTTCAACACTATGTACAAAAAGGTTGAGACGAACAATTAAGTGCGAACAACGCCAAGGACGAAAAAGACTGTTCCAAAAGCAGGTACCAGCTGAAACGGTAACAAGGCTGGCGGAAACGTTCAAGACTGCACGTGCAGGACTCTACCGTAAACAAATTTTTCGTTTCTAAAGTCAAATAGATCTATGCGACCAAATAGAGACAGTCCGAAAGGTATGCAGACCATTCTGATGAACCGATCGTACGTTAAAATTAAAGATGACAAACAAATAAGGAAATTTCGACATAATACCTGCAACTCCCCATCGCGTAAACCCATGAAAATCACAATTACGCGCCAAAGAAATTAAAGTTTTATCTTGGATTCATCCTGTATGCATTAAGTACATTATTGGTTAACAGAAAGAAGCTAAAATACCATTAATTCTGTATCTTTTTACTTATAAAAATAATGCCACATAGATCTATAGATCTATGCATAGAACTGTGTAGTGGTGGCGAGTTTCAGGTATTGTATCGAAATTTCTGGAAAAGTAGAAAATGATGTTAACAGCACTTTTCCCATAATGTTTCTATCTTATCAAAGACAGAAATCATCATTCAAGCTACATTTATTTTGTCGTTTAGGAAAGAACAAGCTTTCTTCCTGAACCTTTTTTTTTTTTTAAATCTGGTTACAGGCTCATTCTACCAACAGGGCTTTTTTCCCTTCTGTAATTGAGGCCGATATTCGGTGACTTCCCAATGGCAAAAAGCATCTTTTTTTCCCCAATTTTGGTGAAAGAATTTCCCAATTTTGCTAAAAGAATTTCTCATAATACGATGCTGAAATTCCCAATAAATGCCAGTATCTCGCAAGCTATTTCACATGATCAGACATAAAACTTTTGTCATTTAGCTGCGATTGAAACAGAAAGCAGGCTTTTTATTGATTTGTACCGAAATGACTGACTCAGCTGACTGCGCTGCAGTACTGCCAAAATGTTGCAGTTTCTTGGTGCCATTTGCTTCTTTTATGGAGGCAAACTTAACCGAACCGAGTTATTTTTTGGGCATTATAATACCGCACATAGACTTGACGCAGAAAACCAAACACACTGTATCGCAAGTAAAACATGTCAAGAACTGGGAAACATTACCAAAAGTTTGTTAAAAGGGCTGCAGAAGATAAAGGCCAGCGCAGCCTTTTTACTTTCGGCGTAAAACTTTCAAATTCCTTGCAGATCCATCTGCAGGTAATCAAATCTCTGCATACCGAGTCTCAATCTGAAGTGCCGAGTCCGTCGGACATAGCCGATCTCCCGTTGTCTGAAGACTAGACAAATATTATCACTACACATGATGCAAACTCTTCATCTCCAGACATACTATCCAAGCCTAGCCTTGTAACTTCCACATATAATAATTCCCTTGTATCATATGATGGCTGGAAAGCAGTTCTGCTGAAGTATTAACTCCAGCACCCATGGGTGTACCACAGTAGTGGTAAAAAGAGCTATATGCCTGTATGTGTAAATACTCAGAGATATTTGGCCATGGTTTAAGCAGTTACATGTATAGTGTAACTGTTGAATTTGTTTCATTTATAATCTAATTGTTGCAACTTTCTATTTACTGTATGTATGTACACTGCCATTAATTTATTTTATTGATGTAGGCTACCTTGAAAGTCAGTCTGCTTTTTGCCAATTTGGCCTTAATCACGCTTGAATTTCCCAAAATGAAAGGCTAAGGCCCCTCCCAATTTTTGGAAAAATGCCCTGACCCAAAGCTTAAGATTGATGCTCTGTACATCAATGATGTCATTGATACTGCAATTTGTGCATGTAGGATGGTCCTTGCTGGTACTGCGGTACTTAATTTAGCTGAAAATTAACTACAATAGAAAGAACTCGCTTGTATTATTTTCTAATACTGTAATAAACTGTTGCATGTAAAGTTACAAAATTACAATTAATGTTACTTTCAAAGTTTAAGTCATGTTTTTCAGACAGAAATATCTAGGTTAAGCTACCATGTTGACAACAGGTCCTCCAATGGGAGTCCACTATATGGTACCGCGTTACCTCCTGTAATTTGGAAAATTGCAATAAAATAATTTTTCATTTTTAGAAAATGATTAAGCTACCGTAGCTTTTGTTTTCGGTGAGGACTATGACGTCACAGCAGACGACCTTCACTTGTCAAACATGAATTAACGGGTTTATGAAGAATAGAGGGTAATTATTTTCAAAACATGGTTATTATTGCGTCATTGGAATATTGAAAGTAACTTATCAGTAATGAAGACATATCTGATGTTTTTTAACCGATGGGATGCAAAAACACTTCTGCTTTTAATTTGATGGAGTAAACAGTAGATAGGTTGCGCTACATATTGAAATCAGGTATTTTTCGGATTACCGCGGTATCATCGATGACGCGGTACCAGTGAGGACGACTGTACAACACTGACCATACCTGTCTTTTGAGATCAAATTTCTACCAAACTAGATCTACATAAAATTTCTCCACTATGCTTAAAAATGTAACGGATAACACTATAATATATCTATAAAAACTACATATTTAAGGAATAATCTTCTTTCTATCATGGTTTACCATTCAATAAACAATGGCTGTGACTCATGAGGCACAATAAATAAACCACAAGGGCGATAGTCCAACTGATCTCTTTATTGTGCCTCATTTTTCACTACTGTGTTTTATTGAATGGTAAACCAAGATAGAAAGAAGATTATTTCGATTCTAACATGACCAACTGGCCAGTCAGTAGATATTAAAAAAATCAAAATTTCAACAAAGCATTAGGCATGAAACATAACAACAACAACAAAAACCTGCACTGTGTTACTATTTTATTTCCTCCCTTTCAAACCACAAAGAAGAACAAATATATCGTCAAGCATTAGAGTTGCAGTCGCTTCAAATGCTGAATATTTCCCCACCCACTGCCAATCCCATTTCCAATGCAACACCAGCCAATTTTGATGTTAATCTTCAACATGAAAAGACACCTGATTTAAACATGTTTACTGGTAACATTTTCAATAGTTCCATCATTGTTAACTTTTATCAAAAACAGTAAATGTTGGTAAATCCCTGAGTTTTTTTCATGATAGAATTAGAAGTTATAAATGTCCTGTGGCATATCATTTTCTCCTGTGGTGTACTTGTGGCGTAAATTACTGATGTGGCATATTTTAGTGTAACCTCCATTGATGAACATGTACTTAATTTAAACAAATGGAGGTTACAGTCAAAACGTCCCCAACAGAACACATCCTCATTATAACGGGGCATAGTCCCATGGGTGGTTGGAAGTTATTGCTCTTTAACTCTTTAACTCTTTACCACATAACCAAATAATAGACTTGTCCAAATTGAAAGCATTTGCAGACGACAATTGAAACATAGCTCAAATGATGGAATTTGTCGTTGATAGAGTAGAAAACCTTGTGGGAAAAGGTAAAAATGCTGGTTACCAGCATTTTCTCCTTTTGCCACAATGTTATCAAAAGGCTTCTTTCCAGGGGTCATTAAAAGTCGGGATCGTGTGGTAATGAGTTAAGAGAACATAAATCATACACTTGTCCATATTGAGAATATTTTTAGATGAAAAAGTGTGGTTCAAATGTCCATCAAAAACACAGAAAGGAATGTGAATCATAATTCCCATTGTTGCATTAATTTATCGGATGATTCAACATGAAGTTGTCCCCTACAAATATTTTTTGTCCCCCAAAAATTTCAGAACCGGACCCACTTGTCTCCCAAAATCAAAATCCTGGATGCAACACTGTCATATGTCTTATTTACTTTCAGGTGACATGGTGAACATATTTCCAGATATATTATTTGGAGGTTCTGGGTTTGTTCCTCACTTGCAGTGGTAGTTTTCAAGGGTGTACCCTAGGGAATGACACTGTAGAGCCTTAGTCTAAGCCTGATGAACACCAGAAAACAGATAACAAGTTAGCTGTTGCCATGATGTAACTGACATACTGCTGAAAGTGGTGTGAAATACCAGATGGAGAAAAATCTGTAACTGGTTGGAAATGAACATCGGACAGAGGTACATGTGCAAATTTTGTTCTAGATAATCAAAGTTCTTTTGATGCTTCTGCGATTTTAAATGCAGGTGGCATAAAGTATCCCTGGTGTCCATATATATGTCATGGACATCGTGTTGATATTAAGGAAAATGGTTCCTGTTTGTCATCTTTGAATACATTTTGAATGGGATTGATATTTTGAAACACAGGTAAAAAATGACATAATATAGGCCATAAGTCAGGTCAGGGAGTTAAAGTTTGATCTATGATAAAATCCAGCAATTATTAACTCTTTACCAAACAACATAATTTTAGACTAGTCCAAATTGGAAGCATTTGCAGATGACAAAATTAATGTGACTCAAAAATTGAAATTTGTTTTGGGAAGGGAAGAAAACATTGTGGGAAAAGGAGAAAATGCTGGTTACCAGCATTTTCTCCTTTTCCTCAATGTTTTCAGAAGGCTTCTTTCTCAGGGTCGTGAAAACCAGGGATTGTTTTGGGAAAGGGTTAAGTGAGTTATGACCAGTTTTAAACTCGGTTTTTGGTATAGTATAGGTTTCCTTTTGTAATCACCAGAAATATTAGTGTATTGGATTTGATATTTTATACACTGGTGTATTATCCCTTTACCACACAAACCCGACTTTTAACGACCCTGAGAAAGAAGCCTTCTGAAAACATTGTGGGAAAAGGAGAAAATGCTGGTAACCAGCATTTTCTCCATTTCCCACAATGTTTTCTACCCTTCCAAAATCAAATTTCAATTTTTGATTCACATTTATTTTGTCGTCTTCAAATGCTTTCGATTTGGACTAGTCCAAAATTTTGTCGTTTGGTAAAGGGTTAAGTTAAAAAAAATGTCATTTGATGTAGGAGAGGGTTTATCATGGGAGGGTCATTGAGCAAGGCACTGCAGAGTCCTTACCTGGTACAGTTGAATTCCTGGACATACTTGAATGAGCTGTTGCCTTGACATGCTTGAAATGATGATGAAAGCAGTGTAAAACTCCATTCAGTTAATAAATCCATAAATTGAACCTTAATCTTTTACTTCTCAGCCAATTTTTATGTCCTTAAGGCAGGGGTGTGGAAATCTTGAAATTTTCTACTTGTCCATGGACAAGTAAATCTAAAAAATCTACTTGTCCGTCAGAGAAGTTTACTTGTCCAAAACAAAACAATTTTAAATGGCACACAAAGACCTAACTGAATGTAGTTTGTAGATAATGTCCTTTTAACCATTTAAATTTGGCCAAATTGGGAAAAAGCAGACTGACTTTCAAGGTACATCAATAAAACAAATTAATGGCACTGTACATACATACAGTAAATAGACAGGTGCAACAATTTAATAATTGAAAAAGATTCAACAGTTACACTATAACTGCTTAAACCATGGCCAAATATCTCAGTGTTTACCCTTACAGCCCTTTTTAACACTACTATGGTACACCCATGCATGCCGGAGTTAATACTTCAGCAGAATGCTTACCAGCCATCATATGATACAAGGGAATCATTATCTGTGGAAATTAAAAGGCTAGGCTTGGTTATTGTGTCTGGAGATGTAGAGTTTGCATCATGTGCAGTGATAACAATTTTCAGACATCGGGAGATCGGCGATGTCCGACAGACCCGGCACTTCAGATTGAGACTCAGTATGCGGAGATTTGACTACCTGTAGATCGATCTGCAAAGAATTTAAACGTTTTACACCGAAAGTAAAAAGGCTGCGCTGGCCTTTATCGTCTACAGTCCTTTTAACAAACTTTTTGTAATGTTTCCCGGTTTTTGACTTGTTTTACTTAGATACAGCGTGTTTGGTTTTCTTTCAAATACGTTTACTGCAACCGAGTAAGAATGTGTTCCAAAGTGTTAAATTAAGACAACTTCTCTTGTCAGCTGTAAGTTTTTGAGAATGACAAAAAAGAATTTTATATTGAATGATTGGGAAATGACAACCGCGTCAAGTCTACGTGCGGTGTTATAATATGCAAAAAAATAACTCGTTTCGGTTATTGTTGCCTCCATTAAACAAACCAAATGGCGCCAAGAAACCACAACATTTCGGCCATACTGCAGCGCAGTCAAAATTAAAAAGAAAGCCTGCGTAGGCGATAAAATCAGAGTCGGCCAAATTTTGTTTTGATTCCAGGTACCAGGGGATGGTTTATCATAATTCAATTTAAAAATGTTCTTGTTTACGAAGTGAGACGGAGAGAACATTTCCATTTCACAAGGATAATGTTATGTAATACAGATCTTTACTTTCAATTCCCCCCTCGTTTTCTACTTGTCCGCGGACGAGTAGATTGCAAAAAGCCACTTGTCCGACTTCAAATTTACCCGAGTCGGACAAGTCGGACGTAGGATTTCCACACCCCTGCTTAAGGGTATGTTTCGATTGTAAACGTTAGTCATTCATTTACACTGAAAGAGTGAAGTAAACACAATTGAAATCTCGGGTGACAGGAAAGATAAGACAACTAATTGCCATTTGAAAACTGCCTTTAGATAGAATGTCTCTCCATAGTGGTCATCTTAGAGCCCAGATTAATCTGCAATAAACATGCATTCTGATCTTGGGTCTTCACCTTCCAAAGGCAACTATAGTTGTGAAACTGCCTTTAGACAGAACATAATGATTAGTGTAGATCCCAGGTCAGTCTGCAGTAAATGCAATGTGATCTTGGATCCTCACTGGCTGCAAAGGTAGGACAACAATGTAGTTGTGAAACTGCCGTAAGTCAAAACTTAAAAGTTAGTGTAGATCCCAGGTCAGTCTGCAGTAAGGATGCAGCCTGATGTTTGATCCTCATTGGCTGCAAAAGGCAACTACAGTGAAAGGCACTTGAAGGGTTTTTTAAAGAAGAGTTGAAATCAATGTGAATTTTGCTTTCTATTTTCAGGAATGTGAAGCAGAGATGGGTATCGGACTGAATATTTCCAGCTAGGAGTATTGAACTATGGAGTGAAGATTTAACCTGTTAGTGCCTGAAAAAAAGAATTGTAATTTCAAGGCTGTTTTGACCTATGGAGAAATTCAAATCTTAAAGAATTTCTTTGTCTTAACTCTTTACCAAATGACAGAATTTTAGACTTGTCCAGATTGAAAAAATTTGCAGACAACAAATTGTAGGTGGCTCAAAGGATGAAATTTGTCTTGATAGGGAAGAAAACATTGTTGGAAAAGGAGAAAATGCTGGTTACCTTTTCTCACAATGTTTTTAAAAGGCTCTTTTTCTCAGGGTAGTTAAAAGTTGGGATTGTGTTTTGTAAAGGGTTAAATGATAGGACCCATGTCTTCATAATTTGGTATACATGTAGATTCCTCCAGTGCACCTTTACCATGATTTTTTTTAAAGTATTGTCCTGGGTAAACAAAAAGTTCATTGCGGTTCACAATTTTTATGCAGCTTTTTACTGTGAAAATTAAATCTTCTTTTTCCAAACTGAAAGGAAGGATCTGATAGAGCTCTATCAAGATAATTTATGTTATGCCTTACAGGGTCAAAAACAGCTCCTCATTGTCAAATAATTTCAGATAAACTTGTACATACTTAATTTTTGAACTACAGTTTGGAGCATTTCATGAAAAAGAATCAATTCCTTTGCTACAAGACTTAGTAGTAATCTTGGAAATGGGTACAAAGAAATATCTGCATTTTTGGCACGTGTGAATTAAGACCAGACTGTAAACAACAGGCAGTCTGATCAAGGATCTACATTGCTATATCTGTCTTGACTTAAAATGTCCCAGTTCTATTATTTGTGTATGTGACAAACAAATTTTTAAGTTGCTGGTATGCATCATTTTTCCCTTTTTTCATTTTTCTCACAATATTTTCAAGTCACAAATATTGTGAAATATTGTGAATTTGGCAATCTGAGGGCAAATAAATGTTATTTGCTCACCTGTGATTGTGCTGCATCTTTCATGTGTCGTCAGTCGTCAACTTGCCTTGTGTACACTCTAGACACCATAATTTCAGTCCAGTACTCATGAAACTTGATCAGAATGTTTGTCTTGATGATATCTTGAACAAATTTGGAAATGTGTCATGTTAGGTGAAAAAATTGGGTCACTAGGTCAAATCTTAGAAAAACTTGTGTACGCTCCAGAGGCCACATTTTCTGTCCAAAACTCATGAAACTTACTTAGAATGTTTATCATGACAACTTGAAATTGGGTCACTTCAGGTCAAAAACTAAGTCAGTAGATCAAATCTTAAAAAAACCTTGCATGCTCTAGGCCAAATTTTTAGTCCAATACTTATAAAAGTTGGTCAGAATGTTTGTCTTGATGATATTCAGAATAAGTTTAAAAAAGGGTCATGTCTGATCAAAAACTAAGTCACTCGGGCACTTGAAACTTTTGTGTACGCTCTAGAGGCCTTGTTTTTTGTCCAGTACTAATGAAAGTTGGTCAGAATATTTTTCTTGGTAATGTTTAGAAAAGGTTTAAGAATGGGTCATGTAGCATAAAAAACTAGGTCATCAGGTCAAATCTTTGAAGAACTTTGTGTGCCCTCTAGCTGCCACATTTTCTGCCTAATACTGATGAAACTTGGTCAGAATGTTTGTCTTGATCAAATCTTGCAAGAGTGTAAAATTGGTTAACATTGAGTTAAAAAAAGGTCACAAGGTTAAATCTTAGAAAAACCTTTCCTAGATTCTGGAGACCACATTTCCCTTCTAATATGCATAAAAGATGTCTAGAATAATTGTCTTGATAACATCCACAACAAGGTTGAAAATGGGCCACGTTGGGGTAAAAAACAGGTCACGGAGACAAATTCTAAAAAAAGCTTGTGCTTCCTCTTGAGGCCACATTTTCAGTCCAATATTCATGAGAGTTGGTCATGATATCTCGGAAGAGATTGGAAATGGGTCATGTCAAAAGGCTCAGGTGAGCGAGTTCAGGGCCAACATGGCCCCCTTGAAGTTAGGAATTTACATCATTTTCAAGACTTGCCAGTTAAGCTCTTTATAAAATAAGCAAATTTGTGTCTGTGTTAAGAGCATTTACAGATGAAAAATGTTGCTCAGGTGATGGGATTTGTCTTTAATAGTGTAGGAAACATTGTGGGAAACAGAGAAAATGCTTGTTACAGCATATTTTCCTCCCACATTGTTTTCAAAATCCTTTTTTTTCCCCTCAGGTTTGTTGAAATGTGGGATTATTTGATAAAGGGTTAAAAGGTATCCAGCTTTCAGGTATCGCTTCTTTGCAATTTTCAAAGTTTAGAGAGACAATAAGTAAAATAGATAATTTTTAGTCTGTGGAAAAAGAGACACCTCGATTGTTTGGTCTGAATATCTCACAACATCTTGAAACAGGATAGTATGGATGAAGATAAGACTGCCTCCAAAAGCCTAATCTTCACATAGATAAACATTTGATGAAAGGGAGGTCTGAATAGTTTTTTATCAAATTTTCTAATTGTAATATTTAGGATTTTTTCATTTATTAACCCTTAGAGCACCTTTCACAACGTAAGTTGCCTTTGTGGCAAATATAGATCAAGAAAAATCTGCTCCAAACATGCAGATAAATCCTTAGTCTGATGTCTGCATTGATGAGACATTCTAGACAAATAATCTTGATAATGGATTTATTAAGATTTTTTCTTTAGTATGTAAATGTTTGTTTCATTTGGCAATAAAAGGGTTAACCCTTTACCGGAATTTTAGGGAACCTGACAGATTAGGCCTTTGAGAATATTTTGGGAAAAGGAGAAAAGGGTAACTAGCATCTCTCCTTTTCCTACCATGTTTCCTACCCTGTCAAAGACAGAAACCTGGATTTGTCAACTGCTGATGTGTTTGTCAAGGACAAGCGCAAATCTTTGTCATGTGGTATAGATTTAAGGGATCTGTAGCCTTTTAACCCTTTACCACACAATGACGACTTTTAACACCTCTGATAGAGAAGGCTTTTGAAAACATTGTGGGAAAAGGAGAAAATGCTGGTTACCAGCATTTTTTCCTTTTCCCACAATGTTTTCTACCCTATCAAAGAAAAATCATTTCATATGAGCCACATTGAAACTGTCATCTGCAAATGCTTTCAATTTGGACAGGTCTAAAATTTGTCGTGTGGTAAAGGGTTAAGTTAAATGCATTAAAATACTTGTAAATGCATAGTGATGTAACACTCTTTAGCAATATTTGCTGGTGATGATGAAGGTTGTAAGCTAACTGGAAACATTGTAAAACAAAAATTTGTAAGGAAACATCTTGATATCTGACTTCACCCTTTACTAAACAACAAAACTTTTTTTCCATGTCAATATTGAAAGCATTTGTAGATCACAGATGTTGGTTATCTATTTACCATGCAACAAAATTTAAGACAAGACCAAGTTAAAAGCATTTTCTTACCACTAAAGTGTGACTCCAATGGTGCAATGTTTCTTTGAAAGGGTAGAGAACAAAGTGGGAAAAGGAGAAAATGCTGGTCACCAGCATTTTCACCTTTTCCCATTATGTTTACAAAGGTAGTATTCAATAGGGTTCTTTAAATACTGTATTGTTTGGTAAAGGGTTAAATGATGGAATCTGTCTTTTAAATAGTAGGAAATTTTGCAGGAAAGATTGAAAATGCTGGTAACTAGTATTTTCTCCGTTTTGCACAATGTTTTTAAAATATTTCCTCCTCAGGGTTGTAAAAATAAGGAATTGTTTGGGAGAGAGTTAACAAACCACCAGAATACATCTCTATTGATTTGCAGCCAACCAGTTCTTAAAACATTGTTGCAAAAGGAGAAATCGCAAAAACAAAAAGCAGTTTACCTTTTAGTCCATTGTTTTGACATATTTAATGTTTTGAATTAAATCATAGTTAATACAGATCACCTTCATTTTTGCATAGCTCCTCTGACCCAGGACAAGTAAGCTTATAATATCTTGACCTAGTGCCAGAGTTTTTTACTGTCTGACAGTGCACCCTGTCAGTACACCTTTGTACTTATTAACTTTTAAATCAAATACCTTCTCTGATGAAATATCTGAATCAATTTTGACCAAAGTTTACAATTCCTCTTAAGAATTTGATTCCATTGACAGCTTTGGTTGCCAATGCAACAAAAATGAAAACTGTTGGAAATCTTGAATAATCCCCAGTTATAACGACCCAGAGGAAGATGGGGCTTTTAACTCTTTACCGCACGACAAAATGTTAGACTTGTCCAAATTGAAAGCACTTGCAGACGACAAAATAAACGTAACTCAAAAATTGAAATTTGTTTCCAGCACGGTAGAAAACGTTGTGGGGAAAAAGAGAAAATGCTGGTTACCAGCATTTTCTCCTTTTCCCACAATGTTTTCAAAAGGCTTCTATCTCAGGGTCGTAAAAACCAGGGATTGTTTGGTAAAGGGTTAAAACTTTGTTGGGGGAGAAATGCTGGTAACCAGCGTATCACTTTGAGTAGCAAATGCTGTAATTTCAGCTCGATTGAATTTGATGTTTGCAACTGCTTATAGTCTGAAATGTTTTGACTTTGTACAGATTTTTTGAAAGAATTCTGATCCGTCAAAAATAATGTCTGCTGTGAGGTTGGGTTATTTCTCTGAATAAGCTAGTATGGTTAATGATGATAAAAGGGAAATAACTCAATGCAAATGATAGGCATTGTGCACTTCCAAGTTTTGCGAGTGAAACAATGTTCATTATTAATGATTAATTTTTCTACACATATTTTAGATTTTACTTTGACATGTTTCATATTGAGCATAGAGAAATCTTTGTATAATTCTAGTGTTTTCCCCAGAAACTTTACTATTCATGCCAATGGAAAAAATTATTTTCAACATCACGATTTTTTAAATTATTCAGCTAAGAAACAGTTTGTCAGAATTCATTTTTAGGCCTGGAGGATCATAGAGTAAACTGACAAACATGTTATCTCGGTGTGTTAAACAAACGCAAGTCTTGTACTCTTGGTTTATTTTCTCTGTAGAATAATATAGAATCTTTTGGATTAACCCTGTGTAAAGCAATCCAATGTTTCATCACCTCTGAAGAAGATGGCCTTTGAAAACATTGTGGGGAAGAGAGAAAATGCTGTTAACCAGCATTTTCTCCTTTTTCCTCAGTGTTTTCTACTATTTCAAATATAGAAACTATTTTTTTAGCTACACTGAATTTGTTGTCTGCAAATGCTTTCAATTTGGTCACTCAGAAAGTTTTATCATTTGGTAAAATGTTAATATCCCTCTTCATGCCATTTGTGGATCACTCACGTGTAGGTTTAACCCTTTACCACACAATCCCAACTTTTGATGACGCTGAGAAAGAAGCCTTTTGAAGATACTGTGGGAAAAGGAAAAAAATGCTGGTAAGCAGCATTTTCTCCTTTTCCCACAATGTTTTCTACCTGTCCCAAAACAAATTTCAATTTTTCAGCCACTTTTATTTTGTGGTCAGCTAACGCTTACAATTTCGACTAGTCTAAAATTTTGTCATTTGGTAAAGAGTTAAGGGAGTGGAGGATTACAGGACCATTATGGCCCTCCTGTTAAAGGGTGTATTCAAAATTATCTGCTGCAATTTGTGAAACCTTAAAGCCAGGAAACCAGCTTAAGTTGTCTTTTGCAGACAGTGGAGATCAAGATCAGACTGCACAGAACATGCAGTCTGATCTTGGATCTCCATTTTCCACTGATTCATGACATATTCTGGCCAAAGCAACTTTGACACAGCGACAGTTTGGCTGACTTTTCATAATTTTAAAGAACCATTTTATTAATTCAGGACTCTAGTGGTTAACCCTCTTCCAGATGACAAAATTTTAGCCTTGTCTAAATTGAGAACATTTGCAGACGTTAATTTCAAATTGGCTCAAATGGTGGAATATTTTTTTGATAGGGTCGAAAACATTGTGGGAAAAGGAGAAAATGCTGGTAACCAGCATTTTCTCCTTTTTCAACAATGTTTTTAAAAGGCTTCTTTCCCAGGTTCGTTAAAAGTCGGCATTGTTCGGTATAGGGTTAAAAGGAGTAAATCACATTTAACTCTTTACCAGCTGACAAAGTCTTAGATTAGTCCAAATTCATAATCATTGCAGATGACATACCAAAAATTAAAGGCATAACCAGAGGTTTCAGGATCGTTACACACTCAAAATCGAGAGTGCTATTTCACCCTTACGCTGTTAACCCATTACCACATGGCAGAATTTCAGACTTGTCCATATTGAAAAAATTTACAGACAACAACTCGAATATTTTTCAAATGATAGTAAATTTTGTCCTTGAATATGTAGAAAACATGATGGGGAAAGCAGAAAATTGCTGGTCACCAGCATTCTCTCCTTTTCCCACATTTCCAAAAGTCTTCTTTCCTTAGGGTCATTAAAACTCAGGATTGTGTGGTAAAGTGTTAAGTGCTAGTCAGTGCACTTTTGCGAGCAATGTAAATCAAAGATCACACTGCCCATTCTGGGCAGCCTGATCTTGATCAACACAGCCTGTTACAGTGAGATTTTCCATGGAAAAAAGTAGGATTAAATTGCAATAATTATATGGCTTTTTACTATCGGTTGGAAAATTGTATTTCTAGCATTCTTAGGCTTAATTCTGAAGATGGAATTGTTCTTCTTACAATGATAAAAATTTGTTTCACCTGTTTCCCAATTTTTTTTCTACTTTACACACTTGTGTATTGTATTAGCCTTCATTTCTTTTTCCTTTTTGTGAGATTTGTGATAGTATAAGTTTGTCTAGAATAAGCTGTGCTGCAGAATTTTATATCAAATGTGGCTCATATGTGCGAATTTGTAAGAGGGTAGAAAACATTGGAGGAAAAGGAAAAAGTACTAATTATTAGCATTTTCTCCTTATCCCACAATAATTGCTTAAATCTCACTTAGGGTTGTCAAAAATAAAACATGAATTTTTGGTAAAGGGTTCGCTTAAAGAAGCCAGTGCTTCTTCTGTAAGCCTTTTTTGGACATTATTTTCCATGTTGTTTGACTCTTTACCAAACTATACCGAGTTTCAATGACCCTGAAGAAGAAGGCTTTTGAAAACATTGTAGGAAAAGGAGAAAATGCTGGTACCAGCATTTTCTCCTTTTCCCACAATGTTTTCTTCCCTATCAACGACAAAAATAATAATTTGAGCTACATTTATTTTGTTGTCTGCTAATACTTTCAATTCCGTCGAGTCCAAAATTTTATCGTTTGGTAAAGAGTTGAAAAAAAATAAGTGTGCCTTTCCTGAAAATATTGATCCTTTTTGTTATTTATACATGTTGTTGGTAGGTTTTAACCCCTTACAAGACACAAACAACTTTTATCTACTAAGAGAATGAAGATACTTTCTAGTCTGCCAAAAACCAAGGCAATCGTTTGAGTCACAATTAAAGTGTCATATGCATATGCTCTAAATTTGAACAAGCCTAAAATTTTGACATTGGGTAACAAGTTAAAACAGTCTATAACTAGTGATATAATTGTTGATTGTATTGATTCTGACCCTTTTTCAAGACATTTATTTTAAAAAACTATCTGTAGCAGGCTTTTGAAAACATTGTGGAAAATGGTGAATGTGCTTGTAACAAGCAACTTCTTCTTGTTTTCTTATCTCTTGAAAAACAAAATTTGTCATTTGAACCACGTATGTCCACTGCAGATGTTTCCAGATTGGACAATAGTAAAATTTTGTCGTTTGGTAAAGAGTTAATTCTAGGATAGGTATTAGAATAGATTAACCCATTATAGAAAACTGAAATATTAGTCTTTTTATCACATTTCTTTTGACACTTTTTAAAATTATAAACGCTTCTATGGACTACAACATTTCAAATCAAATTTGGCTGATGTGAATGAGTTTGTCTTGGAGAGAAGAGAGTATGGGGGAAAAGGAGGAGGAACTGACTGTTAGTATTTTCTCTTTTTCCTACAATATTTTCTTAAACCTTTTTCAAGGTTGTTAAGACATGGTTGTTTTGTAAAGGGTTTACATTGTAGTAGTCGGTGCTTCTTATAGGCAAATACTCATTTCTACACATTATTTTCCAAGTTGTTTATAAAAAGCATGATGTTCACCTTTCCTAAAAATATTTATCCTTTTTGCCATTTGTACATGTTGTTGGTATGTCTTAACCCTTTACCACATAATCCGGATTTTTAACGAGCCTGGAAAAGAAGCCTTTTGAAAACATTGTGGGAAAAGGAGAAAATGCTGGTAACCAGCATTTTCTCCTTTTCCCACAATCTTTTCTTCCCTATCAAAGAGAAATTCCGTCATTTTAGCCACATTCAAATTCAATTTGGACAAGTCTACCATTTGGTAATTTGGTGAAGGGTTAACCCTGTACCAAAAAACCAACTTTTGTCTACTTAGTTGAAGAAGACTCTTCAAAACATTTTGGAAAAGGAGAAAATAATTGCATTTAGCAATTTTTCTTCATTTCCACCATTGATTGTAGCCTTTCAAAGACCAATCCCATCATTTGAGCCACATTTATTTGTCTTGGGCAAAAAGAGCAAATGAAGGTAACCAGCATTTTCTTTTAGTCCCAAAATACTTTCTAGTGTGCCAAAAACCAATCCAATCACTTGAGTCTGAAGTAAACTGTCAGCTGCAAATGCTCTAAATTTGGATGATTTTAAAATTTTGTCATTTGGTAATGAGTTAAAAAAGTCCATACTGTGATGAGTGTATTGTATTGATTTCAAACCTGTGTGTCAAACCATTTTATTTTTAGAAATGTAGTATGTAGTAGCCTTTGAAAACATTCTGGAAAATGGTTGAAGTGCTTGAAACTAGCATTTTGTCCTTTTAGACTGTATTTTTTTTTTATTTCTTGAATGAAATTTCATCATATGAGCCACATTTCATATGTCCTGCAGATGCTTTCTAATTGGACAAAACTAAAATTTTGCCATTTGGTAAAAAGTTAAAATAGTCTGTATTGTGATGAGTTTGTCTTAATTTTAACCTTTTCTTAAACCAGCCATTGTCTAAAAAAATGATGAAATAGGCTCTCGAAAACATTGTGGAAAATGATTAATTGCCGTTAAGCCCTTGAAAGACAAATTCCATCAATACAGCTAGATTCAATATGTTATCCTCCAATTTTGGGTAAGTCTGAAAGTTAATTGTTTCATGCAGAGATAATGTATATGTTTTAGTCTTTTTTTATTTAATTCTTTTATGTATTTGTGTATTTACCCTTTTTAACCCTTTCCCAAACGACAAAATTTTAGACTTGTCCAAATTGAAAGCATTTGCAGATAACAAAATAAACCGGACTCAAAAATGGAAATTTGACTTTGGAAGAGTAGAAAACATTGTGGGAAAAGGAGAAAATGCTGGTTACCAGCATTTTCTTCTTTTCCCACAATGTTTTCAGAAGGCTTCTTCTTCTGGGTCGTAAAAACCAGGGATTGTTTGGTAAAGGGTTAAGATGACAGAATTTTAGATTATTCTGTAGTGAAGGCATTTGCTGTTGACAAATTAAGTTCAAATAACGGTTATTGTATATGATAGGGTAGAAAACGTTGTGGGAAAGGGAGAAAATGCTGGTAACCAGCATTTTCTCCTATTCCCATAATGTTTTCTACAGCCTTCGTTTTAGTTTCATGTTATTGAATTTGGTTTTTGGGTAATATTTTTTTGTTGGATACACCAACATTCTAATTTTTAGTATTAAAACATTTTGTCCTTATACTTTGGTGTTCTTATTGCTTAAACAGAGAAAACAAGTTCTATACACTTATAAAAAAAAAACAGTAAATATTCATCTTTCATTGAACACATCTCTATTGAAATTGATAATTTCCAAAAACACATTGTAGTAAAAGGTAATTTCCCTGTGTCCCACCATCGCCTATCCAAGTGTCTTTCTGTTCCGTTCTCTATCCGGCTGTTTGTTTCTCTATCCAACTGTCTTTCTCTTTTCTCCCCCGTCTCTCTGTGCGTCTTTTTTGGGGTGGGCGTGCGGTCTCGATCTCGGTTCGCCGGCTTCCGAGTCGACTCCCCTGACCATTAGACCAATTTGGAGCCTACTAGATTGAGACTGTAGTTTATATTTGAATACAATGTCTTGTAAAAACAAAAAAAAAAAGTTCAGCCGGAAGTCTCGCTATTAACGTCAGGTGAGTTAATTTCTTCAATGCAAGCTTTCAACCAAACTAGTCCGTATTCCGCTTTTGAAAACATTGTGGGGAAAAAAGGAGAAAATGCTGGTAACGAACGTTTTTCTCTATTCCAACAATGTTTTCTTCACTTTCAAAGCAAATCCAATTATTTGAGCCACATAATAAATAAATTGGCTTGCAACACGCGAAGAGGGCCATTCGGACATTACGACTACATTAGATTTTAAGCTACAGTAGACTTGCGTAATACAGAAAATTACATAAAAACGGAAAGTGCCGTTTCGGATTAGCCTGCGCGGACTGCGCAGGCTAATCTGAGACGACACCTTACGCAAATGTCCGAATGTCCCTTTTCGCGTGTTGCAGGCCATATAGTTTGTCGTCTGCACAGGCAGTTTTTATGGACGATTCTTAATTTTTCTCCTCTGGTAAAGCAGACAACTTTGAAAAAATCCCTGTAACATACTGATGGTGATGATACCAAACATGAGTGTACGTGAAAAGACTGTGACAAAAGGAGCTGTTCAGCCTGTGTCCAGGCATCAAGAATTTCTAAACCAGTCCTTATCACTGTCTACATAGATCTTAAAATATAGTCTGTAAATTTGAACCGTTTCTTGGTTGTCGTTTTTGACAAAGAAACGTCAAAAGAAATAGGAAGAAATAATCATACTGGAACCCAGGCTATCATTATGCCGCTTTCGAAAGAACAAGTATATCACAGTGACAATTCGCTTATAGGTAACATTTTTATAAATGCATAACGTCGCATTTGCATGTCTGTAGCTTACAGTGAGTTAAGCGACAATTAATGGTCCACATGCGTGGAAAACGAAGACTTGCCTAGATTGTCAATACATGAGAAGTATGAAAAAATAAATACGATTGAAGAGGCTACATGAAGCAATATAACAGTAGTATGTCAAAAACTAGTGCGCCAACTGAAACAAACAGATTGACTGAATTTGTGTATATTTATCGTCGCCACCGGTTATCCATATAGGCGACGCCCCCTGAAGACTCTTAGTATTGTTGCGGGGGATGGTGCAGATACAGGACGAACCCCATCTAAGTTACGCCTGGTTCTTTAACGTGCTCGGTGAATAGCACCGTCACAGGGGACCTCAGTTTAACGTCTCATTCAAAGGGGCATTCGGACATTTGCGTTAAGTGTCGTCTCGGATCAGCCTGCGCAGTCCGCTAATCCGAGACGGCTCTTTACGACTACATAAGATTTTGTCCTACAGTAGACTTGCGTGAAACAGAAACTTGCATAAAAACGGAAATTGTCGTTTTGGATTAGCAGGCGCGGACTGCGCAGGCTGATCCGAAACGACACTTTATGCAAATGTCCGAATGCCCCTTTTCACGTGTTGCAGGTCACATGTCTTCCTTTACCCAACAGGAACTGGGGCAGGTTTTTGAGGTATTTGGACGAACGGCACTCACGCAAAGCCCAAATCCCTCTCTTGGAGATCGAACCCAAGACTGGCGCACTATAAACCCTACACTTAAAACTACTTGGCTGTGCTGAAACCCTTTGGCCGAGCCAGGAATCGAAGTATATCTTGCGTCACCGATTGAGCCATCGGGCTCGGCATCGAACCCACAAACCCTAATCTTCGAGCTTTGTTGTCACTGAGCTACCGGGCTCGGCATCGAACCCACAAACCCTAATCTTCGAGCTTTGTTGTCACTAACTGAGCCACCGGGCTCGGCATCGAACCCGAAAACCGTAATTTTCGACCCCTATTGTCACCAACTGAGCCACGGGTTCGGCCATAGAACCTACCACCCCTATGTTTTCTAGCCCCGTACATTACCGACTGAGTCCATCACGACGACCAGATCATTTTAACTCTTTGGGTATGTAGTTGGGTGAAAACAAGTGACGAAGACGACGCTAGTGAGTATGATGATCATTACACAAAGAATGACATTTTAAAAGGAGAGGAGGAAAACCACAGCAATAAATTCACCCACCTCGATGTTTATGACATTCCAGAATTCATTTATTAATTAAATAATCCATAAAATTCATAAAGAAAAACACATTATCCCATAAACACTAAGTTTACACAAATGACTAACACACTAGACGGTGAATACAAAACATATCCAAATTCAGCACGTGGAAAGTCTGCAAATTTTGTGGCTGTGATTGAGGGAGGGGGTTTACTGGGGACAAAACTGTACAGGTTTCCTTGTATTCAACTAGAAGAGTTAGACAAGATCAGCCTATGCAGTCTGATCTTGGTTTACACTAGCCCTTTCTGGCGATGTTTTAAAATATAATTAACGAAAACTATTTGAGCCATGCTCTGGCAAAAAGGGGGCTTAATGCATCTCTATGATCCATGATACCATGCAAGTCATAACATATAATTCTGGATCCATAAAATCCATGTTGTCTAACAACCGACTGAGTCATGAGGTAGTTTCTTTAAAATGAGAGTGCGTAGATTGCCAAAATCAGATTATTTGTAGCTTTCCTTTTTCCTCCCATCTGCTTTCAGCACTACATGTCAATCGTTAAAACAGTGATCAGTCGGAAGAGAAAGGAATGAATTCTGTCGCAATGACTAGATCTATCATCAGTCCTAGGATAGATAACATATGGTTAAAAAAAACCCCCAAACTTTTAGATCTATCAACAAGCTTCTAACGTTATAACATTTGAATAAATATATTTGAGCCATGTTGCGGTAAAAGAGGGTTTAATGCATCTTCGTGATGCATGACAGTAAGCAAGTCATTACACAATTATAGATCCATATAATCCATTTTGTATGATAACTGACTGAATCATGAGGCATGCATACTGGTCCTTTAACATAAAGAAAATCGATCAAAAGATCTAGCATAGAGTTTTGATTCATATCAGTTTGCGCAGACTGCACAGGCAGCCCTGGGTCGATAGTTTTTGCAGATTATAAATCCGACTTTCTCTGAAAATGGCATTTTGAAACAGTCAAAAACCTAGATCTAGTTTAGTCATGATTTCTTCGACACAATATTTTTTGCGAAAAAAAAAAAACGGCTCGTGCATGACGTAAAACTCGTTGTCCGCGCATGTCATATTCCTCGAAGATTCGACCTGTCTGCTCACTCTCTTGCACTACGGATCATTCCCATTCACCTCTGTAGTTGGCTCAGAAAGTAGTCCGTCTACACGTGATATTTTCGTCACATGACCATAACTCAAAATGGCGACACAAACGCCGGTGAAAGAAAGACCGATATCGATTGTTTTGTGTGCTGTTCAAACAGCATACGGCCAATCAGACTTAGTGGCAGGAAATGTGAAAAAGAGGGATTTTCTGAAAAGCTTAAATGTCTTTTAAAGGACGATAACTTGTTTTTTAATCTTAAAAACTTAGATCCATCGGTGTGTCGAAACTGCTGTCATCATTCATGGGCGCAGCCATTTTTTTTACAATTGGCGTAAGATTCTGATTAGTAAAGAAGCTTGAAAAAATAGTTCCATTGTATACATGTGAATTCATCTGTTTGAATGCACCTATAATGTATCCGGAATCATATTTGCTTTGTCTACTTTATTATGTTACACAGCTAAACAGTAACAAAACATGTTTTCCTCGGTTTGACAAGATTCTTGTCATTTAGCCCATTGCAGAGATGTATGGTGAGAGTAACGAACGACAACTCTGCTCAGAGATTGCTGTCTGCTATGACGCATCACACATCCCCCGAATACTCGGGAAAAGTAGGGCCTACAGCGAAGCATGTAGGGGCTGTTTTAATAAATGGCCGATGCATAGGTTACATGCTAGCCGATCACAGCTGAATGAATCGCACCAGGTAGAGTTTTATCACAGGAATTTGACATTCTATAATGAAAATATATGATTAAATATGAAAAAAAATACTCCCCTATATATAAAGAAACATAAGGAATGCAACGCCTCGATTACCAGCGACAACACAAAAATGCCTTACCCATCCAAAATCACCAAGGAAACGAAGAGTGATCACAATTTCCTTTACCCTAGTAACAGATAACACCAAAATGTACCTGTGACATTCGGCGATCCTTAAGTATACACCTTTTCACCGGAGATATCCGTCATTTTTTACAGCTTTTTTGACAATTACAAGCCATCGAGGAGGCCATTCGCTGACGTCACTATTTTGTAAGGCCCGCAGAAAATATTACTTTCGTTTTCATTATTATTTTCGTTTTAAAATATATTTATGTACATCGCATGATACTACATATTTTTCTAGAGGTAACTAGCAAAAATATTTGTCGGTATTCTTTTTTAAAGAAAAGATATTTCACTTATGTGAATAGGGAAAAACCCATCAGGGGACGTAACTGTTGACATTAGCCTTATTCGACTGGTCATTTTTCATGAAGCACGGAAATGAAAATATCAACCCTTTAACAAATAGTCCCTGGTTTTCACGACCATGAGGAAGAAGCCTTTAGAAAACATAGAGGGAAAAGAAAATAAACTGATGGTTACCAGCATTTTATGCTTTTCCCAAAGTCTTTTCTACTCTATCACTGACATAATCCGTCATTTGATGAATTTGTCGTCTGCAAATATTTTCAATTTGGTTTAGTCTAAAATTTCGTTGTTTGGTAAAGAGTTAAGCTCCGCCTACCTTTAAAGTGTTCGTTTAGTGCTGCACAAACTTTACTACGCTTTGACAGGGATCGTATATTGTATATAAGATCCGTGGATTTGAGAGTGTAAGGTTTGGCTTCACGAAAGTTTAAAAGGTCAGAAAAAAGTGTGAAGTAGGTTGCAAAACTTGGGAAAAAGGAATCTCTAGAAAATGTTTACTAATGCAGAATCTAGGGATCTGAGTCAATAAAAACTCTCACGGGGAACGAATCAATGAACATGTTCACGATCGAACGGCCGGAATTCAACCAAACACTGTATAACGTAAGTCTATTATAGGCGAGACAGGTGTGAACAACAACCTGTTAGTGTAAAATTTGTTGTATAAACAATGACAGAGTAAATAAATAGCCCTTGATTTAAGAAAACCATTACGCAAAGTTATACTAATTATTCCAATATGCAAAATAGGCCTTGTTTCATTATGTTGTGACTCTAGAGTCGAGTTCATGGAAACCAAGGTAAAAGCGCATGCGCTGTATTGTACACTATAGTTTTATCGTGAACTCGGCCACAACATTTACTGCAGGCCTAATGTAGTGACGTCAGCGAATGGCCTCCTCGATGTCTTGTAATTGTCAAAAAAGCTGTAAAAAATGACGGATATCTCCAGTGAAAAGGTGTCTACTTAAAGGATCGCCGAATGTCACAGGTACATTTTGGTGTTATCTGTTGCTAGGGTAAAGGAAATTGTGATCACTCTTCGTTTCCTTGGTGATTTTGTACTCATTAAACTGACAATGATTTTTAAGAAATCATCCGATCGATAGATAATTATTTTCATTTTTGATCAATCAGGTAATTGTGCGAAAGATTGTGATACGTGTGACGCTGTGCGACCAACCGGAAGACACTCAGTTTCAGTCATCGCCTTCTAGATTTAGACTAAAACCCGGAACTAAGACGGAATCTTATTTTTAAAAATCTGGAACGGTGTTACCGCAAAACGAGCTTTGCTCGTTATGTGCTTTGCCCGTAACTCGCTGTTGCTCATTATCAAGATACGGACAGCCTGGGTCCGGGCGGCATAACTTTTGCATGAGAATATGACTGAAAATGTGCCCTCTACAGTGCCTGTAAGATTTGTCCAGTGACCTACTTTTGACCCTATGTAACCCATTTCATACTAATCAAAGATATTATTGAAGCAAACATTTTGATCAACAGTCATGAGAGTATGACAAAATATGAGGCATCTAGAGTGTGCAGAAGGTTTTCTACAGATTTGTCCCAGTGAACTTGTTTTGGATAAAATTTAACCCATTTTTTAAATTTCTTCGTA
The DNA here is from genome assembly GCA_946811185.2 of Hippopus hippopus. Classification (NCBI taxonomy): domain Eukaryota; kingdom Metazoa; phylum Mollusca; class Bivalvia; order Cardiida; family Cardiidae; genus Hippopus; species Hippopus hippopus. The sequence goes on along the minus strand of OX328113.1, from coordinate 15,556,017 downwards.
GTGTCATCATTATCCTTTGTAGTGAACAACTTGTCCAAGTTTGAAGTAAATATCTTCAGCAATAACAGAAATATGACAAAATGTCAAAGATTCTGACATGAAGGCAGGTGACAACACCAGGGCTATGACAATAACTTGTCATTTTCTTCAAACACATCCGGTTTAAACATGGCACTAAACACCATAAAAAGCAATACAAACTATCTTTACAATCTTTATTCACTAGATTTTTACAAACCACAGCCATTTCAGAAATAATTCTTCTTTACAAAGGAGTAATATAAATAACAAAATAACGAAGTTAACAAAAATAAACCCCTAAAATATAATCACAGAACAAAATTTAATGATGAATAAAAGAGGACAATGATGATCCATAAAAGTCAAGGACAAATCTAGCCAAATTCAGATTATCATACCACATACTGTCCATGTCAAATGCCAACAACTACACGATTCTTGAGAAGATGGTAAGATAGTTTCATCATTTTTTAACAGCTCTTCTTTGCCTCATGAAATTATCAAAATGAATGGCAGAGTAGTTTCTGAAGAGAGAATCCTACAAATTGTTGACAAACAGACTTGACTGTCATAGAATGGACAATAAGCAATCACAAAAGCTCAAGAGAGTAAGTCATGGAATGTTGAAGACAGACACGTGTATATTGTAAAAGAATACACGAGCCATGCTTTTTGAAAAGGCAGCTTAATTCATCTGCAAAAAGTTTCGATCCATGTCAGCATGTGCAATCCGCGCAGGCTGACATGGGTCGAAATGTTTTGCTATCTATAACTTTTCTGCATGTCAAAGGACCCTTCTACCTCCAGATCCAGCTGATTATTAGACTAAGTGGATTTTATGGATCAATAATTATGTGATCACTTGCTCAGTATTACTTATCATGGCGATGCATCAAACTCCCTTTTGCCAGAGTGCAACTCAAATGTCTTTTTCTGTGCTAAAATCATATATCACTCTAAAACAATTTTGCAGCATACAGCTTTGAACATGTACTACAGTTATAATACATTACATGATTCAGTGTGGAATCTTTGTAGTAAAAGGAGAAATCACTCATTACACGCATTTTGTTCATTACCCCCAATGCCTTGCATGTTGTTTTCCGCAGGATGCAAATAAGTCATCTACTGAAGAAACTGGGTGAACTTCTGGCACTCCCTTTACTTCTCTCTCTCTATCTCTAATCCACCTCTTTTTCTTATTTGAACAATTACTGAGTCATTGCAATATGTAGACACGACTAATTAAACAAAAAACACATAATGAGTAAAAAATCTGCACTAGAAATAATTAATTCTTTCAAAAAGTCCTGCTGCAAGACACAAAGCAGTAACGAGTTAAATTCTGGTACTACCACCACCTCTCTCTCTCTCTCTACCTTTCACTCTCATCAATCCGTCTCACTCTCACCAGCTCAATTTCTCATCTAAAAATTTACTGAGACATTGCAAAATGTAGATAAAGATGTAAAAAAATATAGGCATACAAGAAAAAAACATGATAATATGGGGTATACAAGCAACATATATGTGAATGATATACCCAGTCCCTGAAGCTGATATCATTTGGGAAATACTGTGGTGGTTACTATTTTCTTTCAACATTGTTTCTTTTCTTTACAGTAAAAATTGACATGTTAAAGCATCTTTCGTTTTTTTTCCTTTTTTTCAATTTTTACATCAACCCTTAGTTGAGATCCCTAGATGACCACTGAACATGCAGTCAGATCTTCGATCTACATGTCATATTTTGTTGGATATTTTGAATAAATAAGTCTTGAAATTGCAACAACTGGCGTGTTTTCATTACAACAAGAGCATAGCACGCAGGTGCCAATACTTGGCTGCAGCTGTTTTAAGAAATGAACTGATTTTCAGTGAAAATTCTCAGACAAAAAAAAGGGCCATAGCATTTTAAAAGATACATTCTAACATGACACATGAATTCAGCTCTATAAACACAGTGCAACGATAGCATGGTAAAATCTACATCATTCTATGTAGAGAGACGTCATTCTATGTAGAGTGACGTCATTCTGTATAAAGTAAGTAAGTAAGTTGTTCAATGGAATATAATCTGCATCCGCGTTTTCACTTTAAGTATGAACTTGTTTTCCTTTGATTAAGAGTTGGTCATGTTAGAATCGAAATAATCTTCTTTCTATAGTGGTTTATCGTTCAATAAACAACATTGTGAGTTATGAGGCGCAATGAATAAACCAATCGGGCTATTGCCCTCGTGGATTATTCATTGTGCCTCATAACTCACAACTGTGGTTTATTGAATGATAAACCACGATAGAAAGAAGATTATTTCTTAATTGATGGTTACCTGCCCTTGTATGGGTTCCCCTACTGATAGTTAACAACCATTTCGAATTTGAAGTAAATATCTTCAGTAATGACAGAGATATTATAAAATGTCAAAGTTTTTCCATGATGATGACAATGACGACGCTGATGAAAAGGCTTTGACAATACTTCAATGTTTTCTTCAAAAGAAGCTAAGCAAAGAATATATACATTTTATTTATAGGGTGCTCTTATGTATTATCCTTTACCAGACAAGCCCATGTTTAACAGCCAAAATACAAAGAGCTTTATGGAACCTACAAAATTGCTTGGGGCAACATGTCTAGTCCACCATGGAAGAAATAGTAAAGAACCTCATAAGCTGCAATTGGATTTAAAGTAACGGATCACATAATGCACATCTATGTTATTATAAATCCTTCTGGTTTCAAAGTCACATGAGGATAGGAGTATTCCTGATTTATGAGCAAGTAAAAGCTTAACCTGTTATCACACAATCCTGGTAACGAGCATTTATTCCATTTCTCACAATGTTTTCTTCCCCTCCAAAGACAAATTTCAGTTTTTAAGTCATATTTAAGTTGTTGGTTGGATATGCAATCAATTTTGGATCAGTCATAAATCTTGAAGTTAGATAATGAGTGAATTTGGACCTTCAAGTATGACCTTGACCTTGGAGATACTGATATGAATAAGTCAGTGACCCTTACAACTAATTAAGTAGAAAAGTTGTCAACATTTTATCATTCCATCATCTAGTGTGACCCTGACCTTGGACCTACCTGAAAAATATTTCAAATTGGTACATCTATTCATGAAGGAGAACAATAATTTATTGTGCAAATTTTATTTTGAAATCCATCCAAAAAAGTATAGAGAATGGTTGGGACAAGATCTATTTCTGAGATTTTTTATCGTTTGACCTTCAAGTGTAACCTGGATCTATATGATCAAATGTTTCAAATGGAACATTTACTAATGAAGGAGAACAATTTTGCCAAATTATTTTGAAAATGCATCCATAAAATGTTGAAGTCATAGCTTGGACATGCTCTATTTAAGACACTTTCATCACTGACCTTTCAGTGTGAACTTGACCTTGAACCTAAACAATGATACAAGTGGTACTTCTACTGGTAAAGGAGAATACTTGTGCAATGTTATTTTGAAATCAATCTACAAATATATAATTTATGGCACCGGCAAATCTGGACAGACGTTCCGACACACAAACACCAAGCTGACGTTGTGGAGACTATGTCTCAGTCACTGCAAGCAGGCTTGAAAAAAACTGTTGGGAAAGGCAACTGAAGTTTCATAAAGTCAGCCAAGAATCACAACTTTGCAGTCTTTTTTTTTTTTTCAAATTCCATATTTTTTGTGTTTGTCGTCAAAGAGATCTTAATTCTTGCATTATAATGAAGGACTGCACATCATCTTCATAGAATCATATCTACACAAAAAAAGGTTTCATAGGGTCACCTTATAATTTCTAAATCATTTCTTTACTATAAGATAAAATTGTAGACCAGTCCAAATTGAAAGCTTTCACGGACTGTGAAGTAATAACAACTCAAAAATTGAAATTTGTTTGGAAAGGGTAGAAAATATTGACTGAAAAGGAGAAAATGCTGGATACCAGCATTTTCTCCTTTTTCTACAATGTTTTCAAAAGCTTTCTTTCTCAAGGTCGTTTAGAGGCAGGATTGTATGGCAAAAGATTAATTGTTTCTGAGACCAAATTTCTCCTTATCTGAAACAATACAAAAGCTTAAAAACTTAACAATATCTATCCAATAGGGATAAAACAAAACCAGGCATATACAAAATATTCCTTTAGGGTTCAATGACCCTATACCAAACAAACACAACTTTTTGTGACCCTGAAAGAGAAGGTTTTTGAAAACATTGTGGGAAAAGAAGAAAATGCTTGTAACCAGCATTTTCTCCTTTTCCACAATGTTTTCTTGCCCATCAAAAATAGAAACCATCATTGAACCAACATTTAATTTTTCATCTGCAAATGCTTTCAATTTAGTCCAGTCCAAAATTTTGTTGTTTGGTAAAGAGTTAACACAGACAACCAGGCCCTGCATTCACCGTTCTAAATTACAGTCTTAGTGCAATTATTCTTAACCATACTAAATCGCATTCTTGGCCAAATTCTCAAAAAAAAAAAAAAAAATCTTAACTTTCAAAGAAAAGCAATTTCTGATTGACTAAAGAAGATGTTGTGGTATATCCAATTTGAAATTGGGTTAATTTCTAAATTCAGAATAAAACCAAGGAGGCAACTTTGAATGGGTGGTGAATATGTGCCCAAAACACATAGAGTCGGCTTAACTCTTCACCAAACAACAAAATTTATGGTCTTTCCAAACACAATTTATTAGCAGATGACAACTCAAACATGGCTCAAATGGAGAAAATTGCCTTTGAAAAAGTAGAAAATATTGTGGGAAAAGGAGAAAATGCAGGTGACCAGCATTTTCTCCTTTTCCCGCAATATTTCTTACCAATTTTTTTCATCCAGGTTGATAAAGGTTGGGCTTTTGTGTACAGCTTATCACATCCTGACACAAATTTGTAGAAGACAACCTTAAAAACAGACTTTTAACTCTTTCACTGCTAATGCTGCCTTGGATACCTTTTGTGGATGGCATAGATCATGGTAAGACGGCACAAAATAAGCACTACATCATCTGCTCTCTGATGCTAAACTCTGAACAATTTTGTCTTCAGTTTCAACAAAAAAATAGTTCTAGACCTTACAGAAATGTTGAATGTATTTGTTTGGCAATGAAAGAGTCAAATTGTAAAAATCAACAAAATTTGCCACAAACAACTTCAGAATCACAGTTTTAAAACAGCAATAATCAACATAGTCTGCAGCAGAAGACTATTGAAACACACTGTTGAAATATCAATTATCAGCATAAATCACAGTCAAATATAAATGTGGCATTAGGAGAAATTAATTATGAGCAACTCCTCCTTTTGCCTGAATGTTTCCAAAAGAGATCTGCTGCATGACAAAACAAGGGCACTGCATGCTGGTGCAAACACTTGGCTGCAGTTGTTTTTAGTAATAGACTGATTTCAGTGAAAATTCAAAGTCAAAAAATGGGCATAACTGTGTCAGAAATTCTATGGTTATCTATCCCTGCTGCATGGGTTCCAATTTTGATATTTAACAGCTATTCTCAGTTTGGAGTAAATATCTCAAGTAATGATAGAGATACTATAAAACTTCAAAGTTTTTGTACCAGGAATTACAAGCAGACGATGATGACACAGGCGATCAGAGCTATGACAATATGTTAGAATTTTTCTTCTCAGCATGATCTTGTCTGCCAGTCGAAATGAGTTAATTTCTTTGTTTCTATATTCCTGTGAGAACCAGCTATCTAAATATCCTTGTTTCTGTAGGAACCAGCCATACAGTCTAAAGCTTCCTCCTTCACAGAGATCTCATTTGAGCTGGGTGAATCTGTCATACAATACTTTGAATCCTCCTCAAACTGTCCCTCTGATGCCAGTAAGATAGTCTTCCATTCCTATAATTATAAAGCACGGCATGTGGGTGCCAACACTTGCCTGCAGTTGCCTTTTATGAAAATTCCAAGTTTGAAAATGGCATAACTATGTCATAAATATTTCAATGGTTACCGGCCACTGTTATATTGGTTTCCATTTTGATAGTAAACAACTTGTCAAAGTTTAATGGAAATATCTTTGTTAGTGAAAGAGATACATTATAAATGCCAAAGTTTTTTTAGAATTCTACTTTGGAAAGAGCAAGCATAACTGTGTCAAAAATACAGAGTACTCTGTTAGCTGTTTCTGTTGTATGGGTTCTCCTTTTGATAGCTAACAACAAGACCCAGTTTGAAGTAAATGTCTTTAGTAATGACAGAGATATTATAAAATGTCAAAGTTTTTGCATGACAATGCTGACAATAACAGGGCTCTGACAATACCTCAACATTTTCTTCGAAAACAGCCAAGCTAATGATGAGATATGAACAATATAAATCCTTAGTAAACTATGAATATATATCATTTTAATACACATAAACATGCTTTTGTGGCTACCTTTTGCGAACAAAGTGACTTCTATTAATCCTCAATCATACAATCCAGACTCTTAACATCCCTGAGGAAGATGGCCTTTAAAAAAATTGTGGGAAAAGGAGAAAATGCTGGTAACCAACATTTTTTCCTTTTCCAACAATGTTGTCTACCCTTCCCAAAACCAGGTTCAATTTCTGAGTCACATTTATTTTGTTGTCTGCAAATAGTTTGAATTTGGGCAAGTCTAAAATTTTGTCAACTTGTAAATACTTAACTCTCTACCACTCAACAAACTGTCACATATGTCCAAACTGAAAGCATTTACAAAACTAAAAATGAAATGTGGCGAAAATGATTGATTTTGTGGGGAAAAAAAGAGAAATTGCTTGTTACCAGCATTTTCTCCCTTTCCCAAACACTTTCAATAGCCTTTTTTCATCAGGGTCATTAAAACATGTAAATGTGTGGTAAAGGGTTAACCAAAACCAACACATGCCAGTTGCAATTCATGGGTTCTGTTGCTTTTAGAAATACATTGACTTTCAGTAAAAATTCTAAGTTGAAAAAGAGGCATAACTGTGTCAAAAATATTTCAATGGTTACCTGCCCATGCTGTATGGGTTTCCCTTTTGTCTTGAGGTAAATAACTTCAGTATTAACAGGCTTTTACAAAATGTCAAAGTTTTAGCACTAGCATTTCTAAATTGAAAAAGGGGCATAACTGTGTCAAAATATTTAGTTGATTACCTGCATGTTGTATGGATTCTACTTTTAATCCTTAACAACTGGTCTGAGTTTATAGTATATATCTTCAGTAATGACAAGAGTTCCTATCATGACACAGACAACAACAAGGCTATGACATTTTCTCAATGTTTTTCTTTGAAAACAGCTGAGCTAACAATGGATGGATTGATTGATTGTGTTTAATGCCATTTTCAATATTATTTCAGTTAATTTGTGGCGGCCAGTGCACCTATCCATGCTTTCCTGGGGTTTCTTTTACCAGTGCTCTGCACAACATTCTTTCCAAGCCACTGGCTGCTTTCCCACATAACCATTGTTGAAACAATGGTAAGTGGTGAGAGAGGAATGAACCCTGTCGCAATGATTATCATCAATCCTAGGAAAGAAATTGGCCAAGCCAGGGACCAGCCCCCTCCTGTTCTCAAGTCCTGTAGACTATTGACTGAGCTACCAGGGCTTGGCCTGAGCTAACAAGATTAACACTGAGATCCCAGAGAAGGTAACATAGTTGAAATCTACCTTACCTCTCCTAGGAAGCACCTCCCATATGCAAGCACATTTTCAGTATCTTTTTGGCCGTTGTCCAACCCTTTCCAAAACCAAAAACAACACATTCTTGACACGTCCAAATTCAAAACATCTGCAGACAACACATCTGATAGGGTTGAAAACATTGTTGGAATAGGAGTAAAAAGCTAGTTACCAGCATTTTCTCTTTTCACCACGATGTTTTCAGAAAGTAATAACAGACTTTAGCCTTCTGATAAGGTTGAAAATATGGTGGAAAAAAAGAGAAAATGCTCTAGTTACAAGCATTTTCTTCTTTTCCTACATTGTTTTCAAAAGCCTACTGTCCAAGGGTCATCGAATCCCAGGTTTGTTTGATAAAGAGTTTCAACAATATTTTCACACTTCTCTCCATGCAACATCAACATAAACCCGCTAAAATCTTACCTCATTGCAGTAGGGCGGAGCATTTCCACCATAATCTGAAGGTAGATGTTCCACATCGATGTACTCTGTAAGCTCATGAACCTTGTTGCCATGGAAATGTATCTGAAAATTTAAATACTTTTCCTTATTTTGATTTGTATATAATCTGCGAAAAGCATTTGATATCATGTTCCACATTGATGTACTGTGTAAGTTCATGAACCTTGTTGCCATGGAAATGTATCTGAAAATTTTGAATACTTTTCTTACTTTGATTTGTATATAATCTGCAGAAAGCTTTTGATATCCTTTCTTTTGGCAGCCTTTAACTCTTTTTTTAACACACATTCCTGAGTTTTCAACAACCTCCAGGAAGAAGGCTTTGAAAACATTGTGGGAAAAGGAAAAAATGCTGGTAATCAGCATTTTCTCTTTTTCCCACGTTTTCTTTCCTACCAAAGACAAATCTCACCGTTTGAGCAAGAATTTATTTGCAATCTGCAAATCCTTTCAATTTGGACCAGTCTAAAATTTTGTTGTTTAGTAAATTGATTGATTGATTGATTGATTGAATTGTATTTAACCCCATTTTCAACATTATTTCAGTTATATCGCGGCAGCCAGTGCACCTATCCATGCTTCCTGGTGTCTCTTTTACCAGTACTCCGCACAATTTTTCTTTCCAAGCCACTGGCTGCTTTCCCACATAATCATCGTCAAGACAAGTTGTTTAGTAAAGGATTAAAACATTGTAATAGGTGGAGAAATTGCTTGTTCAGAGCAGGTTTGCTATTTGTCATGGAGTTTTCTAGACTGATTCTAAATTAAACTCTTTAACCACACAAAGCCTTGTTTTAACAACCCTTGGAAATAAGACTTTTGAAAACATTGTTATCACCATTTCTCCTTTTCAAACAATGTTTCCTACCCTTACAAATACAGTCTGAGCTACTTTTTTGTTGTCTGCAAAATGTTCTCGATTTGGATGAGTCTTACACTTTGTAATCTGGCAGGAAAAGTGAATTTAAAACCAGGTAAAAAGTACACAAAAGACAGGGCGACCAGACAACTTCCGACCTGCTTTTAAAACTCATTTGAAATTCATTTTTCTGCCAGCGACTAACACTGAACCATCCGTACAATCTCCTAACCTTTTCAAGCAGAAATAGAAAATAAATTTAACCCTTTACTGCACTTTAAAAAGTTTTTAGGACCCTGCAGAAGAAGGCTCTTGAGAACAAAGGGAAAACACTGACAACCAACATAATCATTCTCCTTTTCCCACAATGTTTCCTGCACAATTAAAGATAAATTCCATAGCACTTTATTTGTTGTCTGCAAATACTTTCAATTAGGACCAGTCTAAATATTGTTGTTTAGTGAAGTGTTCACTCTTTACCAAACAACAACATTTTAACCTTGTCCAAATCGAAAGTGTTTGCAGATGACAAACTAAATGTGGATTAAACCTAGGAATTTGTTGTTAAGAGGGTAAAAAACATTTTGGGAAGAGGACAAAAGCTGGTTACCAGCATTTTCTACTTACTCCACAATGTTTTCAAAAGCTTTCTTCCTTAGGTTTATGAAAATTCAGAAATGTATGGTAAAGGGCTAAGAAATCATTCATGCAGTATACACATACCCTGTTTAATATTTTTTCCTTCATGAACTGTTTCACGATGGCAAATATCATGTCAAATATACTTGGTTCATTTATGTAGTGGATTCCTTTAAATCTCATTGGAAAACTGTCCTGTAAGAGAATGGATGCCATAGTAAATGTTAAAGATTCAAAACAAGAGGACATTGGTAGCCCTGTATTGCTGTATTGTAATAAGAAACTGAAGAAAAACGTAGGAATGGAAGTAACTACTAATTTCTCTGAATGTTTCTTCAATCATTTTTTCACATAGAATCTTTTTTCTTAGAAATGATTAACTCTTTACCACACAAAAATACATTAGACTTGTCTAAACTGAAAGCATTTGCAGACAACACTTTAAATGTCATTTAAATGATGGAAATTGACTTTGATTGATTGATTGATTGTTTGGTGTTTAACGCCGATTTCAACATTATTTTAGTTATATCGCGGCGGCCAGTGCACCTATCCATGCTTTCCTGGAGTCTCTTATCCCAGTACTCTGCACAATTTTCTTTCCAAGCCACTGGCTGCTTTTCCATATAACCACCGTCGAAACAATGGTCAGCGGTGAGAGAGGAATGAATCCTGTCGCAATGACTATCATCAATCCTTGGAAAGAAATTGGCCGAGCCACACATGACCCATGACCCCAAGTCCTGAACACTACCGACTGAGCTACCGGGGCTCGGCGAAATTGACTTTGAAAGGGTAGTAAACATGTTTTCAGAAGGGTTTTCCTTCAGGGTTGTTAAAACTCATGACTGTGTGGTAAAGAGCTAATAAGAGTACAGAAGCAATTTCATTGAAATATATCCCCCGCCGAAAAATTTACTTGACCGCGTAATTTAAAATCGCTTCCAGTCGGCCATTTTTCATCGAATCAAAAAAAAAAAAAAAAAAAAAAAAAAGAGTATCGGCAGAATGGGTTATTGTACACATGTATAAAGTTTCACGAAATTCTGTCCTATGGTATTGGAGATATTCTCCCGGACGGACACACGGATGGATGGAAGGACGGACAGACAGAAGGACAATGCTAAATCTATATCCCTCCGCCTTCAGCTGGGGATAAAAAGAAAACTGGTTCAATAAACAACATCCAGTAGTACAGAATTCTGAAATGAGAATATTTATCAAAGCTCTCAGAAAAGATTAAAACTCAGTGAAAAACCAATTTGAATTCTGAAGACAATTGAAACAAGTTTTGCCATTTCAGTCACAAAGACAATATCAACAGTTGTACAGATAACACTTTACCAAACAATTATGCTTTTAAACATCCCTGAGGAAGAATGCTTTTGAAAAACTGTGGAAAAGGGAGAAAATTCTAGTAACCAGCATTTCCTCCTTTTCAAACATTGTTTTCTCATCTTTCAAAAACAAATTCCATTTTTTGATTGACAGGGTTAACAGCTGTACATAGATTCAATATGACAACAGCAAATTAACACTTTACCACACTATCCGGAATATTAACGACCCTGAAGAAAGAAGGCTTTTGAAAACAATGTGGGAAAAGGAGAAAATGCTGGTAACCAGCATTTTCTCCTTTTTCCCACAATGTTTTCTACCCTATCAAAGACAGAAATCATCATTTGACTTACATTTATCTGGTCCTCTGCACATGCTTTTCATTTGGTCGAGTCCAAATTTTCGTTGTGTGGTAAAGAGTTCAGGAAGGAGTTTGGCACACAAATATATATATGAAGCATGCCCTCAGATGAACAAACAGTTACCTCTGCTGCAGTCATGAAATCTTTTATTTTCTAGGATAAAATTACAACATTCAAAAGACAAAAAAATTAATGTACAAGTAAATTACATTGTCCAAATTGAAGGTAATGGGTAAAGTGACGTGTAAATTTGGACCAGTCTAAAATTTCGTCATGGGTTAAAGAGTTAACTCTTTACGAGGGCAAAAAAAATTCTAAACTTGTACAAAATGAAAGCACTTGCAGACGACAACGTAAACAAAAAACAAAAAATAAAGTTTGTCTATTGAGACAAGAAAACAATGTGGGAAAAGGAGAAAATGCTCCTTTGCCTACAAAATTTTTAAAAGCCTTCTTCCTCAATGTTGTTAAAAATCATGATTGGGTGCTAAAGTTAAATGGAGAAATTACTTGTTCCTGCCAATTCTCCATTTGCCTTAACCTTTTACCACACAATCCTGACTTTTAACGACCCTGAGAAAGAAGCCTTTTGAAAGCCAGCATTTTCTCCTTTTCCCACTATGTTTTCTATCCTTCCCAAAACAAATTTCAATCTTTCAGTAAAATTTATTTTGTCGTCTGCAACTGCTTTCAAATTGGATTAGTCGTACACCTTGTCATCTGGTAAAGGGTTAATGTCTTCAAGCATTTATCAGATCATATCAGATCAGATTGAGGGAAATAGGTTAGTCATTTATTCAAACAATACCTGTAACAAGTTCATAATGCGTTTTGCATGAAACGGAGAAACGCTTCTTGCATGCTTGAATCCCACACCTTTCAGATCATTCAACATAATTATGCCCCTAATCTGAGTTTCTTCTTCCTGTTTATGGTAATAGATAAATATAAAAATGGGTTGAAAAAGATATTGTATGCTCTTCTTCCATGACCAAAGTCAATGACATGAAAAACCTTGATAGAGATATATTTATTTAGTAATTTAAAAGGTACATGTTTTTCCTAAGCAATTGGGTATCCTGAAAAATATACCTTTTAAAAGATATTTCTGTAAATCAAAGAAAAACTCTACAACATGTCATCACAAGAATAACTTTTTACCACACAATCCTGACCTTTAATGACCCTGGTTACCAGCATTTTCTCCTTTTTTCACAATGTTTTCTATGCTATGAAAGACAAATTTCATTTTTTGATTAACATTTGTCGTCTGCAAATGTTTTCAATTTGGACATATCAAATATTTGGTCGTTTGGTAAAGAGTTAATAACCTTTACCAAAATGATCAAGTAAGAAAAATGATGGTTACCAGCACTTCTCCCTTTTCAATAATGATTTTTACCCTTTCACAGGGAAATCCCCACATTTAGCTACATCTAATTTGTCATCTGTAAATGCCTTCAAAATGAAAATTTAGGAATTCTGTTGTCTGGTAGAGAGTTAATTCTGAGGGTGCTGAATAAAAAAAGCCATCATGTTTAACCAGTTAGAACAATGGCAATATTTACTGTGACATCAAAGTTTGTATAAAATCAAACAACTTGGTCACCCATCCAAGCACTAACCACTATACATACTGCTTAACCCTTTACCAAACAATCCCAGCTTTTACCGACCCTAGGAAAAAAGGCTTTTTGAAAACATTGTGGTAAAAGGAGAAAATGCTGGTAACCACCATCTTCTCCTTTTCCCACAGTGATTTCTATTCTACCACAGACAAATTTCACCATTTGAGTAATATTTAACTTTTTGTCTGCAAATGCTTTCAACTGGGCCTGTCTAAAATTTGTCATTTGGTAAAGAGTTAACCATCATGGAGAGACATACACAACACAACATCGCTGTAAATGCTCGCTCTACAGCAAGGCTGGTTTAAACTGACTTGCAAATATTTGTCCTGACTTAAAATATATATATTTTTTATTTGGCACTCTCAGATCCAAAGCATAATACATGTATGCAAATACTACAGCATGCACATACTCAATATAAGACAGTTACACATCTAGAAAGACAACACAAACCTAAACTGTACGGGAGCTTGGATAACCTTAACACTTTAACAAACAACAAAATTTTGGAATTGTTTAAATTCAAAGCTTATAATTGCCGACAAGACATTAAATGTGCCTCAAATAGTAAAATTTGTTTTTAAAAAAAGTAGAAAACACTGTGGGAAGAGAAAATGCTGGTTAGCAGCATTTTCTCCTTTACCCACAATGTTTTCAAAAGTCTTCTTCACCTAATATTGAGTGTGTAAGTCCCATTTTGTCATTGCCATAAGGTAATTTCTAACTTAAGAAGCTGTCAATGAAGTTGATGGCAAAGAAAGGATACCAAAAAGGTAATTTGACAGACTTCAGGAAAAAAAGAGCAATGCTCCATGAAAAGGGAGCTTAATGCATCTGCAAAAAGTATCATCCTGGTCAGCCTGCGCAGTCCGTACAGGCTTACATGTGTCGAAACTTTTTGCATTTGGTCAATTTGCAGTGTGTCAAAGGTCCATTCTACCTCATAATTCAGCCATTTGATTGATAAAATAGATTTTAGGGATCAAGAACTATACATGATTCCACCTCATGATGTCCGCACAGGCTGACTTTGGTAGAAGCTTTTTGCTAGTGATCAATTTTCTGCATGTCGAAGGACCAGTTTACCTCATGATTCAGTTGACTGCTAGACAAAATGGATTTTAGGGATCAAGAACTATGTGATACCATGCTTGGTTTGATGCATCACAAAAGTGCTTTAAACCCCCTTTCGCCAGGGCATGCTCATTTGTTTGTGACTGGGACTCCTGAACATATATACATATAAACTATTACCTGCTGCAAAGATCCTTGACATGAGATAGTATTTTACAAAGACAATATACACACCTTCTTGAGAACAGAGACTATTACCTTTTACCAAATAATCCTGTGCTTTAATGACTTTCACAAGAAAGATGCTTGTAAACATTGTAGGAAAAAAAGTGCTGGATATCAGCATTTCATTCTTTTCCAACATTTTTTACTATATCAAAGACAAATTCAACAAGATGTCTGTTTGTAAAACAGTCATGCCCCCCTACTGCCACATTGATACAGGAAGTGGCACGGTTCATAAACTGATATCAAAAGAATTGATTGGGAAATATCAATGTCATCTTTTTGATTTATAGCCCACTTCAGTTGTTAAACGTGATAATCTGTCAACAGTTCGCATAATTATACACACCGCCATGTGTATACATACAAGATTGTAAACAGTCGCCGATACACAGACTGGGTTATCGATTTTCTTTTCGGCACGCGCGTTCGACTTCTGCTTTTTCCCAGTCAACTTCGATGCTTACTATGTCCCCGATAATATACGAATAAAATGTTGGAGCTACAAGTTTAGCCACATGATGATTTTTGAGACACTTTAATTTTTTTTGAGCAAATGGCTCAAGTGGCGAACGGCAGCGTGGGCCCTAAATCATCTGGTCACTGTGACCTTGACCTTTCACGGATTAACCTTAAAATCGATAGGGATCATCTACACTCCAAGATGAATATCTGTACAGAATTTGAAGGACCTAGGTCAATTCTGGGTCTAGTTATCATCTGGACAAGGTTAGGTCTAAGTATCATTAAGTTGAAGGCCACTGTGACCTTGACCTTTGATGGATTAATCTCAAAATCGATAGGGATCATCTGCACTCCGAGACGAATGTCTGTGCCAAATTTGACGAACCAAGGTCAATTCTGTCTCTAGTTATCATCCACACAAGGTTTGGTCTATATATCAACATGTTGACGGTCACTGTGACCTTGACCTTTGACCGATTGACCTCAAAATCAATAGGGATCATCTACACTCCGAGACGCATGTCTGTGCAAAATATGACAAACCTAGGTCAATTCTGTGTCTAGTTATCATCCGGACAAGGTTTGGTCTATATATCAACATGTTGACGGTCACTGTGACCTTGACCTTTGACCGATTGACCTCAAAATCAATAGGGATCATCTACACTGAGAGACGCATGTCTGTGCCAAATCTGACGAACCTAGGTCAATTCTGTGTCTAGTTGTCATCTGGACAAGGTTTGGTCTATATATCAACATGTTGACGGTCACTGTGACCTTGACCTTTGACCGATTGACCTCAAACTCAATAGGGATCATCTACACTCTGAGACGCATGTCTGTGCCAAATTTGACGAACCTAGGTCAATTCTGTCTCTAGTTATCATCCACACAAGGTTTGGTCTATATATCAACATGTTGACGGTCACTGTGACCTTGACCTTTGACCGATTGACCTCGAAATCAGTAGGGATCATCTACACTCCAAGGCGCATGTCTGTGCAAAATTTGACAAACCTAGGTCAATTCTGTGTCTAGTTACCATCCGGACAAGGTTTGGTCTATATATCAACATGTTGACGGTCACTGTGACCTTGACCTTTGACCGATTGACCTCAAAATCAATAGGGATTATCTACACTCCGAGACGCATGTCTGTGCCAAATTTGACAAACGTAGGTCAATTCTGTGTCTAGTTATCATCTGGACAAGGTTTGGTCTATATATCAACATGTTGACAGTCACTGTGACCTTGACCTTTGACCGATTGACCTCAAAATCAATAGGGATCATCTACACTCCAAGGCGCACATCTGTGCAAAATTTGACAAACGTAGGTCAATTCTGTGTCTAGTTATCATCCACACAAGGTTTGGTCTATATATCAACATGTTGACGGTCACTGTGACCTTGACCTTTGACCGATTGACCTCGAAATCAGTAGGGATCATCTACACTCCAAGGCGCATGTCTGTGCAAAATTTGACAAACCTAGGTCAATTCTGTGTCTAGTTATCATCCGGACAAGGTTTGGTCTATATATCAACATGTTGACGGTCACTGTGACCTTGACCTTTGACCGATTGACCTCAAAATCAATAGGGATCATCTACACTGAGAGACGCATGTCTGTGCCAAATTTGACAAACGTAGGTCAATTCTGTGTCTAGTTATCATCTGGACAAGGTTTGGTCTATATATCAACATGTTGACAGTCACTGTGACCTTGACCTTTGACCGATTGACCTCAAAATCAATAGGGATCATCTACACTCCAAGGCGCACATCTGTGCAAAATTTGACAAACGTAGGTCAATTCTGTGTCTAGTTATCATCCACACAAGGTTTGGTCTATATATCAACATGTTGACGGTCACTGTGACCTTGACCTTTGACTGATTGACCTCAAAATCAATAGGGATCATCTACACTGAGAGACGCATGTCTGTGCCAAATTTGACGAACCTAGGTCAATTCTGTCTCTAGTTATCATCCGGACAAGGTAAGGTGTACCGACCGACAGACGGACCGACCGACCGACATTAGCAAAGCAATATACCCCCACTTCGTTGAAGGGGGGCATAATAATGTCAGCCATTTTGTCGTCTGCCAATGCTTTCAATATTGACCAGTCTAAGATTTTTTCATTTGGTAAAAAGTTTACTTCTTTCCCAGTTCCACACAAACCTGACAGCAAGGGCCACATGAAATAGTGTGGGAAAAGGAGAAAATGCTGAAAACCACTGTTTTCTCCTTTAATACTTCCTACCCTTTTAAAGACAACTTCCATCATTTGACTTACATCTCATTTGTGTCATCTGCAAATGCTTTTGATTTGGACCAGTTTAAAATTTTGCCATTCATTAAGGCGTTAACCCTTTACAAAATAATAACACTTCAGACTTGTCCAATTTGAAAGCATTTGCAGACAACAAGTTACAGATGGCTGAAATGATGGCGCTTGTCTTTAATAGGGGAGAAAATATTGTGGGAAAAGGAGAAAATGCTGGTTACCAGCATTTTCTCCTTTTCACACAATTTTTTCAACAGGCTTCTTCCTCAGGCTCGTTAGATCTCAGGGTTTGTGTGGTATAGGGTTAAGGGACAAAAAATTTCAACAGTTACATGCTCTCACAATATCTTGACGACAGCAAACACACTGGTACCTGTAATAGACTTGAAATCTTTTTTGCATAAAAAGGCGAGACATTCTTGGCCTGGCTGAAACCCAGCCCTGCCATGTCTATAATCATAATAACTCCAGTAATCTGGGTCTCATCTTCCTACAAGATCAAAGTGCCTAGGTTATCAACAACAATAATCATGTCTTGTTTTAACTCTTTACCAAACAACAAAATTTTATACTTATCTAAATTAAGAGCATTTACAGCCGACTTACCAGATGAGCCACAAATGGAAGGGTTTGTCTATGATAGACCGGAAAGCATTTCCCAGCATTTTCTCCTTTTTCCACAACATTTCCAAAAGCCCTCTTCCTCAACGTCATTAATACTCCGGGTGAAGAATTTTTTCTCCTTTTCTGACAATGTTTTCAACAGTCCATTTCTTCAAGGTCATTAAAAGTTGCAATTGTGTGGTAAAGGGTTAACTAGTACTTTGTGCAAAAATCAATCCAAGCAGGAAAGGCTGCTTTTCCACAAAAACAAAACAAAATATATGTTTCAGCTGTGAGAGAAATAAATCCCGTTGCTATGACCTTATTACTATTTACCACACAATCCAAACTTTTAGTGACCTTGAGAAGAAATACTTTTGATAAAATAATTATTGTAAGAAAAGGAGAAAATATTGGTAACCAGTATTTTACCTCTTCCCACAATGTTTTCTATCCTATCAAAAATGAATTCCATCATTTGCACCACATTTAAATTGTCTTCTGCAAATGCTTCCAATTTGGTTGATTGATTGATTGTATGGTGTTTAACGCCGTTTTCAACATTATTTCATTTATATCGCGGCGGCCAGTGCACCTATCCATGCTTTCCTGGAGTCTCTTTTACCAGTACTCCGCACAATTTTCTTTCCAAGCCACTGGCTGCTTTCCCACATAATCATCGTCAAAACAATGGTCAGCGGTGGGAGAGGAATGAATCCTGTCGCAGTGACTATCATCAATCCTCGGAAAGACATTGGCCGAGCAAGGGGTTGTAGCCAGGGATCGAACCCTGGACCCCGTGTTCTCAAGTCCTGCACGCTACCGACTGAGGTACCGGGGCTCGGTGCTTCCAATTTGGACAAGTCTAATATTTTGTTGTCCAGTAAAGAGTTAAGTTGACAAAGACAAAACAAATGAGCTGTGCTCTGACGAAAGGGGGTTTAATGCATATCTTGTGATTTATGATACCAAGCAAGTTATCACACTATTATGGATCCATAGAATCCATTTTGTATAACAACCAACTTAATCATGAGGTACAGTAGTCCTTTTACATGTAGAGAATTGACCAACAGCAAGAAGTTTTCGCCCAGGTCAGCCTGCGCAGACTGCATAGGCTGACCTGTGTTGATATTATTTGCAGATATCTTGTCTCCTTTTCATAGAGCACAGCGTATTGATGTTTCAGTGGTGAGTGAGGAATAAATCCTTTTGCAATGACTTTTATCAATCCAGAGAGAAACTTTAAACTCATAATCCCTATATTATGAATCAAAGAGCTAACAGGGCTTATCCCTTATGTAAAAATATAAGATGGCCATCTTACCTCAACAAGTTTTGACAAGGTTAAAAAGTTGGTCTTGAATATATCATCCAGTGAGTACTGACACGGGTCCCATTTACCTATAAAATATCACGACGTTATTTTATATGCTTGGGGTACACTGCTAAATTCTATTGGTTGAGTACACTGCAGAATTAGTCTGTAGTTTTGACGAGGTAAGAGCCAAGTCCAAAATATATACTGGTTCTGCAAATCTGATTGAATTCTGTATTGCACCAAAGCATGTTAACTGACCTCTCTATCTGACAGTTACATTTTGACTGTAAAATAAACTACACATATATGGGCCATTTCATTAAAAAAATATTTGAATACAAAAAAGAGATCAATGATAGGGCATCCTAATGGGGATTCCTGTAACGTCGCCTTTCATCGCCGAAAAACGTACGGATTCGGCTAAGACTCGGGTAATCTGTAATCGATTGGCCGATAGATGCTGGTTCCCTGAATTGACTAAGGATTACCCGAGTCTTAGCTGAATCCATACTATGAAAGGCGATGTTACACGAATCCCATTAGGGTGCCCTATCCTTAAGAGAACAAGAGGGCCATGATGGCCCTGAAGTCACTCACCTGAGTCTTTTGACCAAACATGACCCATTTTCAATCTCTTTCGAGATATTATGACAAACATTCTATCAAGCTTTCATAATTATTGGACTGAAAATTTGGCCTCTAGCTTGTACACAAGCTTTTTCTAGAATTTCTCTCCGTGACCTACTTTTTAGCCAAACATAGCCCATTTTCCCAATGTAGATATTATCAAAACAAAGATTCTGACCACCTTTCATAAGTATTGGACAGAAAATGTGGCCTCTAGAGTGTACACAAGGTCTTTCCAAGATTTGACATGGGGACCTGGTTTTTTACCCAATGCGAACCATTTTCAATTTTATCATATTGATCATCAAGACAAACATTCCGACTAATTTTCCTAAGTACTCGACAGAAAATGATGTCTCTAAAGCTACAAAAGCTATTTTAAAGATTTGACCTGGTGACCTAGTTTTTGACCCCATGTGACCCATTTTCAAACTCATTCAAGGTATCATTATGAAAAACATTCTGACCAACTTTCGTGAGTACTTGACTGAAAATGCGGCCTCTAGAGGGTACACAAGGTTTTTGTATGATTTGAACAGTGACCTAGTTTTTGATCCGTCATGACCCACTTGCAAACTCGTCCAAGAAATCATCAAGACACACATTCTGATTAAGTTTCATGGGTATTGAACTGAAAATATGGCCTCTAGAGCATTCACAGAGTTCTTTTAGATTTGACCTAGTGACCTAGTTTCTGACCAAACATGACCCATTTTCAAAGTGGTATGAGATATCATCAAGACAAACATTCTGACTAACTTTCAAGTGTTTTGGACCAAAAATGTGGCCTCTAGAGCGTACACAAGGTTTTTCAAAGATTTGACCTAGTGACCTAGAGTTTTTGACCCGACATGAACCATTTTCAAACCCATCCAAGATATCATCAAGACAAACATTCTGATAAACTTTCAAGAGTTTTGGACTGAAAAAGTGGCCTCTAGAGCGTACACAAGGTTTTACTAAAATTTTACCTAGTGACCTAGTTTTTGATCTGACATGACCCATTTTCAAACTTGTCCGAGATATCATCAACACAAACATTCTGACCAACTTTCAAGAGCTTTGGACTGAAAATGTGGCCTCTACTGCGTACACAATGTTTTTCAAAGATTTGACCTAGTTTTTGGCCCAACATGAACCATTTCAAACTCGTCCGAGATGTCATCAACACAAACATTCTGACCAACTTTCAAGAGTTTTGGACTGAAAATGTGGCCTCTAGAGCGTACACAAGGTTTTTCGAAGATTTGACCTAGTGACCTAGTTTTTGACCTGACATGACCCGTTTTCGAACCCGTCCGAGATATCATCAAGACAAACATTCTGACCAAGTTTCATGAGTATCGGACTGAAAATGTAGTCTCTAGAGCATGCACAAGGTAAAAGTTGACGACACAACGACGGACACAGCACGATCACAAAAGCTCACCTTGAGCACTTCGTGCTCATGTGAGCTAATAATAAAGTTTTATAACAACTGGTTTACATAGACTACTCCTTCAAGCAAATATCGATATTCGGGACTCAATTGTTGTTTGAAAAACCCATATTCCTGGACTCTTGCCTCATTCTAAACAAGAGGGCCAAGATGGCCCTGGATCGCTTACCTGAATTTTTGAGAGAACCATAACCAACTTTTTTTAAAGTATTGAAATTTTGGAAACAAAATCAGTATTTTGCCAAGCAATTATAAAAAGGTCACCTGTAAAAAACATTTCAAAATCTGTCACCACCCCTACAATCATCACCACAGCCATGTTTTTGACGAATCAGAATTCTGCAAATAAATTTTAGGATAGGTCACCCAAAGACCTTATCTTGAATAAGAGCACATGCCCGATAGTGGCTAAAAATATTAAGTTGAACAAGAGCACCTCATGAGAGTGCCAATGATTGGCTGTTGGAACCTTGCTGGATAGTAAAATAAAATTCCAAACTGCAAAAGGGGCATAATTTGGACAAAACAATTTTGGAGCTAACTGCCCTTGTTGTATGGGTTGCTTTTTACTAGTGAACAATTATTCCGAGTTTTAAGTACATGTGTTGAGTGGAAGCTGAGATATAACAAAATGTCAAAGTTTTTGCACAACAACAACAACGCAGATGACGCCAACAAGGCTATGTCAATACCTCGATGTTTTCTTTGAAAACAGCTAAGCTAAATAAGGGGTATAATATAAGGATCATTTCTGTGAAATAACTTCAAATTCTGAATAGTGGTTTCAGAGAAGACAAAATTTTTAAGAATGTACTCAGACAGCAAATGGCTTCTACCCACCACAGCCATGTTTCTTTACAGATCAAAATTTCGCGAATAAATTTTCAAAAGGGGCACCTAAGGAACATTTCTGTGAAATTACTTCAAAATCTGACAAGTGGTTTAGGAGAAGAAGAATTTCAAAGAATTTCTTTAAGTCCATACAGTGCAAAGATGCCCATCCCCACCCAGGCCATGTTTTTCGATGGATCAAAATTACACAAACAAACTTTAACAAGGGTTACCCAAGGAACATATCCGTGAAATTATTTCAAAATCTGACCAGTGGTTTCAGAGGAGAAGATTATCAAAGATTTTCTTGGAAAATTCCATTTGGTTGCCATGGCAACCACAGTTTTTGATGAATCAAATTCTGTGAACAATTTTCAAAGGGGACGTCCCAAGGAACATTCCAGCCAAGTTTGGTCCAAATCGGCCAAGCGATTTAGGAGGAGATGTTTAAAGAATTGTTGATACCGCTGGATGCCAAGAGCCTCCCCCCTCCACAACGGCCATGTTTTGTAACGGATCAAAATTTCGCGAACGATTTTTAAAAAGGGTCACCCAAGGAACATATCTGTGAAATTATTTCAAAATCTGACCAGCGGTTTCAGAGTAGAAGATTTTTAAAGAATTTCTTGGAAAATTCCATTTGGTTGGCATGGCAACCACAGTTTTTGATGAAATCAAATTCTGTGAACAAGTTTTAAAGAGGACCTCCGAAGGAACATTCCAGCCCAGTTTGGTCCAAATCGGCCAAGCGGTGTAGGAGGAGAAGATGTTTAAAGAATTGCTGACACCGCTGGACGCCAAGAGCACCCCCCCCTCCATCACGGTCATGTTTTTCGACGGATCAAAATTTCACAATCAGTTTTTCAAAAGGGTCACCCAAGGAACACATAAGTGAAATTATTTCAAAATCTGACCAGCGGTTTCAGAGGAGAAGATTTTCAAAGAATTTCTTGGAAAATTCCATTTGGTTGCCATGGTAACCAGAGTTTTTGATGAAATCAAATTCTGTGAACAGATTTTAAAGAGGACCTCTCAAGGAACATTCCAGCCAAGTTTGGTCCAAATCGGCCAAGCGGTGTAGGAGGAGATGTTTAAAGAATTGTTGACACCGCTGAACGCCAAGAGCCCCCCCCTCCACCACAGCCATGTTTTTCGACGGATCAAAATTTCGTGAACAATTTTTGAAAAGGGTCACCCAAGGAACATATCTGTGAAATTATTTCAAAATCTGACCACCAGTTTCAGAGGAGAAGATTTTTATAGAATTGTTGACACCGCTGGATGCCAAGAGCACCTCCCCTTCCACAATGGCCATGTTTTTCGACGGATCAAAATTTCGCGAACAATTCTTGAAAAGCGTCACCCAAGGAACATATCTGTAAAATTATTTCAAAATCTGACCAGCAGTTTCAGAGGAGAAGATTTTTATAGAATTATTGACATCGCTGAACGCCAAGAGCCCCCCCCTCCACCACAGCCATGTTTTTCGACGGATCAAAATTTCGCGAACAGTTTTGAAAAGGGTCACCCAAGGAACATATCTGTGAAATTATTTCAAAATCTGACCACCAGTTTCAGAGGAGAAGATTTTTATAGAATTGTTGACACCGCTGGACGCCAAGAGCCCCTCCCCTTCCACAACGGCCATGTTTTTCGACAGATCAAAATTTCGCGAACAATTCTTGAAAAGCGTCATCCAAGGAACATATCTGTGAAATTATTTCAAAATCTGACCAGCGGTTTCAGAGAAGAAGATTTTCAAAGAATTTCTTGGTTAATTCCATTTTGTTGCCATGGCAACCAGAGTTTTTGATGAAATCAAATTCTGTGAACAGTTTTTAAAGAGGAGCTCCCAAGGAACATTCCAGCCAAGTTTGGTCTAAATCGGCCAAGCGGTGTAGGAGGAGAAGATGTTTAAAGAATTGTTGACACCGCTGGACGCCAAGAGCCTCCCCTCTCCACCACAGTCATGTTTTTTGACGGATCAAAATTTCGCAAACAGTTTTTGAAAAGGGTCACCCAAGGAACATATCTGTGAAATTATTTCAAAATATGACCAGCGGTTTCAGAGGAGAAGATTTTTAAAGAATTTCTTGGAAAATTCCATTTGGTTGCCATGGCAACCACAGTTTTTGATCAAATCAAATTCTGTGAACAAATTTTAAAAAGGACCTCCCAAGGGACATTCCAGCCAAGTTTGGTCCGAATCGGCCAAGCGGTGTAGGAGGAGAAGATGTTTAAAGAATTGTTGACACTGCTGGACGCCAAGAGCCCCCCCCCTCCACTATGGCCATGTTTTTCGACGGATCAAAATTTCGCGAGCACTTTTTGAAAAGGGTCACCCAAGGAACATATCTGTAAAATTATTTCAAAATCTGACCACCAGTTTCAGAGGAGAAGATTTTTATAGAATTGTTGACACCGATGGACGCCAATAGCCTCCCCCCTTCCACCACGGCCATGTTTTTGGACGGATCAAAATTTCGCGAACAGTTTTTGAAAAGGGTCACCCAAGGAACACATCTGTGAAATTATTTCAAAATCTGACCAGCGGTTTCAGAGGAGAAGATTTTTAAAGAATTTCTTGGAAAATTCCATTTGGTTGCCATGGCAACCACAGTTTTTGAAGAAATCAAATTCTGTGAACAAGTTTTAAAGAGGAGCTCCCAAGGAACATTCCAGCCAAGTTTGGTCCAAATCGGCCAAGCGGTGTAGGAGGAGAAGATGTTTAAAGAATTGTTGACACCGCTGGACGCCAAGAGCCTCCCCCCTCCACAACGGCCATGTTTTTCGACAGATCAAAATTTCGCAAACAATTTTTGAAAAGGGTCACCCAAGGAACATATCTGTGAAATTATTTCAAAATCTGACCACCAGTTTCAGAGGAGAAGATTTGTATAGAATTGTTGACACCGATGGACGCCAAGAGCCCCCCCCTTCCACCACGGCCATGTTTTTGGACGGATCAAAATTTTGCGAACAAGTTTTGAATAGGGTCACCCAAGGAACACATCTGTGAAATTATTTCAAAATCTGACCAGCTGGTTCAGAGGAGAAGATTTTCAAAGAATTTCTTGGAAAATTCCATTTGGTTGCCATGGCAACCACAGTTTTTGATGAAATCAAATTTTGTGAACCACTTTTAAAGAGGACCTCCCAAGGAACATTCCAGCCAAGTTTGGTCCAAATCGGCGAAGCGGTGTAGGAGGAGGAGATGTTTAAAGAATTGTTAACACTGCTGGACGCCAAGAGCCTCCCCCCTCCACCACGACCATGTTTTTCGACGGATCAAAATTTCGCGAACACTTTTTGAAAAGGGTCACCCAAGGAACATATCTGTGAAATTATTTCAAAATCTGACCACCGGTTTCAGAGGAGAAGATTTTTATAGAATTGTTGACACCGCAGGACGCCAAGAGCCCCCCCCCCCCTTCCACGACGGCCATGTTTTTGGACGGATCAAAATTTCGCGACCAAGTTTTGACAAGGGTCACCCAAGGAACATATCTGTGAAATTATTTCAAAATCTGACCACCAGTTTCAGAGGAGAATATTTTTATAGAATTGTTGACACCGCTAGACGCCGAGAGCCCCTCCCCTTCCACAACGGCCATGTTTTTCGACGGATCAAAATTTCGCGAACAATTCTTGAAAAGTGTCATCCAAGGAACATATCTGTGAAATTATTTCAAAATCTGACCAGCGGTTTCAGAGAAGAAGATCTTTAAAGAATTTCTTGGTTAATTCCATTTCGTTGCCATGGCAACCAGAGTTTTTGAAGAAATCAAATTCTGTGAACACTTTTTAAAGAGGAGCTCCCAAGGAACATTCCAGCCAAGTTTGGTCCAAATCGGCCAAGCGATGTAGGAGGAGGAGATGTTTAAAGAACTGTTAACACTGCTGGATGCCAAGAGCCTCCCCCCTCCACCACGACCATGTTTTTCGACGAATCAAAATTTTGCGAACACTTTTCGACAACGGTCACCCAAGGAACATATCTGTGAAATTATTTCAAAATGTGACCACCAGTTTCAGAGGAGAAGATTTTTATAGAATTGTTGACACTGCTGGACGCCAAGAGCCTCCCCCCTCCATCACAACCATGTTTTTCGACGGATCAAAATTTCGCGAACACTTTTTGACAAGGGTCACCCAAGGAACATATCTGTGAAATTATTTCAAAATCTGACCAGCGGTTTCAGAGGAGAAGATTTTTATAGAATTGTTGACACCGCTGGAAACCAAGAGCACCCCCTCCCCTTCACAACGGCCATGTTTTTCGACGGATAAAAATTTCGCGACCAAGCTTTGAAAAGGGTCACCCAAGGAACATATCTGTGAAATTATTTCAAAATCTGACCACCAGTTTCAGAGGAGAAGATTTTTATAGAATTGTTGACACCGCTGGACGCCAAGAGCAGCCCCCCCCTCCACAACGGCCATGTTTTTCGACGGATCAAAATTTCGCGACCAAGTTTTGAAAAGGGTCACCCAAGGAACACATCTGTGAAATTATTTCAAAATCTGACCAGCGGTTTCAGAGAAGAAGATTTTTAAAGAATTTCTTGGTTAATTCCATTTCGTTGCCATGGCAACCAGAGTTTTTGATGAAATCAAATTCTGTGAACAGTTTTTAAAGAGGAGCTCCCAAGGAACATTCCAGCCAAGTTTGGTCCAAATCGGCCAAGCAGTGTAGGAGGAGATGATGTTTAAAGAATTGTTAACACTGCTGGACGCCAAGAGCCTCCCCCCTCCACCACGACCATGTTTTTCGACAGATCAAAATTTCGTGAACAGTTTTTGAAAAGGGTCACCCAAGGAACATATCTGTGAAATTATTTCAAAATCTGACCAGCGGTTTCAGAGGAGAAGAATTTTATAGAATTGTTGACACCGCTTAATGCCAAGAGCACCCCCCCCTTCACAACGGCCATGGTTTCGACAGATCAAAATTTCGCGACCAAGTTTTGAAAAGGGTCACCCAAGGAACATATCTGTGAAATTATTTCAAAATCTGACTACCAGTTTCAGAGGAGAAGATTTTTATAGAATTGTTGACACCGCTGGACGCCAAGATCCCCTCCCCTTCCACAACGGCCATGTTTTTCGACGGATCAAAATTTCGCGCACAATTCTTGAAAAGCGTCATCCAAGGAACATATCTGTGAAATTATTTCAAAATCTGACCAGCGGTTTCAGAGAAGAAGATTTTTAAAGAATTTCTTGGTTAATTCCATTTCGTTGCCATGGCAACCAGAGTTTTTGATGAAATCAAATTCTGTGAACAATTTTTAAAGAGGAGCTCCCAAGGAACATTCCAGCCAAGTTTGGTCCAAATCGGCCAAGTGGTGTAGGAGTAGAAGATGTTTAAAGAATTGTTGACACCGCTGGACGCCAAGAGCCTCCCCCCCTCCACCACGGCCATGTTTTTCGAGGGATCAAAATTTCGTGAACAATTTTTGAAAAGGGTCACCCAAGGAACATATCTGTGAAATTATTTCAAAATATGACCAGCGGTTTCAGAGGAGAAGATTTTTAAAGAATTTCTTGGAAAATTCCATTTGGTTGGCATGGCAACCACAGTTTTTAATGAAATCAAATTCTGTGAACAATTTTTAAAGAGGACTTCCCAAGGAACATTCCAGCCAAGTTTGGTCCGAATCGGCCAAGCGGTGTAGGAGGAGGAGATGTTTAAAGAATTGTTGACACCGCTGGACGCGAAGAGCCCCCCCCCCCTCCACAATGGCCATGTTTTTCGACGGATCAAAATTTCATGAACACTTTTTGAAAAGGGTCACCCAAGGAACATATCTGTAAAATTATTTCAAAATCTGACCAGCGGTTTCAGAGGAGAAGATTTTTATAGAATTGTTGACACCGATGGACGCCAAGAGCCTCCCCCCTTCCACCACGGCCATGTTTGTAGACGGATCAAAATTTTGCGAACAATTTTTGAATAGGGTCACCCAAGGAACACATCTGTGAAATTACTTCAAAATCTGACCAGCTGTTTCAGAGGAGAAGATTTTCAAAGAATTTCTTGGAAAATTCCATTTGGTTGCCATGGCAACCAGTTTTTGATGAAATCAAATTTTGTGAACCACTTTTAAAGAGGACCTCCCAAGGAACATTCCAGCCAAGTTTGGTCCAAATCGGCGAAGCGGTGTAGGAGGAGGAGATGTTTAAAGAATTGTTAACACTGCTGGACGCCAAGAGCCTCCCCCCTCCACCACGACCATGTTTTTCGACGGATCAAAATTTCGCGAACACTTTTCGACAAGGGTCACCCAAGGAACATATCTGTGAAATTATTTCAAAATCTGACCAGCGGTTTCAGAGGAGAAGATTTTTATAGAATTGTTGACACCACTGGACGCCAAGAGCACCCCCCCTCCACAACGGCCATGTTTTTCGACGGATTAAAATTTCGCGACCAAGTTTTGAAAAGGGTCACCCAAGGAACATATCTGTGAAATTATTTCAAAATCTGACCACCAGTTTCAGAGGAGAAGATTTTTATAGAATTGTTGACACCGCTGGACGCCGAGAGCCCCTCCCCTTCCACAACGGCCATGTTTTTCGACGGATCAAAATTTCGCGCACAATTCTTGAAAAGCGTCATCCAAGGAACATATCTGTGAAATTATTTCAAAATCTGACCAGCGGTTTCAGAGAAGAAGATTTTTAAAGAATTTCTTGGTTAATTCCATTTCGTTGCCATGGCAACCAGAGTTTTTGATGAAATCAAATTCTGTGAACAGTTTTTAAAGAGGAGCTCCCAAGGAACATTCCAGCCAAGTTTGGTCCAAATCGGCCAAGCGGTGTAGGAGGAGATGATGTTTAAAGAATTGTTGACACCGTTGGACACCAAGAGCCTCCCCCCCTCCACCACAGCCATGTTTTTCGACGGATCAAAATTTCGTGAACAATTTTTGAAAAGGGTCACCCAAGGAACATATCTGTGAAATTATTTCAAAATATGACCAGCGGTTTCAGAGAAGAAGATTTTTAAAGAATTTCTTGGAAAATTCCGTTTGGTTGCCATGGTAACCAGAGTTTTTGATGAAATCAAATTCTGTGAACAAGTTTTAAAGAGGACCTCCCAAGGAACATTCCAGCCAAGTTTGGTCCAAATCGGCCAAGCAGTGTAGGAGGGGAAGATGTTTAAAGAATTGTTGACACCGCTGGACGCCAAGAGCCTCCCCCCTCCACCACGGCCATGTTTTTCGACAGATCAAAATTTCGCGAACAAGTTTTGAAAAGGGTTACCCAAGGAACATATCTGTGAAATTATTTCAAAATCTGACTACCAGTTTCAGAGGAGAAGATGTTTAAAGAATTGTTGACACCGATGGACGCCAATAGCCCCCCCCTTCCACCACGGCCATGTTTTTGGACGGATCAAAATTTTGTGAACAAGTTTTGAAAAGGGTCACCCTAGGAACATATCTGTGAAATTATTTCAAAATCTGACCAGCGGTTTCAGAGAAGAAGATTTTTAAAGAATTTCTTGGTTAATTCCATTTCGTTGCCATGGCAACCAGAGTTTTTGATGAAATCAAATTCTGTGAACAGTTTTTAAAGAGGAGCTCCCAAGGAACATTCCAGCCAAGTTTGGTCCAAATCGGCCAAGCGGTGTAGGAGGAGAAGATGTTTAAAGAATTGTTGACACCGCTGAACGCCAAGAGCCTCCCCCCCTGCACCACGGCCATGTTTTTCGACGTATCAAAATTTCGTGAACAATTTTTGAAAAGGGTCACCCAAGGAACATATCTGTGAAATTATTTCAAAATATGACCAGCGGTTTCAGAGGAGAAGATTTTTAAAGAATTTCTTGGAAAATTCTATTTGGTTGCCATGGCAACCACAGTTTTTGATGAAATCAAATTCTGTGAACAGTTTTTAAAGAGGACCTCCCAAGGAACATTCCAGCCAAGTTTGGTCCGAATCGGCCAAGCGGTGTAGGAGGAGGAGATGTTGAAAGAATTGTTGACACCGCTGGACGCACCAAGAGCCCCCCCCCTCCACAACGGCCATGTTTTTCGACGGATCAAAATTTCACAAACACTTTTTGAAAAGGGTCACCCAAGGAACATATCTGTAAAATTATTTCAAAATCTGACCACCAGTTTCAGAGGAGAAGATTTTTATAGAATTGTTGACACCGATGGACACCAAGAGCCTCCCCCCTTCCACCACGGCCATGTTTGTAGACGGATCAAAATTTTGCGAACAATTTTTGAATAGGGTCACCCAAGGAACACATCTGTGAAATTATTTCAAAATCTGACCAGCTGTTTCAGAGGAGAAGATTTTCAAACAATTTCTTGGAAAATTCCATTCGGTTGCCATGGCAACCAGAGTTTTTGATGAAATCAAATTTTGTGAACCACTTTTAAAGAGGACCTCCCAAGGAACATTCCAGCCAAGTTTGGTCCAAATCGGCCAAGCGGTGTAGGAGGAGGAGATGTTTAAAGAATTGTTAACACTGCTGGACGCCAAGAGCCTCCCCCCTCCACCACGACCATGTTTTTCGACGGATCAAAATTTCGCGAACACTTTTCGACAAGGGTCACCCAAGGAACATATCTGTGAAATTATTTCAAAATCTGACCAGCGGTTTCAGAGGAGAAGATTTTTATAGAATTGTTGACACCGCTGGACGCCAAGAGCACCCCCCCTCCACAACGGCCATGTTTTTCGACGGATCAAAATTTCGCGACCAAGTTTTGAAAAGGGTCACCCAAGGAACATATCTGTGAAATTATTTCAAAATCTGACCACCGGTTTCAGAGGACAAGATTTTTATAGAATTGTTGACACCGCTGGACGCCGAGAGCCCCTCCCCTTCCACAACGGCCATGTTTTTCGACGGATCAAAATTTCGCGCACAATTCTTGAAAAGCGTCATCCAAGGAACATATCTGTGAAATTATTTCAAAATCTGACCAGCGGTTTCAGAGAAGAAGATTTTTAAAGAATTTCTTGGTTAATTCCATTTCGTTGCCATGGCAACCAGAGTTTTTGATGAAATCAAATTCTGTGAACAGTTTTTAAAGAGGAGCTCCCAAGGAACATTCCAGCCAAGTTTGGTCCAAATCGGCCAAGCGGTGTAGGAGAAGAAGATGTTTAAAGAATTGTTGACACCGTTGGACGCCAGGAGCCTCCCCCCCTCCACCACGGCCATGTTTTTCGACGGATCAAAATTTCGTGAACAATTTTTGAAAAGGGTCACCCAAGGAACATATCTGTGAAATTATTTCAAAATATGACCAGCGGTTTCAGAGGAGAAGATTTTTAAAGAATTTCTTGGAAAATTCCGTTTGGTTGCCATGGCAACCACAGTTTTTGATGAAATCAAATTCTGTGAACAAGTTTTAAAGAGCACCTCCCAAGGAACATTCCAGCCAAGTTTGGTCCGAATCGGCCAAGTGGTGTAGGAGGAGAAGATGTTTAAAGAATTGTTGACACCGCTGGACGCCAAGAGCCCCCTCCCTCCACAACGGCCATGTTTTTCGACGGATCAAAATTTCGCGAACACTTTTTGAAAAGGGTCACCCAAGGAACATATCTGTAAAATTATTTCAAAATCTGACCACCAGTTTCAGAGGAGAAGATTTTTATAGAATTGTTGACACCGATGGACGCCAAGAGCCTCCCCCCTTCCACCATGGCCATGTTTGTAGACGGATCAAAATTTTGCGAACAATTTTTGAAAAGGGTCACCCAAGGAACACATCTGTGAAATTATTTCAAAATCTGACCAGCGGTTTCAGAGGAGAAGATTTTCAAAGAATTTCGTGGAAAATTCCATTTGGTTGCCATGGCAACCACAGTTTTTGATGAAATCAAATTCTGTGAACAAGTTTTAAAGAGGACCTCCCAAGGAACATTCCAGCCAAGTTTGGTCCAAATCGGCCAAGCAGTGTAGGAGGAGATGTTTAAAGAATTGTTGACACCGCTGGACGCCAAGAGCCTCCCCCCTCCACCACGGCCATGTTTTTCGACAGATCAAAATTTCGCGAACAAGTTTTGAAAAGGGTCACCCAAGGAACATATCTGTGAAATTATTTCAAAATCTGACCACCAGTTTCAGAGGAGAAGATGTTTAAAGAATTGTTGACACCAATGGACGCCAAGAGTCCCCCCCTTCCACCACAGCCATGTTTTTGGACGGATCAAAATTTTGCGAACAATTTTTGAAAAGGGTCACCCAAGGAACACATCTGTGAAATTATTTCAAAATATGACCAGCGGTTTCAGAGAAGAAGATTTTCAAAGAATTTCTTGGAAAATTCCATTTGGTTGCCATGGCAACCAGAGTTTTTGATGAAATCAAATTTTGTGAACAACTTTTAAAGAGGACCTCCCAAGAAACATTCCAGCCAAGTTTGGTCCAAATCGGCCAAGTGGTGTAGGAGGAGAAGATGTTTAAAGAATTGTTAACACCGCTGGACGCCAAGAGCCTCATCCCTCCACCACAACCATGTTTTTCAACAGATCAAAATTTCGCGAACACTTTTTGACAAGGGTCACCCAAGGAACATGTCTGTGAAATTATTTCAAAATCTGACCTGCGGTTTCAGAGGAGAAAATTTTTATAGAATTGTTGACACCGCTGGACGCCAAGAGCACCCCCCCCTCCACAACGGCCATGTTTTTCGACGGATAAAAATTTCGCGACCAAGTTTTTAAAAGGGTCACCCAAGGAACATATCTGTGAAATTATTTCAAAATCTGACTACCAGTTTCAGAGGAGAAGATTTTTATAGAATTGTTGACACCGCTGGACGCCAAGATCCCCTCCCCTTCCACAACGGCCATGTTTTTTGACGGATCAAAATTTCGCGCACAATTCTTGAAAAGCATCATCCAAGGAACATATCTGTGAAATTATTTAAAAATCTGACCAGCGGTTTCAGAGAAGAAGATTTTTAAAGAATTTCTTGGTTAATTCCATTTCGTTGCCATGGCAACCGGAGTTTTTGATGAAATCAAATTCTGTGAACAATTTTTAAAGAGGACCTCCCAAGGAACATTCCAGCCAAGTTTGGTCCAAATCGGCCAAGCGGTGTAGGAGGAGAAGATGTTTAAAGAATTGTTGACACTGCTGGACGCCAAGAGCCTCCCCCCCTCCACCACGGCCATGTTTTTCGACGGATCAAAATTTCGTGAACAATTTTTGAAAAGGGTCACCCAAGGAACATATCTGTGAAATTATTTCAAAATCTGACCACCAGTTTCAGAGGAGAAGATTTTTATAGAATTGTTGACACCGATGGACGCCAAGAGCACCCCCCCCCTCCACAACGGCCATGTTTTTGGACGGATCAAAATTTCGCGAACAATTTTTGAAAAGGGTCACCCAAGGAACACATCTGTGAAATTATTTCAAAATATGACCAGCGGTTTCAGAGGAGAAGATTTATAAAGAATTTCTTGGAAAATTCCATTTGGTTGCCATGGCAACCACAGTTTTTGATGAAATCAAATTTTGTGAACAACTTTTAAAGAGGACCTCCCAAGAAACATTCCAGACAAGTTTGGTCCAAATCGGCCAAGTGGTGTAGGAGGAGAAGATGTTTAAAGAATTGTTAACACCGCTGGACGCCAAGAGCCTCCCCCCTCCACCACAACCATGTTTTTCAACGGATCAAAATTTCGCGAACACTTTTTGACAAGGGTCACCCAAGGAACATGTCTGTGAAATTATTTCAAAATCTGACCTGCGGTTTCAGAGGAGAAAATTTTTATAGAATTGTTGACACCGCTGGACGCCAAGAGCACCCCACCCCCCCTCCACAACGGCCATGTTTTTCGACGGATAAAAATTTCGCGACCAAGTTTTTAAAAGGGTCACCCAAGGAACATATCTGTGAAATTATTTCAAAATCTGACTACCAGTTTCAGAGGAGAAGATTTTTATAGAATTGTTGACACCGCTGGACGCCAAGATCCCCTCCCCTTCCACAACGGCCATGTTTTTCGACGGATCAAAATTTCGCGCACAATTCTTGAAAAGCGTCATCCAAGGAACATATCTGTGAAATTATTTAAAAATCTGACCAGCGGTTTCAGAGAAGAAGATTTTTAAAGAATTTCTTGGTTAATTCCATTTCGTTGCCATGGCAACCGGAGTTTTTGATGAAATCAAATTCTGTGAACAATTTTTAAAGAGGACCTCCCAAGGAACATTCCAGCCAAGTTTGGTCCAAATCGGCCAAGCGGTGTAGGAGGAGAAGATGTTTAAAGAATTGTTGACACCGCTGGACGCCAAGAGCCTCCCCCCCTCCACCACGGCCATGTTTTTCGACGGATCAAAATTTCGTGAACAATTTTTGAAAAGGGTCACCCAAGGAACATATCTGTGAAATTATTTCAAAATCTGACCACCAGTTTCAGAGGAGAAGATTTTTATAGAATTGTTGACACCGATGGACGCCAAGAGCACCCCCCCCTCCACAACGGCCATGTTTTTGGACGGATCAAAATTTCGCGAACAATTTTTGAAAAGGGTCACCCAAGGAACACATCTGTGAAATTATTTCAAAATATGACCAGCGGTTTCAGAGGAGAAGATTTATAAAGAATTTCTTGGAAAATTCCATTTGGTTGCCATGGCAACCACAGTTTTTGATGAAATCAAATTCTGTGAACAAGTTTTAAAGAGGACCTCCCAAGGAACATTCCAGCCAAGTTTGGTCCAAATCGGCCAAGCAGTGTAGGAGGAGGAGCTGTTTTAAGAATTGTTGACACCGCTGGACGCCAAGAGCCTCACCTCTCCACCACGGCCATGTTTTTCAACGGATCAAAATTTCGCGAACAATTTTTGAAAAGGGTCACCCAAGGAACATATCTGTGAAATTATTTCAAAATCTGACCACCAGTTTCAGAGAAGAAGATTTTTATAGAATTGTTGACACCGATGGACGCCAAGAGCCCCCCCCTTCCACCACGGCCATGTTTTCAAGACAAACATTCTGAACAATTTTCAGGAGTTTTGGACTGAAAATGTAGCCTCTATAGCGTACACAGGGATTTTCTAAGATTTGACCTAGTGACCTAATTTTTGACCCGACATGACCCATTTTCGAACTCGTCCGAGATATCATTGAGATAAACATTCTGACCAAGTTTCACTAGTATCAGACTGAAAATGTGGCCTCTAGAGCGTACACAAGGTAAAAGTTGATGACACACGACGGATGCTGGACACAGCACGATCACAAAAGCTCACCTGGAGCACTTCGTGCTCAGGTGAGCTAAAAATCCATATCTGGGACTCTGTAGAGTCCAATATATATTCAAATATTGCCTTGAAGTTTGTCATCTGCAACTTTTTAACCCTTTACCTTCAACTCATCCATATAAAAGGAATTTAAAAACTCTGATTCAAATGTTTTTCAAATGATAGTACATGCACTTGTCTTTGAATAGACTGACAACACTGTGAGAAAGGGAGAAAATGCTGAGTACCAGCATTTTCTCCTTTTTCCCACAATGTTGTCAAAAAGCCATCTTTCTCAAGATTGTTGAAACTTGGGACTGTGTGTTACAGGGTTCAAGGGAGTCACATCTTTCTTGGATAATCTAATCAACCATTTTAAGCGTGAATGGAGATAGAGAGACTAGTTTTCAGTGAAAAGAAATTTTATTATTTGTTGTATACTTCTTTGCAATTGATATGTATTTATTAGATGCCTCACAAATATCATAATTGGAATTACATTGGTGTAAAATGTGCATCATCCTAATCCATTTTCTATATAAATGTATATTTCTGTATTGCATGAAAGTCCCTTACCAGCAATGACTTGCATGTCTTTGAAGCATATCTTTATAATTATCCTTACTGAAACATATCTTTTTCAAAACAACTACCCTTTTTTCATTTGTTAACTCTTTATCAGATGACAAAATTTTATACATGTCTAAATTGAAAGCCTTCACAGACAACTTATTTCATGTACTGTAATCCAGATGTGAGATTTGTCTTTGACAGGGTAGAAAACATGATAACCAACATTTTCTGCTTTTCCCATAAAGATTTTGAAAGCCTTTTTCATCAGATATAGTCGATCAAACTCAGCATTCTGTGGTAATGGATTTATTTCTGACAGTCCCAACTCTTTTGTCTTGTAGCTGAACATTTTCTGCAAACATTGGATCAACTCTTGAAACACTTCTGTTAATTTAAC
The DNA here is from genome assembly GCA_946811185.2 of Hippopus hippopus. Classification (NCBI taxonomy): domain Eukaryota; kingdom Metazoa; phylum Mollusca; class Bivalvia; order Cardiida; family Cardiidae; genus Hippopus; species Hippopus hippopus. Next base: position 15,519,965 of record OX328113.1, on the reverse strand, counting down.
AGAGGATGTAGATATAAAAATCAGACTGCAAAGACTGTATGTCTGATTTCAGATCTACACTGTCAAAAAATATGCGAATTTCCTACCAAAAATTTCTTGAAAAAGCAACATATTATTCTTTTTCCCTTGACAAGTTAACTCTTTACCAGACAACGAAATTTTAGCCATGCCAAATTGAAAGCATTTGCAGACGAAAAATTAAATACTACTTAAAATATGACGGATGCCGCTGAAAGGGTAGAAACATTGTGGAAAAAGAAGAAAATACTGGTAACCAGCATTTTCTCCTTTTCTAACAAAGTTTTCAAAAGGCTTCTCCCTCATGGTCGTCCGGTTTATGAGGAAAAGGGTTGATATTAATTAACCTTTCACTATACAATCTCGAGTTTTAATGACCCTGAGAAAGAAGCCATTTGAAAACGTAGTGGCTTCAAAGACAACGTTCATTGTTTGAGCCACATTTCATTTCTCATCTGCAATTGATTTCAGTTTAGAAAAGTCTCAAATTTTGTTGTGTGGTAAATAGCTAATTGATTAATTGGCCCTTACCAGGTCTGAATACAATCACTCTTCTTCCAAGTTTGTCTCTGTGAGGTAAAACACCTGTTATACCCGCATCCAGAACATGTTTTACAGCTGATGGACGAAGGTTGGAAAACAGTTTCTTGTTTTTGGGGTCTTTTTTCATTTGAAAATGTCTTACAATCAAATTGAATGCTCTGTCGTAGTCAAACTTTTTGGCACGTAAGTATCTAAGTAAATAAGCATCATCTGTTCGAATTTGTAGATCTGAAAAACAATCAATACAAAGAAGGTAATTATTTTGTCAAAAGAGAAACTTGTGTTATCATGTATACATGTTAAATCTTTGCTACACAACAAAAATGTAGACTTGTCCAAATAAAAGCCATCTGCAGGCAACAAATTAACCCATTACCACACAATCCCTACTTTTGACGACCCTGAGAAAGAAGCCTTTAGAAAACATTGTGGGAAAAGGAGAAAATGCTGGTAACCAGCATTTTCTCCTTTTCCCACAATGTTTTCTACCATTCACAAAACAAATTTCAAATTTTCAGTCACTTTTATTTTGTCGTCTGCAAATGCTTTCGATTTGGACAAACCTAAAATTTTGTCGTTTGGTAATGACTTAAATGTGGCTAAAATGATTGAATTTGTCCTTGATAAGGTAGAAAACATTGTGGGAAAAGGAGAAAATGCTGGTTATCAGCATTTTCTTCTTTTCCCACATTGTTTTCAAAAGGCTTCTTTCCCAGGGTTGCAAAAACTCAGTATTGTGTAATAATGGATTAACTCCTGAAAACGCAACAAAAATGTGGACTAGTCCAAACTGAATGCATTTGCAGATGACAATGGTTAAAATCTAAACACAATGGAAATTTTATAGCTAATATGACCAAAGCTCTCTCTCAAAGAGGAAAATATCAGCTGGATATGAGTGAAGACAAATACATGTGAGTCATGCTATGTGAAAAGGGGATTTAATGCATCTCTGTGATGCCTAATACAAGGCAATTCATCATATAACTATGGATCCCTAAAATCCATTTGTTTAACAAACAACTGAATCCTGAGGTAGAATGGTCCTAGGACATTAAAAACAATTGACCAATACCAAAAAGATTTGACCCATACCAGCCTGCGCTGACTGCAGTCAGACATAGGTCAATACTTTTTGCAGTTGTATTGAGCCCCCTTTCCAGAAAGTATGGCTCGTATATATCTAATATTCAATAATTTGTAAAAGTACCTCACTGAGTTTCTTTCCAGATTGGGAATAATCATAGTGAAACCTTTTGACTACCACATCAAATATGATACATGTAGTACTGATGTAAAAAAAAATGTAATCATACATTACTGTATTGGTATTATTTACATCTCGAGGTAATATTACTGTATGTGCATGATAGAAGGCTAGAGGAGATCATACTACACAGTAAAATGTATCTTGAAACCTTTCAGGAACAGTAATAACTAGTAGATAATTCTATTTATAAATGACCCTAACAGGGAAGGCCTCTGAAAAACTTTGTGGGAAAAAGAGGAAAATGCTGATAGCCAGCATTTCCACCTTTCTCCACAATGTTTTGTGCCATTACTAGATAAATTCTATCATTCCAGCTACATTTTTCATCTGCAAGTTTTCAATATGTACAAGTTTAAAGTATCATTGTCCCTAAAAAGTTAACCCTTCACCACACAATCCTGAATTTTAACCACCCTGATGAAGAAGCATTTTAAAAACCTTGTGGGGAAAGGAGAAAATGCTGTCTATCAGCATTTTCTCCTTTTCCCACAAGGTTTTCTATCCCATCAAAGACAATTCCCATCACTTGAGTAACATTTAAATCATTATCTGCAAATGCTTTCAATTTGGATGAGTCTAAGATTTTATCATTTCCAAGGCAAAAGAGTTAACTCTTTACCACACAATCCCGAGTTTTAACGACCCCGAGAAAGAAGGCTTTTGAAAACATTGTGGTAAAAGGAGAAAATGCTGGTTACCAGCATTTTCTCCTTTTCCCACAATGTTTTCTACCCTTTCCAAACCAAATTTCAATTGTTCAGTCACATTTATTTTGTCGTCTGCAGATGCTTTCAATTTGGACCAGTCTATAATTTTGTCGTTTGGTAAAGAGTTAAATACCCTGTAAATGATAAAGCCATCTGAAACTTTACCAGTATAACTCTGTTTACAACAGATGTTAATATATCACCTTTTCGTTTATTAATCATGTCACGTAAAGCCTGGATGTCCCTGCTTCTCCATTCTGGTTTCTCATTCAGTTCTTCCTGAGCTTGTTGTATCAGTTCATCACTCAGTGTACAAACATACTCGGATGGCTTGTCATTTATATTTGTTGCCATAACCAATGACTTGTTTCTTTTGTTTTGTTATCTGTGACTGCTCATCAAACTCTGAAAATAATAATTTTCACTGTTGTGTACATTCTTACTGTTGTGTTATTTCCATACAGCCCACACTTGTTAACCCTTTATTACACAAGGATTACTTCAACCACACGGATGAAGAGGGCTTTTGAAAACATTGTGAGAAACAAAGTAACCAGCATTTTCTCCTTTTCCCACAGTGTTTTCGATCTTCCCAAAACCACATTTCATTATTTGAGTCACATTTATTATGTCATCTATAATGCTTTCAAATTGGAAAAGGCTAAAACTTTGTCATGTGGTCAAAGGTAAATAAAATTCCGCATATCAGGAAAACATGTAGTTATTGGCCAAAGTTTATATTATCCTTTGTTTTTTTTATTTCAGACCTAAACCTTACCAAGCACATTATGCTAAAAGACCAGTCTCAATCATGTCCCCTACATATATGTGCAAACTGCTAGATAGAACACCATTTCTATCATTTATAGTATCAGATGTAGTGATGATTGTTAGCATTGACGTTGATCCATCCAGATTACTTAGCGTTTACAGCAGTCAGCCTGTAAGCAAGGGGTGCATAGGTTAAAAGACTTTACCTGCTTCATTCTTACCCCTGAGAATTTATGTCACTGACATGAGCATGCCAAAGCTTGAACCTACAACCTACCACTTTCAAGTAACCTCTCACTTCGTGGCCACCAAGAAAGTTAGTATTAGTACTGCTTCCTGTATATAACATGGATTAAATGCATCTGATCAACCATAAGAGCTGGGTATCGCCAAAAAAAAATGTATCGCGATACTATCGCGATACCAGGCAGGCGATACGATACAGTATCACAATACTTGATTGGTACAGATTTGCTTTGTATTATTCAGTAAATATGATTTTTGTTGTACAATACTATTTCCATGGATGAAAATAAAAGTTGCCTGTTCAATAACAAAGTGTTGGTTTATTATTAGAGCTTTTTTTCCAAAAATTGGGAAGGGGCCTTAGCCTTTCATTTTGGGAAATTCAGGCGAAATTTTTGGCCAAATTGGGAAAAAGCAGACTGACTTTAAAGGTACATCAATAAACAAATTAATGGCAGTGTGCATACATACAGTATTGTAAATAAAAAAGTTGCAACAATTTAATAATTGAAACACATTTAACAGTTACACTTTAACTGCTTAAGCCATGACCAAATATCTCATAGTATTTACACATATAGGCTTATAGTCTTTTTTAACATTACTGTAGTACATCCATGGGTGCTAGTCTCAATAATGAAAATGCTACAGTGATTTTTTTCATATTTGGACATTTATTGTGCACCGTACCATCTCAAGTCCATCGTAAATTTTCCAATAACAAAGATAGAGCGCTATACTGACTTTCTGTTTCATGGATTTAATCTGTATTGCAGCGAAATGCAATTAACTTTTAGCACTAAACATGACCAAAGACAAAATATTAAACCTTTCATTACATTAAAGGCCCAGTAAAGGCCAAAATATCAAAGCAGGTGTCATAATTCATTTAAATTTAAATCATACCATTTAAAAGTATAGAAAATATTGTGAAGATGACAGTCTGTTATCGTGTGGTTGGGCCGTATGTTAATCGCTGGCAGAAAAAAAGAATTTTAAAATCAGGCAAAAAGTAAACAAAAGACACAGCTACCTGACAGGTTTTAACCTAATTTGGAAATTAATTTCTATGTCAGCGACTAACACTTGGACCAACCGTACAATGACAGATTATCATCTTCACAGTAATTTCTATACTTTTAAATGGTATGATATAAATTCAAATGGATTTAAAAACCCGCTTTGTTTACATTTGGCCTTTATTGTTACTTTAAGAGCTTGTAGAAGTCGTCCAATCATGTGATATAGATTTTGAGATATTGATATTTCAACTTACTGAGAATTTCAGCATCGTGTTATGGGAAATTCTTCCACCAAAATTAGGAAAAAAAAAAGATACTTTTTGCAATTGGGAAGTCACCGAATATTGGCCTCTATTATAGAAGGAAAAAAGCCCTGATTATGCATATCCTTTTTATGCAAAATACAAAACACAATAAGCAAGAACTGAAAAAAAAAACATTCTCTTTAACTTTATTCTTGTCAGACTTGACAAAGCCAAAATGCTTCCATACAAGTGATTCAAACGCTGATCCGGCACATTCAATTTCTGGTTCAGCATCCATTGTTGTTAGTCGTTTACGAAAGAAGGGTGGTGACCGCTTATGTCAATAACAAATTGGTACCTTTCGGCCCTGACAAACTCGGCCCCTAGCAGTAACAAACTCAAATTTAAATAAACTAAATTGCAGGACTAAAATTAACACCACTATAGCTTGAAGAAGTTATTGAGCATTATGATTCATACTCGATTCACTTGACCCGAAATATCTATGCGTCAATCGTTTTTACTGTGAGAGTAAGCTGCTCTATTCGGATTAACAATTTTTATCGGCGTAAGTGGCGGAAAAATGTATCGCTTATGTTTCGGATGTTTGTTTTACACGTGACATAAATGTATCACCAAGTATCGATACAAAGAGTAAGTATCGCGATATGCTATCACCAGCGAAAATATCACGATGTGCCGATGCATCGATGATATTGCCCCAGCTCTATCAACCATTCTGAATAATATTCAGATTCCAAGACTGACCATATGATTGGCTGAGACATTGTCAATCACACAGGCCGTGGCTAGCCTAAGAATATAGAACTTGATACAAATTCGAACAGCTGGAAATCATAATCGATCATCGGTTGGAATCGGCTGCTGCTGTTGATGCGATTCTTTCGATAATAATCGGCCCCTTATAAGTTTGCTTATGCATGCATGTTTCACTGTTAATCCTTGTAAAACCCATGTATTATGGATTAAAAATAGCTGCTTTTGTCTGTGATAGGGTAGAAAACATTGTCTGAAAAAGAGAAAATGCTGGTTACTTCTTACAATGTTTTCATAAGTCTCCTTTATTGAGGTCGTTAAAAAGTTGGCATTGTGTGGGTTCCTAAAACAACAAAAAAAAAACCATGGCAAAAACACACAATGTAGTTAAATTCTGTTTAAATCTAGAAGCAGACTTGTGCTGCAAGTAGACAGTATTTCTTCCATGAACCTTACAGGAGAAATTAAAGTATGTGATGTAAGAATTTCTGTATGCCTACCATGAGTGAAAAACAGTTGAATCTACCCATCACATTTGGATATGATTTGCTTATCAAAGAAAAAAAAATGAAAAAGGATTTTTTTCTACTTGTTGACTCAAAAGAACATTATCTGACTATTGGGTTTTGATGGCTTTGTAATTTATGACCCCATTGATGCAGAGTCACACATTACTTCAAACCCTTACATTTCTCATCAAATTACAAATAATGTCCAGAGTGATGAGAAAAGAAAAAAAAAAATTTCTTCACAGCTGTAACGAGGACCAACCACAATCTTGATTCAAAAACATAACTAGAACTTTGTAAAATCTAAAAGAATTAAACTTAACAAGGTTTACAGAGACTTGATCTATATAGTCAATAAACTAGCTGATAGGAAGGAAAAGGTGTAAAGTATTCTAAAATAGAACACTGCACTGTAGATTTTGCTTGAGTTGCCGATGTAAGGAAGGCAAATGATTGTTTTCAAGATATTTTAATCCTTTGGTTTACCATCTATCATTGTAATTTATAGAAAAATATTTGTAAAGAATATCTCCAGCTGCAAGAAGAGGTAAATCTGCTTTATTTTACGACTACTCATGTATTGAGAATCAGTACTGATCGTCTGACGTCACTTAGCCAAATAAGCAGACGCTTTACATGTGGAAAGAAAGACAGGTTTTCGTGGGATAAAGGGGTCGATTTAGCGAGTTAGTAACAGATAAAGATCATAACACTCTGCTGTCTTGTCTAAACTGACAAAGTTGATAAAAGGTAACTGGTATCACCTTTGTCATAGATTGCCAATAGTTCATGAATGTAAGCCAGGTCGGGAATCTTTTAAGGTGAAGTTTTTTCGCTGTGCAAGCTTGACAAGGCAAAGTTGAGCCATTAAAGGCGACTTCTTCGCCCACGTGGCTCTGTAGCTTTTGTTTCTTGCTTCATCCTTTCTCCAGTTATCTCATGAGTTGAGACAAAAACTGAAGAAATTGCCGATAAAAAAAAACTTTCGCCACCAGACGATGCAGAGATGGCTCGCATACCTCTCTCTATTTCATGCCGATGATCAATTGTGACAAAGTTCAATCGATAATCAGAATCGGGAGCTTCTAGTACAGATAACTGTCCCCAAAGGCGATGTTAATTTTTGACTGGTCACCTCTGGGTACAGAGACGATCAAGACAAAATCAGTTGAAAGCTCCGCACAGATTTTGTGCGCAAGTGTGAACTCTAATAATTTCGCAAATAGAGCACAAAACTAGGATTTAAACATACCTGTTGCTTGCGTATTTAATAATCCTTCGTGTGAAATACAAATATTTTCAATTTAAACGCTGAACATAAGAGAAAACCGTGCATTTCATCTGTTACTCGAGTTGTCTATGTTCCCGAAAACAAACAAAATGTCCGCCACACACAATAAATTTCGTCAGTGATTTTTCCAAGATTTACAGGTTATAAACGACTTCTACAAGCTCTTTGTGTAATGAAGGGTTTAATAATTTGTCTTTGGTCATGTTTTTTACTAAAAGTTAATTGCATTTCGCTGCAAGACAGATTTAACTGACGAAACATAAAGTCAGTACAGCTCTGTTTCTTTGCTACCGGAAAAATTTACGATAGACTTGAGACGGTATGGTGTACAATAAATGTCCAAATATGAAAAAAATCACAGTAGCGTCTCATTATTGAGACTACGGGAGCTTCCAGCACGCCGCTAATCGATACCACCTGATCATCGGTACACCACTACTGCACACTGCCCCTAACCATATTTCAAAAAATTATTATGGTCTAAAGATTACGTGTGATCCATCATACTTCCTCTATTCATGGCATATTTCACTAATAAATTAGCCATATAGGCAATAAAAAGCCTCTAAATGAATGAATTATGTTGCCACGAAGATGCTCCGTCTCTAAAATTAACGAATTATCAATAAAAAGCAGAAAAATTAACAATAATTAATTTACAGAAGCAGGAGAAAACTTAGACAGGTCAAATGCCTCGTATCCGGGTAATAGGCCTATCCGAAATTTAATCAATAAAAGAGTCACTTTTGAAATATTTTATCACAAACACATTTTGGTCGCGTTTCGTTTCTTCTTCAAATACAGAAGAAAGGCTAAGAATAAAAAAGGTTTACACTAACAAGATGTATCATTCTAACCTGAATTCAGATTTACTTCAGCCGCTTTCAGGCTATCGTTCAGTCATTAGTTTTCGCTTCCTCAGACGGCGTTTCGTGTAAAAAACAAATTCGTAATTTTCAAAAACACACTCTTCTCTTTTTTTTTCCTAGGAATGGAAGAAACCATACCTTTCTAGATTAGATTATTTTACCCAGACTTTTATTGCTGGCACTTCACAAGATACATAGACGAGAGAACTGCCTTTTTTTCAGTTTGTTTTTCAATGTGTGAATCATATGAGTCCTCAGCAATAGATTGTTGAAAACCAACAGATCGAAAATCAAAAGTGCTTCAAACCAATGATCTTTGCAAACACTCATTTTTTGTCAAAAGTATTTTGGTGTAGAACAAAGTGACAAACAATTGAACTCAAAACCCTTATCTGTTTTCCAGAAATAGAAAGAGCAGTGTACGAGTATTTCAGGTAAATAAATGTATCCGTCCTTGTACCAAGTTTGTGCATATCACTTGCTCTGAGATATGCAAGTTAGCTGCATACAAGAAACTTATGTCTTCTTGGAGTTTTATGACAAAAATATTTTGTATTTGGATGGTCATTTATATGATATTTTGATGATTTCATTAAAATAATATATGTTTTTTGAAGAGAAAGATGTTTGTGGAATTTTCTCTTCTTGGAGTTAAATGACAGATTGTTTAAGATTTGCATATCTGCTGGCGCAAACAGTTGGACACTCTGAAATATTTTTTAAGGCTTCTTTGGAATTAAATTATCGCACATAGGGATATAATGAGTAATTTATTACAGGTCATTTACACAGGGAAATTCGTTGGGAGGAATTTCATGTGGCTGTTAACAGCAGGGAGTCATTTATTGCAGGTGGTCATGTAGACGAGTTCGACTGTATTTCAAAATGGAATCTTTCTTGATTCATATGCAAATGCCATCAATTTGGACAAGTCTATAATAATTTATGTGGTGTGGTAAAGAGATAAGTTTGGCTGAAACAAATTCAGTATTTACAGATTTTATTTAATGATTTTATGGTGTTTAACGCCGTTTTCAACATTATTTCAGTTATATAGCGGCGGCCAGTGCACCTATCCATGCTTTCCTGGAGTCTCTTTTACTAGTACTCTACACAATTTTCTTTCCAAGCCACTGGCTGCTTTCTCACATAACCATCGTCAAGACAATGGTCAGTATTAACAGAGATGTCTAAATTAAACACATGGATAGACTAAGACACACACACAGACACTCAGCTGACACTCTGCCATGCTGTACACTGCCTAGCTTTTGGCTAGTGGAGCAAAAATAAGAACACACAAAGATGATTCAAGAGATTTTATCTTTATTTTTTTATATAATACCATTTTAGACATAGATTACGCATATATGTAAATTCATTTGGTACTGTGTTAAAATATCAGTTAATAATGAATAACCACATGCAGTGATAATCATACAAAATGAGACAATATTATCAGAGGCTTTGTACAAGAAATATCTAAGCCCATATTCACCAACCATTTTTGATAAAATTCTTTATCTAATTCTCAAGAATTTTCTAAATTTCAAAGTAACATAAATTCTGATTGGTTTCTTAATCACAGTATAACTAAATTACTCAATTAGTGAAGTAAACACATAATCTTCCCACCCACAGAAATTTACATGCCCCTGTCGACTGATCAACATTTCCCAAATTGTTAAGCCAATCAAAAATGGAGTTACATTCTTCAGAATAAGACCTAGAATGATATAATAATTTGTTGGTGAACATGGGCTCTAATACCATAACCAAGCTTTTTACACACAATGACTGATAAATAAAATTGACGCTTTGAGTCACATGGACACACACAAATATCTATACAAAATTTTAGACTGATCCAAATTAGAAGCACTTGCTGACAACATATTCAATTTAACCGAAACAATATTAATTGTAACCAGCATTTTCTCCTTTTCCAACAATGTTTTCAAAAGCAGCCTCAGGGTAGTTAAAACTCCGGATTGTGCGGTTAAGGGTTAACCCCTTACCAAGGACAAAATTTTTAGCCTGTCCATCTGTTAACCTTTTACCAAACGACAAAATTTTGAATCTGTCCAAATTGAAAGCGTTTGATGAGCATCAAAACAATGGGTCTTACCTTTAAATGGGTAGAAAACATTAAGAGAACAGAAGAAAATGCTGGTCACCTGCATTTTGTCTTTTTCCTACAATGTAAGAAACTGATAGCCCTGTACAAAAAAAATCTCAGTTTATCAAGCTCGCAATGCTTCTTCTCGTCTAGCAATGCTTTCTACCCCTTCAAAGACAAAACCATCTTTTGGGCCATATAAAACTCTCTGAGCATAGAAAAACGCCAACAGACATTTTGATTGTAGAAACATTTAAAGCTTGCTGTAGTCTAAAATATTTCAGCAAAGCCAACAGTGTAGATCAAAGATCAGACTACACATTGCATCAGTCTGATCTTGATCTATGCTAGCTGCAAAGAAAACTAAACTAGTGAGAGGGTCTTTAACTACTTTAATTCAATTTTGTTGTCTGCATATGCTTTCAACTTGGACACGTCTAAAAATTTTCTTGCAAGAAAATAAATGCCCTGATAAATTAAGAATATGCAAGTAGATCTTTTCTCTACCCTGTCCACTATTTTGTGAGTGTCCTGGCCAAAACAGCAGTCATTCTTAACCAGACGACAAAATTTTAGGCTTGCTTAAATTGAAAGCATTTGTAAAGACAATATAACTTCTTCTCAAATGATGGTATTTGTGTTTGAAAAGGTAAAAAAAACATTTGTGAGAAAAAGAGAAAAATCCTGAAGAAATCAGTATACATAAAATAGAAAAAACCTGCAATGCTCAACGCTTGACTACAGTTGCAGTTTTCAGTTAATAACCTTAAAAGTAACTTTTTTTTCTGTTGGCTGGAAAGTTTCATTAGCTTATTTGGCAGATACTGGGTTAACTTTTCACTTCATGACATTAATTTCTTCTTGTCCATTCAGCGGCATTCAATTTATTGTGATTTCCATACCATAAACAAATTTATGTGTCTATGTTTATGTACAATTTGTATTAGAGTAATGGCACACTGATTACTCTTATACCTCATGATAATGTTTCACACTTACTCATTTTGAAATTAGTCACAGACATCCAGTGTTACATGCTTTCAATAATTGTAGTTGCCTTATTAAAGGTAGAAACTTTGTGATAAAGGAGGAAAATACTGCTTAGTTGGTTTTCTTCTTTTAACACATATGTCAATTAAAGCTATTTCCCAAAGTTGGTTTACATTCAGAATTGATTGTAAAGGATTAAAGGAACAATACATAAATTTGTGTACATACCAGTATATAATTTTGGGCCAGAGGCTTATAGTAATAAAGTGTTGACTTGAGTTGAGTTATAGGCCCAAAGTGAAGAAGGGGAATAACTGTCAAAAATATTTTGAGGGTTATCTAACCTTCTGGTCTGGGATTCCACTTCTGACAGTTAACAACTGGCCTGAGTTTGAAATACATAGCTTCAGTCATGAAGGAGACATAACAAAAAGCTTTGCACAATGATGAGGCAAACAACGACACTGCTATGACAATACGTGAAAAATTTCCTTGAAGACAGCCAAGCTAATAATGCACAATTACCTTTAAATATACATTTACCTGGAAAAAAACTGCATCTATATTATTACATCAAAGAAGCTAAATTGTAATTGGAATTGCACAAGTAATACTGATAATACATTTAAACTATTTATACATAGACAAAAAATATAAATGAATGATATATAAATCTGTACCAAACAGCAGATTTCTAGACTTGCCCAAATTAAGAGCATTTGCAGACAACAAATTAAAAGTGGCTAGAAAGCCAGAGTTTGTTTTTGAAAAGGGCAGAAATTTTTGAAAAGGGTAGAAAACGCTGTTGGATAAGAAGAAAATGATGCTTACCAGCATTTTATCATTCTAAAACAATATTTTAAAAAGCTTTCTTTCTCTTGTCGTTAAAACACTAAACCATTTGGTAAAACGGTGAACCCTTTACCATAAAATCCGAAGTTTTAACGAATCTGAAAAAGAAAGCATTTGAAAACATTGAGGGAAAATGAGAAAATGCTGGTAACCAGCATTTTCTCCTTTTCCCTTAATGTTTTCTAAAGTATCAAAGACAGGAATCATCAGTAGAGCTACATCTAATTTGCAGTCTGTGAATGCCATCAATATTTGATCCAGTTCAAAAATTTATCACTTGTTAAAGAGTTACACAGAATAATGAAATACAGGCTAACAATTATCGCCCCAAAGTTTGAACAATATGTTGCATTTGAGTAAGCTTTGTAAACATATCCCAGTCTAAAGGTAACTTTTTTTGTCTTGAGGCAGACCATTTCTAAAAACATCATTGCAAAAGCAGAAAATGAGTAATTTCAGATTTTTCACCAAATTTAATGTTTTCACGTTTGACATAAGGCAGAAATGCCCATACAGAGCATTTTCTCCTTTTGCCACAGAGTTTACAAATTATATTTGTTTATCTAACTAATCAAATTTATGTTCACTCTCAACGTTTTACAAATATTTTAACCCTTTACCACACAATCCTGACTTTTAACGACCCTGACGGAGAAAGCTTTTGAAAACATTCTGGTAAACGGCATTTTCTCCTTTTCCCACAATATCTTCTGCACTTTTACAATGAAATACCACCATTTACATCAAATTTAATTTGTTCTCTGCAAACGCTTTCAATTCGGACAAGTCTAAATTTTTGTTCCTGGTAGAGTTAAACAACCATTCTAAAGAGCAATCCTTTTTAGTCTACTTCTAAATTAAGATAGTAAGACAAGAATGAACATTATACAGTAAAAGCTCCTTTAACTATTAGAAATTCTAACATGACACGTGAATTCGGCTGTACAAACACAGTGCAACGAAAGCGTGGTAAAATCTACATTATTCTATGTAGTGACGTCATTCCATATAGAGTGACGTCATTCTATATGGAGTGATGTCATTCTGTATAAAGTAAGTAAGTAAGTTATTTAATGGAATATAATCTGCATCCGCGTTTTTACTCTAAGTATAAACTTGTTTTCCTTTGATTAAGAGTTGGTCATGTTAAAATCGAAATAATCTTCTATCGTGGTTTATCGTTCAATAAACCACGTTGTGAGTTATGAGGTGCAATGAATAAACCACTCCGGCTATCGCCCTGAATTATTTATTGTGCCTCATAACTCACAACTGTGGTTTATTGAACGATAAACCACGATAGAAAGAAGATTATTTCTTAAGTAACACTTTCTAATCTGACAAACCAAATGGTTTGGCCAACAGATATTGTAATCAACTCTTTACCACATGACAAAGTTTCATCCTTTCAAATTGAAACCATCTGCAGATGACAAATTTTAAAGTAGTACTAAGGAACTTATTTTTTTTGACAGTAGAAACATTGTGGGAAAAGGAAAAAAATGCTGGTTAACAGTATTTTCTCCTTTTCCCACAATTGTTTCAAAAGGCCTCTTCCTTGGCTTCATGAAAACATGGTACTGTTTAGTCAAGGACTAATAATATAAATGCAATACGTCTTTACCGCACAATCCCGACTTTTAACGACCCTGAGAAAGAAGGCTATGGAAAACATTGTGGGAAAAGGAGAAAATGCTGGTAACCAGCATTTTCTCCTTTCCCCACAATGTTTTCTTCCATATCGAAATCAAATTTTGTCATTTGTGTGACCTTTAATTTGTTGCCTGCAAATGCTTTCAATTTGGAAAAGTCTAAAATTTTGTCGTTTGGTACAGATTAAAAAGTAGAACCAGAATGCAATTCAGAATGGTACATAAATACAGCTACAGAAAATTTCGTGATTTCAGAGAAGTGATAACTGGACTATAAATAAGTCAAAGTCCTCTTACAAAATTAAAACTGGAAACCTATTGAAACAAGAGCACCCCAACCAGATACCAACACACTGTTGCAGTTGCTTGATTTGATTTTCAGTGAAAATTCAATGTTGAAAAAGGGACAAAACTGTGTCAAAATACTTTGATGGTTACCTGCCCTTGTTGTATGGTTTCCCTTGTTGAAAGTGAACAACATGTCCAAATTTGAACTAACTATCTTCAGTAGTGAAAGAGATATTATGAAATTTCAAAGGTTTTGCTCCAAAACAACGACAGATGACAACAGGGCTATGACGTTTCCTCGACATTTTCTTAAAAAAACTGCAGAGCTGAAATTATTAAAACTAAAAACGTTATCTTCATCTTGACACATCTTTTAATCAATTTTGACACTTGTATTGATGTATAAATGAAATGAATATTCTTGGGCTGTTAAGAAGATGCAGATATTGCAGTTCTGAAGCAGACAGTGTAGGCCTGAAATCAGATTGTATGTTCAGTGCACTGTCAACATATGCAAATAAATCCAGGTGCAGCACTAGAACAATGCTTCAGCAATCTCAATACCTGTAGATGACTACAGCAGACAAATTGGGAAAACCAGTTACTGAATTAAATGCATCTATATCATGTTAAATGCACCGAGCTAGACTGAAACAAAATAGATTAACAAAATGCATCTAAGCCTTTACCACACAATCCCGAGTTTTAAAGACCTTTAAAAAGAAGATGTAGAAAACATTGTGGGAAAAGGAGAAAATGCTGGTAACCAGCATTTTCTCCTTTTCTCACAATGTTTTTACCCTATCAAAGACATAAATCACTATTGAAGCTACACTGAATTTGTCGTCTGCAAATGCTTTCAATTTAAACAAGTCTATAATTTTGTTGTGAGGTAAAGAGTTAATCTTTATCAGACCATAAAATTCTAGACTAGTCAAAAATTGAAAGCATTTGCAGATGACAAGTTAAAAGTAGCCCTGATGATGATTTCTATATTTGAGAGGGTAGAAAATATTGTGGAAATAAGAGAAAATGCTGGTTACCAGCATTTTCTCTTTTTCCCATAATGTTTTCAAAAGCCTTCTCTCTCGGGTTTTTAAAACTTATGATTCTGGGGTAGTGGGTTAAATGCACAGGAAATACATTAACAAAAAGTCTTTATTCAAAAACAATTTAACCCTTAATAATCTGTACACTAGCTGTTTAACCCTTTACCCAACAATCCTGAGTTGTAACGACCCTACAAAAGAAAACTTCAGTACACCGTGATAAAGGTAAATTTTATACTGGTAACTAGCATTTTCTACATTTCGGACAGTTAGTTCTACCCTTACAAACAAATTTGTATAATGTATCTTATTTGTCGCCTGCAATTTCTGTCAACTTCCCGACAATCCTGTATTTTGATGACCCTGAGAATGGATTTAAAAAACATTTTGGGAGAAAATGAAAATACTGGCTTACATCTTTTTAGCCATTGTCTTCTTTTCCCAAAATGTTTTCTTCCCTCAAAGACAAATTTCAATTATGAGTCACACTGACTTTGTTGTTTGCAAATGCTTTCAATTTGAACAAGTCTAAAATTTTGTAATGTGGTAAAGAGTTAATTATAGACAAGGCTAAACTTATCTTGTTTTATAAAGAGTCAACCAGGATTTTCTGTTGACTCTTCACCAAACGATAAAATGTTAAACTTGTCAAAATTGAAAGCATTTGCAGACAACAAAATAAACCTGACTCAAACATTGAAATTTGTTTATAGACAGGTAGAAGACATTGTGGAAAAAGGAGAAAATGCTGGTTACCAGCATTTTCTCCATTTCCCACGATGTTTTCAAACGCCTTCTTCTTCAGGGTCTTTTAAAGTTAGGATTGTGTGGTAAAGTGTTAAACCAGTCCAAAATTATACATCACAAAAACAAGAGCACCGCATGCAGATGCCAACACTCGGCTGCAGTTGCTTTTAGCGAAAATTTTAAGTTAAAAAAAGGAGCGTAACTATATCAAAAATACTTTGATGGTTACCTACCCTTGTTGTATGGATTTCACTTTTTATGGTAAACAACTAGTCCAAGTTTCAAGTAAAAATGCTCAATAATGACAGAGATATTATGGCGGTAAAATGTCTAAGTCTGTGCACGACAAAGACGCCACAGATGACACCTATGACAATACCTTGACATTTTCTTCGAAAACAGCCGAGCTAAAAAAGACACACACATGCCCTAATTTATGATAATGGTACACAATAAGAAATTACATGGAACTGTATACATAGGCAATAACATGTACTCATAAATTAATATATCCAAGAGGTTTTAGTAACCATGTCATAATAATTTTAAAAGCATATAGGGACACAATATGTGTACTACCGGTATGTGTATTTATGGTACTATTTATGTAAGTGACAATCAGTATGTGTACAGTTTGGTATAAAATACAAAAGTAAATATAACAAAAAGTAAATATAACAGAACTTGCACATTGAAAATGATTAGCACATTTATATTTGTTTGTTTATTATGTGGGAAAGCAGTCATGGGTTTGGAAAGAATATTGTACAAAGAACTGGTTAACCTTCTACCACACAATCCCTTGTATTTACGACCCTGAGGAAGAAGCCTTTTGGAAACATTATGGGAAAAAGAGAAAATGCTGATTACCAGCATTTTCTCCTTTTCCCAAAATGTTTCCTACCAGTTTAGAAACAAATTTCATCAATTGAGCCACATTTGATTTATCAACTGCAACAGCTTTGAATTTGGATGAGTCTAAATTTTTTCGTTTGGTAAAGAGTTAAAGAAACTCTAGAAAAGCAAGGATAGATGCACTGGCTGCCCTAGTATAGCTGAAACAGTGTTGAAAACATTATCAAATGCCAAACAGTTAAAAGGTAATATTTATATTTGACAGTACGTAAGAATGTTAGTAAAATAGACCCTACCCCAATTACTATCCAAGACTACTTGAAGGCTTGAAATAGTTTGAAAATATTCAAAATAATAATGCAAATGATTTATACCAAAAAAGCAATATAACATGAAAAATTATGCTTTACTACGAAATCCCGTTTTCTACTACCCTGAGGAATAAAAAAATTTTGAAAACATTGTGTGAAAAGGATAAAACACTGCTCTGCTACGGAGTCGAATCATCATGTGTCTTGAAAATAGTTTCAATTACACTAGTCTAAAATTTTGAACAAAAAGTTAACTCTGATTAACTGGTTTTTCCTTTCTAAGCATCTACCATACTTTCTGCTATATACATAAAACTAAGTTTATAATATCATGATTTCCTTTCTCAAGGAAAGAGAAGCAAAATTCAATAATATGAAAATTACAGCTATTGTTCCAATGCAAAAATAGGAGAAAAGTACATAATGTAAACTTAATCCTTTAACTCTTTACCAAACAACAAAATTTTAGACTGGTCCAAATTGAAAGCATTTGCAGACGACAAAATAAAAGTGACACAAAATTTGAAATTTTTTTTGGGAAGGGACAAAAACATTGTGCGAAAAGGAGAAAATGCTGGTTATCAGCATTTTCTCCTTTTCCCACAATGTTTTCAAAAGGCTTCTATCTCAGGGTCGTTAAAAGTCGGATTGTGTGATAAAGGGTTAACTGCCTAATAAACCCAAAGGACATTTTCATTCTAGAATAAGTCCAGGTTGATAGCAATTTCATGTGTGCCTTGTGTCTGTAGTGTTCCAGCAAAGTAGACAGTGTGAAGTATGTTTTGTGCAGTCTAATCTTGATCTACACTTGCTGCAATTGCAATTGTAGTCTTGAAAGGCAGTTTACGGGTTAACCCTTCACCAAAAGATCTGCATTTTTTTTGGAACCTGAGGGATAAGGCTTTTGAAAACATTACGTCCAAAGGAGAAAATGCTGGTAATCAGCATGTCCTCTTTTTTTTAAAATGTTTTCTATAATCTAACCCTTTACCGAGCAATGCCATGTCTTCATGAGTAAGAAGTCTTTTGAAAACATTGAGGGAAAATGAGAAAATGCTGGTAACCAGTATTTTCTCCTTTCCTCAAAATTGTTTCTAGCCCTTGAAAAGCTCACATTTATTTAACTTTATTTCTAGATTGTCATTTTCAGATGCTTAAAATTCTGAAGAATTAAATATGGTGTTTTACAAATGGGTTAAGCCTTTACCAAGCGACGAAATTTTAAACTTGTCCAAATTGAAGACATTTGCAGACGACATATTCATTTTGGCTAAAATAACAGAATTCATCTTTGAAAGGGCAGAAAATAATGTGGGAAAAGCAGAAAATGCTGGGAGTTACTAGCATTTTCTGATTTTCCCACTATTTTTCCAAAAGTCTTACACCTCGGAGTCATTAAAACCCGGGACTGAATGGTAAAGGGGTTAACTTTTTAGGGACATTAGAAAATTTGACGGCCTAAATTAAAAAGATACCCTAAGAGTAAAAATTCAACACATGAACAAAAGAAAAATAACACAAAAGTCATGGCTAACAAGAATCTGTAAAATCTACATAATTCTCTTTCATATCGAAAACATACATGTATATATAAGCCATGCTCTGTGAAAAACAGGTTCAATGCATCTGCCGAAAGTATTGACCTGCTTCAAAACTTTTGCAGTAGGTCAATTTTTTTCAAACTGAAGAGGCAGTCTGCTTTATGATTCAGTTAATTGTTAGACAAAAATGGATTTTATGGAACAATAATTATGTGACAACTAGCTTGGTGATGACTTGCTTGGTATAATGCATCATGGAGATGCATTGAACTCCTTTTTCCCAGAGCACATCTCATACAAATATCAGCCGCACTCCGGCAAAAGGGGGTTTAATGCATCTCCGTGATGCATGATATCAAGCAAGCCATCACATAAGTATGGATCCATAATAGCCGCATTTTTTAACAACCGACTTAATCAATAGGTACACCGATCCTTTCACATACAGAAAATTGACCAATAGCGAAAAGTTTTGGCCCAGGTCAGCCTGCGCGGACTGCGCAGGCTGACCTGGGTTGATACTTTTCGCAGATGTACTAAGCCCCCTTTTCACAGAGCATGTCTCAAATATATATAATCTCATGACAAAAAAGATTAGAGAGCTAGTTCTCTATCTTAAAAGAGTGCTTTGACAAACAGTCCAGAGTTTTAATGACCCTGAGAGAGAAGCCTTTTGAAAACATTGTGGGCAAAGGAGACAATGCTGGTAACCAGTATTTTCTCCTTTTTCTACAATATTTTCTACCCTTTCATTAACAATCTAATTCCAGAACCCTTCACCACATGTCAAAATTTAAGAC
This sequence comes from Hippopus hippopus, assembly GCA_946811185.2. Classification (NCBI taxonomy): domain Eukaryota; kingdom Metazoa; phylum Mollusca; class Bivalvia; order Cardiida; family Cardiidae; genus Hippopus; species Hippopus hippopus. The sequence goes on along the minus strand of OX328113.1, from coordinate 15,500,493 downwards.
CCCTTGAATAGATAGAAAACATTACGGGAAGAAAATGCTAGTTACAAGTATTTTCTCCTTTTTCCACAATGTTTTCTTCTTTTCTCAGGGTGGTCAAAGCTTTGGATTGTGTGGTGAAGGGTTGAGTCCCATTTAATATGTCATCTGCAAAATTTTCTAATACAAAAAAGTAAAAAATGTTTGTTGCCTAGTAAAGATTAAACTTGTTCAAACTCAAAACAGATCTTGAGCCATATTCAACTAAAAATTGGAGTCAATTTCTTTAATTCAAACACAATCCATTAAATAGCTGAAATACCATTTGATTGGCTAAGACAGTACATCTCAACCATTCAGCAGGAGTCTTGCAACAAAGGCTTACAAAAATATTCAACGTTGTTGGTGAATACACCCCCTGCTTTGATCGGTGCACATAAACTCTTTACCAAACGACAAAATTCTAAACTAGTCTACAACGAAAGGATTTGTAGACAACATTTAAAAGGTGGCTCGTATGATAGAATATGTCTTTGAAAGAGTAGATAACATTGTGTGAAAAGGAGAAAATGCTGGTAACCAGCATTTTCTCCTTTTCCCACAATGTTTTCAAAAGCTTTCTTTTTCAGGGTCGCTAAAGCTTGGGATAGTGTGGTAGAGGGTTAAATACATGATCTATGTCATCCCAAAGACAAGAACAGGCTTACAAAAGACTATTAAATGCAATGAGACTCAGTCCAGTAGTGGTTTGACAAAGCTGATTGGAAAAAGTCCTTTTCTATGTGGTTGGCCTTCTACCTCTCCCTCCTGAAAAAGAGTAAGAAAAATTTGAAGAATGTGTCACCCTTTGCCAAAGAATCTGATGTGCAAATATTACAGGAAAAGGAAACAAAGAGCACTGCATACATGTGCCAATGATGGGCTGCAGCTGCTTTACAGTGAAAATTTTAAGACAAAAAAGGGGCATAATGAGTCAAAAATATGGTTGATGGTTACCTGCTTCTGTTGTGTGGTGTCCCCTATTCATAGTTAACAGCTAGTCCAATTTTAGACTGCTGATCACCACTCACTGACCTAAAGTGTACAGTGTAGATCAAGATCAGACTGAACAGAACATGTAGTCAGATCTTGAGATTTACACTGTCCAAAAGGGGAGATATTTTTCTCAAAAAAATGTTTGTAGCAGCATTATTCAGGCTTTTACTATTGGCCTGAAAGTCTGTATCAAACCTTTACCACACAATTCTGAGTTTTAAGGACCCTGAGATGAAAAGCTTTGGAAAACCTTGTGGGCAAGGGAGAAAATACTGGTAAACAGCATTTTCTCCTTTTGTTACGGGAGACCACTCCTTCATGCACGGCTTCGTCCCGATTTAAATACAATACCTAACAAATGCGTTAGGGAAATATCTCTTTAGCTCAGTGATTATGGTATTGGTCTTTTAAACCTCGAAAAAGGAGGATACTTGTCCACATGGGTTCAAATCCCGCCAGGTGCAGTTTGTATTTCAGCTATGCATTTGTTGCGAACTTTCATGTTCGTAAGACTTTTCACACGAAGTTTTCTTCTCTATCAAAGATAAATCCCACCATTTCAGCCACATCTAAATTGTCGTTTGCAAAGGCTTTAAAGTTAGACAGGTCAGTATTTTTATTGCATGGTAAACGGTTAATACTGAAAATCAAAACCATGTGAAGTGAGCTTTTGCCCTTTGGCCCAAGAGAGAATTCCTACCTCCTGGAGCTTACCTTAACCCTTTACCACACGGCAAAATTTTAGACCTATCCAAACTGAAAGCATTTGCAGACGACAATTTCATAGTGGCTCAAATGACGCAACTTTTCTTTGATAGGGTAGAAAACTTTGTGGGAAAAGCAGAAAATGCTGGTTACCAGCATTTTCTCCTTTTCCCACAATGTTTTCAAAAAGCCTCTTCTTCAGGGGCGTTAAAAGGCATCATTGTGTGGTAAAGGGTTAAGGACACTTACATTAAAACATTTGACAAATTTACTGTCCCAGTCAAACTCCCTGTGTGGCAGGGTCTTAAAATCTAATCAACAAGACCGCAGTAGACCTGGATTTGAGAATAAGAGATACAATTTTCTAATCTTTTGGAGACAATTCAATCATTTGACCCACATTAAATTTGTGTTATACAAATGCTTTGAATTTAGACAAGTCTACAATTTTTTCATTTGATCAGGTTAATTTATATCAATTTCAAATTTGTTGTAAGCAGTTGCTTTTCATTTGAATTAATTCTATACCAAATGACAAAATTAAGAGCATTTGGAAAAAACTGAAAGCATTTGCAGACGACAAATTCAAAGTTGCTAAAATGATGATTTCTGTCTATTTAAGGGGGGAAAACATTGTCGGAAAAGGAGAAAATGCTGGTAACCAGCATTTTCTCCTTTTCCCACAATGTTTTCAAAAGCCTTCTCTTTCAGGGTCATTAAAATTCCAGACTGTGTGCTAAAGTGTTAAACAAGGCTAGCTGGATAGATAACTTACCCACCACTCCTCTTCCTCTTCTCGTATTAAAATGATTACCTCCCCTTCTCTGAACGTGAGTTCATCTTCATTGTCTGCATCACAGTCGTACATTGCTTCACACCGGCGGAAATTTGGCTTTTTGGCCTGAAATGTAAGCAGAAACAAGAATACCACATTAGGGTGCCAAAGTCGAAAAAGGGGCATAACATCAGAAATATTTTGATAATTACCTGCTCCTGTTGTATAGGTTACCCTTTTGATCGATAACGCCTAGTCCAAGTTTGACATAAATATCTTCAGTAATGACAAAGATATTATAAAATGTCAAAGCTTTTGAAAATAACTAAATGAAAAAGGGGCAAAAATGTGCCAAAAATATTATGATGGTTACCTGCCCCTGTTGTATGGGTTCCCCTTTTAATAGTATAAAATTAGTCCAAGTTTGAAGTAAATATCTTCTATTATATCAGAGATATTATATAAAATGTCACAGTTTTTGCAAGATGCAGATGACTATGCCATGGCTATGACAATACTTGATGTTTGTCTCTGAAAATAGCCTAGCTTATTATTATGGATCAATAAAAAACATTTTGTCTACAAATTGTCTGACTCAAGGGATAGGATGGTCCTTGGATATGCAAAAAAATTTACAAATAGTTAAAAAGATAACCAGCATTTTTCTCCTTCCTCCCACAATGTTTTCTTCCCATCCAAAAACATATTTCTATTTTAAAGCCACATTTATTTTGTCGTCTCCATATGCTTTCAATCTGGACATGTCTAAAATTGTTTAGTTTGGGAGATGGTAAAAAGATAGAACAACAACAAAGATAAGGGAACAGGACCCAGTTTTATAAAAAAAAAACTTAAGTTCCTTATCTTACTCAAATCTGCTAACAGACTCATTTTCTCAATTACATTGAGTTTATCATTTAAGACCCATTTTACAAACTTTGACAGATTCTCAACTCTTGAGCTGACAAAACATTTCAGACTTAATCCAGCAAAGTAATGGACCTTTGTCTGTAAGTCTGTTTATTTTGCTGAGTTGAGTCTGAAATGTTATATCAACTCAGGATTTGAGAACGTAACTAAAGTCTGTTAATGTCGGTGAAATGCGTCTCAAATAACGAACTAAATTTAGTCAGAAACCGAGTCTGTAAGCAGATCTGAGAAAAATAAGAGACTTAAGTTTTTTCTGTGAAAGTGGGTCCAGATATGCCACTAAGTTAACATACTTTTCTGGGGGCTGGTATGGGGGGAGGGACATCTAAGTCTGGGACATCTACACCTTGTTTGCTGTCTGAAATAACAAAACATACATTTCTGACATTTAGTTTAACCCTTTACCTGACAATCCTGAGTTCTAACAACCATGAGGAAGAAGCCTTAGGAAAACATTAAGGGAATAAAGGAAAACAGTGGTAACCAGCATTTTTTCCTTTTACCATAATGTTTTCTACTCTACTGCAGACAAATCTTATCATCAATTCTTAAATTGTTGTCTGCAAATGCTTTCAAATTGGAACAGTCTAAAATTTAGTCAAGAGGTAAAGAGGTAATAGCCTATAGCTGAGAGTGTACTGATAAATAGAGCTGCCATGTTTATAGAAAACAGTGTTTTCACAGTATGCTGTGCGTGAAATGCTTCCATGTTCACAAACTATTCGTTTATGTTTGAGAAAATAAAGAGTTAGAGTATATTCATGGGTATATATCTGTTAGGTGTTTAACTTTTGCCTATTTGATGCCTCTTGTCACTAACGGTGTTCAATAGGCAAAAATTCCCAGTGAAAAATAATGAAAACAAGATCTATCCACTTTATGTTTTGATGTCTGCCAGTAATTGGCAATTATCTTGAACACAATACTAAATGTATTAAATAATTATATATCTGCCTACCTTCACCAGTTGATATTGCTCTAGGTCTTGGTGGAACAGCTGGTTTATCTTGACTGTGAAAATAAAACATGATGGACCTGTTTCAATCATAACACAAGTTTCAAAAGTACTTGGCATTCAAAGGGTAATTAACTCTTTACCACACGACAAAATTTTAGACTTGTCCAAATTAAAAGCATTTACAGACGACAAAATAAATGTTACTCAAAAATTCATTTTTGAAAGATTAGAAAACATTGTGGGAAAAGGATAAAATGCTGGTTACCAGCATCTTCTCCTTTTCCCACCATGTTTTCAAAAGGTTTCTTCCTCAGGGTCGTTAAAAGTCGGGATTGTGTGGTAAAGGGTTAATCCCTCACTGCTGGTGTTTTAATCCTTTACCAAATGAAAAAAATTTTAGACTGGTCCAAATTAAAAGCATTTACAGACAACGGTAAAATATTAATCATAATATAAAATTTATCTATCATGAGGTAGAAACATTGTGGGAAAAGGACAACAAAATTTAAGACCAGTCCAAAAGCACTTGCAGATGACAAATAAACATGACTCAAAAACTGTAATTCGCTTTCAGAAGGGTAGGAAACACTGAGGAAAAAGGAGATCATGCGGGCAATGGTTACCAGCATTTTTTTCCTTTTCTACTGTTTTCAAGTCTGTTTCTCACTGTTGTTAAAACTTGGGATTGTGTGGTAAGGGGTTAAATCTTTACCAAACCAGCATGGTAACAAGCATTTTTCTCCAATTCCCAGAATGCTTTTCTATCCTTCTAAAGACAAAGTTCATCATTTGAGTCACATTTTGTTGTATGCTTAACCCTTTACCAAACAATCCACGGGTTTTAACAACCCTTTGAAATAAGCCTTTTGAAAACATTGTCGGAAAAGGAGAAAATGCTGGTAACCAGCATTTTCTCCTTTTCTCACAATGTTTTCTTCTCTATGAAGGACAAATTCCAGCATTTCAGCCATCTTTGTCATCTGTAAAAGCTTTCAATTTGGACCACTCTAAAACTTTGTTGTTTGGTAAAGAGTTAACCCTTCAATCTGAATGAGCCCTCCATTTTGTCCTTTGTAAAAGGCTTAACCATGATCTCGATGTACAGTGGCTGCAAAAGCAATTAAATCAGAGTTCAGCTGTAAAAGATTTAATACTGAACAGAAAAAAGAAAAATTTTTAAACATCGCACTTCCAAGTCTGACTCAATTTGATATGAGCCGTGCTCTATGATGGGGGGGGGGGAGACACCTTTTTAAAAATTATCTACCAAGGTCAGCCTGCACAGTCCAGTCCAAGCAGGTTGACCTGGGCTGAAACTTTTTGCTACTGGTCAATTTTCTGCATATCAAGGGACCAGTCTAGCTCATAACTCAATAGGCTGTCAGATAAGACTGATATTATGGATCTATAGTATAAACATGATATCTTGCTTGGAATGATTGATCACAAGATGCATTAAACCTCTTTTTCCAGGGCATGGCTGATATATATGACCCCAGATTTTGTCTCACTGTTTTACAGCAGACTGGTTTGATTCCCCAGCTCAGCCAATTTCCAGAGTTTTAACAATTTCAATTTTTGAGTCACATTGATTTTATCCTCTGCAAATGTGTTCAATTTGGACAACCCCAAATTTATGTTGTTTGGTAAAGGATTACGGAAAAATGGTTGATTGATTAATTGAATAGTGTTTTATGCCACTTTAAAAATTATTTCGGTCATATCACCCTTACAGCTCACATATTCATGTATTTCCTGGGTTTCACGAGTTCTAGGCTGGGGCTCTAAAGTGTCTTACCTAAAGACACTCCCACGAAAAACCCAATGTATCTGGCACTGCTCAAACCCAGGGCCTGCAGGTCCTGAGTCCTACACTTTACAACTGAGCCAGACAGGACCCAATAGAGAAATGGAATGCCATACACAATTAATTATGCCCTTATCACACAATCTCTACTTTTAATAACCCCAAGGAAAAGGACTTTTTAAAACATTGTAGGAAAAGGAGAAAATGCTGGTTACCAGCATTTTCTCCTTTTCCCACAATGTTTTCTACCCTTCCAAAAAGAAATATCAAATTTAGAGTCACATCTCTTTTGTAGTTTGCAAATGCTTTCAATCTGAGCCTACATTTTTATCATGTGGTAAAGAGTTAACTGTAATATCCTGTCTTATGACAAAGAGAATAAAGACCTGTCTACACTAGCAAAAATTTGTTTGCAAACACCATGTTTGCTGTTACTTGCAAACAAAAGTTTGCTAGTGTAGAGCGGTCAGAAAACACAAGCAAACATAACCAAACAGTGCTGGATGCATCATGTGATCTACAAACAGCACCAAATTTTGTATGCCATTGTTTCTTGTAGTGTAGACACCCTACGGACAAACATGAACAACCATCACCAAACAAAGTTTGGTGGTGGTTGCAAACAAATGTTTGCTAGTGTAGATGGCCTTTAGGAAAGAGATGTGCACATACTAGCTGCTCATATTGATGAAGGCACTTTTATAATGATTTGACAAGACAAAGCTTACATTATGATACTGAAACTCAGAATACTTACTCTATTACTGGCTTTGGAGGCAAATTGTCTGCAAAGAAAAAGGGAGCCACACCAATAACAAAATTAATGTAGTATTTGGTGTTTCTTCATGTTTTGCCATAATGACAGGATTTTAACCTTTAACTCACTACCACACAACAAAAACCTAGAGTGGTCCAAATTCAAAGCATTTGCAGACGACAATTCAAATGTGGCTCAAATGATGGACTTTTTGTCTTCGGTAGGGTAGAAAACATTGTGGGAAAAGGAGAAAATGCTGGTTACCAGCATTTTCTCCTTTTTCCACAATGTTTTCTGAAGGCTTCTTCCTCAGGGTCATTAAAACTCAGGATTATGTGGTAGAGAGTTAAAGCCCCAAACAGAACCATGAACATTTTTATTCTAGAATAGGATCCAGATAATTGCAATTTTGTGGTTGCTTTTTGTCTGTAGTATTTCAGCAAAGCAAACAGTGTAGATCAAAGATCAGACTGCACGTTTCCAGGAAGCAATCTATGACAGTGATTTATAAAAGTTGTGAGAACTTGCTTCACAATCAATTTAACCCTAAATAATTCTGGCGACCTGAAGAACAGAAACTCTAGAAAACATTGTGGGAAAAATAAAAATGTTGACAACTAGCATTTCCTTCTTTTCCAACATTGTTTTCTACTCATTTACAGTCATATTCCATCATTAAAGCCACATCTGTGGCCTGCAGATCCTTTCAAGTTTGGCATGACTTACACTTTGTTATCTGATATAGAATTACAAAACAAACTAGAGCTGTCACTGAATGTGACTTAATACCCCCACCAGCGCTTTGACAGAAACAGGCAATTATTTGTACACAGACGGACACACAGACAGACACGCGGATGGACAAAGGGACGGACAAACGGACAGACAGGCTGATTCCAGTATACCCCCGAAAACATTCGTTTTGCAGGGGTATAATAAGGTTTAAATAATTCCAAGTTTTAAGACCAGCTTATAGTCTGAGACTTTACATAAATACCTATTTTCAACTATAAAGACACAAGTCAGATAAGAACACTGCATGCCGCTACCAACGGTCATCTACAGTTGCTCTTAGACTGATTTTGAAAATTGCAAGTCAAACCAGGACATAACTATCCCAAAATTATTTAGATGGTTACCTGCCCTTGTTGTATGGGTTCCCGTTTTAATTGTTAACATCTTGTCAGAGTTTGAAGTAAATATCTTCAATAATGACAGATATTATGAAATGCCAAAGTTTATTCCCGTCCAAAAAGGGGAATAACCATGTTAAAAATATTTCGACGGTTACCTGCCCTTTTTGAGAGTTATCAACTATTTTGTGTTAAAAGTAAATAATTATCTTTAATAATGACAGAGATAATATAGGGTGTCAAAGTTTGCACTGCAACGACCCAGACAACAACGGGGCTTTGGCAATAATACAATGCTTCTTCCAAAACAGCCAAACATTAGTGAGAAAAAGCGTTAGTAAGAGGTGAAAAAAGAACTCAATCATACTCATTGGAATACTGATTGTATTTCGGGCTTCTAATGGCAGTGGACGAGGTGGTGGTTCTGATGGTGTCCTTCTATGTAACACATATGGAATATCTGTCTCTGGATCTGATGTTGTACGATTGTGTGTGGTCCCTGATGAGCCTCCCAAAGTTATATTGCTATTGTTGTTGTTGTTGACACCACCAAATGGCAGGGGGTGGGGAGGTTTCTTTAGGCCCCTGGGGGGTAAGGGTGGATTGTCGGGCGATTTCTGACTAGTTGAATTTGAAAGCGATTGACTAGAGTGGCTCATATAGCCTGGAACTGGAAAACGGAGAATATGCATTGTTATATAGTCAAAAACATTATGAAACATGGCTAATTTTCAACAAGTAACTAAAAACAGAGGTTTAAGTCTTTACCACACAATCAAGAGTTTTTATGACCCTAACAGAGAATGCCTTAAAAACATTCTCGAAAAAAAGAGAAAATGTGGATAACCAGCTTTTTCTTCTTTTCCCACATTGTTTTCTATCCTATCAAAGACAGAAATCATTATTCAAGCTACATTAAATTTGTTGTCTGAAAATGCCTTCAATTTGGTCTGGTCCAAAATCTTGTCATTAGGTAGAGTTTAATTATGAGATATTTTTACCTTCTAAACATGGGATTGTGTGGTAAAGGGTTCAATTACAATAAGAAAGGAAAAGCCTTCTACAACTCTTTACCAAACATCAAAATTTCAGACTTGTCCACAGACAACAAAATAAATGTCCCTCAAAATTTGAAATTTGTTTTGGGAAGGTTAGAAAACATTGCGGGAAAAGGATAAAATGCTGGTTACCAGCATTTTCTCCTTTTCCCACAATGTTTTCAAAAGGCCTACTCCCTCAGAGTCGTCAAAAGTTGTGATCTTGTGGTATAGGGTTAAAAAAATTTCTGTATACATTTAACTTAACAATCTTCTGAGAGAAATTTTGATGACCCTGAGCAAGAAGCCTTTTGAAAAAGGAGAAAAGAATTATTACAACCACATTCTCCTCTTCTCACAATGTTTTTCATCCTTTTAAGCCTTAACCAAACAAGCATGTGTTTTAACAACCCTGAGCAAGAAGCTTCTTGACCATATTGTGAGCAAAGAAGGAAATGCTGGTAAACAACATTTTCTCCTTTTTCTCACAATGTTTCTCACCCTTTGAAAAAAAAATCCCATCATTTTAGACACGTTTTATTTGTGACCTGCAAATGCTTTCAATTTGGTCATTTTTAAGGTTCTACAGCTAAATCCATTTAATCCATCCATTACCACACAGTCCCAAGTTTTAACAACCCTGAGGGAGAAGACTTTGGAAAACATTGTGGGAAAAGGAGAAAATGCTGGTCAACAGCATTTTCTCCTTTTTCCCATAATCCTTTCTTCCCTTTCTTTCACAAATTCCATTTATTGAGCCACATGAAATTTTTCATCTGCAAATGCTTTGAATTTTGGCAAGCACAAATTCTGTTGTTTGGTAAAGAGATAACTCTTTACTAAACAACAAAATTTTGGACTCAATCAAAGCTTCTGCAGAAGACAAAATAAATGAAGCTCAAACAGTGATTTCTGTCTTTGATAGGGTAGAAAACATTGTGGGAAAAGGAGAAAATGCTGGTTACCAGCATTTTCTCCTTTTCCCACAATGTTTTCAAAAGCCTTCTTCTTCAGGGTCGTTAAAACTCGGGATTGTGTGGTGAAGAGTTAAGGTACATTTAATGTGTAGTCTAAAAAATTTTAATGCTTTCAACTTGGTGCAGTCTAAAATTTCGTCGTAATCAGTTTAACATTACATTGTGAAACTGGTAACAAGTCAAGAATGTTTTCATAACATGATAATTAAGTTAAAAAAAACAACAGAACCTATGCATCTAAAGACTAATGCACTGTTATCAATAAGCTTCTAAAACTCTTTCATGTACATCAAAAGACCACTATAGCTAATTTCAGCAATATATTGTATATAAAACACACACAGCAGAATCATTAAACTCCTTACAAAATGACAAAATCGTAGACTTGTCAAAACCGACAGAATTTGCAGAAAACAAATAAGATACAGTTCAAATCCCTGGATGTATCTTTGAAAGGGAGATAACCTTGTGGGAAAAAATTATCAAGGTTGTTAACAGCATTTTCTCCTTTTACCACAATGTTTTAAAAAGTGTTCCCTGTAAGTGTTAATTAAAAGACTGAATTATTCAGTAAAAAGTTCTTGTAAATAAGTAATTACCATTTTTTCCCTACTTAAATCGAAGCCATCTTCCAGATGTCAATATTTCATGTAGCAATGGGTAAATTCCTTTCATGCTTTTCAGTAGTTTAAGAAATCTAACAGTGAATTATACCCTTATAATTTACGGGTGAATGTTATAATTCACCAGTGAGTTATAACTTTTGTTTTTGACATACCATGGATATTTATAGAACATGAATGAATTTTTAGTGGGTGAACGTCATGTTTTATGATGCAGTCAACATCGCTCATGACATCATTATTACAGCTAGTGCATATCCGACTAGATTGAATAGATCTATTTCACTTGAAAAACATACATATTTTTCACAATGAGCAAGCATTAGACGTGAAAAGAAAATTAAAGTGAAGAGCAGGAAAGAAATAGGATAATTGTTTGTTTCAGTGTATGATCGAAATTCCTTTCATATGGTGAAAAGCAAAGGCCATATTTTCACTCCATGAAAGAAATTTCAATCATACACAGAAACAGCCAATTATCCTCTATGTATCAGTTAGATCGACATATCATTCTAGTATATCTATTGCAGAACACCATCATCATACGAGTCATGCTCTGTGAAAAGGGGGCTTACTGCATTTACAAACAGTATCGATCCAGGTCAGCCTCCGCAGTCTGCACAGGCTAACCTAGGTTTGAGCTTTTGGCTGTTGGTCAATTTTCTGGAAATCAAAAGACTAGTGTACATCTTGACTCAGTCAGTTGTTACACAAAACAGATTTTCTGGATCCATGATCATGTGATGACTTGTGATGGTATCATGCATCAAGGAGATCCATTAACCCCTTTTTGCCAAAGCATAACTCATATCCATGCTAAGCATTTACTAACAATATGCAGAATTCAATGTAATGAAACTAACTCTTTAACTCTTTACCAAGTGACACAATTTTGGACTTGTCCAAATTGAAAGCACCTGCAGACGACAATTTCAATGTGACTCAAATGGTGCAGTTTTTCCTTGATAGGGTAGAAAACATCTTTGGAAAAGGAGAAAATGCTGGTTACTCCTATTCCAACTATGTTTTCTAAAGGCTTCTTTCCCAGGGTCGTTCAAAGTCAGAATTGTGTGGTAAAGGGTTACCCTTTACGAAATCTTGAGTTTTAACCATTTTGAGAAAAAGACAATTTTTGAAAAGAATGTCAAAAAAGGTCAGTGTCACAAAATGCTGGTAAACAGCATTTGCTTCTTTTCCCACAATGTTTTCTACCCTTTCAAAGACAAGTTAAATCATGTAAGATATATCAAACATAGTTTGTACATGCTTTCAATTTGTGTAGTCTGGTTAACCCATAAAGCGCTGGAATAGATCTAAGTTGTTTTTGCGGACAGAGTAGATCAAGATCAGACTGCACAGAATGTGCAGTCTGATCTTGGATCTACACTGTCCGCTACTTTGTGATATATTCTGGCCATAACAACAGTGAAAATTTAGAATTTCAGATATTTTTCATAACTGAAACAGTCCATTATATTAGTTCTGCACTGTAAGTGTTAAGGGTTAACAAACAACTTTATGTTGTATTTAACAACTGTCAAATTCGAAGTACAATTACTGATACCCAGCAATTTCTCCTTTTCTCATGTGCAGCGTTTTCAACTGCTTTCTGTCTCAAAGTAATAAAACTGCAAGATCATTAGAGAAATAGTAACGTTCATAATCCTTTCACGGCAGAGATACAAAACTCCATGGAAAGAACTAACACTTTACCACACAATCCCAAGTTTTAACAATCCCCAGCTTAAAGGCATTTGAAAACATTGTGGAAATAGTAGAAAATACTGGTAGCCAGCATTGAGTCACAATTATGTTGTTGTCTGCAAATGCTTTCAGTCTGGACAAGTCCAAAACTTTGTTGTTTGGTAAAGTGTTAAACCTTAACATAACACACTAATCTATCTACCTAAACAATCCTGTCTAAACCTTTTCCCGTACGAATAATTGTTGACTATTCCAAATTGAAAGAAACTGCAAATGACAACTTCAAAATCAGTACAAAAGAGCATAGGGTAGAAAACAGTGGGGAAGAAAGGAGAAAAAACTGGTTACCAGCATTTTCTCCTCTTCCCTCACTGTTTTCAAAGGCTTTCTTCTGCAGGGTTGTTAAAACTTGTGATTAAGTGTTAAAGATCCTGAGGAGGAAAGCTTTCAATATCAAGATGAGAAATGGAGAAAACGGTGATAAACAAAATGCTGGTAACCAGCATTTTCCCCATATCCCATAATGTTTTTTTTATTCTTTGAAAGACAAGCCTCATCATTTGAAGTCACACTCATCTTGTCTACTGCAAATGCTTTCAATTCAGACAGGTCTAAAATTTTGTTGTTTTGTAAAGGGTTAACCCTTCTGTGTTTTAATTACCATGAGGAAGATGTCTTTTGAAAACATAGGAGAACAAGAGGGCCATGATGGCCCTGTATCGCTCCACTGGCTAATAAGTAACAACCCTACACGCAAAACATTACAATACTTGGCCAATTGGTTTCAACCTTGAAGACATACAAAATTTTCTCTGTAAAAACCCACGAGAAAGTTATGACCCCAGGGCAAAGCCATTTTTCACCACAGAGCTATAATTAAATGTACTTGAATCCTGGTAGAGGTCCACCAGATAAAGCCCTATACCAAATAATATAGGTCTAGAATGTTTGGTTATAAACAAGAACATTTTCACAGTTTCCTCAATAAGAGACCCTATAAAACATGAGACCCCTGAGACAAAGCTACATTTGGTAACCCTAGTTCTTACCTTAGTAACAAGAAGATTTTTAAAGTTTTCACTAAGTAAGCCCATGTAAAACTTGTGACCCCCGGGGTGGGATCAAATTTGACCCTAGGGCTATAATTTGGGCACTAGAAGCCAACTAGATAAAACTACATGCAAAATATGGTAGCCCTAGGCTTTATGTTTATGGCTAAGTACAGACAGATTCCTAAAATTTTCTCTATATAAGCCCATGTAAAACTTGCAACCCCCCCGTGGGGTCAAATTTGACCCCAGGGCTATAATTTGGGCACTCTTGGTAGAGGCCCACTAGATAAAGCTACATGCAAAATTTGGTAGCTCTAGGCCTTATGGCTAGGTACAGAATGATTACTAAAGTTTTCTCTATATAAGCCCATGTAAAACTTGGTAGCCCTAGGCCTAATGGTTTCAGACAAGAAGATTTTCAAAGATTTCCAATATTTTTCTGCATAGACGGACGTACGGACGGGCACCAGGCCATAACATAAGCATGCTGGCCTTTGGCCAGTGGAGCTAAAAATTTGGTAACCAGCATTTTGTCCTTTTTCCAAAATATTTTCTTCCCCTTCAAGACACAAATGTCACCATTTAAGCCATGGTTAAAGGCAATTTGTTTTTCGCAAATGCCTTAAATTTAGACCAGTCTATGTATTTTCTTATTTGGTTTAGTATTAAGCCTCAACACCACTGCATGAAAGACATGATTATTTTACATGTTACTTCACAACAGCATTATAAACTTGATAAAATTGAAAGCATTTGCAGAAGACAAATCAAATGGGGCTGAAACATTGGAATTTGTTGTTGAAAGAGTAGAAAACATTTTGGGAAAAGCAGAAAATGCTGGTTATCAGCATTTTCTGCTTCTCCCACAATCTTTTCAAAAGCCTTCCTCCACAGGGTCCTTAAAACTTGTGATTGTGTAAAGAGTTCATTTTTAGCTCTGCTGGAAAAAAACCCAAGGAACAGAATGGCAAGTCTGTTTTTATCCAAATGTCTCAAGAAATATCAGACTGCTGCTTCGAGATCAGACTGCACAGCATGGAGTCTGATCTTGATCTACATAGTCAACAACAGCAAACTACTGCAAAGTAACAGTTTGATCAAGTATTGAACAGCAATATCACAATGTTACACTACAAAACTCATCTTACCATTTAAATAATCTCCAAAATCTGTTAAAGGTACAAAAGTTACATTACAACTTACTATTGCCAGTCTGAAACAGTTATCTCTCTTTGAACACTCTTGTGTATATATGGTGGGAAAATAAACAAGTTTCACCAGCCAGCTCAATAATACTAAAATCTATAGGGTGCTTGTAACACAGCCAAATCATTAACTAACCCATAACAAAAAAAAAAAGAGAAAGTGAGAAATGAAAGCCTTAATAAACTTAGACACTGCATTGCAATGAAATGTGCCTCTGTTAGTACAGATGGCTGTATTTGATTGTAATTCAAATATGATGCCACTGATTTTTGTGTATGTAAGGTCCCGGTCTTAAAGTGCCTTTAACTTGAACAGTTCAACTATAGGAAATATATAAGTATAGAAGTATTGAAACTCGCGTAAAATCATTGGTAAGAGTTCAATGTCTCTTTTTTGCCAAAATATGCTCAGGGCCCCCATTCAACTACCATCCTACATACACTAGATTCTTTGTCTTATTCTAAACTTAGAAAATAAACCTACAGCAAATTGTTTAACCAATTAGAGATTCTGTACCTTTGAAATTTTAAAAATAATCAGAGTAGAAAAGGTATGGAGAATGCAATTTTATCCTTTCCAATGCAATCCTGTCTTTTAACGGTCTTAAGAGAGACAGTTTGTAAAAGCACTGAGGGAAAAGGAGAAAATGCTGGACTCCAGCATTTTCTCCTTTTCCCACAATCTTTTCTATCTTTTGGAAAACAAATTGCATCATTTCACTAATGTTTGCTCTTTCATCTGCAAATGCTTTTAATACAGACAAGTCTAGAATTTTGTTGTATGGTATGGACCAAAAATAGTTGGCAAATGTGGCCCTCATAAGAAATCATTTGGAGGATGTGAGCTATAAACATGCATACATCCTTAAAACTTGTGTGCTAAATACATGTACAATGTGTAATCTATAGTTTGGCTGTGTTTGTACTTTGTACACAAGTGTGTCCTTTGTACACAAGTGCTTGTCCTTTGTACACAAGTGTATCCATTTATGAGATGATCATGATGAAAAAATATACATCAAAGTCTTAAACATACATCCTTATAGCCAGAGAGAAAAAAATGCTGTCAAAATTTGACAGGCTGTACAATGGTTCAAAATTCAGTCAGATATGTAAACATAGATAAATTACTGATATATATATATTGTGTAAGGGATATATACACATATTGGAAATCTTCAATTAAAAACCAGAAACATCACAACAGTGATTTCTTTGATGCATTTTCTATCGGTCGTAATCTATGCAAACTTGCAACCATCAGGGGCAACATTTGGCATGAAGATACAAGAATGATTATAGTTTGATAAACGATAAAATAAAGAAATGAAATGGATTAAAAACTGGCTGAAAACAAGTACAGATGAATCTCTAAGAATGATCAAAAAAATTCATAATGCTTTTAGTCATGCATTTTTTTTCCATTCATTGTTTTATTTTTTAACCCCTTTACCAAAACAAGCCTGACTTTAAACAACGCAGATGAAAACAGCTTTAGAAAACAATATGGGAAAAGGAGAAAATTCTGGTAACCAGAACACATAAATGTGTAAAGTATTATTTAACAATAAATGCAAAATGTCAAAATTTGACTATTTGTATTCTGAAAGTCAAAAAGCATACAATGATATCATGCCATAAATTTATTGTAGATGATAAACTGAAGATTAAATGCACAAAATGCTATAGCACTTTTTGCTTATGTACTAGCAAAGACAATAAATATGTACCCACAAACTCTTTGTCAATCGACAAAATTTTTGACTTGTCCAAATCAAAAGCATTTGCAGATGACACATTAAATGTGGCTCAAATGATGGGGTTTGTCTATGAATGAGTAGAAAACAATTTGGGAAAAGGAGAAAATGCTGGTAACCAGCATTTTCTCCTTTTTCCAAGCTGTTTTCAAAAGCCTTCTCTGTCAGAGTCGTTGAAACTCAGGATTGTGTGGTAAAGGGTTAACATTATAGACAATTTCGGAGATTACCCATTGAAAACAGAAAACATTATATAAAACAAGAGCCCCACATGCAGGTACCAATGCTTCCCTGAAGTTGCTTTTTCAGCAAAAATTCTAACTCAAAAAAGGGGCATAACTTTGTCAAACATGTTTCAGGGTTACCTGCCCCATGTTGTGTGGATTCCCTTTTAAATAGTTAGTTAAAAACTAGCCTATGTTTGAAGTAAATATCTTCAGTACTATCAGAAATATGAGAAAATGTAAAGTTTTGGCACCATGACGACAAAGACTCGGACAAGCACACAACTATGACAATACCACTGATATTCTTTTTTAAAACAGTCGAACTCATAAATATAAGTAGTTTTAGGCTAGAACCTTGGCCTTTCATATGAGAAGAGTCAAGTTTAATCCTGTGATCAAAAAGATCGACACTTGGAATTATTTACATCTCAGCATGAGAAATGGTTAACCCTTTACCACACAATCCTAAGTTTTATGCAACCAATGTGGGAAAAGGAGAAAATACCAGTACTGATAACCAGCATTTTTTTTCCTTTTCCCACAATGTTTTCAACCCTTTCAGAGAGAAATTCCATCAACTGAGCCATATTCACCTTATCGTTTTAAATGTTTTACGAATGGATAGGTCTAAAATTTTGTAGTGTGGTAAAGGGTAAAGGAGAGTGATTAAATATATCTTGAAGAAAATTGTTTCAAAATCAGTGTTAAACAAACAGATTTAGCTCTTCACCAAAACAATCTCAAGTTTTAATGAACCTGCAGAAAACTTTTGAAAACATTGTGGGAAAAGCAGAAAACATTTTCTCTTTTTCCCCAAACTATTTTCTTCAGATCAGACAAATTTCAGTTTTTGAGTCACATTTACTTTTTCATCTGCACTTTCTTTTAATTTGGACAAGTCTAAAATCTTTTCCTCTAGTAAAGAGTTAAAATACACAAAAAGTTAAATCTCTTTAAAGTCAAATGACAAAATTGTAAACTAGTCCAGACTGAAAGCATTTGCAGACAACAAAATAAATATGACTCAAAAATTGAAATTTGTTTTGGGAGGGTAGAAAACATTGTGGGAAAAGGAGAAAATGCTGGTTACCAGTATTTTCTCCTTTTCTGACAATGTTTTCAAAAGGCTTCTTGCTCAGGGTCGTTAAAAGTCGGGATCAAGTTTGTAAAGGGTTACATCAAAATGCGCATGACCAAGAAGACAAAGGCCAGTAGATTTTGAGAACAAAGGTCAAAGGTTAGAGGACATTCATAATATAATGATGTGCAATGATGCTACAACACTTACTATTCCTCATACTATTGCGAAACCTTGTGGGGTGTGTTAAATGATGTTCTAAAAAAACACAATAAAACAAGTGCGATGATTAACACTTTAGGCTGCTAGGTGTGACTTAGTGGGATTTTTTGTCAGACAGTGTAGATCAAGATCAGACAGCACAGAACAAGCAGTCTAATCTCGGTCCTACAAAGTTTGATACTATGACATTTCTCAGACAAGCAAAATTTTTAAAACATAAACTATGAGCATTTACTATTGGCTGGAAATCTTTCGTTTAATTTATTTAGCATCTTCCCGGTTAACACTTTACCAAATGACAAGAATTTTAGACTGGTCCACATAGAAAGCAATTGCAGACAACATGTTCAATTAGCTGAAATGGTGGTAACTGTCTCTGACAGTGTAAAAAATGTGGGAAAAGGAGGGAATGCTGGTTACCAGCATTTTCTCTTTTTCCCACCAGGTTTTCAAACCTTGGATCATGTGGTACAGACTTACACTAAAATGGTCGTCATCACCTTCAAACACACTGTTATCAATTAGAACAAACTGTTATTTAAAAAAAGGCTGTAACCCTTTACCAAAGCATCCTGAGCGTTAACGACCCTCCGGAACAAGGCTGTTAAAAATATCTTCGGGAAAGGAGAAAATGGCAGTAACTGGCATTTTCTCCATTTCCCACAACGTTTTCAATCATTTCAAAGACAAATTCCATCATATAAGCAACATTATGTTCGTTCTTTGCAAATGCTTTCAATTTGGACAAGTCAAGAATTTTAGCATCTGGTAAAGAGTTAAACCAAAACGGTTATCATCAACCTCAAAAACATTGTTATCATCATAATTATCATCAATATAAATTAGAACAAAGTGTTATCCAAAAAAAGATAGTTAAAACATATGAATTTCTAAATTATGGCAAATTTTTTTTTTTCTATTTGATACAATAGTACTTTGTTCCATTTCTTTTTTGTTAATTCTTTACTGCAAATTTTGTGTAGTGGGTGAACTTAGGGTGCTTCATTTATTTTCTTCCAATCAGTCATTGTCAATTAGTCATTACCAAACTTTTGGCAATTATTGGCATATTTTGGCAAAAATAACAAAATCTGTACTTGTAATACTCAACCCTCTGCCAAAAAAATCTCAAGTTTCTCAATTCCAAGGGAAAACAGCTTTTAAAAACATTTTGGGAATTGGAGTAAATGCTGGTTACCAGCTTTTTCTTCTTTTCACACAATGTTTTCTACCCTTTCATGGCCAAATTTCATCATTTCAGCCACAATGTTTCTTCTGCAAATGCTTTTAAGTTGATCAAGTGTATAGTTTTGTTGTTTGGTCAAAGTTTACATGTACAATTTAACTTGGCATCAAATGGAGAAAGGTCTCATTTTGAGGAATTTCTCTATCATGAAAATGTTTTCAAAATTATCAATAACATTTTGTCAAATGAAATCTTATCATACAGAAATGAAGTAAACTGATTCTTTTGCAGAAAACATTGTTGATCTGATTAGGCAAATGTTAAACATTGGTTTTCAACTCTTCAAAATTTTTAAAAAGACAAAATATCAAAAGTTGCTGGCCTTTTTTTAAGACATAAGAATCAATTGCTTAATGAGAAACTTGGTTCATAATCAGCCACTACACTAGGACCTGATTGCCAAGTGCAAGGTATCAAAATGAGAAATCAAACAATGGGTAAAAATAAGGTGCAAATTTCCCAGACAGTAAAAGATGTTTTAAGCCTCTACTCCTGCATTACAAAGTTTACCAGAAATATTAAGTCTGTTCCAGTGAACATTTTCTTTAGTGTTGATTGAAGATTTTCTACAATTTGAATGGTCTGTATGCCACAGACAAGCAGCCTATTTAGAACTAAACAGGGCAAAATCAAAACTGTTTCTACACATCTAACAGTTTCTAAATAAGATTAAAAAGTAAATTCATGAACTTCTTTAGGTAATCCAAAACAAACTTCTTTAACTGCCATAGAAAGTCAACTAAATTTTACACACAGAACACTTTAATTTCATACACCAAAAGAATAGTGTATTGCTATGGTAATAGAAAATAAATATGACCTACTTCTTGGTTTAGAGGGTACAATCCTTGACCCAGATTCAGACTCTGACCGTTCTCTCGGTGAACCTTCAATGGCTACAATGCTGGAGGGTCTTGAACGGGACTTCTTGTTATCTATAATCTGTTGTAATGTTGAAGACAACAAATGAATGTGTAATGGTAGTTAGGTAAAGAAAAAACAAGAGTATTAAATGAGGGTACCAACACTTGACTGCAGTTGCTTGATAAGTAAAAAAGAAGCATAACTGTATCAAAAATACTTTGATGGTTACCTACCCTTTGTATGTTCTCCTTTTGACAGTGAACAACTTGTCTAAGTAGAAGCACATATCTTTAGCAATGACAAAAATATTATAAAATGTCAAAATTTTAGTATGATGATGCCAACAAGGCAGATCACACAGATTACACAGATGACCACACCAGGGCTACAACAATTTGTCAATGTTCTCTTTGAAAACAGCTGAGCTAAAAAATAAAATAAATACGGAATATTGCAACAGTCTGCATTTCTACATGGTCAGATCATGTCGAGTTGCATGTGTAAAAAGGTGCATTAGGAATTTGGCAAAATATCTGAACATCAATACATAGACGTAGTCCCTGTGCACGATTATGCTCTACACACTGTACTAGACTGATACAGAAAAATTTTCTGTCAAGTTGTATTGGCAAGTTAAATAACGCCCGTATTTTACTCAGATCATAAATAGGTATATAATAAAAGATTAGTCTTTCCAAATGACAAAATATCAAACTTGTCCAAATTGAAAACATTTTAAGACAATAGATAGAATATGGACCAAGTGATAAGTGGTGTCTTTGAAAGGCTTGAAAACATTGTGGGAAAGGCAGAAAATGCTGGTCACCAGCATTTTCTCCTTCTCCTACAATGTTTTCAAAAGCCTTCTTCCTCAGGGTTGCTAAAACAAAGGATATTTTGGTAAGGGGATGATAATCAAAATCTGACTAGATATATATGTTTTTTAAGTATGGCTATGATTTTTCACTTGATCAATAATATTTAGATACAACACCGCATCAGCCTTTACCTACTTCATCTGGGTTTTACATTTCTGCACTGACAATATCAGTAAATTTTGCATCGCTTGAAAAGAAGCAACTTCTTCAAGACATTTTCCTTTCCTTTACTTTACGACAAAATTTTGGACTTGACCATATTAAAAGCATTTACAGATGACAAATTTAATGCAATGTGAATGATGAAATTTTTGTTTTAAAGATTAGAAAACATTGTGGGAAGAGGAGAAAATGCTGGTTGCCAACATTTTCTCCTTTTCCCTCAATGCTTTCAAAATGAAAAGTCTTAAATCCCACAGTCGTTAAAACTTGGTATTGTGTGGTAAAGAGTTAACCCTTTACCAAAAAAATCCTGTGTTTTAATGACTGAAGAATGAAGCTTTTGAACACATCATGGTAAACAGCATTTTCTCCTTTTCCCACTATGCTGTCTACCCTATCAAATGCTGCCTTTTAAGATAAAAAGCCCTTTAAGCAAAAGACTTTTGCACATAGTGTGGGAACAGAGCAAATGCTGGTAGTAGAAGCATTTTCTCCTTTTCCTGTTACATTTTCTGCCCTTCATCTCAAAAATTTTTGAATTGTCAAATTTAAAACCATATGCAAATCAAATAACAAAGTACAAAATTAAACTTGGTGCATATGACAGTATATAGTCCTTAATAAGAAAGAAAACAATGCAGGAAAAGAAGAAAGTGCTGGTTACTACCATCTGCTCCTTTTCCAATTAAATTTTTAAAAAACCTTTTTCCTTGGGACTGTTAAAACATGTGACTGTTTGGAAACAGGTAAAAAAGCAAATCCAACCATATGAGCCATATTTAGTTTGGCCTCTGTTTTCAGTATCTACCAGTGTAAATTTTGTAACTTGCTTTAAAGTTAAATACTAGGGTACTGAACAGACAATACAACTGTTAAAGATACATCCCTACAGCCAGAGAGAAAAATATGCTGTTAAAACTTAACTGTGTGTACAATGGTTCATAATTTAGTTAGCTGTATAAATATAGATAAATTACCAATAAATATTGTGTTACAGATAAAGAAACTCAAGGGATTTGTCTATGATTCAAAACCAGAAATGATAACACTGATGTCTTTGATGGGTTCAAGAAAATGAAATGCATATTCTATAGTTTGTTATCTACAAGCATCAATGGGTACATTTGGCATAAAGATACAAGAATGATTACAGCTTCATAAAATGAAGATGAAATGGGTTAAAAACTGCCCAAAAACAAGTATAGATGCATCTTTAACATGCATGTACTTACATCTAACTCATCATCGCTGTATTCTGGACCATCATCCTAAAAGTAAATCAGATAAAACTTTATCACTACAACCTGTGAGTTACGCTCTGGCTGAAGAAGTTATATTATATTTCATGTGTCTATTTTTAGAAATGTTATGGGTAAAGAAATGTCATAATTTAAGCTGGGGGGAATTATTTCCCCGTCACAGTGAATATTTTCCTCCTGCCGAAAATCTGGAACTACTTTTTTAAGTTTTTTAAGTTTTTAAGTTTTAAAAGTGGCATTCGTTGACAAAATAATCAGAGGAAATATAATATATAATTTATTTCATCAGCTTGTGGTTTATATGGGGAAATATTTGCCTCAAAAGGGAAAGGTCCGCGAAACTAACTCGTGCCTTACGGCACTTGTTATTTTCGCATACCTTTCCCTTTTTCGGTAGATATTTCCCCATATTAACCACAAGCTGATCAAATAAACTCTATTTAATGCATCTCTGTGATGGCTTATACCAAGTAAGTCACCACATAATTATAGATCCATAAAATCCATGTAGTCTAATAATCCACTGGATCTGGAGGTAGAATGACATGTAGAAAATTTACAAACAGCAAAAACTTATGACCCGTGTCAGCTTGTGCGGACTGCGCAGTCTGAGATGGGTAAATACTTTTAGCAGATGCATTAAACTATTTTCACAGAGCATGGCTAATGTATTTTAATTGCCATCTTTTAAGATTTACAAATTCACAAAGCAATATCATTTTATCACCAATACATGTTTATCAATTTCCACCCATTTTCGGGGATTGGCTTACCTGATGAGATACTCAATCATATTACAGTAAAGATATCATACATTTACACGCATGGTTCAAACGAAGGGGGAAGGCATGGCAGCAGGGTTGACACACAGCTTTTCCCAAACAAGAGCACCACATGGGGGCACTAATGTTAAGCTACAGTTGCTTTTAGAACTAGATTGATTTTCATTGAAAATTCTGATTGATTTTCAGTGAAAATTTTAAGTTGAAAAGAGGCCATAACTGTTTCAAAATATTTTGATGGTTACTTGTCTTACTGGTATGGTTTCCCCTTTTTACAGCTAAGAACTAGTCCAAGTTTGAAGTAAATATCTTCACTAATGACAGAGATTCAGAAAGAGCCAAGCTAAGAATGAAATCTGAACCCTGTGAGCGATTTTTCATGACACTGTGCCAGTGACAGCTGGAGTCCTGAAGCACACATAAACCTCTAGAGCACACGAGCTGTTTGATAATAAAAGTCAAATGAACTTTTTCAAATCAATAAAAAGTACAAAAATAAAAAGAGCCTAGATTGATAAACTTTATCTAGATTATACAGAAAACCGAAAGGCACTTACAGTCATGAGGTCCCATTCAATGTTGATATTTTCGAAGACGTCTTTCTTTCCTTCTTTGGCAGCTTTCAACTGTTTATTAAATATAAAATTGTATTTTGTAATTTGTATTTGTGAACAGAACAGACAAGTGATCTAAAACATTTCCACAGAAAACACACTTGCAGCAGAAGACTTTAAAAACACCCAGTAAAATAAATGATGATTTACTCTTTACCAAACTACAAAATTTTAGATATTCAGGATATCATCAAAAATGACATTCTGACCTTCCTTCATCAGTATTGGGCTAAAAATGTGGCCTCTAGAGTGTTCACAATATCTTTGAAAGATTTGTCACAGTGACCTACTTTTTGACATGACATGAACCATTTTTCAGCTGATATAATAATAATCTGACCTACTTTTTGATCAGTTTCAAACTCAACAGAGATAAAAATTCTGATTAAGTTTCATGGGTACTGGACTGAAAATAATTATAGCCTCTAGATTGCAAACAGGTTCTTTCTAATATTTGTCCAATGAACTGATGTCATAAAAAAAAAAAAAACATTCTGACCAAGTTTCATGAGTATTGGGCTGAGCATGTGGTCATGAGAGTGCACATAAAGTTTTTCTAAGATTTGTCCCAGTGACATACTGTTTGACCAGATGTGACCCAATTACAAACTTGTCCAAGATAATATCAAGACAAACATTCTGACTAATTATCTTGATTATCAGACTGAAATTGTGACCTCTAGAGTTCACTCAAAGTCATTCTTGACACACTGACCACAGACACAGCACCATCACAAAAGCTCATCTTGGAGGACTTTGCGCTCGGGTGAGCTAAAAAGTGGGCCTATTTGAAATTCACACTGGGCCTTTTAAAACAATAATCTAAACAATTGAATAGAAATGAAAAAGAGCTATAGTGTGGGTACTAATGTCACAATAAGAAGATTCTAACAAGTACCAACAATAACCCTTATCTATAGAAAAATTAATCAAGAATTAGCATGCAGATACCTCTCTCAAATCATTAGAGTTCATGAAATGAAGCAAAATCAGTATTACAACTAAAAGGAAGTGGATTTTTGAAACTGCTGAAAATGAACATTTTTTCCTTTTCCCACTATGTTTTTTTTCCCTTTTCCCTTTCATAGAAAAATTCCACCATCTAAACTACTTCTCATTTCACATGTCATCTTTTAATGCTTTCAATACGGACAAGTTTAAATCTATTACTCTGGTAAAGAGTTAACTCATTACCAAACGACAAAATTTTAGGTTTGTCCAATTCGAAAGCATTTGCAGACGACAAAATAAAAGTGACTGAAAATTTGAAATTTGTTTTGTGAAGGGTAGAAAACATTGTGGGAAAAGGAGAAAATGCTGGTTACCAGCATTTTCTCCTTTCCCACAATGTTTTCCAAAGGCTTCTTTCTTAGGGTCATCAAAAGTAGGGATTGTGTGGTAATGGGTTAAACCTTCACTACTTAACAAAATCTTACTTATCCAAATTGAAGCATTAATTTTGTAGATGAAAAATTAGACCCGGCTCAAATAACACAGAAAAGAAAACATTTTGGGAAAAGGAGAAAATGCTGGTTACCAGCATTTTCTCCTTTTCCAACAATGTTTTCAAAAGCCTTCTTCCTTAGGGTCGTTAAAACTGGGGATTGTGTGGCAAAGGGTTAAACACATGACTTACCAGTGCTGCACAGAGTTGAAAGTTTTTCTCTTCAGCAATATCTAAGGCAGTAAGTCCTTGAGAGTTCTTGCACTGAGCTATATCTGGCTTGATCCTCAATAAGCATTTCATGCATTCCGGCTTGTTTAGCGATGCACAAACATGCAAACATGTGTTCCCTTCTTTTGTCTGTCGACCTAAACTATTCCTGTTTCAAAGAATATATTTTTCTCACATCAAAAAGATGCCCTCAGGAGACCCAAGGTTCATTCATGACAAAAATCAATGAATTCTGACGAATATTTTTTGAAAAAAAAAAAAAAATACAAAGATTGTTGTGAATTAAAGACTTTTTTACTTCGGCACAAATGTGAGTCTTGAAATCAAAAAAAGAAATATGCGAAAAATCCTTCATTTAAACCCTTTACCAAACAAAGCTGACTTTTTAATGACCCTAAAGAAGTTTACTTTTGAAAACATTGTGGGAACAAGAGAAAAAGCTGGTAACCAGCACTTTCTCCTGTTCCCCCAGTGTTTTCTACCACTATCAAAAACAAGTTCCATCATCTGAGCAACAATCAGTATGTCCGTTGCATATTTTTATTTACATGAAATTTAATATGAACAAATCCAAAATTTTATCATTTGCTAAAGGGGTTAATTGAAGGGAGATAAATGCTTGCAACATGTGCAAAGTATAGTTATTTCCTTGGCCTATTATGTACCTTGTCATTGACAGAAAGTAAGCCAAGCCCATCGCAGCCATCTTTTTCACAGATCAAAATTCTGAAAGAGGTTCACCAAAGTTTATGCCAAGTTGTAGAGAATCTCAACATGCATGTTGAAAGAATGCAGAAGGATTTCTTGAAAATGTGCTTTTTTTTTTATTGTAGTTTTCTACTGGCCAGGAGAGGCAGAAGCAACTAGCTCAGAACTATTTCTGTTCAAGAGAACCCTATATCCCCATTCACTTGGGCACGTT
Organism: Hippopus hippopus; assembly: GCA_946811185.2. Lineage (NCBI taxonomy): Eukaryota > Metazoa > Mollusca > Bivalvia > Cardiida > Cardiidae > Hippopus > Hippopus hippopus. The sequence continues at coordinate 15,474,133 of OX328113.1, read as the reverse complement.
ATTTGTTTCTGAACAATAACTTTCACATTTGACATGAGAGACCTTAACTTACCAGACTTCTTTCCTTTGAATGATATTCAAATGAACCATGCTCTGTGAAAAGGGGACTTAATGCATCTGCGAAAAGTATCAACCCAGGTCAGCCTGCGCATTCCACGCATGCTTAACTGGGCCGAAACTTTTCGTTATTGTTCAATTTTCTGTATGTCCAAGGACCAGTGTGCCTCATGATTAAGTCAGTTGATGAAAAAATGTGGCTAATTTGGATCAATAATTATGTGATCGGTTGCATGGTATAATGCATCACGGAGATCGTTTAAGCCCCCTTTTGCCAGAGCATGGCTCAAATGTATATGACCCATGCTCTGTGAAAAGGGGGCTTAATGCATTTGCAAAAATATAGATCCATGTCTATCCACACATTCCCTTTTATACTGATGGCAGAGGTTATAACAAAACCACACAACTTACGTAGCTGAGTTCTGTACAATAAAATCTACAATTGGCAGTGAGGTTCCATCCTCTTGTGCAATGGCAAGGTGTAGGGCAGTTTCATCTACAGGCTGCAAAATTGGATCTTTAGTATGGTTTGAAATATCTTTTAGTGTTTCACTCTATACCAGATAACAAAGTCTTAAATTTAATAAAAATGAAAGCATTGATGAAAAATAAATTAAATGTGGCTCAAATGCCCTTCATCTGCTCCCGTTTAATTTGTTGTCCACAAATGCTTTCATTTTCGCTGTCTTTGAAAGTGTAGAATACATTGTGGGGAAAAAGAGAAATATTGGTTACCATGATTTTCTCCTTCTTCCATAATGTTTTCAAAAGCCATCTTTTGCAGTGTCATGAAAACATGGATTAATCGGAAAGTGTTTAATAAAAGAAAGAAAAAGAGGCTGTGATTTGAATAACCAATTTTTCATTTGGCTATGACAGCTGCACCTATCAAAGTTCTACTGTTTCTGCAAATAAGTTTACAGAGTCGAATGCAGGATCAAAAAACAATGGGCCTACTTCTCCATCCATTAAAAAAAAAGGGCCAATTTGAAATTTGTAGTGGGTCATTTAAAACAAAATATCTTAATATGTAAGTGGTTACAAATACCATTAAAACTGCATGTCAGCACTTGTAAATGCCTTTAAAATATCTGGTACATTCTTTAACTCTTTACCAACCGACAAAATTTTAGACTGGTCCAAACTGAAAGCATTTGCAGACAACAAAATTAACGTGACTTAAAAATTGAAATTTGTTCTGGGAGGGTAGAAAACAATGTGGGAAAAGGAGAAAATGCTGGTTACCAGCATTTTCTCCTTTTCCCACGATGTTTTCAAATGGCTTCTTTTTCAGGGCCATGAAAACCAGGGATTGTTTGGGAAAGGGTTAATTAATTACACTTCTTTCCATGCTCTCATGCTGCAAGACAAGACCCCCCCCCCCTTCTAATACTGATTTCCGATAATTTTCATTTGATAAAAAACACTGTAAAAAAAGGCAAAAATGCTGGTTACCAGCGTTTACTCCTTTCCCCACAACTTTTTCAAAAGGGTCGTAAAATCTCAAGAATCTGTGGTTGCTTGTTTTGAACAATTTCTTTGCTTTCTGAAAAAGTTTTAAGCCTTTCAGTCAATGATACATCAAATTCCACCTATATAATAGAAACAAAACCTTTAAAATTACTGATATCAAAAACATCATACCAAACAGTTCAAGTAATAAATATTATGGAGTTAGGCAAAATAGCCATCAAATCCAACCCTTCAGCATCAACTTGACTTTAGCCTGGATATCTTATGTTTGTATTACCAACATGTTCAGAAATTTCTTCACTAAAAGGAATAAATCACAAATCTGTTTGTCAATTTTATCAAAAGATATACCAGAAAAAACTTAAATCCTGATACTTACTGAATCTGGCAAGACAGCCATTAAATCTAACCCTTCAGCATAGACTTGTATAAGAGCCTGTATATCTCGGGTCTGTATGGCCATCTGTAAGTCCTGCTGTAACTCTGTTGTGTCACTGCAGGTTTGTATCGTAAACTTGTGTTGTATGTATTTGGCTTTGATAAACTCCTCCCTCTCCTCCCTGGGAAAAAAACAAAAGCACTGCATGCTGGTGCCAACGCTCCCCTGCAAGTGCTTGATTTTCAGTGAAAATTAGAAGTCAAAAAAGGGGTATAACTGACTCAAAAAAATTTGATGGTCACCTGCCCACTGTATTCATCGCCCTATTGATAGTGGACAACTTGTCCAAGTTTGAAGTAAATATCTTCAGTAGTGCCAGAAATATTACAAAATGTCACAAGTTTTTGCACAACAACAATGACACAGCTGACAACGATGAAGACAACCACAGAGCTACGACAATACCTTGACGTTTTCTTTGAAAACAGCCAAGCTAATGATTATCAAATAGTTCTCTCTCATCTGTTTTTTACCTCTTTCCCCGCGTCCCTATAAATGACAATTAGAAGATGGTTTCCTCTCATCTTCTTCATTTCTATACCAAACAACAAAATTTTAGACTCATCCACATTGAAAGTATTCGCACGCAAGTTAAATATGCCCTAGGAGATGGTATTAATCTATGATAGGGTTAAAAAAAAGAAAAAATCAAACATTGAGGGAAAAGGAGAAAATGCTGGATTCCAGCATTTTCTCCTCTTCCCACAATGTTTTCAAGTGTCTTTTTATTAACATAATAACAAAGCCAATATGGTCAAGAACAATAATAGTAAGGTCATTAAAACATGGACTAATTTGGTAAAGAGTTAACTCTTTACCACACGACAAAATTGTCGATTTGTCCAAACTGAAAGCATTTGCAGATGACAAATCAAATGTAACTGAAATGGTTGGATTTGTCTTTGAAAGGGTGGAAAACATTGTGCCAAAAGGAGAAAATGCTGGTTACCAGCATTTTTTCCTTTTCCTACAATGTTTTCAAAAGGCTTCTTTCCCAGGGCATTAAAACCCCGGGATCGTTTGGTAAAGGGTTAACTGATTTTTGCTGCTTCTGCTGCTCTGATTCTTGAAACAAGGACTGATCAGATGGCTAGACTTCAAGTGTAGAATAGGAACTATATTTAGAATTGTCTGTGAATACTTCAGCTCATGATGTTGTTTTTTCACTTCTCAAGACACATACATTTTCCCTCCTTTCCCCAAAATATCTTAAATCTATTTGCATTTAGACTACTGTTAGACACATCACTGACATAACTGATACAATTCCTTATATGTGAGAGATCCTCTAGCAAAAGGGGGTTTAATGCATCTCCATGATGAATGATACATAGCGTATCATCATATTATCATAGTTCCAAAAAAATCCATTATGTGTAACAACATACTGAATAATGAAATACACTGTTAATTTGACATGCAGAAAATTTACAAAAAGCAAAAAGTTTCCACCCAGCTCAGCCTGCGGATATTGCGCAAGCTGACCTGGGTAGATCCTTTTGGCAGATGCATTCAGCCCCTCTTAGAGAGCATGGCTCATATATAACTCCTTACTAAACAGTCCAGTGTTTATATAAACACCCTTATTGAAGAGGGCTTTCAGTAACATTATGGGAAAAGGAGAAAACACTGGTAACCAACATTTTTTTCTCTTCTCGCAATATTTCTCTATCCATCCAACCACAAATGTCATCATTTGAGCAAAATTTAATTTGTTGTCAGCATATTATGCAGATGTTGACCATATTGATCAAAGATCAGACTGTATGTTCCATGCAGTCTGATTTTGATCTAAACTGTCTGAAAATGCAGGAAAATCTGGTATGAAGCTAAACAAATCAAATTCTTAAAAATAAAATAACAAGCAACTTACATGGGACAATTCTAATTTGGCTTTTTAATTCTGATCTTGATTTGCACTGTCGGCATTAGATTAAATCTGGTTCATTGCTAAATAAATTAAATTCTCAAGTATAGAATAACAAGCAACTCACATGGGACTATTACGATTTGGCTTTTTAATTCTGTCTCCCAGTCTAGCTTCTAAGACTTCATTTAAGTTGTCATTACCTATAACTCTGGCCAGCTGAAATAACAAACAGTACAATGTTAACCCTTTACCACACATCAAATTTTAACCCTTACAGCACCGAAAAAACCCTGGTGATATTTTCTATCTAGAAAAAAGACCCCTATAATTGCAGTTTTAAGGTCGCCTTTTCTCAGAATGTCACAGCAAAGCATACAGTATCAATCAAAGATCAGGCTGTATGCTTTGTGCAGTCTGATCTTGACCTACACTGGCTGCAAAGACAACTGTAGTTTTGAAAGGTGCTTTCAATGTTAAATTCTTGAAACTTTTAAATATCTGCAGACCACAAAAACTTTAAATTGGTACAAGTGAGCATAAGTTCTCAGATTGGTAAGAAAACATAGTGGGACAAGCAGAAAATGCTAGGTACCTTTTCCCACATTGTTTTTTAAAAGCTTTCTCTCTCAGGGTTGTTACACTTGGGCTTGTCTGGTAAGGCTTAACCCTGCTCTAAACAAATTCTATGTTTTGTGACCCTATGGATAAAGGCATTTGAACATATCATGCAAAAAAGCAGAAACTGCTTATAGTAAGTGTTTTCTGCTTACAGGAAGTTTTTCCTTTCTAAGACAAATTCAATGTCTTAAGCTGCATTTATTTTACTGCCTGCAAAATGCTTGCAAAGCGGGCAGGTCTAAAATTTTGTTGTCTGGTAAAGAATTAAAGGGAATTTCAAATGTTATATATCTATATATTTAACCCTTTTGGCATGTACAACATGATAGCAAGTGAAAACATTGTGCAAAAAGGAGCTACTGCTTATAACCAATTACATCTTCTCCAACCAAGTTTTCTACCTTATAGAACAACAAGGTCACCACATGCGAGTGCCAACACTTGGCTGCAGTTGCCCTTAGAAATAAATTGATTTTCAGTGAAAATTCCAAGTGGAAAAAGCTGCATAACTGTGTTAAAAAAATTTGATGGTTACCTGCCTTTGTTGTATGATTTCTCCTTTTTATAGATAACAACTAGGCCAACTTTGAAGTAAATATCTTCAGTAAAGACACAAATATCGTGAACTATAAAATCATAATATGTCAAAGTTTTTGCACAATGATGCAGACCAGGGCTGTGACAATACCATGATGTTTTCTTTGAAAAAAGCCAAGCTAACAAAAAGCATGGTATGTGGGTGCCAACATTCAGTTGCAGTCATTGTTTCTGTGAAAATTGTGAGTCAAAAAGGGACATAACAGTGTCAAAGATATTTCAGGGTTACCTGTCTATCATGTGTAAGTTTCTGTATTGATAAATAACAACTAGCCCAAGTTTTAAGTAAATAATCATCAACAGTAATGATAGAGGTATGAAAAAATACCAAAATGTCGGCATGACACATACCCAGACAACAACAAGTCACTGATGATACCTTAGGATTTCTTTGGAAACAGCAAAGCTGATAAAGTTTACTTTTTTTAAAAATGCATATGCATAGATAGGTACAGAATTAGACTGCAGAGTATTGAGGCAATCATTAAAAAATAAACTAACTTACCAGTAACTGAGAGGTACCTAACTGATCTATTTCTAGGCTCTGTGTCCTTGAGACATGAACACCAAGGTTTCTATGGATACCACAGCACTCTAAACATATGAGAATGCCCAAATTTGTAGACAGCCACTTTGGATCTGTTGAATGAATGTTAAATGATTATTATAAAATACAATCTGTGTATTCAACTTCAAGTTTCATATTCTGTGTAGTCTGATCCTCCTCTACACTATCAGAAAAAGTCTAAATATTACTCAGTGTCAAGAATATGTGAATGTAAAGTACACAGCATTTTCTTGATTTCCCACAGAATTTTCTACTACTTCAAAGACAACTATCATCATTTGACTTGCATCATTTCTTGTCTGCTTATGCTTTCAATTAGGGTGAGTCCTTGTTTTTAGCGTTTGGTAAAGAGTTCAGGTAAGGATTCCCCTTATGATAGTTAACAACTACTCCAAGTTAGAAGTATCTTCAGTATTGACCAATAGTATAAGATATCAAAAGTTTTTTTTTTAAATCTTAAGTTGAAAGAGGGGCATAACTGTGTCCAAAAAAAATTTAATGGTTATCTGCCCCTCTTGAATGGGTTCCTCTTTTAAAAGTTAACAACCTGTCCAAGTTTTCAGTAAATATCTGCTGTAATAACAGAGATATTATACAATGTCACTTTTTACACAGAGATTAAAGTGATGATGATGCCAGGGCTACGACAATACCTCACAGTTTTCTTCAAAAATAGCCGAGCCAAAGAGATAGGATACCTGGAGCTCCACAGTCGCAGCACACTTTGTTCCCGGGAAGTTTTTCAATTCTGTCTATAATGCTCCGAGTGAGTTCTCTCACACTTTCATTCATGGTTGTAGAAGATCCTGAGTCTTTAAATGCTTTCAGTAGCACCTCCTCTTTTGCATTGCTTAATACTGATATCCATCTGTAACACAAACATGTTATAACTCTAACCCTTTAACCCTTTACTACACAATCCCGACGTTCAACGACCCTGGGGCAGAATGCTTTTGAAAACATTGTGGGAAAAGAAGAAAATGCTGGTAACCAGCATTTTCTCATTTTCCCACAATGTTTTCTACCATATCAGGGGCAAATTTTGTCATTTGGGCCATCTTTGATTTGTTGTCTGCAATAGCTTTCAATTTGGACCAGTCTAAAATTTTGTCGTTTGGTAAAGAGTTAACCATACAATCCTGAATATAAATGCTTTCAGTTACGAATTACTGATAGCATTTACTGAATGGCAGTATTCATTTGATTCTTTCATTCTTTAAATGGAATTTTACACTGCTTTAAACGTTAAATCAGTCATAATAAGTCAACAGCTCACTTATTCATGAATGTCCTGAGTTTCATCAGTACTAGGCTAGGGCTCTGAAGTGTCTTACCCAAAGACACTCCCACAACAAACCCAGTGAACTGACTTGATAAAGCATTAACTCTTTACCAAACAACAAAATTTTGTATTGGACGAAACTGAGAACATTACAGACAACAAGTTAAATGCTGCTACAATTATGATTTCTCTCTTTGATAGGATACACAACATAGTGGGAAAAGATTGAAATACTGGTTACCACAATTTTCTCCTTTTCCTCCCAAATTTTTCAAGTCTAATCTACCAGGGTTGTTGAAATTCGCTGTTGTGTGGAAATGGGTTAAAAACTATGTAGTTTGTGTTATTTAATTGTACTGAACATTCCCTGGAATGCAGCCGTTTGGCACTAACCAAGCTAGACTTAAAGTCTATGTATCTAAAGACACAATATTTCTTCAACTCTTTTCCACATGAAAAAAATAAAATGTAGCTCAAATGATTTCTGTCTTTGATAGAGAAGAAAACATCACAGAAAAAAATGCTGGTTACCAGCATTTTTTTCCTTTTTCCTCTTGTTTACAAGTCTTATCTACCAGGGTTGTTAAAACTCTGGACTGTATGTAATGGGTTAAAAAACCATTTTGTTTGTGCTTATTTGACTTGTTCCAAACATTTGCCTGAATGGGAGCCCTGTCTGATACCACCTGAGCTAAACTTAAAATCCTTTTAATCTACGCAAGTAATATTTCTTAAACTCTTTAGCACACCACAAAATTTTGCATGCAGCCAAAATGAAAGCCTTTGCAGCCAACGGGTCAGTTTCTGTCTTTGTTTGAGTAGAAAATGTGAGAAAAAGAGAAAATGCTGCTGAACAGCATTTTCTCTTTTTCTCATATTGTTTTTATAAGCTTTCTTTTCAGGGTTGTTAAAAGTCCAGACTGTGTGGTAAGGGGTCAATAAAAATGTCCACCCACTCTCAGGTGTCTTCATAAAAGGTCACTGTGACCTTTACCTTAACACAGATTATCTACACTTTGTGCTGAATACCTGTGTCAAGTTTTGTTGAAACAATGTACTGAGTCTTACCATCCAGACATTACCCAGACAAGAATAAAAGTATAGATGGACCAAGCAAAAAGACCAACTGATATGTATTAACTCCTTACCACACAATCCCGAGTTATAACAACCCTGAGAAAGAACCCTTTTGAAAACCTTGTTGGAAAATGAAAAAATGCTGCTAACCAGCATTTTCTCCTTTTCCCACAATGTTTTCTAATCTATCAAATACAAATTACATCATTTGGGCCACATTTAAATCATCGTCTGCAAATACTTTGAATTTGGACAAGTCCAAAATTTTGTTGTGTGGAAAGAATTAAGTAATAAAATTATCCTTTGTTCATCAAAGGGGAAAAATATTAGAAGAGTAACATACAATACGCTCCCAGAACAAATGCGACAAAACTACTCACTGCTCCATCTCTTTTTCATCATCTGCTTGGAAGTGGTAGGTCCTGTTACCTGAAAATAAATGTATACTCATAACTCTTTACCTGACAACAAATTTTTAGGCAGTCCAAATTGAAAGCATTTGCAGACAAAACAATGAAATGCAATCAAAATGGTTCAATTTGCTTTTGAATTAGGGAAAGCATTGTGTTCTCACAATAATTTCAAAATGTCTCTGTCTCAGGGTCATTAAAGCTTTGGTTTATGTGGTAAAGTTTAACCCTCTAACCACACTATGCTCAGTTTTATCGACCCTGTGGAAGAAAGCTGGTAACAAGCATTTTCTCCTTTTCTCGAAATGTTCTCCATCCTTTCAGAGTCAAATTTCATCATTTGAGCCACATTTGATTTGTCGTCTGCAAATACTTTCAGTTCGGATGTGTCCAAAATTTTGCTCTATGGCAAAGACGCAATACCGTCCTATTCAAGCTGTACTTCGACATACTTATTCAAAAAGATACGGGCAAAAACAAAAAAACTCAAGATAAAGCGTAAAGTTTATTTAGGTTTTCCTTTCTTTTCCATGAATGACAATGTTCTTGCCCTCTGAGGTATTAATCAAACTTAACTCTTTGCCAGATAACAATGAAAAAAGACTTGTCTAAATGAAGCCAGGTGAAAAATCATAAACCATCAAATTGGTGGAATCCATTTTTGAAAATGAGAAAACAGTGACGGAAATGGCGAAAATTCTGGGTATCAGCATTTTCTCCTTTTTCCAGAATGTCCTCAAAAGCTGTCTTCCTCATGGTCTTTAAAACTCAGGACTATGTAGTAAAGCGTTAAACTCCAGATAATAATTACTGTTAGAGTTACACTTACAATGTATTAACTCTTTACCAAACAACAAAATTTTGTTCTACACCAAACTGAAAGCACCTGCAGATGACAAATTAAATGTAGCTCAAAGAATGATATTTTTCTTGATTAGGATAGAAAACATTGTGAAAAATGGAGAAAATGCTGGTTACCAGCATTTTCTCCATTTCCCACAATGTTTTCAAAAGCCTTCCTGCTCAGGGTCATTAAAACTCAGGATTGTGTGGTAATGGGTTAAAGCACCTAATTCATTCTTCAGGAGGGTACTGAAAAGACAAAGGTTCACTCCACGGAAATTTTCAACGATTTAGTGCGAGAAAATGTCACAAAATGTCATAAACTTATCTGACATCTAATAACTACTTAAAACAAGGTATTTACTTTCTCGTTTTTATTCTTCCTTTACTAAATGAAAATGTTCTATACTATTTGTTCTATCATTTACCATCAATTTGTTTGTTTGTTTCTTTCTTTGTTTGTTTATCTGTCTGTTTGTTTGTTAGTTAACTCTTTATAAGACAACAAACTTCAAGACTCATCCAAATTGACAGCATAGAAAGACAAACTAGAGCTGTCACTGAATGTGACTTAATAACCCCGCCAGCGCTTTGACAAAAACAGGCAATTATTTGTACACAGACGGACACACGGACAGACACACGGACGGACAAATGGAAGGACACACGGACAGACAGGGTGATTCCAGTATACCCCTGAAAACATTTGTTTTGCGGGGGTATAAAAAGTAAATTAACACATGATAAGATTCATCATAACAAAGACAGAAAGTCATACTAACCATGACTAGAGACTAGATCAAAACATTTCTTCCCTGGATCTTCTGATACAAGCTGAAATTACACAAGGATAACACAATGTTAAACCCTTTATCACACAACCTTGATTTTTAACAACCTTGACTGAAAAAAATTCTGAAAAGATGGTAAGTAGCAGAGATAATGCTTGGAAATCAGCATTTTCTCCTTTTCCCAAAATGTTTTCTTCCCTTCAAAAGAAAAATTTCACTTTTCTTAGTTCAGGCCCAAGGTGTTGTTTGCAAACACTTTCAACTTGGACGAGTCCAAAATTTAGTCATCTGATATAGGGGTAATACAAAAGTGTAGCATGTGGGTGCCAAGGCTTGGCTGTAGATGCTTCTTCAGTGAAAATTCTAAGCCAAAACAGGGACATAACTGTACTAAAATGTTATAAGGATTATCTGCTAATCTAGTATGGGTTAACCATTTTGATGTTTAACGACAATATCTTCAATAATTACCAAGATATAAAAAAAACAAATTAAAGTTTTGCATGACTACAATGACTATGCAGACAATGCTTATGACAGGTCCCTGACAACACCTCTACGTTTCTTCCAAAACAGCTGAGCTAATAAGAAAAATTAGAATCTGTCCACCAGAAAGCAGGGGTACTGCATGGGAAAATTACAAGAATTTATGGTAGTCTTCATGGTAATTAGAATTCAATAATGACCTTGACATAAATGACCTGTGCATGAACCCTTACTATATCTACATATTACCATCTACCTATATACAGCAAAGTCTGATTAACTCAGTCCATCTTGGAAACTCATCATACTGAAAATTTTGTTTGGATTAACTTTTCCTGCACTAATTTTATCCGTTAACATGGACAACTTGCTTTTTAAAACACCAACAATAAACGTCTCTTTGTATAGAATTTCTGTACGGCTTATCCAGAAACCAGTTTGTTTATCAATTGCTTCCTTATTTGAGTTCTTGTATTTTAACTCTTTACCAAACAACAAAACTTTCTAAATTGTCAAAACGCATTTGCAGATGAAAAATTGAATGTGACTAAAATGATTGAATCTGTCTTTGGAAGGGTAAGAAAACATTATAGGAAAAGGAGAAAATGCTGGTTACCAGCATTTTCTCCTTTTCCCATGATGTTTTCAAAATGCTTCTTCCCCAGGGACATTAAAACCCAGGTAAGGGCTCAATAGTGGAAGAGGAATAAAGTACAAGAATGAAATACCCAAATTATTGCTACTTACTTTAACTTGGCAAGTGAGTAAATTCAGTTTGACTGGATCTTTTGTTTCCTGAAAAAAGAATATTCCTTGTTTAATTACAGCACAAATCAATTAACTTCTATTGATAACTAAATTCTTTACTACATGACAAAGTTTTACGTTCATCCCTTTTCACAACATTCAGAGACATCAAATTAACCTTTTACTGCACAATGCCAAGTTTTAATGATCCCAAAGAAAAAACCTTATGAAAATTTTGTTGAAAAGGAGAGCATTTTCTCGATTTGACACAATGTTTTCTAGTCTTCCACAAAGGTTTGATTTTTGAGGTTGCTTTTATTTTGTCGTCTGCAAACCCTTTCAATTTGGTAAAGAGTTGTGGTTCAACTGGATTTTTTTTGTTTGAACAGGTAGAAATTAATGTGGGAAAAAGGAGAAAATGCTGGTTATTGGCAGTTTCTCCTGTTCCCTTGAGCTTTTTAAAAAATTTCCTTCTTAAGAGTTGTTAAAACTCTAAATTTTCCAGCATTTTCTCATTTTCCCTAATAGTCATTAATTCAAATACTTTCTTTTTTCACAACTGTGCAAGTAGAGTTACACATGCTTTACTTTAATCCTTTACCAAACATCAAACTTTAGAATCTGGCAAACTGAAAGCATTGGCAGATGACAAAACTGACTGTGGCATAAATGACCTAAGTTCTTCGAGAGGATAGAAAATAGTGTGGGAAAAGGAGTAAATGCCAGTTACTAGCATTTTCTCCTTTTCCCCACTATGTTTCTCGAAGACTCTTTCCTCAGGATCGTCAAAATACAGGATTGCCTTGTAGAAGGTTAAATATTTTCAATGAGTAATACTCTGGCAAAAGGGGGCCCGGTGCATCCCCATGATGCATTATATCAAGCAAGTCATCATATAACTATGGATCCGTAAAATGTCATTTGTCTTACAAGCGACTGAATCCTGGTGGTAGACTGGTCCTTAGGACATGCAAAAAATTTACCAAAAGCAAAAAGTTTCGACCTAGGTCAGCCACGCAGACTACACAGCTGATCTAGGTTGGTTTTTTTTTTTTCAGATGCATTAACTCTTTACCACACAATCACGACTTTTAACACCCCTGTATAAGAAGCCTTTTGAAAATATTGTTGGAAAAGGAGAAAATGCTGGTAACCAGCATTTTCTCCTTTTCCCAAAATGTTTTCTGCCCTTCCAAAAACAAATTTCAATTTTTCAGTCACATTTATTATGTCGTCTGCAAATGCGTTAAATTTGGACCAGTCCAAAATTTTGCCCTTTGGTAATGGGTTAAACCCCCTTTTTGACTAAGCACAGCTCTAATAATGTTGCTACAGTAAATTAAACACAAAACATGAAACACTCACATCTGAATGACTAATGAACATTATTCCATCTTTGATCCTACATTTTCGTTTCTGCCAGATCTTTTTCAACATGCCCTCACTTTTCTTCAGCAGGTAACCATCCTTCTCACTTCCATGCATTTTGTTTCCCTGTAGCTGGTGTAAACTGTAACCTGGGGCTGTGGATGGGGTGCTTGAGCTCGGCTGAAATCATTTTGTACATCAAAAATGTCATGTTTGTTTGTCTGTTTAATCTGTTATCTTAAGACAAACAACTTTTGAAACCAATCCAGTAAAAGGAAATGCACAGGCTGACCTAAGCAGACACTTTTGCATATGCATTAAAGCCTTTTTTCACGAAGCATCACTTATATCTGTAAAATTTTGCTTCAATAGCATTAGTACACGTAAACTGATAACTAACAAACAGGCAGACACTTAGAAACCTGGTCAAAAAACCAAGTACCTATGTGGCAAGCAGAAAACACAAAATTACTTATCACAAAATTAACTGTAGAGCATGTCAATAATACTTCCATTCATACAAGCTCTTTTTCAAGGCTTTATAACTGAACACTATTAAAAATATTGCTATAAATAAAAAAGCTGAACTGATATGAGAAATTTAGCAATTTCTTCATATTGATCTCTCTCCCTCCCTCTCTCTCTCTCTCTCTCTCTCTCTCTCTCTCTCTCTCTCTCTCTCTCCTCTCTCTCCCTCCCTCCCTCTCTCTCTCTCACTCTCTCAGGGCAGTAAGTCTATATAGAACAGAAACAGATCCCTCTCCATCAACTACTATATCTTCACCATTTTTTTTCATAACTCTAAACAACATAAAACCAAATAAATGGGTACAATACGGTCTACAAAGTCCACATTACAAAAGTACAATTAAATAAAGGAGAGGATGAAGATAATTTGCAAAGTTTGTGGGGAACTTCTTTTTATTCCTGTAAACTTTCAACCAAAAAACAAAAATATAAAATTGTAAAAATTGAAAGTATTTGCAAACGACAATTTAGATGTGACCAAAATGAATGATGGAATTTGCTTCTTATAGGGTAGATAACTTTAAGGGAAATGGAGAAAATGCTGGTTAATAACATTTTCTCCTTTTCACACAATGTTTTCAAGAGGCTTCTTCTTCACAGCTGGTCTTGATTGTGTGATAATAGGCTAGATATTTCCTGTATAATAATTCATTACCTTCTGAAATAAATTCGCAAAAAAAAATACAGTATCATCCTACTTTACTGTTTTCTTGCTTAGGTTAAGCTCAAAAAGAAAAGGAACTGAAATTTATAGATGACTAATTCAACATCCATGGAATTAAAAATGTCTACTCTACACACAACAAAATTCATTTTTACCCACAATACACTACTTTTATATTTACCCATAATCCTCCAGACCATCGAAAGTGTGCATGCTAATAAAATGTGGAGTCCTTCAATTCTTTTAAGTATCCAAAATAACGCTATACACATGAGTCATGCTCTGTGAAAAGCCGATTTAATGCAAAAAAAAAAAATTTGCCAGGCCAGCCTGGGCAGTCCGCACAGGCTACCCTGGATAGAAATTCTTTGTTACTGGTAAATTTTCTGAATGTCAAAGGACCATTTTACCTCACGATTCAGCTCATATGCTGCTATTTTTGACAAAATGAATCCATACTATGTGGCAACTTGGTATACTGCTTTAAAAGATGCATCAAAGTGCCTTTTCAAAGAGCTCAGCTTACATGATATTATAAGCTCCTAAAGTTGAGTTTTTATCTCTTGCAGCAAAACACTTTTGAGCACTTCACAAAATGATTTTCTTCTACCAATTTTTCCTTTTCCCATAGTGTTTTTACTTGCATTTTGTGCATTAATCCTTACCCAAACAATCCCAAATTTTAACAAGAGAGCCATAATGGCCCTGAATCACTAAACTGAGCCTATGTACTTTGAAAACATAATACAAAGTATAACAAGAGGTCCATAACGGCCCTGAAGTCGCTCACCTGAGCCTTTTGACCAAACATCATATTTTGAGATATTATGACAAATATTCTAACATGCTTTCATAATGATTGGATTGAAAATTTGGCCTCTAGCTTGTACGCAAGCTTTTTCTAGACCAATCCATGATGTCATCAAGACATTTTGACCAAGTTTCATGAATATTGAATTTAAATAGTGGCCTCTAGAGTGTATACAAGGTTTTTCTAAGATTTGACCTAATGACCTACTTTTTCATCCAACCAGACCCATTTTCAAACTGGTGTAAGATGTCATCAAGACAAACATCCTGACCAAGTTTCATGAGTATTGGACGAAAAATGTGGCCTCTAAAGCATACAAAAGGTTTTTTAAAGATTTGACCTAGTAACCTAGTTTTTGACCCACCATGACCCATTTTCGAACTCCTCCGAGATATAATCAAGGCAAACACTCTGACAGAGTGTCATGAGTATAGGACTGAAATTGTGGCCTCAAGAGCTTACACAAGGTTTTTCTAAGATTTGACCTAGTGACCTAGTTATTGACCCAGCATGAACCATTTAAAAACTCATTCGAGATATCATCAAGACAAACATTCTGACCAACTTTGAAGAACATTGGACTGAAAATGTGGCCTCTAGAGCGTACACAAGGTTTTTCTAAGATTGGACCTAGTGACCTAGTTATTGACCCGACATGACCCATTTTCTAATTTGTCTGAGATATCATCAAGAAAAACATTCTGACCAAATTTCAAGAGTATTGGACTGAAAATGTGGTCTCTTGAGCCTACACAAGGTTTTTCTAAGATTTCACCTAGTGACCTAGTTATTGACCCGACATGACCCATTTTCAAACTCGTCTGAGATATCATCAAGAAAAACATTCTGACCAACTTTCAAGAGTACTGGACTGAAAATGTGGCCTCTAGAGCATACACAATGATTTTCTAAGATTTGACCTAGTGACCTAGTTATACACCCAACATGACCTATTTTCAAACTCGTCAGAGATATCATCAAGACAAACATTCTGACCAACTTTCAAGAGTATTGGACTGAAAATGTGGCCTCTAGAGCGTACACAAGGTTTTTCTAAGACTGGACCTAGTGATCTAGTTTTTGACCCAACATAACCCATTTTTGAACTAATCCGAGATATTATCAAGGCAAACATTCTGACCAAGTTTCATGAATATCAGACTGAAAATGTGGCCTCTAGAGCGTACACAAGATAAAAGTTGACGACGGATGACGGACGCTGGACACAGCACGATCACATAAGCTCACAATTTAGAGCACTTCGTGCTCAGGTGAGCTAATTAATCTTTTCTCTCATATGACCTGATGACCTAGTAGTGTATTAGGCTTACCCATTTTCAAAATTGTCTATGATAGAAAAAACATTCTGATCCAGTTTGATAAGCATCAGAGAGAAAATGTGGTCTCTAGAGATTTATCCAAGTGACCTACTTTTTGACCAGATGCAACAAAATTTTGAATTTGTCAGTGATATTAAGAAGACACATTCTTACCAACTTTCATGAGGACTAGACTAATAACGTGGCCTCTAGAGGGTACAAAAAGTTTTTGAAAGATTTGTCCTGGTGACCTTCTTGCTACCAGTTTTCAAACTGGTTTGGGATATCAACAAGACAAACGTTTTGACCAACCTTCATGCACATTGGACAGAAAATGTAGCCTCTATACCATACACAAGGTTTTTACTCATTCAAGATATTCTCAAAATAGACATTCTGACCAAATCTCATGACAATTGGGCTGAAAAAGTGGCCTCTTGAGCGTACACAAGGTAGAAGTAGATGACAAAACACAGATGCTGGATACAGCACGATCACAAAAGCTCACCTTGAATACTTCATGCTCAGGTGAGTTAATAATTCCACAGATTATTCAACAAAACAGGTTTTATGGTACAGATAGTATTCCTCTCATCCACATACATGTATGTGGATCTTGACCATATTGGTTGTAAACAATTTCAGAGTACAGAATTCATACTTGCTCCCTACAGGTCACTTACTTTCTGTTAAAAGTTTCCTATGTAACACTGAGCAACAAGAGAGGAATAGTATAACTCTTTTCCAAACAATCCCGGGTTTTCACGACTCTGAGAAAGAAGAGTTTTGAAAACATTGTTGAAAAAGGAGAAAATGCTGGTAACCAGCATTTTCTCCTTTTCCCACAAGGTTTTCTACCCTTTCAGAGACAAATTCCATTAATCGAGACACTTTTAAATTGTCGTCTGCAAATGCTTTCAATATGGACCAGTCTAACATTTTGTCGTTAGGTAATGAGTTAATTGATCTACACTGGCCAATTGACGAAGCAAATGTCATGCTCTGTGAAAAGGGGGTTTAAAGGCCCAGTAAAGGCCAAAATATCAAAGAGGTATACATTTAAATTTAAATCATAACATTTAAAAGTATGGAAAAAATTGTGGAGATGACAGTCTGTCATCATGTGGATGGGCCATATGTTAGTTACTGGCAGAAAAAAGAATTTCAAAATCAGGCACAAAGTAAAGAAAAGACACAGCTACCTGGCAGGTTTTAACCTAATTTTGAAATTAATTTCTCTGTCAGTGACTAACACTTGGACCGACCGTACAATGACTATTTGTCATCTTCACAATAATTTCCAAATTTTTAAAGGGTATGATATCAATTCAAATGCAGTTAAACACCCGCTCTGTTTACTTTTGGCCTTTATTGTCACTTTAATACATCTGAAGAAAGTATCAACTCAGTTCTGCCTGCACAATCTGTGCAGGCTGACCTGGGTCAAAACTTCTTGCTACTGGTCAATTTTCTGCATGTCCAAGGACCAGTCTAGCTCATGTTTCATTCAATTGTAAGTCAAAGCAGATTTTATGAATCCATAATTATGTTATGAGTTGCTAGGTAGAATGCATCACAGAGTTGCACTGTGCCACTCTTGCCAGGGTGTAGTTCATTATGTTTATTCTTAATTAACAATAACTTTTACATTAATTCAATCCTTAACTTACTAACAACTTTGGGGTAAAACATCTTTTGAAATCATTGAGGGAAACATGGACTACAACAGAGATCAGCATTTTCCCCTTCCCTAGCAATCTACTGCCATTTCAAATTCTAACACATCTAATTTGTTGCCTGCAAATGCTTTCATAATGGATCAAACTAGAGTTTTGCCATCTTGTGAAGAGTTAACAGATACCAAAAGATACCACTTAAGACTTATTGAATTTGAAAGCACTTGCACAATGCAAACAACAAATTGAATGTTACTCAAATAATGGGATTTGTATTTGTTAATCAGAAAACATTTTTAGAAAGGGAGAAAATCAGGCTGGCAGCATTTTCTCCTTTTCCTTCCAAGTTTTCAATAGCTCTCTTAGTGTCATTAAAACCCAGGAAAATCTAGTAAAGAGTCAAAGCACTTAACCCTACACCACACAATCCCAAGTTTAAACTACCCTAAAAGAGAGAGCTATGGAAAATATTGTGGAGGAAGGAGAAAATGCTGGTAACCAGCATTTTCTCCTTTTCACACTATCTTTTCTGTGCTATCAAAGAACAAGAGCACCCCATTCAAATACCAACACTCGGCTGCAAGTGCTTGAATTTTAGTAAAAATTCTATACAGGGCATAACTGTGTAAAAAACATTTGGATAGTTCCCTGCCCCTGTTGTATGAATTCCCCTTTTGATAGTAAACAACTTGTCCAAGTTTGAAGTAATATTATTGGTAATAACTGAAATATTACAAAATGTCCAAGTTTTTTCAGAAGACGACGATGCCAGGACTATGACAATAACTCTTTGTTTTCTTTGAAAACAGCCGAGCTTAAAGTCATACCATTTAAGCCATCCTTAAACTGCCATCTGCACTTGCTTTCAATTTGAACAAGTCTAGAATTCTGTCTTTCTGTAAAGAGTTCAAGGTTCAGTCTAAACACACGCCACTCACCTCTTTATAACCTGACATTGAGTTCTTCAGAGCTGTTTGTAACTCCTGTAGTTTGGTTCTCTCCTGGCTCTGGGTTTGCTTTATGTCCCGCAGTTGTTGCCCAAGGTCATTCACAAATGCTTGATGTTTTTCTACTTCATCTTTGCCTTTCTCAAAGAACCTGGAAAGTTTGCTGTTTTTATTAGTGTTTATTTTTCAACATTCACAACAATATTTCTGATCTTATTTTGGTGAAGGTAAGGCACCTTTGGATTTGTTTGTATTAGAGTTTAAGGCAGTTTTAACAGCTTAGGTGCTATCACAGCAGCCTGTGCACTAAGCATGTGTTTCCTGGCTTACTCACACCAATACTAACACTACTTTCTTTCTAAGCAAATCACTACTTTCTCACATGCATCAGGGATGAGAGATGAAAAATAGCCAGAAAGAAAGTTTGCCACAACCAGGTATCAAACTCACAACCACCAGGTCACAAGTCAGATGCACTAACCACCGAGCTATCCAGCTGGGCCGGCAAGGCATGCATAATGTTTTTAACACAGCAATGAAATATTAATATATGTATCTTTGATTAAATAAATGAACAGAAATAGATTAATTCTTAAATTTTGCTTAATTTCATCTGCTGAATTTTTTTTACAACTCATTTTAACTCTTTCTTTCCCAAACATTAAATTTTAGGCTCTTCCAAATTGAGGGCATCTGCAATCAAAACAAAATCTGACAGTGGACGAAAAATCAGCTGAAGTTCTTTAAAAGGGTAGAAAACATTGTGGAAAAAGCAGAAAATGCTGGTTACCAGCATTTCTCCTTTCCCACAATGTTTTCAAAAGGCCTCTTTCACAGGGTCATGTAACTGGAAAATAATGTCTACATAAACCAGGCATGTCAAAAATAAAACAAACAATAAATCTTTTGAGTTTTATTCCAGGTAAATAATGACTCAAAGGGTGAAATATTACACATATTTCCAAAATAATGCCGAGGACAAAAGGGTTAAAATGCGCAATTTGTTCAACTCAAAATATCAAAATCTTGAAAATGTTGTATATTTTATATTAGACACACCTGTTCCCCTATTACCCATGGCGCCTTACTCTAAATGACCACAAACAATGCACTAACCTGCGTACATTTGGTGTTTTTGTGAAATCTACTACACAAAACACTCTTTCTGAGGGAAAGAATGTCAAAGACAGGAATAAATCCTGTAGCTACAACTATACCACTAGATTTATGCCCTTCACATATCAACTGAACACCATTTCCACCGCCTGAACATCTATGCTGGTTACCAGTATTTTCTCCTTTTCCCATAAAGTTTTCAAAAGCCTTCCTTTTTTAGGGTCGTTAAAACTGAGGATTGTGTAATACAGGGTTAACAATTGTCCAATCCTGTTACTGCTAAACCATCAAGGATGTCTGAAAGCATTTGGGACACCATAATGGGCCATTCTCTGTGAAAAGTAGGCTAAATGCATTTCCATGAAGCACTATACCAGGTAAGTCATCACATAGTAATGGATCCATAAAATCCATTGAGTTTAACAATCAACTGGAAGTGGAGACAGACTGTTCCTTGACACACAGAAAATTGACCGATAGCAAACACTTCTGAACACTGACTGCAGATGCAATAAGCCACATTTTCAGAGAGCATGACTTTTTCCATATACTTCAGTTATTGGGTTTTAAATTGACGGGTATGCAACATAAAGGTTTACTTACAGTTTTATTGCCTTGTAATATTCCACTAAACACTGGAGCAGATCAACCCCTTTCTTTGTCTTGATTTCATTCACCTTTAAAAGATACTGGAACAGAAAACAGGATGATGTGTTGAGATCTGAATCATTCAGTAGAATTCTACAATTTAACTTCTTTTCTTAGACTTGTGTTGTACGCAATAACTACATTTGCTTGATGAGAAAATTCTATAGAACAGTTTTCAGTTCATAAGCCGTTGTTAAACTTGTGAGCCCTAGGGAGGGTCAAGGGTTGACGGCAGGGCTATAATTGGGACACTCTTAATAGAGGTCCACTAGGTGAAGCTACACGTAAAATTTGGTAGCCCTAGGTCTTATGGTTACGAACAAGACGATTTCTGGAGTTTTCACTGTAATAAGGCCATGTTAAACTGGTGACCCCTGGGGCACAGCCAAATTTGACCTCAGGGCTATAACTTAAAGAATTTCAGTACAGATCCATTAGATCAAACTGCATGCCAAAATTCATAGCCCCAGACCCTGGGGTTTTGGGGACAAGAAGCTTTTAAAAGATTTTCAACATTTTTCATTTCTGTGAGGTTGGGTCAAAATTGGTGGGTAGTTTCAGTGAAGAAGATGGTTGAAATAACATGAGGTTGCTACCTTCGACCAGTGGAGCTAAAAATCGTATTTGTGCTGTGAAAGCTTTACCACCTACCATACATAATTGCAGTTGGAAAATTTTCCTTTCTTTTTCCATATCTTCTGCCACTTCACTTCCGGATAATTCTGGTCTGTATAGACCTGCTTCATTGGCTTTCTTCTTGGCTTCTTTTTCTAACTTAGAGCTGTAAAATACAATAACAAAGGTGATTGATCGATTAATTGATTGACTATTTTACTGATTGATTGACCGATTGACTACTTGATAGATAGATTGATTCAATCATTCATCCATCAGCTCATACATTGGTTCATTCATTATCCATCCATCCATCCATCCATCCATCCATCCATCCAATCCATCCATCCATCCATCCATCCAATCTGTATTTAATCCTTTGATATACAGATATCACTAATAAAGACTCCTAATACCCCTTCTCTTTTTAACTGTTACTCCTAAAAGTATTATTATTGTATTAGAAAGGCTAAAAATCTAAATTTATTCAGAAACTAGACTTTAGAAGGTTAACAAAAATATGTCAAGAGTTGAACAGTCAAAAGAATCCACATCTAAATGACACAGACTGAATTCTCTTCACTTAGATCCACTAACTTCTTCAGTTTGTGTCTTAACCCTTCATCGAATAGTCACAAAATTATTTGGATCCTAAGAAAGATAGCTTTTGAAAACAATGTGGGAAAAAGAAAAAACGCTGGAAACCAACATTTTCTCCTCCTCCTACAATGTTTTCTACTCTATGAAAGCCAATTTGCATCATTTGAGCCACTTTTGATAAGACATCTGCATATGCTTTGACTCTGGATGACTTTTACAGTTTGTCTTGTAGTAAAGGGTTAAAGGTATGCTGTGGGTACTCATTAAAATTGTCCAGTCTGGACAATTCCAATTAAAACTTACAAAAAAGATTGCCATGCAAAAATCATCCCCCTTAAAATTGAAATACCATCACACATCTGTGTCACATATGTTTACAAAATTTTGTCACATGTACACTTACAATTTGGACTCGTAATCCCTCCAAGATTTATCAAATGGTTTTCGAAGATCACCTTTCACTTCTTTAATGTCTCCCTTTAACATTGTCTCCACTGGAAACTGAAGACTGTTGTACAGACTTTTGGCCTGCAAAAATTATAAGACATCAAATTTTTTAGAACTAATTGTCACAGTCCATTGAACTCCAGGGTTCATTTCAGACTTCATTTTTGCACAAATAACATATTTTTATTTTGTTTTGTGCATCAAGAGAGACAGAGTGAGTCAGGAAAAATGCAAAAAAAATGCAATCTGGCACAGTTGGAATTACCACATTGTCATTTTCAGATTGAAACACAAACCATTTGCAGTTTGGGGAATGTAATAAATGAGAATGAATACAGGTATCTGGTTTACATGCAAATTTTTGTAATTGGCTAATATTGAACAATCAATGATGGTTAACCTTGACTCAGATGTCTTTTCTTGTCGTGATCATACCATGGGCTAACAAACAGAAAAAAGTTTCGAAATTTTAATTATTGCCAGGAAATCCAACAAAGTTTTGATATTAAGAAAAGTCACATAATTTGCTATTCAAGTATCTAATAGGCCTTCATATGACATTTTGAAACAGTCTATTATCCCTTTACCACACAATCCCGTCTTTTAATGGCCTTGAAGTAGAACGCTTCTGCAAACATTGTTGGAAAAAGGACAAAAAGCTGGTACTCTTAATTGGATTCGTCTTCAAATGGGTAAAAAACGTTGGAAAAGGAGAAAATGTTGCTTATGTGTAGTGTAGACTATGTTCATACTTCACAGACCATGCTCTTTGTCTCTGATAGTTAATCTACGCAGTCCAATATTTTAGAGATAATTGGGACAAAAGAGACTTAAAGGTACTACAACAGTCAACTATCCCATGTGTAATTTTTCCTAAGTGCTGATTGTCCTTGGTACAAGTTGTCCAACTATCCTGGTACAAATTGTCCCTGGTACTAATTAGCCTGGTACAAACTGTCCCATTTATGAATCATTCTACCAATTGTCCTAGACCTGTACAATTTACCCTGTGTACCAATTGTCCTGGTACAAACTGTCCAGGTACAAATTGTCCCAGGTACCAATTATCCTGGTATGAACTGTCTCATGAATGAGTTGTCCTAGCTCCAAGTTGTCCTGTGTAGAAAACTGTCCGGGTACAAATTGTCCCATATATGAGTTGCCGTAAGTATCGATTGTCCTAAGAACAAGTTGTTCTGTGTACCAAATGTCCAGTACAAAGTGTCCTGCTACAAACTTACCAGGTACAAATTGTAATAGAACCAAAAACATTGCAGGAAAACCAGAAAATGCTGCTGAACAGCATTTTCTCCTATTTCCACTATGTTTTCGACAGGCTCCTGCCTCAGAGTGGTTAAATCAACATGAGACTGTTTGGTAAAGGTTTAAAATAAGAAACTGTCAAAATTATATTTGAATATTCGTAAGTCAAGGTCCTTTGTAATTGGAACTGATAAGAAAATAAATTGATCCTTACCAGGTCTTCAATAAGAGTCCCAAGTGCTTTAGTTACTCCGGAGAATTCATGAAGAGCTGAGTCTGAAACATACACAAGGCAGATTTAACTCTTTACCAAACGACAAATTTTAGACTTGTCCAAATTGAAAGCATAATTTGTAGACGACAAATTAAAAGTTACTCAAAACATGAAATTTGTCCTTTCAAAGGGTAGAAAACATTGTGGGGAAAGGAGAAAATGCTACCTACCAGCATTTTCTCCTTTCCACACAATTTTTTCAAATGGCTTCTTCCTTAGGGTAGTTAAAACTCAGGATTGTGTGGTAAAGAGTTAAACGCATTTATTGATGATCTTTGCCTTTCTGTACTAAGCCCTTGAAAGGGCAAACTGTTTGCATTTAAATGCATTAAGCTATGTATAAATAAAGAGCAAAGTGCCACACTGTTGCTTGGGAAACTGTGTAGTAGCAAATTGATAGCCTAAACAAAGACCTTCTTCAGCTACCATAGATTAAGCTTTATTATTCATTAAAACATATATACCCCTATGCAACTTTCTGATATCTATCTAATAGAAAACATAGATTATAGGTACTCATATAGATCGCCTTAATCTATGTCTCAGTTATGTGAGATACCTTGGGTTTTTGTTGCATAGATCTGTTTATGTGATTTAAAGGCCAAATAAGACAAAAGGATTTTTTTCCCTGGCACGAACGCATTCAATCATGAACTGGATCTTACACCAGAACAGCCAGGAATACTTGTAATAGTAACTCATAGATAACTTTATTTAGAAATGAGGGAGAAAACTTAAAACTTGCCCTAGAAGTTTGTTTTAGTACCTTCTTGGCATCTATTGAATCAATGCTACAACTTTATGACTTCCAAAAATAGTAAACTATCTTTAACATTTTGATCTTAATAATTGCCTTTGTCACTTATTCAAATCTAACAAGTTAAATCAGTGCAAACATGGGATTAATCAAACATGTGAGTCAAGAGCTGAAGAAGTTCAAAGGAATGTGATTAAAGAATTTAGCCTGTTCAACAAACCAAATCATATGAGAATAAAAGGCCATTTCAGTTAATCTCATTAAATTTTTCTACTTGAATTGTCTAAACTTCTGAAAACAAAGCAGTGGTGGTCTTAAATTCTGTAATAAAATGGCAGTAAAATTATCAATATTTAGTAAAGGTAGGTAACCATTACATACAGATTCCTATTTGGGTTAAGGCTTAAGCAGATCCGGAATTGGTATAGCCAGATAAGAATTTCTATCTGTCTAAAAACTGTTTAGCCAGATCCAGAATCTGGCTGGACCAAATAAATACTTCTATCTGACCCTGCCAAGATAAGAATCCCTATATGGTTTGACCAGATTTCAGATCTGGCTAAATTCCTATTATTCTGGTCTACGACATATACTTTGCTAGAAATTAGCCTGATGCACTGGGCTTTACTGGTACATACTTTGAAAAGAATTTTCAGTCAATGAAGGATTTTTGGTTGATAACATACATTAGATTCAACAAGCTAATTCTGGTACGATTCCCCATCCATAGTAATGAGTTAAACTTTACATACTTATTCCTTTATGACTGTTTGTGGTTATTTTGCCCATCCGTTCCAAATTTTCAGATATATCTTTATCATTCTGGGCATGTTCTGGGGGAAAAAAAAAATAAGGACATGTTATATAAAACAATCAAAACATGAACCATGCTCTGTGAAAAGGGAGCTTAATGCATTTGCAAAAAGTTTCTGCCCAGGTCAGCCTTCGCAGTGCACTGCGCAGGCTGACCTGGGCCAAAACTTTTTTTGCTATTGGTCAATTTTCTGCAATCTCTAAAACCTTTTACTTTTCTGGGTTATTCATCAACTTTAACATAAATAATTAAACTCCATAATGTATCAAACTTGAAAAGAGTTTTTAACCCTTTATGACACAAATCCGAGTTTTAACAACCTTGGGAAAGAACCCTTATGAAAACATTGCAGGGAAAAGGAGAAAAACTAGCAACCAGCTGGTTACCAGCATTTTCTCCTTTTGCCACAATGTTTTCTACCTCATCAAAGACAGAAAACTTAACCATCCTTTCAGCAACATTTATCATGTCCTCTGCAAATGCTTTGAATCTAGACCAGTCTAAAATTTAATAATTTGGTAAATGGTAAAACCAAGCTGCAAGAATGAAGCTTAAGGGTTTATCTACTCTTGGGATGCTATACAGCAAAAAAACCATTTTACAATGATTGATTGATTGTATGGTGTTTAACGCCGTTTTTAACATTATTTCAGTTATATTGCGGCGACCAGTGCACCTATCCATGCTTTTCTGGAGTCTCTTTTACCAGTATTCTGCACAATTTTCTTTCCAAGCCACTGGCTGCTTTCCCACATAATCATCGTTGAAACAATGGTCAGCAGTGGGAGAGGAATGAATCCTGTCGCAGTAACTATCATCAATCCTCGGAAAGAAATTGGCCGAGCCAGGGGTTGTAGCCAGGGATCGAACCCTGGACCCCGTGTTCTCAAGTCCTGCACGCTACCGACTGAGCTACCAGGACTCGGCACCATTTTACAACAGATGGCAGATGATATGATGATAGAATGGTGTTTTTACGCTGCTTTCAACATTATTTTCAGTCATATCACAGCAACAGCTCACATATTCATGTATGTCCTTGGTTTCACCATACAAGGCTGGGGCTCTGAAATGTCTTGCAAAAGGATTACTCATACAGTGCTCATAGCTAGGCTCAAACCCTGGGACTTAAGGTAGCAAGTCCTACAAGACTATATACAAATCCTTTTTATCTTTTAACATCTGATTTTTACTCATAGTGATAAAGATGTGAAAATGTGTGTGTTATTTCATGCAAGATAGATTTTTTCCCATGTAGTCAAATATGGATTAGCTGTTATGATAATGAATGATATTGATTACATCAGAAAATGTGATGTTTACCAGCAGAAACTATTTATTCCCATTCTAAAGATAACCATGGTATATCAAAAATAAATATCGCAGAGGTTATTGGATGGATATTCAGTTAGTAGAAAGACAAAAAAGTTTAAGTGCATGCTCAAGGTAGATAAAAAA
Source organism: Hippopus hippopus (assembly GCA_946811185.2). Classification (NCBI taxonomy): domain Eukaryota; kingdom Metazoa; phylum Mollusca; class Bivalvia; order Cardiida; family Cardiidae; genus Hippopus; species Hippopus hippopus. The sequence goes on along the minus strand of OX328113.1, from coordinate 15,447,567 downwards.
AGTTATTTGTCTACTTACTATTAGTAGAATTGAACAGGGCTCGAACACTCTTTTTCAGTTTGGTCAACTCACTTCTATCTGTATCAAGTTGCTGAAAAAGTAATATCAATACATTTCTCATCTTAACCCTTTACCACAAATCTTAATAACGACCCTGAACAAGAAGCCCTTTGAAAAAGAAAACACTGTGAAAAAGGAGAAAAGGCTGGTAACCAGTACTTTCTCCTTTACCCACAATGTTTTCTTCTCTTTCACACACAAATACTTTTATTTGAGCAATCATTTAATCTGTGCTCTGCAAATGCTTTCATTTCAGACCAGTCTAAAATTTTGTCATATGGTGAAGGCTTAATTTAGATTAAAGACAAATAAAATCTGATATTCATACTTCAGTAAATCTGACTAATACTTACAGCCCCACATCAGGGTCCATACTGACCTATCACTTTATCAATTACAATGGTGTGATGTGTGTTTTTGTGTAGCCAAAAATTTGTGATTTGTCAGTATCTTTAATGCTATGTGTATTTGCGGAAAATTCTTGAACTACGAAATGAGCTATAACTGCACATGATATCGAAAGAAAATCAAACCAACGGGTTCTAACACCCTACAGGGTTTGGCCTTAAGAAGACTGACAAGTCAAGTCAAGTTTAAGATGAATATAAAAGCACTATGATGCAACTATTTGCTCATCCCAGAATGAAATCAATATTAAATCCAACATTCAATCGTGCCTGCGTTTGAATACAGAACAGTGGTCATCGACAAAAATTCATGGGTTAACTCTTAAGTCCCTTCACACACTTACAAAAAGACAGTACTACTGACATCTTCAACAGCATGAGAAAAAGGGGCATTTTTTTTCTTTAAGCAGTGCTTGCGCTGCCAATCGACTTTATCAACAATTGTCGATTAATTAATTCAGCTGTCGATTAATTCTTCCAATTGTCGATAAAAATTATTGATTAATTTATTCCCAAAAAAAGTCGGGTAAAATTACCTTAACTTGCCTGGATCACGCGCTAATTTGCACCGGAAATGTGGTAATCGCTTGTTTCACACCTCGGCGGACACAACCTTAGGTAATCGACGGGTCACAGTTGGCTTGTATATTCCACAACGCGTGTCATGTTATCGGTTGTTATTCTAAGCCGTTAAATGGAGAACAATTAGCGACTGTTGTTTAGTTCACGTTAAATTTTGATTGACTATTTTAATCGACGCAGTGATAGAATGCCTTGGATTTCAATACCGCCAGAAACGGCGATAGCGACCACAGGAAACCAATTACATGTCATAAATTTGTTTACATTGCTAACGTAAACCAGCGCTGTTTAAATGTCGAAGAACAAAAAGAAAACAATAATTCATAATTGAATTTAATTGACATGTTGACATTATTCTAATAAATCTTGTTCTTGAACCCTCAAAATCTTATTATTCTTCACTTATACGTCAACATGGGTCGTCCTAAACGAAAACTATCGCCAATAAAAAAAGATAACAAACTAAGGAAAATTTAACTGCATTTAAAGTATTGGATTTAGCAGTGGTACCAGTGAACAGCATTATGAAAATTCAAATGAAATTTAAAGGCTTAGGTTGATAACCTTAGTCCACTTCACTGTTTAGGTACTACCGAGTGAATGACTTTATTTAAGACATCTTATCCTCCTCATTGACCTTATTTGAAAATAATTAAGGTCAACAAATAGGAAAGGGAGGTAATTCATCATGTAATAGAAAATTTTCTCCTTTACTTGTGCACATCATTTATATTACAATAAAAAGAAAATTGTTGTTTGGTAAAGAAGTAACCATTCATCAAAAGAAACTACGACTTGATTGTCTGTATGCTTTTATACAAATAATGTGGGAAAAGGAGCGCTATCCCTAGGAAATGGTGTAGAACAAAGTTTCCTTTTCCTACAACATTTTCTACAATGTAAGATTAAAATAAAATTTTGTCTTTTGGTAAAGGAGTAACCATTCATCAAAAGAAACTAGGACCTAAAAGCCTGTATGCTTTTATGTAACTATTGTGGGAAAAGGAGCCCTATCCTAGGAAATGGTATAGAGCAAATTCTCCTTTCCCACACTATTTTCTACAAGATAAGATTAAATATATATGATAATTTTTTTATTATTATGATTGTAATGGACATGATTATGTGAATGAAAGTTTGAAACTATGAGTAAACTAGAGGCGCTTGAGCGCCTGTATCGCTCCACAGGCCTGATATTTCTATAATGGCGAAAGGAAGTTTTTAACAATTATCATTCAATCCTGCATTTTAGCTCACTGAAGAAACAATCTGGTAGACAACCACCATAGGAACTTACCTGCAAAACAACATTGAAATCCAATGAATAGTTTTAGAGAAGAAATTTTTCAAAGATTTTACTTTATACCATAAAAGGAAAATGAGTCTCCCATAAAAGCCATGTTTTTTGACAGATCTTTTTTTTTTTTAAGGAATTCTGTAAACCTGTATCTAAGGAACATTCCTGCAAAATAATAATGCTATCCAAATAGCGGTTTGGGAGGAGAAGATTTTTAAAGGTTTTTTACTTTGGTTGCCATGGCAACCAGAATTCTTCATGGAACAAAATTATTTAAAGGAATTTGAAAGAGGACCACCAAAGGAACACTCCTGTGAAATTTGGTAAAAATCCAGTCAATAGTTTGTGAGGAGAAGTTTTTTAAAGAAAAAGTTTACAGATGCACGCACGCACGGACGAACGAACGGACGGACGCACGACGGACACAACGCCATGACAATAGCTCGCTAGCTCACTGAAGAAACAATTTGGTAGACAACCACCATAGGAACTTACCTGCAAAACAACAATGAAATCCAATGAATTGTTTTAGAGAAGAAATTTTTCAAAGATTTTACTTTATACCATAAAAGGAAAATGAGTCTCCCATAAAAGCCATGTTTTTTGACAGATCTTTTTTTTTTTTAAGGAATTCTGTAAACCTGTATCTAAGGAACATTCCTGCAAAATAATAATGCTATCCAAACAGCGGTTTGGGAGGAGAAGATTTTTAAAGGTTTTTTACTTTGGTTGCCATGGCAACCAGAATTCTTCATGGAACACAATTATTTGAAGGAATTTGAAAGAGGACCACCAAAGGAACATTCCTGTGAAATTTGGTAAAAATCCAGTCAATAGTTTGTTAGGAGAAGTTTTTTAAAGAAAAAGTTTACGGACGCACGCACGGACGAACGGACGATGGACGCACGACGGACACAACGCCATGACAATAGTTCTCTGGCCTTCGGCCAGTGGAGCTAAAAATAGTTAATGCTACATGTGCATGTCTTTTCTTTTAAACCAAACTTCGTGCACTTAATTTGTCTATTATTTTTTTCCAAGAAAAAATTGTTGGCCATTATTTTACTTGGGCCAGAGCTAGCACTGTTTAAGGACAATCATTTGTTGTTAGTGTTTTGAATTTCTGGTGCGTAATGCTTTGATTTCAGTCCAAATAATTGAAAAGTGTCCATTATAAATAATCAGTAACTTGATTCTGAGTTTATCATGAAAATTCCCAATTTTCATAAAAAGCGACACATTTTTTTCCAATTTGCTCAGTTTCTGACCCATTCCCAAAACAGGGAAAAATTGCTGATATGACACTGGCATATTGATCAAAGATGTAGACTTCTATTGATTTGCATGTAATAAAGGTAATTAAGAGGCAGTCTCAGATTTTCAAGTAAAATAGGATACTCACAATCAAACAGAAGTCCTCTGTATCCTGGTTAACATAGCTGTGAAGCATTCAACAGCTTCACTTACGATACTGTACAATACTTGTCATTGCAAAGAATAGACATGACATGCAAGCGTTCAGCTTGAAAATTCGTTATAGATTCGATATTTTAACTCTCTCACACACTCTCTCTTGCAACCGTGACTGCTAAATTGGTAAGGATGCAGAAAATGAGCAAACAGGAGCTATCGTTAACCTACTTCCTCAATCTGTGTTACAGTATTCCTGCATTTCGACATCTTCTTGTCGAACGTGGAGGTTGTGGGTGACTTGAAATCGTCCCATGTCTGTTTGATGAATTCTTCAACTGTAATTAACTCAGGCATGTTGTTACTTTTAGAAAGAAACTTGTAAAAAATGCAGTTCCACTGTCATTATCTTATTTTTCCGTTTAAACCGGAAGTCGCACCCTATTGGACTGGTCATAGTTCTTACCAGAATTTTTCGTTCCCTTAAGGGAACGATCAGAAGCAACCACTTATTCATTTTTCTCTTTCATATTGAATCACGTCATTATGGAGAGAAAAATATATCGAATGTTGGGGGTTTTTTACGAAAAAAAAAGGTGTCAGTTTTTGACAAAAACTTAAAACAATTTTCTGAAGCACAAATCTACACTGACCCTATGGTATTGGTACTCTTTCTGTACCAGCCTCAATCTAGACTGGTTTAGACTACTGGTGTCACACTACTTTTTTTTCGGCCTACTTATTAGACTAGCAGTTTCTCATTTTATATCTAACCGAAAATTTTGCTTTTCATTTATGCAAAAAAAAAAAAAACCGAGGTAAAAGAGGCAATTTCTGGCAAAGTCACTTTTCATCATTCCACTTAATATTGAACTACATAAGAAGTTAAATTTTCATATCCCAGTGCTATACCGTCTATCTTTTTATCTTTGAAAGATATCTCTTGTTTCTACATTGTCAAAAATAGTGTGAAAACGTTACCCCGAAAATTTCCATATTCAAACACATCTAACCTTACTGTGACATTGGCCTTTAACCTACGGACATGGTTCTTGCACGTGACACATCCTCTTTAAGTGGTTGACATTTCTGCAGTTCCCCAGAATTATTTTGGCTAATTAAAAAATGTGAAGGACCAGACACACAACCACGTAAAGTTTACATTCTTTAATACAAATTTTACCATGCCTTGACATTGATGCTTTGACCTATGGACACGATTCTTACACACAACACATTGTCTTTATGTCCACACTTATGCTTCAATTTATCCATGATTAAAAAAATTCGAGGCTGTACAAACAGTAAACCCCCCCCCCCAAAAAAAAAACAATCAATATTTTTATACATTTGACCTTACCGCGACCTTGATTTTTGACCCATGGACATGGCTCTTGTGCGCCACATATTGTCTGTATGTAGTTGACAATTCTGTTATGCTGAAATTAATCAATAATCAAAACAAGTTACAGGCCAGACACGAACATAATGCCCCAGTATGTCCCTTTTTAAACATATTTGACTTTGCCATGACCTTGACCTTGCACCTACGGACATGGGTCTTGCATACAACAAATTGTCTGTATATGGTTGACAAGTCTATAGACTGATGCTGAAATTTACTGATAATTAAAAATGTTACAGACCAGACACGAACACTATCCCCCCCCCCCCCAACAAAAAAGACTGTTGTTACCTTTGACCTAATATAAGGACATGACTCTTGCTCACGACACATAGTTTCCATGTGTTTGGCCCAGAAACGAAAACGTCACAGAGGTCAGGCAGACAGACCATACAAAAACTAGCTTTTCGGCGGCATAGATAATAAAATGTAGCCTCCCCAGTAATTTCCCCCATTTTCTCACCTACATATTTTTAAGTTTTATTTTTTTTTTTAGTTGTTAATCCAAATCGTCATTGAAAAAGAGACAGTTGTTGCTCAAAATGATGTGGCTGACTTACAAGAGATATTATATACAATGACTTGTCACATATCGATGCTCAACTCTTCCGGCGTGACATGCATACCCGCATCTCTGTTTCTTGGAAAGAAAGGACGCACTGGTTGTGGACTGTCACCATGTTCCTTCTAAATATGGTCACAGGCACAAAATTTGTCGCTCAAGAAATAATATGCTGCTCTCCACAAGAAACAAATTTTAGACATGCACATCCATTTACTCTGATAAAACAGTGCAACAGACGTTATTTGCTGTCAGAGACAGTGAGGGAGGGAAAAGGGGGGGTGAATTTAAACAAAAAATTATTTTAAAAAAGATAGACGGCATAAATTTACCCGCAAATAGGCCTACAGAGACCCTCAGAATATGCATATCCACATTTTTTACCAATCGCAAATTCATTTATTCATCCGAATGTATCATTATCAAGACGTACAGTCCAACAGTCCAAAATGTATTAACTAAGTGCCCAAGACATTCAAAATGTGGTCGCTTGGGATAGGTGCTTGCCAAATAGAGGTACCTTTTTATAATATTTGCCTTCTTTGGGAACTCAATAGTTGCTCGGCCAAAAGTAAACATTGTGGATGTTAAATTGCATGTGAATTAAATCATGTGGAATAGAAATTATTTAGGAAATGACAATCTGTTATTATACGGTTGGTTCAAGTGTTTGTCACTGGTAGAAAAATGAAATTTAAAAGTGGGTCAAAAGTTGCCAAGTCGCTCCTTTAGTTAATTTTTACCTGGCTTTTAGTACATTTTTCTGCCAGTGACTAACACTTGAACAGACACTACAATGACAGATTGTCATCTTCACAATAATTTCAATTCATTTAAATGACATGATTTAAATCTAAATACAATATACTAACACTCGCATTGTTTACTTTTTACCTCTACTGGGCCTTTAAAGCAGGTTGCTTGCTGCACAGAGGTAGCCAGTAAGGCAATTTTAACTGTAGATCAAACTTGTGCGCTTTCAGCAACACCGAAAAAAAATGGAAAATATAAATTCGTCAGACCAGAATAGATTTTTTTGACAATTGTAGGACCGACAGAAAAACATGCACCAAGGTAAGTAACTGTGTGTGAAAATTTATCCAGTCAGCTGTGTACTGGTTATCTCCCTTGTAAGTATACTAAAATAACTTTCACCGTTTCGCGGTCATTGCTAAATAGGTGAACGTCCTCACTCACACACATCAACATGCTATATATACATGGAGAATGACCTAGATTGTTAAATTGATCCATGTTTTACAGCGAACATTCACCTCCAGGACAGTAAATGTAGAGAATAAATCCCGATATACGGTTTTTAACCTTTTACCACACAATCCTCAGGAAGAACCCTCAGGAAGAAGCCTTTGAAAACCATTGTGGGAAAAGGAGAAAATGCTGGTAACCAGCATTTTCTCCTTTTCCCACAATGGTTTTTCCTCTATGAAAGAGAATTTCATAAGTTTTGAGATCCGATTTGTCGTGTGCAAATGCTTCGAATTCGGGCAAGGCTAAAATTTTATCGTTTGGTTACGAGTTAATGTTCACAGGCCGCATGAATTAAACTGAAAACATATTGAAATTTGCTCTTGGTCAAATTTTTTCTCTCTTTAATGATTGTTGAATTATTATATAGCGTGTGTGTATATTTGGACAAAAAAATCGTGTATTCAAAATGTCTATTTTATAAATAATAGATCTACATCAACTTTAGAAACGAGTAAATAAATGTTGACGTAATGCCCGAATAATGAGAATTGGCCATTAATCCTTTAATAAAAGAAACGGCTCTTGAAAACATTGTGGAAAAAGGAGAAAAATGCTGGTTACCATAATTTTTCTCTCTTTTCCACTGTTTACTACCCTTTGAAGGACGAGTCTCATCATATGAATCACATATAATTTGTCGTCTGCTTGAATGCTTTTGAATCGGAGAAGTCTAAACGGCCATGCTCTGTGAAAATGGGGCTTAATTTATCAGCAAAAAAGTTGAACCATGTCAGCCTGCTGAGTTTGTGCAGGCTGACCTGAGTCAAAACCTTTTCCTATTAGTCAATTTTCTGCATGTGAAAGAACCTTTGCACCTCATGGTTCAGTCGGTTGTTAGATAAAATGGACTTTATGGATCTAATGCTTTGTATCATGCATCACGGAGATGTGCATTAAACCCCCATTTGTCAAGGCACGGCCAATATACATGTAGTCTACCTGAGCAGTGCTCTGGCAAAGAGGGGGGGTGCTTAACTTTTTCACAACTGAATAAATAAATTGCATTTTCTCAAACTGCAATACAGTTCTGCTGCAAAATCAAGAGAGAGAGTTCGGTCACGGTCTGGAATAAAGTAGTGGACAGTGCAGACCACAGATCAGACTGCAGCTTCTGTGAAGTCTGATCTTGATCTACACAATCCACAAAAGCTTCTGATTTCGTCTCTTGTAGGGAAAGATTTAATGCATCCGTGTAATGTGTAATACCAAGCAACTCGTCACATACGGATATATTTTTTTTTGTTGAAAACTATCAAGAGAAAGAAAATTTACCAATAAGCAAAACGCTTCAACCCATGGGTCAATACTTCCTGCAGATGCCTTAAACTTCCCTTTTTTTCACGGAGCATGAATCACCTATATAATATGTCTTCTACCTGTAATTATGAATGTACAATTATCACCGGTCTGAATTTATGCATTTCGTGAGCTGTTTCAGATATTTGCATGTAACAAAGCATATAAATTCTACTAACGAGGATTTAACCGTTTTTGTATTATGAATTTTCTGATGAATGTCAGTTACTCTGTTTATAAAATGTTTTATGTTTACGTTACATCATGGGCCGAAGTCCTAAATACTTAATGTCTATGTATAAACATGTATACAGTAGCGTCTGGACATGTCTTTCTGTGGTTGTCCTCGAATGACCGCAAGTATAAGTTTGATCTATTTAGATCGACCATCACAAACAGTCTGACATATACGTTGACAGTTTTATTTAGGGTGTGTCGTCTCATATTTTGTATATTAACCATTTACCAAACGGCAATATTTTAAACTCGTCTAAAATGAAAACATTGGCAGACGACATAGCAATTTAGCAAAAAATGATGGTATTTGTATTCGGTGGAAAACACTGTGGAAAAAGGAGAAAATGCTGGTTACCAGCATTTTCTCCTTTTTCCACAATGTTTTCAAAAGGCTTCTCCATCATGTTCGTTAAAACTCGGGACTGTGTAGTAAAGGGTTAATTGGTAACACTTTGATCGCTAAATAAATTAACCATTTGCCAAAAATAAATCCCGCTTTTTTCAACCGGAAACCGAGGTATAGCTTTTTTCTGAAAACATCATGGGAAATGGAGAAAATGCTGGTTACCAGGCAGCATTATCTCCTTTTCCAACAATGGTTTTTTCCCTTTCCAATTCAAATTTAATCATTTGTACCACATAAAAATTGTCGTCTGCAAGCGCTTTGAGTTTGGACTAGCCAAACATTTTATCGTCTGGTATAGGGGAAAAATAGTATGTTGGCTCCTGCAGCACCGAATGAACGTAACAGACATTTCAGTCTAGGTATAAGACCAAAGAATCCCTATTTCAAGGTTGGCCTTGAGGAGAATATCTCAACCAAAACGGCAGTGTAGATCAATAATTAGTCTGCAAGTTTTGTGCAGTCTGATCTTTGATCTGCATAGGCCGCTAGAGCACATCTGTTCTGTTCACATCTGTTCACGATTTCTAGGATAATTTGACCTGAATATCTCTCAACACACAGAACAGTGTATGTATATCAATGATCAGAATGCAAACTCTTTGAAGTCTGATCTTGATTTACACTGTTACCCACAGCACATAATTATGTTCTCCGAATAACTTACTACGAATGAATACTTTGATGAGCAAAGTAGCAAAATGGACCAGTTCCGTGAATAAAACACGGTCCGTATTCACCAGACCATTCTTTGTCTTTATCTCAAATATCCAAATTAAAGTAACAATAAAGGCCAAATGTAAACAAAGCGGGTGTCTAAATGCATTTGAATTTATATCATACCATTTAAAAGTATGGAAATTATTGTGATTACGAGTCTTACACTTTACCACTGAGCCAGAAAAGACGCCTGCTCCATTTTGAATCGACGTTTAGACCATTGAAAAATATCGAATTTAATCAGTTTTGAAGTAAAGGTGTTAAGGAATTACTCATAATCAAATTATTCAGAAGTCGAGATAAGTGAAATGTACTTTTATTCTAAAACCCATAATTCTTTGCGGAAAAATATGTTGTGAGTACCTTGACGAATTGTGTGAGACCAGATCTGTTTGTACCCAAAATAGAGAGTTCCTGCGAAAATATTTGAGCCATGCTCTGTAAATAGGGGGTTTAAAGCATTTGCAAAAAGTATCGACCCAGGTAAGCCTGCTGACCTCGGTCGAAACTTTTATCCTGAAATAAGGCTATAAACTAACAATTTCATGGGCATTCTTATCATATCTCAGCAACTGGACTGTGTAGATCAAGATCAGGCTGTACGTTTTGTGCAACCTGATCTATATCTACACTTACTGCAAAGGCATATAAATTTGTGAAAGGCGCCTAGTTAAGACAAAAATGTCGGGAAAAAATGACGACAAAGTACAGCCTCAGCAGGAAAAAAAACAACGTTTTTTTTCGAATAAAGACATTGCGTTTTTGGACCATATCTCTTTGTGTTGCAATATGTCAGTGTTGGGAAGGAAAATGTCATAGTTTGGATTGCACGGTAGGGCGAAGTGTTATCACGAGTTATGACCAATTAGGGTCATAATTATCAGAGAGCCGTGTCAAGCTACTAATGAAATGGTTTTTTTTAACCTTGTTAGGCCGAAATACTCTTCACTGTTAAAGTCAAGAAAAACTGTGTCACTTTGTGAGCTACGTGTCACCTGTGCATTGTACCTACATGTAGTTGACTCCGCCAGACTTGTCCATATTTAGCCCTTAACTTGCTAAAGAAGTGAAAAGAAACTTTCAAGCCGATAGAAAATGTTGCTATTCAATGTAAAGGTGGGGGTATTACCTTATCGAACAATGTAGATCAAGATCAGACTGCACGTTCTGTGCAGTCTGATCTTGATCTACACTGTTCGCAAAAGGTCATTGAGTCGCACTTAGCAACCTAAGGGTTAATACATTTGCACACAACAAATCATGTACTGTATTGCTTGAATGATGGAATTTGTCTTTGAAAGGCTAGAAAACATTTGTAGGTAAAGGAGAAAATGCTTGTTCCTGCTCAGGGTCGCTCACACACAGGATTGTCTAGGAAAGGGTCATATCACTTCGAATGTCGTGCAAATTGAAATGAAACAATACCATGGGCAGATAATTTTTACCGTCTTAAAAGCTATGGAATGGAGCAACTTTAAGAAATCAAACCAAAAAATATTTCGACTAAGGGAGAAACTGCAAATTTCTCCCTCTTTAGAATATTATCTTCATATAAGATCTACAATAATTATGTGCCAGCAATATTTTTATACATTCGTGCATTAGACTGCAATTTACTATACATTGGTTCTAAAAAAAAAGTACTACATACATCCCTGCCTTTCTAGACGAGCCCAGAAGCACAGTCGGTAACATTCGGCAAAGCTCGAGTGATCCGTTACGGAATCGATCGAGTTGTGACGAACTAGTTGGTAATGTACAGGGCTTCGAACTCGGGGATCGCTTGTTCCATTCTCAGCTCGGCGAATCTCTTTCCAAAGGTCAAAATAGCATTGCGATATAATTCATTCCTCTCTCACCGCTGATCGTTGTTTCGAGGATGTTTATATGGGAAAGCAGCCAGTAGCTTGGACAGAATGCTGTGCGAAGTAGATCTACTGATAAAACAGAAGCTTGATCCTTCCGGCGCCAAATATAGAAACTGGACCTTTTTCGACGGCTTTAAATTAAATCCACTGAAACTTAACAAATAATTGAGCCGTGCTCTGTGAAAAGGGGGCTTAATGTATTTTCAAAAAGTATCGACCGAAGTCAGTCTGCGCAGCCCGCGCAGCCTGAGTTAGATCGAAACATTTTGCCATTGATCAATATTCTGCATGTCAAAGAACCCTCCTACTACATGATTCAGTCGGTTGTTAGACAAAATGGATTTTATAGATCTATAATTAATTATGGGACGACTAGCCTGGTATAGTGCATGACGGTGAAGTATTAAACCCCATTTTCCAAGAGCGCGGCTCAATTTCATCCAATAGGCTTGACTACACAAACAGACATTATAGATCGAAGATATGACTGCCATTTGTGCAGTCTGATCTGAATCTATGCCGTCCGCAATATCTCATGCTTTCGCCTATGACCTGAAAAGATTAAAGAAGGCACGGCTGGGTGTATTGGCTGCCGCGATATAACTGAAACAAGATCACCGCACGCCCGGCTGCAGCTGCATGATATTACTTAACGTTAAAGTTCTTGAAAATTCTATATCGAAAAAGGGGAATATATATGTTAAAAATACTGCCCTTGCTGTATGGCTTCCCCTTTTGATACTTCGACTTGCCCAAGTTTACATCTACAGTCATGACAGAGATATTATAAGACGTCAAAGTTTTTGCAAGGCCCACGACGACGACGCCAGGGCTATGACAATACCTAGAAGTTTTCTTTGAAAACAGCCGGGCAAACAAGTGTCGAAGACGGCGTTAAAGATCAAACAAAAAACATATAACTTTCAAATATGACTCCTTTGTGATGCCTGTATACAAGTTCTTGGCGAGTCTAAGGTCAGCTTGTCCAGTAATGGGGTCACCAGTTAACCTCCGGACACATTTCTGCAGCAGACCGATGGTTTGAAACCATCCTTGTTAAAATGTAGGTAGTCAACACCAATTAACGTCTAGTATACTATGACATGTGGAAACATTTTGAGACAAGGAGAAAGTACTCGAAAAGAACAATGTCTCCTCTCACAATGTTTTAAAAGTGGTATCAGGAAGGAAGCAATAGAAATGTCTGGTGGAGGGAACGAGTTAACCCTTTACCACACAACTCCGAGTTTTAACGACCCTGAGGAAGAAGTCTCTTGAAAACATTATGGGGAAATGAGAAATGCTGGTAACCAGCATTTCCTCCTTTTCCAACAATGTTTTCTACCCGATGAAAGACAAGTTCTATCATTTGAGTCAAATTAATATGTCGTCTGCATATTCTTTCAATTTGGACATGTATACATTTTTTTTCGTTTGGTAAAGAGTTAAACTGTTCCAGCGAGCCACCGAGACAGCAAAAAATCAATTCCTTGACCATTCCCATTTTGCTCATTGCTTACCCTTACCCCAGTAGTCCGGTCAATTGCTTACCCTTAACCCATTAGTACGGCTCAACCTTTGACCAAACTATCTTGTGTTTACGATGTATAAGGAGAAGGCTTTAGAAAACATTTTGGGAAAAGGAGAAAATGCTGAATACCAGCATTTTCTCCTTTTCCCAAAATTGTTTCGTACCCTGTATGGCAATTTCCACTATTTGATTCCCATCTTATCAGTCATCTGCAAATGCTTTCAATGTGGGACACACCTTAAATTTTGCTGTCTGGTAAAGTATTACAAGAAAGTTTATCTACCATTTTGTTATAACAAAGTTATACAACCTTTGACTTTTATGTTGCTTCCCGGAAGCATGATCTCGATATGAAAGTTTTACAAAAGCATCCGAAAATTGTTGGGTTTAAAAAAAAAAAAGATTCTTATCAAATGCTATTCGTTGATTCATGGAATACTTTTTAGTTGATAGTGTTCTTTGTGGAAAACTCGACCGTTTAAATGTTTATCACTGCAGTTTGGTATAATATTGTCTAGAAGTACTTAAATGTTTTGAAATCCAACGCGTTACGTCCTTGTTGAATAAGTGACGAACTTTTTATTCTGCCTGAAAATCTGTATTATGGAAGCATATCGTAGAAAAGTATGCACTCTTCCTACGCAAAACAGCAATAGCGAATCACAGTACCAAGATCTTCAGTCTGTTAAAGTCTTACAATTTTAATTTTCCCGAGAAAGGAACAGCTATATTCACATTGTTACAGCTACAAAAATTGAGGTTCAATTTCCATAATAATGGCTCCTTTTTCTCTTTTCAGTACTTCCGGAAATGGTCGTCTGCTGCAGACACGTTGTTATGTGTTGCTAGGCAGGGAAGCGTTACGTCCAGTCAGACAATGATCTATTTTCTAGGTCACAAAAATCAATGGCTTTGCCCAATACATGTGCGACGGCTAAAAGCATGCCTAGTCGCTTGAAGCACTTTCTTCGTGATTATATACATATACAGAGAACGGGGCACGGAAAGATGGAGGCGTTATCGAGGATTGGCAATTGTTTTTAGTTGGTTGGTTGGTTGTATGGTTTTTAACGCCGTTTTCAACATTATTTCAACTATATCGTGGCAGTCAGGACACCTATCCATGCTGTCCTGGAGTTCCCTACACCATTACTTGGCACAATATTCTTCCAAGGCCACTTTCTACCTTCCCACATAAACATCGTTGAAACAATGATCAGCGGTGAGATAGGAATGAATCCTGTCGCGATGACTATCATGGATCCTCAGACAGAAAAGAGCGAGATGGAGATTCGAACCAGTGATCCCCTGTTCTCAAGTACGCTACCGACTGTGCTCCCGGGCTCGCCTGGGGGTATTGGCAAAGAGATCTGCTTATTTGATGTGAAGTGCCGCTTTGTAATTCTTTTTACAAACTCTTGGGAGCAGGGAAGTTGGGCTACCCATTCCGTTAGGGGTCGAGATCAACCCATATGAGCCATGCTCTGGCAAAAAGCAAGTCATCATGGATCCATAAAATCCATTTCATCGAAAAAATCGACTTGATCTGGAGGTAGAATGGTCATTTGACCTGCAGAGAATTTACAAATAGCAAGAAGTTTCGGACTGTGTAGGCTGACAGGGTCGATACTTTTTGAAGTTCCATAAAGCCCCCTTTGAGCATGTCTTATATATAAATGTCCTTTTGTCGTACATGAAAGTCAGCTCTAAAAAATTTACCTTTCCCCCATATTGCAAACCTTTGGAACTACGCCTGTGTATCAGTAATATCATGGCGGCAAGTGCACATATCCTTGTGCCCTGAGACTTCTTATACCAGTACCTAGCACATCATTCATTCAAAGCCACTGTCTTCCTTCTCACATAAATATCGTCGAAGCAACTGTCAGCGTCTGAAACAGGTATGAATGCTGCCGCATTTAATATCAAAGTACTGAAAGTACTAATAGAAGGTGATGGTGATAGAAATTTGCTTGCAAATAGATTATTATAACGATGGACCATTTTATCAAAAGTCCATTCATCTAACAGTTAAAAGTATTTTTCTTAAGATTGGTAGCATTGTTTCATGACTGTTTTCCATGCGTTTGCATGCAGTACCGGGTGTTAGGAACGTGGTCTGGGCCGTAATGACAGTATTTGGGGAGTTTTTCGAGTGGTTTGAGGTGTTATGGGGTGTTTCTCTTACTGATTCATCCGCGATGTAAATTTTATAAAATAGGTCATATCAAAGCTGCAAAACGGGGCCCATTTTAAAATCTGTAACTAATTCTATGACATTTAACTCTTAAGCTCATTGTTTATGTAATTTGCTTGCACAGTTCTTTAATTCGCTTGTTATTCTCACATATCAAATAGCACAGACTCGTCTGTTCACTGACCTATGAATACCTCGTTTTCGTGAAATAGAGGGTGATTCGTCATCACAGGACTTCAGTTTGGCGGTTGACGTAAGCAGATGAGACCTGAAAGGCTTCTAAAATCAATCCTCAAAAAGCGTTTGGCGAAGCAAGGAAAACTGGCGTCCACCTAAATCAAGAGACCGGTATGCTACAAAAGTAGCAAGTAGCTCAGTAGTTACCAAGCGACAGGGCCCAGTGGTGAATAATAGATGATGCAAGTCAGGCGCCTTGCCAGGTGGGAAGCTCGGACTTCAAAATTAACCGTCAAAGCATCAAATAAACGAAATGCCTCTCTCAATCAGGAAAAGAGACCAAAATTATCTCAATTTCAACATTGCTTTTGTCAGAAAAACTTATTACCGGACTGTACTGTGTGATCTTGCAAAAAAGCAGTCTGATCTTGATTTACATTGTCTATCAAGCTGACAAAGTTGTGCTTGGCTCTTTCGGTGCTAACATCCGTTTTGTTAGAGGAAACACGACGAAAGAAAGAAAAAAAGAAAAAAAAGAAACTTTTCGCAGATGCATTAAGCCCCCGCCCGGCCGGGTAGCTCAGTGGTTAGCGTATCTGACTCGTGATCTGGTAGTTGCGTTTGAGACTAACTTTCTTTCCCGCGCCGGATTTTTCGCCTCTCACCTCTGATGCATGTGAGAAAAGTAGTCAGTGAATTGAAAAGAAAGTTGTGTCAGTAATGGTGTGAGAAAGCCAGTAAACACATGCGTAGGTACACTGACCGCCGTGATATGACTAGGCTGTTAAAACGACATTAACTCCAATACCAACAAACATTAAGCCCTTTTTTCACAGAGCATGACTCGTACGTATCATATGGTATGTTTTTGGTGTTCTAAATAATTATATTACGTATGTTTCTGTGCCACAATCTCCCTACATTGGTTTTCACTGGTCAGTTTTTTTGGCAGCAAGGCAAGGTCTAACAGTTATAGATCAACGTTCTCTGGAGATCTCCCAGCGGACCACGTGACGGGAAGGGATAAGTATACTGTAGTCGCGGACTTTTCTTACATCACTTCCAGACAGACTGACACGACAACCTGCCCCGTCACGGGAAAAGGGGAAAACTCGGGGACCGTATTCAATAACCGTTCTACATTGTATTTTTAGTCTTATTCTAGATTTAGAAATTAATGACTGCCTAAACCATTCAGTTTGGCCAATCAGACATTATATTACCATGAAAAAGAAACCTTCAGACTTATATTAAGAAAGTTGTTACGAATAGTTGGTCCTGTTTTTGTTTGCAATGGGGTCCTGCGTGGCTCATTGGTAAAGTGTAGGACTCGTAACCTGGAGGCCCCGGCTTCGAGCCTCGCTGGACGCGCTGGGCCTTTCATAAGAGTGTCTCTGGGCAAGACACATCAGAGCCATAGCCTAATACCAGTGAAACCCAAGACATACATAAATACGTGAGCTGTCGCCGTGATATGACCAAAATATCACCAGAATAAGACTTACAATGTTCTTAAGAATGGTTTGTGAATACAGACCCTAGATTTTCATTTTAATTATTCGAAGTTTTAAGACCACTGGCCTCCACAAATACGCAAAAGAAAATATCATCTTTTGCAGTACGAGTTTTATGTATATATCTCGGAAAATCACAGCAGGAAAGAAAACTTTGTTTCGTCGTTCATGTGTTCACAGGCAAAAAAACACAAACAGTTTTTGATTGGTCAAAACTAACCTGTACAGTCACGATTTAATCAAAACTAGCCAATCAAAGACAAGAACAGGTACAATAGTAGGATAAAATGTCAGCATTACAAAAACTAACTAAATAATTAAACCTTAGCGCGTCACATGAATAAAATGGACGTATCCAATCAGAAAGAAGATAGTACAGCAATTTCAATGCAGCATTCGGCATACCTCGGGTGATGGGAGCCATCAAGTCCCTCGGCTGTATCTGGTAGCTTGATATGCACCCACACGGTACATTTCATCGCCGGAAATACGCCGGTTTACCGTTCAGAAAATTGTAAGGCTCCTTGTTAAAAAGAAAACTTGAGTCTCAATTTTCTATCGAAATCTTTCTTACTTTATTTCAGTTGACAAACAGTTCGTACATTCATTTTTGTGGTATTTGTCGAAGACAATACCACTATGAGTTCAATATTGAATTTTGAAGACCATGTATCGTATTTTGTGCAAAGCCGAAGGAAATAAACCCAATTAAACTCAATTTTTCTCATGCAAATCAGTTTTTCGGTAGCACTCAGATATGTAATTGGAAATGGCATGTTAAAATACACTGGGTGAGGCCATCGATCGTGGAAATACTACTTTTTGATTGAAAATAGCCTCACTCGCTCATAGCCTTCTATTGGCGCAATGATACAAAATTTGTCTACCGATCGCTTGGTCCTGGGCTTTTTCGTTCAAAAACCAGTTCGTCCCATGGCTTGTTCATCCCAGGATTGCGCGCTACTCCATTTGATTGGGCATGAATATTTATAGATCGAAATAATTGATTGTAATGTTGGGAATTAAATGTTAACGGCCAAAGATATTTCAAAATCATAGTTTTCAGGTACAAACATAATTTTATTTGATATATTCACTTGGTTTCTCTCTCTATCCATCATGCATCCTACTGTCAAGGGACGTTTCTCCTGACTCCTCCTAATGATCAAAGGGAGACCACCAATACACAAATAATCCTAACTTTGTCATGAGTACTGTCCCTTCAACCAAAAAGGTATTCATTTGCTTAGTAGGTTGACTTTCAAGCAAATATTTGAATAACATTTCTCTTTTTCTTTCAAATTATTAATTCTACACAATGGCTTCCTTGACAAATACCACTTCAGCGTTCTCAACGCTTTGATTCAATGTGGTTTATCAATTGCGATGGAAGTTTTCACCGACAGATAGATAGATGTGAATAACTTCATCGAGGTTGTTTATGTCGTTGCTAAACGACTGACAGTGGCGCCGCCATGTATAAGATCAGATGATTGGCAGTTCAAATGGGAACGACCGTTATACAGACGAGGTTAGATGTAGGTACGGAATCGGCCGAGTTGTGACGAGTGTTCAATGCAGGTTTCTGTCTGATCATATTACAGTATTTCGGACAGTTAGAAGACAGCCTAATAATTCACAAGTTGAGTTTAATCAACTCTACCCGCAAAAGCAAGAAATTGTAGTCATTCTTTGCAATTTGTGGATCAACTCTTAATCACACAATCCCGAGTTTTAATGACCGTGAAGAAGAAGGCCACTGAAAACACTGTGGGAAAAAGAGAAAATGCTAGGAACCACCATTTTCTCATTTTTTTCCCACACCGCTTTCTACTCTATCAAAGACGGAAGTCGTCATTTGGGCTATGTTCAATTTGTCGTCTGCAGATGCTTTGAATTTGATAGAGTACAACATTTTCTCGTTTGGTAAAACGAAGTTAAAGGCAGTATCGCGAAAGTCAGCAACAAAACATGGGACAATAGACGAATAAAATATCAATTATCAGAAAAACGCTGTTAATTAACTCTTACCATAAAACATTATTTCAGACATGCCATATTTGACGGCATTTGCAGACGGCAAATAAACTGTGCTTCAAATGATGGGCATTGTCTTGGAAAGGGCGGAAAACATTTTAGGAAAAGGAAAATGCTGATTATCGGCATTTTCTCCTTTCCCGCAATGTTTTCAATTACCTTCGTCTTCAGGTTATCTTTGACACATGGCTGCTGAATAAAGGCTATAACACCAGTTCCTATCACAGTTTGATTGCCCTCTTTCTAGAACCAGACAGTAAAGTCTAAAGGCTTTATATATTCAACGTAAATAAAATGGAGTGTTGCCCAAGATCAGACTCTACATAACAAGAAATCTGATCCCACAACAAAATTGACCAATGATTTGTAAGATATTTTGATTTTAACGACCTTGACATTGCAAAGGAATGGCTCCTTTTACTGGATGAGTAGATACATTTCTTTAATTTGGCACCACAAGGGTCGAAATGATTCTCTCGGTTCTTCTCCAGTTTCTCTCTAGAACGTCGAGTATCAAAGGGGAAAAACATTGTAAAGGAAGAAAAATAATTAAGATGTCTTTTTATTCCAGTTTCCTTTATCCAAATAGTTTCTTTCTTTTTATCCCCGAGGCTTTTTGTTTAGGTAATCATATAACGTTAAGAATTTTTTCCCCTCTCATAGAAATGAACCAGCGTCTTAAATGTTTTTATTCCATTTTAATTAATTACTTTTTTCAGCAGTGGTATGTATTATCATTGACCCTTTATCACACAATCCCGTGTTCTAAGGAGCCTTAAGAATATTTAGGGCCTTGAAAAACATTGTGGGAAAAGAAGAAAATGCTGGTAACCAGCATTTTCTCCTTTTCCCACAATGTTTTCTACCCCATCAAAGACAGGATTCATCATCCTCTCAATATGGGCGTGGCTAAAATGTTGTCGCATGGTCAAGAGTTAAAGACGACTAAATAAATCATTTGTAATATGGTATCATATTTATTCGTTATTCCTTTTAAAATATTCTAGGAAGATGAAAAAAAAATACGAGGGCTGATCGATAAGTTGTGAGCCTTGTACACAAAAAGTTAGGCACGGATTTCCTTTTTAAGCTCTATTACTTCCTAACTATTTAAAGGCTGTGCATCCGAAGACTGGTGTCATTTGGTCGGTTTAGTCAAAGAGGAAGCACTCTAAAGTAAACGAGGCAAGTGACTTTTGCAAAAATGGACAAAATCGCGGCAAGAGCAGCGATTCAACATTTGCATTAGAAAGTTCTAGTACCTATTGATATCCATACTAATATGACCGCGACACTAGGGAATGCTGCCCCTTTACATGTTACAGTGAAAAGGTGGGTGGCAGGCAGAGCCTTTATGATGATGCCCGTTTTGGAAGGCCTGTCACTGTTGCACCCCCAAAAATGGTCGATAAAGTGCAAGGTATTGTTATGGCTGACAAGCGAGCCACAGAGAGACTGGAAGCCAGTACAGTCGGGTTTTCACAAGAAAGAGTACGTTCCATTATTACGGAAAGTCTTTCATTAAGAAAGCTCTCAGTCCATTGGGTACCAGTCTTCTGACAGTTGATCAGAAGCACACCAGGCGGACTTTCTCGCGTACTTATCTGAAGCTTTTAGACGGGCAGATCTAGCTAACTGTTTGCAAAGGTTTGTGACTATGGATGAAATGTAGGTCCATCATTTCACCCCAGAGACCAAACAACTGTCTAAACAATGGAAGCACCGTTGTACACCTCCACCAAGACGACAAAAACTGTTCTATCAGCTGGAAAGGTGATGGCCTCGGTTTTCTGGGATACAAATGGTATTCTGATAGTAGCTTATGTGCAAAAGGGACAAACAATCAATGGCATATAATATTGTGCATCACTTCTAAGGCAGTTTAAGAGAAAATATTAGACTTAAAAAGCTATGGAAAACTCAGTACCGGTAAAGGTCCTCAAGAACAATGCCTGTTCACAAGTCTGTAATTGTTGCTAGTATTATGATTGTGGCTTTGAATTGATTGAGCATCCGTCTTATTCGCCTGATCTCGCTCTGGACATCAGACTTTCATCTACTTCCAAATTTGATAAAGGCCATTTCCGTTACCCACTTTCGGTCAGATGATGACGCCATGTAAGCAGTGGAGAACTTTCTGAACGTTCAATAGAAGGACCTCTGTAAAAATTGCATCGAGGCCCTTAAACATCGCTGAAAGTGTATAGATAACGAGGGAGATTATGCTGAAAAGTAATGCAATAATTCCGTCAAAAGTCAAATCCTTACATATGATGTTCACAACATATCGATCAGCCCTCGTATCTGCTCTAATACAATACTACTTGCATAAAAATGGATATTTTCAGTCCGTAAAACGCCTCGGATATGGCAAGCTAGCTTTCAAAAGTCTGTAAACAGCAGTACCATATTGTTTTCCTTTCAATATTCTGTAATGCACCTCAAAGTCGGTTATCCCTCCCCCTTCTTTAATTATGACAAAAAAAAAAACATCTTGAATTTATCATATACACTTTAAAGTATGAGTCATGCTCACTGGAAGGGGGCCTAACGCATCTGTAGAAAGTATCGACCCACTTCAGCCTGAGCAGTCCGCACTACTCCTAAATCTTCTGCCTGTCCTACGGACCCCTTTTCCTAAGGATTCAGTCGGTTGTTAGATAAATAGATATTATGGAACTATGATTATGCGATAATTACGTGATTTAGATTTTATTTAAAAAATCTCGATATCCGCCTTTAAAAAGAAAGAAATGGCTGCAACAATCCCGAGGAAGTCTGCGCCCATTAAGAAAGTATTTGATTGTTTATTGGACTAGAAATACCTCATAAAATATATTGGAACATCATTAAATACGTATGGCTCGCTCATAAAATATCTTAAATATATTTAGCAAACGATCCAATCTTTTTCCACCCTGAGAAAAGCTATTCTTCACAAAATCGTGGAAAAAGAAGTAAATACTGGCAACCGGTATATTATTTTTGTTCCTTTTCGTCTTCTACCCTTTCAAAGCTAATTCTCAGCATTATTTAATCTGCTCCTTACAAATTTATGCAACATGAAAAAGTCTAAAACATCTTCGTCTGGTAAAGCATCAGTGTATTTACCATTCAAATGAAACGCCATCAATCATTCCGGAAGTGACACAATGCAAAAATAATGGTGGACAATAATGGCTGCCGGCCTATAGTGTCTGATAGTGTACATTCAAAATTTATTCGCAATAAATGTCGAACGAAAGAAGGAAAACAGAGTCCATTCCTATCTATCAAACAAAATGTTGGTTTGCCCCTTTTCTTGATTAAAAAGAATATTCATAATTAAGGCGACGATGCGGGGCGAACGTTGTACTCGATAACTGTTGCAAAAAGGTGACCTAGTTTTTTTTGAAATTTTGGATCAAAGGGATAGACATACTCTCTTCGACGGTCAATGAGAATAAATTATGTTCGCTAAAAACAAAGGGGTCACTGTAAACTTTAAGTCAATCATTTGAAGTTACGAGACCAAATCTAATTAGTGTTTAACGCCCAGTCAACAATATTGCAACTATGTAAATGAATTATGTTTTGTTCACCCTTAGAGGTGAAGGGAGAACATTTTCAGTCAAATAAAGAAAGAATAAAAACCTACCTAAAACTGCAACTTCACGGATGTTTTTGATAGTGGACAGTATACTCAAAGATAATCTTGACTGGAAGTCTTGCACAGTATGATATTGATCTATACATTGCACAAAAGCAGCTGATACTGTGCTTATATTGGGCCGAAAAGCCCTCAGTGAGTGAATCATTTTCAGAGCTATGGTTATTTCTGATGAGCATTTAGTAAATCAAAAGGTCACACATGGAACCTCCACAAATAAGCTATGTAGTCCGTTTTGAGACACAGTTTTACGAGTTAATATATTACAATTGAAAACAGTAAGGAAAATATAGAAAATCCCATTGAAAGAAGCCATGACTCATTCTGCAAAAATGTCTACTTAGCATTTTCAAGAAGAATAACTCCATTACCCAAACATGTTGGCTCCCCTCTTCAGACATAATCAGTCAGTTATTTGCTGAAATACACGCTTTTCTGAAAATTGAGGTTTAAATTTACATGTACTTTATATTTGTTTCATATCTTTCCCATTACATAAAACACATAGTTGTTTTCAGACTGAGATGTACCCAAAACATTCTGTTCTTAAACCTTGTAAAAAAGAACAAAATAAAGATTGACAAAACCTCTTCTACACTTATATTACTCAGCCGTCCATGAGAATAGGCCGCACTTAACTTTATCTTGGCATCACTGGGTACAGGTCGTCACATACATTTCCTGTGCGTCACTGGGTACAGGTTGTATTATATACATTACCTGTGGGTCACCGGGTACAGGTCGTCACATACATTACCAGTGCGTCGCAAGGTACAGGTTGTATCATACATTACCTGTGCGTCACTGAGTCCAGGTTGTATCATACATTACCTGGGCGTCACTAGGTACAGGTTGTATCATACATTACCTGTGCGTCACTGGGTACAGGATGTATCATACATTACCTGAGCGTCACTGGGTACAGGATGTACCGGTATTATACATTACCTGCGCGTCACTGGGTACAGGTTTACCATACATTACCGGTCGTCACATACGTTACCTGTGCGTCACTTGGTACAGGTCGTATCATACATTACCTGTACCTCACTTGGTACAGGTCGTTACATAATTACCTGGGCGTCACTGGGTGCAGGTTGTATCATATACTACCTGAGCGTCACTGGGTACAGCTTGTATCATATTTACCTGGGCGTCACTGGGTACAGCTTGTATCATACATTACCTGTGCGTCACTGGGTACAGGTTGTATCATATGTACCTGGGCGTCACTGGGTACAGGATGTACCATACATTACCTGTGCGTCACTGGGTACAGGTTGTATCATACATTACCTGTGCATCACTGGGTACAGGATGTATCATATTTACCTGAGCGTCACTGGGTACAGGTTGTATCATACATTACTTGTGCGTCACTGGGTACAGGATGTATCATACATTACCTGTGCGTCACTGGGTACAGGTTGTATCATACATTACCTGTGCATCACTGGGTACAGGATGTATCATATTTACCTGAGCGTCACTGGGTACAGGTTGTATCATACATTACTTGTGCGTCACTGGGTACAGGTTGTATCATACACTACCTGGGCGTCACTGGGTACAGCTTGTATCATACATTTACCTGGGCGTCACTGGGTACAGCTTGTATAATACATTACCTGTGCGTCACTGGGTACAGGTTGTATCATATGTACCTGGGCGTCACTGGGTACAAGTTTTTTGTATCATATTTACCTGGGCGTCACTGGGTACAGCTTGTTTCATGTATTACCTGGGCGTCACTGGGTACAGGTTGTGTCATGTATTACCTGGGCACCACTGGGTACAGCTTGTATCATGTATTACCTGGGCGCCATACGGTACAGGTTGTATCATGTATTACCTGGGCGCCACTGGGTACAGGTTGTATCATACATTACCTGGGCGCCACTGGGTACAGCTTGTATCATACATTACCTGGGCGCCACTGGGTACAGGTTGTATCATACATTACCTGTGCGTCACTGGGTACAGGTTGTATCATACATTACATGGGCGTCACTGGGTACAGGTTGTATCATACATTACCTGGGCGTCACTGAGTCCAGGTTGTACCACACATTACCTGGGCGCCACTGGGTACAGGATATATCATACATTACCTGGGCGCCACTGGGTACAGGATGTATCATACATTACCTGGGCGCCTCTGGGTAAAAATTTTCACTCAGCGTATCCGGGCGCGATTCTGGTACAGGTCATCACCTACCTTACTGGGCGCCAACACGCACAGGCCGTCACCCATCTTATATTGATATCAATGAGTACAGGCCTTTACTTACCTTAACTGGGCCTAAATGGGTACATGCTGTCCCTTACACTACCCAGGCGTCAACGGGTGAAAGGCGTTGCTTCCTCTAAATGAGTGTCAATGGGTACAGGCTGTCACTTACCATATAGGGCGTAAAAGGTCACAGGCCACTCACTTTACCTAGGCGTCAATGGGTGCAGGCCGTCACTAACCTTAACTGGACCTAATGGGTACAGGCTGTCACTTACACTGCTCAGGATTCAATGGAAATAGGCCACGCCTAAGCTTATCTTGGTATCAGTGGATACAGGCTGTCATTTACCTTACCTCGGCGACAAGGGGCACAGGCCGTCAAATACACTATCTGGGCGCCAATTGTTATGGACTGTCATACTACCTAGACGTCAATGGGTACAGGCTGTTACGCAGCTGAACTTGGCGTAGATGGATAAAGGTTGTCACTTAGACTACCCAGGCGTCAATGGGTATAGAGTGTAATTTACCTTAACTAGACGTAAATGGGTACAGGCTGTCACTTACCTTAACTGGACGTAAATGGGTAGAGGCTGCCACTTGGACTACGCAGGCGTCAATGGGTACATGCTGTCACTTGGACTATCCAGGCATCAATGGGTACAGGCTGTCACTTACCTTAACTGGACGTAAATAGGTTCAGGCTGTTACTTGGACCATACAGGTGTCAATGGGTGCAGGCCGTCACTAACCTTAACTGGATGTAAATGGGTACAGGCTGTCACTTGGACTACCCAGGTGTCAATGGGTACAGGCTGTCACTTACCTTAACTGGACATAAATGGGTACAGGCTGTCAGTTACCTTAACTGGACGTAAATGGGTACAGTGTCACTTGGACTACCTAGACGTAAATGGGTAAGGGTGTCACTTACTTTTACTGGACGTAAATGGGTATAGAGTGTCACTTACCCTAACTGGACGTAAATGGGTAGAGGCTGCCACTTGGACTACGCAGGCGTCAATGGGTACATGCTGTCACTTGGTCTATCTAGGCGTCAATGGGTACAGGCTGTCACTTACCTTAACTGGATGTAAAAAGGTTCAGGCTGTCACTTGGACTATCCAGGTGTTAATGGGTGCAGGCCGTCACTAACCTTAACTGGATGTAAATGGGAACAGGCTGTCACTTGGACTACCCAGGTGTCAATGGGTACAGGCTGTCACTTACCTTAACTGGACGTAAATAGGTACAGGCTGTCACTTGGACTACCCAGGTGTCATTGGGTACAGTCTGTCACTTGCTTTAACTGGACGTAAATGGGTACAGGCTGTCACTTGGACTACCCAGGTGTCAATGGGTGCAGGCCGTCACTTACCTTAACTGGACGTAAATGGGTACAGACTGTCACATGGACTACCTAGACTTCAATGGGTATAGGGCGTCACATACCTTAACTGGACGTAAATGGGTATAGGGTGTCACTTAACTTAACTGGATGTAAATGGGTACAGGCTGTCACTTACCTTAACTGGACGTAAATGGGTACAGGCTGTCACTTGGACTACCCAGTGTCAATGGGTGCAGGCCGTCACTTACCTTAACTAGACGTAAATGGGTACAGCCTGTCACTTGGACTACCTAGACGTAAATGGGTATATGCCGCACCTAACCTTATCTTAGTATCAATAAGTACATGCCGTCACTTACCTGGGCGTAAATTGGTTCAAACCGACACTTACCCTATCTGGGCGTAAATTTTTAAGGGCCGTCACATACTGTACCTTGGCGCCGATGAGTAGAAATTGTGATGACTCGTGCGTCAATTGGTACGTGTAAGCCAATCGCCCAAATCTGGGCGCTAATGAGTACTAGCCATCTACCAGCCCCAATACCTCAGGTGGAAGAACATGGGACTAATGAAAGTCAGAAATCTCTGGCCATTTGAGGGAGTGGGTGCTATTCCCATGGCTGGCCACCAAAAATTACTTCAAAGCTTTCGCATGAGATTTTAAACCAAGGTCCCGTGTGACGGTGCTATGCAATGAGCACGTTAAGGAACCAGGCGTAACTTTGGATGGGTTTCGTCCTGTATCCTACACTATCCCCCGTAACAAAAGTAACGGTCTTCCGGGGCGTCGCACATATGGGAAACCGGTGGCGACGACAAATAAACGAAGAAAAAAACATGTATTATCTATCTTGGACACCAATGTGTACAAGAAAACTCGAACCCAGCCTGTTTGCCGATGTGACAGAGCCTTTAAGTACATGTATGTAACCTTGATGTCAATAAGTACAGGCCACCATTGACCTAACCTGGGCGGCTATTGGTTCAAGTAATCAGTTACAATAGACAGCTGTCCCAGACACATAAACAAAGCAAATACAGCAATAATGTCCACGTCACAGCCGACAATTTCATTACCATTTAACCCTTTACCACACAATCACGACTTTTAACCGGACCCTGAGAAAGACAGCTTTTGAAAACAATGTGGGAAAAGGAGAAAATGCTGGTTTTTACCAGCATTTTCTCCTTTTCCCACAAAATTTTATACCCCTCTTAAAACGAATTTCAATATTTGTGTCTCTTTTATTTTGCTGCGTGGAAATGCTTTTAATTTAGACTGGTCTAAAATTTTGTAGTTTGGTAAAGAGTTGACCCTTCAAGGACTATTTGTTTGAAATTGACATTTTTTGTTTGGCATAAAATTATAATTTTTCTTCGTTTTTTGGTCTACCTTGGCTTAAACTTATCAGAAAATATCAGACAGTAAAGATCCAAGATAGGACTGAACGTTCTTTGTAGTCTGATCTTGATCTTCGCTGTCCGCAAAATGCTTACAATGATGCCCATGACAAACTAAAAGTTCGTTTGGTAATTATGACAGCAAGTTAATGCGATGATCGATAGATGTGACCAAAATATTTTGACCGATGACCTTTTATAGGTTTATTGTTTGAGAGCACGGGGACCTATGGCATACTTTTAAACCACCAAACGGTGACCTGACGCAGACTTTTTTTTGTTCTCCGAGTCCTTTTGTCACATTAGTTTCTCCTGTATCTGTGTAGTTAATGGCTCAAAAGTGGTCAAAAGTAGTTTAGTTTAAACATAGGTATTTTTTTACATCGTTTGAGAAACAAGTTCTTACAACTTAGACTAATCTCTCTCGATTCTGCTTCCTGGAAACCACACTAGTACTCGCGCCGAATGTGTGGGCCAATGCAGTCCCAAAGTTGATACCCTCTCCCAGGTATCGAACTCGGGACCTTGATATTATTACGATCCCGATGCTGTACCACACTCCACGGACACCACACTGGCAAAAAGTAAACAATGCGGGTGATAATTTTAATTTTAAATCGTACCATCCAAAACTATGGAAATTAGTGTGAAGATGACAATCTGTCATTCTAAAACTAGTTAAAAAGTAAATAAAAGATAGGCCGACCTGGCAACTTTTAACCAAGTCTTCAAATTTTTTATTCTGCCAGCGACTGACTCTTGTATCGAACATACAATGACAGATTTTCATCTTCACAATACTTTCCGTACTTTTAAATGGTTTGATGTAAACTTAAAAGCATTTTAATACCGGCATTGTTTACACTTGACCGCAACTCGGCCTATAATTACATGTGTGGTATTTATATTTCGCATGGATGTTTTCGACGTTGTATGAGGCCAAGCCCAGTAACTCAGTCGGTAGCGTAAACGGGCTGAAACGCCAAGGTCGCTAGTTCGATTCCCCAGTTCATGTATCCCAAGTCTTGTGTTTGTAAATACCTCTTTCATTACCAACTACATGAGCAAGACTGTTTCCAATATCTAAATTTAGAAGTTGATTGATTGAATGGTGTTTTACGCCGCTTTCAACATTATTTCAGTCATATCACGGCGACAGCTCACATATTCATGTATTTCCTGGGTTTCACCAGTACTAGGCTAGGGCTCCGAAGTGTCTTACCCAAAGACACTCCCACTAAAACCCCAATGGGTCCAGTAAGGCTCGAACCTGGGGCCTCCAGGTCACGAGTCTTACACTTTACCACTGAGCAACTTTTAAAAGTAATGCAATAACGAAAATGATTTCAATGGTCAAAACCAGCTTCAGACAGCAGACGGTGTACATCCAAGATCAGACTGCACGTTGTGCAGTCTGATCTTGATCTACACCGTCCGAAACAACAATTTCGCCTTTGGCAGTGAAAGAGTTACCACGTACCGTGCACACCACTTTCTTCATATTACTCGCTGCTTTCGCACAT
This sequence comes from Hippopus hippopus, assembly GCA_946811185.2. Lineage (NCBI taxonomy): Eukaryota > Metazoa > Mollusca > Bivalvia > Cardiida > Cardiidae > Hippopus > Hippopus hippopus. The sequence goes on along the minus strand of OX328113.1, from coordinate 15,418,438 downwards.
AGACAACACCCAAACCAATGATCAGTGGTGACGGGCACGATTCCTGTTAGCCTGGGTCCAGGCCGTAATAATCTTTTATTCACTCCTTATGGCAGTCTCCTTTTACGGTCCATACAGATCTATGACAAAACGGTTTATCGCTTCGACAATTATTACCTTATTTTTGACAAAGTAACGTCCGATTTTATAAAAGGAAAGAAATGATCGAGCTAGAACCCAGGCTAGATTCCTGTCGCAATGACTATCATTTAACCTTGATAAGAGTTCAGTCTGTCTGTCTGTCTGTCTATCTGTCTGTCTATCTGAATGTATGAATGTATGTATGTATGTATCTATGTATGTACGTATACGTATGTATGCATGTATGTTTGTTTGTTTGTTTGTTTAACACCGTTTTCAACACATTTCAGTTATATCGCGGCGGCCAGAGCACCTATCCATGCTTTACTTGAGTTTCAAGATAATATTTACGCCTGTTTTAAGAGGGGAAAAGTAGCCATGCTCTGGTAAAATGGGGTATAATGCATATCCGTGATGCATTATACTAAGCTAGTCATCACATAATTATGGATCCATAAAATCCATTTAGCCTGACAACCGATCGGATCTGGAGGTAGACTGGTCCTTTGATAGGCAGAAAATTTACTGATAGCAAACAGTTTCGACCTATGTCAGCCTGCGCGGACTGCGCAGGCTGACATTGGTCGATACTTTTTGCAGATGCATTAAGCCCCCTTTTCACAGAGCATGGCTCATTTTCTTTCAAGATAATTTTTCTGTCTGTTTTAAGAAAAAAAGATCTTAGACAATAGATAGGGGCTTCCTATCGATTTTGTCTACATTTTTTCGCCTCCAGCTTTCGATGTCGTAAACTATGCAACTTTCTTCTTTCCTGCTTTTTTTTCCCTCTAATCTGTTGCTGTCAGCTACGAAAACATTGTATCACAAGGAAAGAATTCTCTTTTTTTTTGTTTCTTAATTTTTACGACTTTTGATGTTTATCCGTACATTAACGTTCACTCTATATTGTATTTTCTGTCAAACATAAACCTACATTTTCGTCAGAACTAACAACAAAATTTGAGAACTGATAAATGGTTTTAAAACCCTTCAACACACAATCACGAATTACAACGACCTTAAGAAAGCGGGCTTTTAAAATTTAAAGCATTTGCCTCCTTTTGCCAAGACGTTTTCTTACCTTTTATAACTTTCATAATTTGATCCATTACATTTGTTGTCTGAAAGTGCTTTTAATTTGGACACGAGTGTGTTTGGTGTAGTAAAGACTTAACCCTGCTGTGCGCGACTCGTCGAGCTTTTGCAGACAGTATAGATCAAGATCAGACTGCACAGAACGTGCAGTCTGATCTTTGATATATACTGTCTGATAAGGAGAATGACGTCACTGGGAAATGACGTCACTGAAACCTTGGTAAAACGTGCAGTTTGGTGCATAATCTTGATGTTAATCTTGATCGACGCCTCCATTTTGGATGTTGTGTTGAAAGTGTAGTCATGTATACGGGGCTCCCGAAAGGGAAACTGCTTGTACGTTGGTTTTGCCAGTGTACATGATATATATGTTCGGGGCATATTATCCAATCAGATCACGAGAAATTTCTTTGCAGTATAATAAAACTGACGACCTATCTTCACGATTTCCCTCTATTAACAGAATGATCGACCCGATAAATCGCCGATAGGTCACTGTACAATCGACGATAGAGCTCGCATGTGGAAGGCAATCGATTTTGAAACCTGTCTGAAACTGCTCGCTGCGGTTTAGCATAAAACCTTTTTGTTTTTACATCGATTGCGAAACAAGTCCTGCAGCTTCTAACAATCACACTTGAAGATCGATTCCTGGAAAAATAACCAACATTACTCGTGCGAAGACTTGGGTATTTCCAAAGATCTACTCTCCTATCAAAGGATGCGAACCAAAACTATCCGTCGTAAAGTAGAAGATGAGCTTGTAAGCTTGCAAGGAGTTTAGAATTATTGGTGACTAATCGGTCCTTTGTCGGCAAGGGTCTTGACATTCTCTTATTTCACGACCGTGCCGGTATCAAAGATTCTTTTTCCACATCAAATAGAGCAAACGGTAAAGATCGGCGCACGCTTAAAATCTATTGGCAGCACGCTGTCAACCGACGAATCGCCCCATAGCCATTTTGCAAGCGATCATTCATCAATAAATTACAACTCATCACAGCTCGGCTGATTCCGTAACTATGTCTTACCTCGTCCGTATCAAGGATTCATTTTGAAGTAGGCTACCATGGCGGAACCCTTGTACTGTAAATCAACCAGCAACGACATCAAAAACCACGGTGAAGTTATCCACATCTATCAAACTGTCGGTGAAATCTGCCAATGGAATTGATAGACCATGTTAAAAATTGAATGTACTCGTACAAACTGTCAACGGAAGTGTATGAAGAAAGATTTCGACAAAAAACTATGTCTTGTGCTGTCTCTTTTTCAGTAAAACCTTACAATTTTAAGAACGGTAAAGCGGTATATTTCCGACGGAGTAATGTACCGTGTAGTTGCATATCACCAATCGCACTACAGCCGAGTGATTTGATCAACGGATCACCCGAGGTTTGCCGAGTCCGACGAATGGCTGCATAGTCACTTTGTAAGGGATCATTCATCAATGAATGACTTGAGCTTTAAAGGCTTAATTTTACCAATCCATGAACACCATTCAATGACACCCTGCTGTACACAGTGTTACAAGCTATTGTGGACAGTGTATATCCAAGATCAGACTGGACTAAACATGCAGCACACTCTATGGTGCATTGCACACTTTATACGATACAGGGTTAATTTGACGCGCAAATAAAACGAACATAAGCTCAAAAGCGTAATTTACTGCTGTGGAAGATCTTCCCATTATTAAGCTGTGAAAGAGGCATGTGACATTTGATAGGTGAACGACCTTTTGTTCAGTTTGTAAATAGATATGAACTATAGAGGTGGAACTTATTTTTGACTTTTAGTTTAGTTTCAATGTGCTTATTTTACATCGAGTTTGAAATTAATTTTAGAACTTATAATAGATCTCTTTCGAATTCTTATAATTATCTTTCTCTCTCTCTCTCTACGATTTCTTCCCGGAAACCATAAACAATACTCGTTGAAATGCTGATTTCTGTCATTGATAGGGTAAAACACAATGTGGGAAAAGGAGGAAATCCTCCTTTTCCAACAATGTTTTCAAAACCTTCTCGTTAAAACTCGGGATCGTGTGGTAGAGAGTTAAAACAGTTTTGCACTAACCACTGTTTGATTCGTCTTCTCCTGCAGATGTCTTTTGATCTGGCAGCAGCCCACTGTCAAAAATAATGTGACACGAAACTAGCTAAGGACTAGCCATTTGTCTTTTTTTTTTTTGCAGACGCATTAAGCCCCCTTTTCACAAAGCATGGATTATATTACCTTTTCTCATTGAAGCTCTAGAGCACCGAATAAACCTAGCATACTTTTTCAGTCTAGAAATAAGGTCGAAATTATTGCAAGTCAAGATTTAGCTTGGCCTGTAGGCCTACTTTGCACAATATTCTTCCTAACCCACAGGCTGCTTTCCCACATAACCATCTTTGAAACAATTATCAACAGTGAGGGAGGAATGAATCCTGTCGCAATGACTTCCATCAATCCCCGGAAAGAAATTCGTCGATCTGGTGCTTCGAACCAGCGACCCCTGGTTTTAAAGTCCTACACGCTACTGATTGTGCTAACGGCTCGGCCTCGGACAGTACCAACCCAGGTCAGCCTGCACAGTCTGCGCAGGCTAACCTGAGTCGAAAATTTTTGCTATTTGTCAATTTTCTGCATGTCTAAGGACCTGTGTACCTCATGATTCAGTTGGTTGTCTCACAAAATGTTTTTTTAAGTATCCATGATTATATAAATATTTTCTTGCTTGGTACCATGCATCATGGATATGCATTAAACCCCTTTTGTCAGAGTATGGCTCATATACAATACAGTAGAGGTCGATGAACTATACTGTCCTCAAAAGCAGCTATGGCGATCACCAGCAGCATGTCAGGGCTAACTCTTTACCTGAAGACAAGAAAGTAGACTGGTCCAAACTCAAAACATCTACAGACAATAGATTAAAAGCTGCTTTAGTAATTATATTATATATCTTGGAAAGAATAGAACACGTTGTGGGAAAGAAGAAACTGCCGGTTTCATTGACCTCTGTCCACTCCTTTTAGCAGCATTTCCTACCTATTCCACGATGTTTTCAAACGTTCTTTTGTCAAGGATCGTTCAAACGCGGGACTGTTTGGAATATAGTTTAAGATTAAAGCTATTCATTTTACATCGATTGCGAAACAAGTTCTTACGCTGGATAGTTGTTTCCTGGAAATCTTAACAAGTACTCGCGCCGCCGAAGTGTGGATGGTGCCAAAGGTTGACACAACTCATCACAGGATTCTAACCAAGAACCTTTGGTATGAGAGACCGACGCTGTATACCACTACACCAATGTCTCCCATGGTAAAGGGTTAACTCTTTACCAAACGACTACATTTTGGACTCGGCTAAATTGAAAGCATTTGAAGACGACAAAATAAAGGTACCTCAAATGCTGATTTTCAGTCTTTGTATGGTAGAAAACATCGTGGGAAAAGGAGAAAATGCTGGTAAACCAGCATTTTCTCCTTTGCCCAGGATGTTTTAAAAAGTTCTATTCCCAAGAATTGTTAAAACCCGGGATTGTTTGGTACAGGATTAAACAAATACAGAAACATTGCATGTCCATAAGGTCCATAGGACCTCCCTATGTTAGTGAAGGTCATAGATTGGATCCCTGACTGGGCCGTATCGCGGACTTGACATCGAGAAAAAATTACTTCCCATGTTGGCGCTGTTGACCCCGACAGTGGTACATAAATCAAGTTTAGGCTGCTAAGCGCAACCTAGTGCGCTTTTGTGGAAAACATAGGTCAATATCAGACTGTGCACCTAGTGACATAAATTCCGTGTACATTGATACGCTATTTCCGAGAACAGGCGACTTTTTCGCGTCCTGTAGCAGACATGTATGTTTTCTTTTTCCTCATTTTTCTGCGAGTTTTGCATGTATTCTTTATTCAATTAAATCTTTTATTAAGGAATACCGTGGCTGTTTGGTAAGGGATTAAAAGGGTGACGCGTTATCTATACAGGTTTATTGCTACAGCATTAAAGTACAAAACTGAATAAGCAAAATGATTGTCATAAATAGCGGTGGGTGTTGAATAAGTAGGAAACGAGATAATTCCAGTCAACGCCTCTCTGTACGATTAATAGTACAATAGTACTGTGAATCTATGGATTCATGACCTCCGTCCTCTCGCTCTACAAGGCGACAAAGAATTACACTTACACAGAAAAGACACTTTGCTCTTGCACACTACGATGCTGCACAAAATAGGCAGTTTGCTCATGGTACCACAATACTGCACAGAATATGCAGTTTGCTCATGGTACTACAACTCTGCACAGAAAAGGCAGTTTGCTCTTAGATACTACGATGCTGCACAGAAAAGGCAGTTTGCTCATGGTACCACAATGCTGCACAGAAAAGACAGTTTGCTCTTGGTCCTACAATGCTGCACAAAATAGGCAGTTAGCACTTGGTACTACAATGCTGCACAAAATAGGCAGTTAGCTCTTGGTACAGCAATGCTGCACAAAATAGGTAGTTAGCTCTTGGTACTGAAATGCTGCACAAAATAGGCGGTTAGCTCTGGGTACTAAAATGCTATATAGAATAGGCTGTTAGCTCTTGGTACTACAATGCTATATAGAATAGGCAGTTAGTTCTTGGTACTGCAATGCTATATAGAATAGGCAGTTCTTGGTACTACAGTGCTATATAGAATAGGCAGTTAGTTCTTGGTACTGCAATGCTGCACAAAATAGGCGGTTAGCTCTTGGTACTGCAATGCTGCAAGAAATAGGCAGTTAGCTCTTGGTACTGCAATGCTGCAAAAAATAGGCAGTTAGCTCTGGGTACTGAAATGCTGCACAAAATAGGCGGTTAGCTCTGGGTACTAAAATGCTATATAGAATAGGCAGTTAGCTCTTGGTACTATAATGCTATATAGAATAAGCAGTTAGTTCTGGTACTACAATGCTATATAGAATAGGCAGTTAGTTATTGGTACTGCAATGCTGCACAAAATAGGCAGTTAGCTCTTGGTACTGCAATGCTGCACAAAATAAGCAGTTAGCTCTTGGGTCTACAATGCTGCATAAGATAATCAGTTAGCTCTTGGTACTACAATGCTGCACAAAGTAGGCAATTAGGTCTGGGTACTACAATGCTGCGCAGAAAAGGTAGTTTGCTCTCGGTACCACAACGCTGCACAGAACAGGCAGTTCTTCTTGGTATATTTGATCAGTGTCTGCTACTTTTTCAGATACTTTAAGCAGCAGCCAATTCTTGAAACTGGAATAACTGAGTTTCTTTCACTGAAAAAATGTAGATTTATTCAGATCTTTGGTCATTATTTACAGCTCTAAGTCATAGTAAATTATCAGACTTGTCTAAATTTAATTCATCTGCAGACGACAAATTATATATGCCTAAAAATGATATGAGTTGTCTTTGAAATAAGAGGAAACACTGTGCAAAAAGGAGAAAAGGCTGGTTACCAACATTTTTTTCCTTTACTAAGATGAATTCGTAAGTCATTAAAACGCGTGACTGTTTCGCAAGATTTGAGTTCAAAACACAAGGGTGTCATGTACTTTACAATGGCAAATGTGCCATATCAATCTAGTGCATGCAGGATGCCGAGTACCACTTGACTGCGAGAAAAGATAAAACCTAGAGGCCTAACACAAGGTCAAGTCTTTTTACGACTCTGAAAAAGACCACCTTTGAAAGGATGGTGGGAAAAGGAGAATTTGCTTGAATTATCATTATTTTCTCCTTTTCAAAAAAGTGTGTTCTGTCTTTGAAATGTACATAAATTCTGTTATGTGAGTCACGCATGAATGTTTTCAGATAGAACGAGAGTCCTATTTAGTTGTATGGTAGGCCTATATATAATTATATTTAAGTGTCAAATCAAGTGACACCTGAAATAGATGTAAGACAAATCGCGGAAGTCGTTGGTGGGTTCCTCAGACTAAGTACTGATCATCCTCGGAACCCAGGTTTGAAGCATTACGTTACTCTCCATGCATCTACCCCTGGGAAAATTGACTAGCAAATCGTAGTTTCTTATGAATATTCATATGGTCGGGAAGTACCCTAATAGCCAATCGAAAGATCGATAACATAATGGTACTCTCTTGTAGAGAGGATAATTTCATTTCTTCCGTTATAAAAAATAACCCTGGAAAAAACCCGAGGTTGTCAACAAATATGGCCCGTCGGCGTGCTTGTCTCCTGTGAGATATGCCATTCCGCAATACAGGGACGGCACTATCGATCTTTGTGTACGATTTTGAATGACAATCTTTCCGTGTTACGCCGAAAATCTCTTTTAAACGCTTCTCGATTGTGGTCTTGATGGGCGACGCCAGATTTAAAGTATCGCTAAGCTTGTTTTACAATGAATGATGTGATTGGATATCGACAAGTTAAAAATAGAAATGACGGCGTATTTGTGATGAAAATAGTTCAAATTTTCTCAAAGAAAAACCGAGATCACCAATCAAAATGCTTCATGAATAATTCATGAGAACGAGGAAACGCCAGCGAAATAACCCAGGGTCTATTACAGAATGAATCGAAACTGGGTCACCGAGGATGGGTACCGATATAATCCTGGGAACTGCCCACCATGGACTTTGAGTGGCAATTTTGGGTTATGACGCAAGAAATTTACGGGACGAATGCTGAAATGGTGAATATGCAAGTCCTGCCTATTCACCTTTTCAACATTCATTCCGTACATTTCTTGCGTTATTCCCAAAAATTTGTCACTGATTAAAATCTATGGTGGGGAGTTCCCGTGATTATGCCCAAGTGTTTACAGTTCAGTCGAAGTTCTGTCCTATGTGTTAGTTTCAATACTCATTTTATGTCAATGATGAGTAATTTGACTTTTCCCCGAATACTTCTCACGCCGCATTCCGTACATGCTCGTTTTTACTGACGAGCATGCACGGAATATGACAAGTGAAGTTGTTCATGACAAATATTGTCGGATATCCAATAGATAGTACTGATCAGTCAAACACGTAAGCACGGGATATACCGAGCGAGGTCACTCATAAAGATAACGTGCAGAATGTGACGTAAGCATTTGTCGAAGAATGTCTGATATACATGTACCACAGACGTCAGGGTTTTCCCTGACCCCCTGTTTCCTTGAACTTGGACCACCAGATTTTCTAAATGACCCCCAAAATTTATAAGCGCGCCTTCTTTTATTTATTTGAAGGGGGTCAAAGCACAGGAATTTGACATTCTATAATGAAAATATATGATTAAATATGAAAAAAATACTCCCCTATTTATAGTGGAGTATTTTTTTCATATTTAATCATATATTTTCATTTTAGAATGTCAAATTTCTGTGGTCAAAGGAACACCAGACCAAAAGTCCAGTGAACCCTGGACGTAATGGTTTGTAACCAAGAACGTGTCCTTAACGAGTAGATGATAAGAAATAGCATGCAGATTACGCCGAAAGCAGCTGAAAGGTGCTTGATTCGCCAGTTTTATTATAGATCCGTAGTAGTTTGCAACTCGAAAATAATCAACATAGGCCTACTTCATTGTTCGAGGCTCGGATGGCTATCCCTCGACTTTGCACGTTAAAACGAACATTTTATTTGATACGTGTTGTTTTTTTTTTTCAGCCAAGGTGAAAATCATACAAGTGTGTATAACCTTATCTGAAAAATTGGTTCAAATTTACGATATTCATTATTTGTTAAAAGAGTTGTTATCGCCAGAACATATATTTTTACTGTAGCTTTACTACAAGAAACCAGAAAGATCGTTGACCTTCTGTCGCGCGTGTATACATACGAGGGTTGTTCGATATGTAATGTGTATTGTACGATATCTCAAAAGCATTCGACTCAAATAGTGAAATGAACATTACATCCCTTCAAAATATTCTCCGCGGTTTGAAATACATAATTTCAATCTCTGAATCCATTTCTGAAATGCGTCACGGTACGCTGATTTAGGTAGACCTCTGAGGCACTGCCTGATGGCTGAGCCAAGGGCTTGTCGGGACTTGTAACGACGACCAGATAAAAACTTTTTAAGTTTTGGAAAAAGGAAAAAGTCGCATGGGGCTAGATCTGGACAGTATGGTGGGTGTGGCAAGACAGTGACCTTCTCCGACTTCAAAAATTGCTTCACAAGCTCAGATGTATGTGATGGAGCATTATCATGAAGTAGACGAACATGCCTAAATCCTGACACAAGGCGTCGTTTAAGATAATATTTCTTGAGCTTTTTTAGTATAAGATCTCGGTAATACCGACCTGTAACAATTTTGCCCTTCGGCACCGGAATTTGTACGGCTATACCATCACATGAGAAGAATATGCAATAAAGAACCTTCTTTGTGCTTATGCTTCTTTTGGCAAATACAGGCCTTCTACCGTGTTTAGTTAGCCATATTTTGTTTCCAATTTTTCTTACTGGTTCGAAATAGTGAACCCATGTTTCGTCACCAGTAACAATGTTTGCAAATTGTCTTTGATTGAATTTGGGAAACATTTTGAGCAATTGCTTAGCGGTTTGTACTCGTACCCGTTTTTGGTCATCTGTCAATATATGCGGTATCCATCTGGCAGAAATCTTTCGTACTTTCAAAATACGCTTCAAAATGAAATGCACCCGCGATAGCGATATGCCAACAGCGTTGACAATATCACGAATCGTGTATCTGCCATCACTTTCAATTATTTCCCTGACTTTTGAGACATTTGCCTTGCCTGTTACAGTCACAGGTCGGCCAGATTTTGCTACATCTTTGACGGACTCTGTGCCAGTCAGAAATTTCTTTATCCACCTACGAACTGTCTCATAAGATACCTTATCAGATCCATAAACTTCCTCCAATTCAGTAAAAATCTGCATTACCGAATGACCGAGTTTTGTGCGAACTTTTATATAAGCTCTAATTTCTTCAATATTCTTAATCCGTTTGCCAACCATTTTTACAACAGTGGTCAACGACTAGCTCTAATGAAATGACTAAGTTTAAAACTATGTGGAGCTAAAGGCTCGTGTTTATACCCTTGGAAAGGTATTGAATAGAGCTATTCAAGCGTATCATCATCCACGAAATCGTTGAAAGCGTTATCGCGCTGTGGTACAATACACATTACATATCGAACAGCCCTCGTGCCTAACACAGACAGCCCTTTACCAAACAATCTCGAGTTTTAACGACCCTGAGGAAGAAACACCTTCTGAAAACATTGTAGAAAAGGGACAAAATCCTGCTAACCAGCATTTCTCCTTTTCCTGCATTGTTTCTATCAAAGACAAGTCTACATTTTTGTCGTTTGGAAAAGAGTTAACCAATGAAAATCAATCAAACAGACCACATAAGTAATAAAGTTTGGCAATAAGTTTATCTGCTTTCCCACTGACCACTGAATCAGTAGACGGTCATCAGACAGTTGTGCGGTCAGCTTTGACCTGTCCAGTAAATAGGAGGAACATGATCACTACTCTGTCATGGCAAGGTCATTATATACTGTGTCACACTTTAGGGTCATACGTAAATTGGTAAATGAAACACCAGTGTTCAATTCCATTGCCTCCTTTACAAACGATTTTTGCGTCTTGCAAAATTATGCAGGTGCGCAGCTAGGAAAATAGAATAGTTGAAACCCAATTTATTCTGTTTTTTCTTTCTTTCTTTTTTTCTTTCTTTCAACATGTTTCCTCGGGCAAAATAGATGAATGCACAAATATGTCTAAGTTTTTAAAAAATTGAAGTCAAGGCTGCATTTTCGAGACAATGTAGAATAAGATCAGACCGCGCAAAATATGCAGTCTGATCATTGTCCGCAACTTGGTTTTTATTTTCTAGCAAAAGCAATTTTAAAACTGAGATGATTTGGTTTCTTTTCCTGATTGACAAAGCCCATTTCGTGTATTTGATACTTTGATGGTCAATGCTGAAGCCTGGGCTTCCAGGCTTCCGCCTGTCTGGCTACGCATCTGTTGAAACAGAAGTTGCCCAAGCCAACCAGTATTAACTACTGGAGATGAAATGAATTTAACGTATATTGCAGAAATACATTTTATTGACAGTGATTCGCCCGACGCTTTTTTAAGATAGGACAATCTTACAGGAGTACTCAGGCTTCAGCTTGATGAGAAAGTCTTAGAAATTTCCTGCTAGATCAACAAGAGCGGTTGCAAAGTAAGCTGCAGACATGTAGAGAGTAAGGTATCTTAACTCTACCGAACGACAAAATTGTAGACAAGTCCAAATTGAAAGTATTTGCAGACACCGAACTAAATGTGACTCAAAAGTTGCAATTTGTTTTGGGAAGGGTAGAAAACATTGCGGGAAAAGGAGAAAATGCTGGTTACCAGCATTTTCTCCTTTTCCCACAATGTTTTGAAAAGGCCTCTTAGGATCATTAAAAGTGTGTGGTGAAGGGTTAAACCGGTAAAGTATACAGTGGCTGGTAAGTAAAAAAAAGATGAAGATAAATAAAATGAGGGACATGACAGCGAGACTTTCTGGAGACGGATCGGGAATGTTGAAAATGAAAACGGTAGTACATATAATTAAAAATAGACTGCTTTCGAATTATTTTAAAAACTATACCTTGGACCTGTCATAAGATTAAGTTCGTACAGTGGTGTCCGTGGTTGTGGGTTAAAGCGTCGGCCTCGTAACCATAAGGTCCCGAGTTCGATAACCGGGAGCGGGTGTCAACTGTGGGACTGTTCATTGGCCCACACATTCGGCGCGAGTACTAGTGCAGTTCCCAGGAAGCAGAATCAAGAGAGATTAGAATAAGTTGTAAGAAGTAAAATAAATACGTTTAAACTAAGTTTGTACAACAAGGAAAGAACCAAACCGTTGTTCACCAAAGGGACTAATCATTTTCTAGTAAAGAATTCAGAGAAATATAAAATGTAAACGGCCATGTCGAAAGCGCTATTTTGGTCTCTGTTTTCACAATTAGTACGCAATTGTTGCCATTGTACGAGGCTTTCACTTACCGAAGATGCAGTGTTTTACTCCAGCAGACAAAACCACATGAATATTTAACATTGCTACCGAAGCATTCGACATTTTGGACAAGCAAAGCATTAATCAAGTAATGACTTGAAGTGGTGTATGATTATACCTCAACCAGCAATTGACATTTGTTGGGTCATATGTCCAGAGAAAAGTGTTAATTACAGACAGTCCTGATGTGGTCAAAATTGACAAGAAACACTCCCAAGTCCGTAATCACTTGCTTTTGTCCAGTTACTTAAAGGAATAATGGCAAATAAATATTTCTAATAATTAAGAGGCGGACTTCATAATGTAAGGTTACAGAGAGAAGCAGAAGATTACGAACAGAAGTAATGAAAGGTGACGAGTTTATAGGATTCGATGTTAATTAAGTCCAAAGTACAATGTGTTTCTAGATAACTCATCAAGTTTTCCATTTATCTTTTACTTTCTGTACATGACTTTCTGTCATGATAAGAGGGCCAGTTTGAACGATGCCGTGATGCCATGTGCACAGCCAGTAATGTAGTGAAGATGAAGCCCAATTTACTCTTAATGTTCATCTATTTTTTTTTTCTTTCTTTGTTTTTCATGTCGCAAAATAGATGTTTGCACCTTAAAGAGCCAAGCAAAACTTTTTCATATTTTAGACAAAGTAAATCAAGATCAGATTACAATTTGCTGACAATGTAGATCAAGATCAGACTGCACAGAATGTACAGTCTTATATTTGATCAACTTTGTCTGCTCTTTAGTTTTTAGTTTTTGGCAAAAGCAATTATGAAATTGAGATGACTTAGTCTCTTTTCCAAACTTAGAAAGCGCATTTCATTAATTTGATGCTTTGATGGTTTATGTTGAAGTACTGGCCTCCGGTCTTCTAGGTGGCTACATCATGCCACTGCCATCTATTTGTCCTTAAGTGTCTTTTTCTGAGTATCATAAATTTGACAAAGTTGTACAACAGACATTTCACATTTGCTTCAGATTGATGAGGTAACTTTAATTGCCAGAGAAAGTGACTTTATATCTCCGCCAAGTCCTTTGACTGAGAACACATAAACAAAACTGCCTATTGCAGATCTACTATTTCTGGTTGTCAGTTGTGAGAGTTTTGAATTAGATAACAGCAAAACTGAGACATGCAACTGTGAATGTCCACAAAGTGAGACAGACAGACAGACAGACAGACAAACAGACAGACAGAGACAGACAGGCAGGTAGGCAGGCAGGCTGTTTCAAGTATATTGCTGAAAACATTTGTTTTTTCTGATAAAAAGGCTGTAGTTAGCGAAGATTCTAGCCTTTGTATTGCTAGTTGACAGCCATGGAAAGACCCACTTCATCAATTCAGCCCCTGTAATGGCTAAAAGCAAAAACTTGCCTTTTTAACGAGACAGAAACCCTTGACAAGTTCAATCTGGAGTTGTGTGAAGCACAATAATAAAACACATTTCAAAATGTATAGAATGATTTTAATCTATGAATTTTCGTTCAGTCTACAAAATATGTCTAACAAAGTGCTATGCAAACAAGAGTTCTTCCACAAAAATGTTGTCTTTTTGCCATGATTCATTTTTAGATCTAGTTTTTATAATGTTGGAAGAAAGAAATTTTAACATGTACTAAGTATTTCATGAGATTTGAAAGGTGACAAAACAAGAGGGCCATGATGGCCCTGTATCGCTCCACTGGCTATTAAGTAAAATTCTGACCAGTCGTTTCAGAGAAGAAGAATTTTTAAGAATTTCTAAATTTCCATATAGTGCAAGTAGCCCCCATTCACCAGAGCCACATTTTTTGACGGATCAAAATTTTACGAACAATTTTTGAAAAAGGTCACCCAAGCAACAATCCTGTGAAATTATTTCAAAATCTGACCTGCTGTTTCAGAGGAGAAGATTTTTAAAGAATTCCTTCATTTCTGTATAGTGCAAGAAGCCCCCATTCACCAGAGCCACGTTTTTTGACGGATCAAAATTTTACGAACAGTTTTTGAAAAGGGTCACCCAAGGAACAATCCTGTGAAATTATTTCGAAATCTGACCAGCGGTTTCAGAGAAGAAGAATTTTGAAGAATTCCTTCATTTCTATATGGTGCAAGAAGCCCCCATTCACCAGAGCCACATTTTTTGACGGATCAAAATTGTACGAACAATTTTTAAAAAGGGTCACCCAAGGAGCATATCTGTGAAATTATTTCAAAATCTGACCCGTGGTTTCAGAGGAGAAGATTTTTAAAGAATTCCCTAAAAAATTCCATTTGGTTGCAATGGCAACCAGAGTTTTTGATGGAATCAAATTCTGTGAACAGTTTTTAAAGAGGACCTTCCAAGGAACATTCCAGCCAAGTTTGGTCCAAATCCACCCAGTGGTTTAGGAGGAGTTGATGTTTAAAGAATTGTTGACGACACACGACGCACGACGGACACCAGGTGATCCTAAAAGCTCCCCTTGAGCACGTTGTGCTCAAGTGAGCTAAAAAGTTAACATACGGATGGACGCACAACAGACAATGGGCCATAACATAAGCCTGCTGGCCTTCGGCCAGTGGAGCTAAAAAACTTGTCTAGCACCAATCATGTATCACTGCAGCTTGATAATCAAGGGAGGTAAATAGTAACGAACTTTATCTTTCATAAAAAGAGTTATTTCCCTTGATTAATGTTTAAATTGAAGTGACAATATTTTGAAGCCCATGTTAAACTTGCGATCCCTGGAATGAAGGCAATTTTGACCCCAGACCTACAATATGAAACTAGAATGTGTGGTTATAAACAAAAAGATTTTTTAATCTTGCCCAATAAAAAGTCATGTAAAACAAGTTTGCTGAATAAAAGGCCCTGTAAAATATGTGATCCATGACACAGGTTTATCAAGTTTTCACTATAAAAGCCAATGTAAAACTTGTGACCCCTGGTGTGGAGTCAAACTTGACCCCCAAAGTTAAAATTTGGGCCCTCTTGGTAGAGGCCCATTATATAAAGTTACATGCAAAATTTGGTAGCCCTAGGCCTAAATATGGCTATGTACAAGTAGATTATTAAAGTTTCCTTATATGAGACCATGTAGAACTTGTGACCCCCTGGGGTGGGGCTACATTTGACCCCCTGGATTATAATTTGGGCACCCTTGATAGAGACCCCCTAGATAAAGCTAAATGCAAAATTTGATAGCCCTAGCCCTTATAGCTAGATGCGAAAGATTTTCCTATATAAGCCCGCCCATGTAAAACATGTTACCCCCCGGAGCAAAGTCAAATTTGACCCTCGGCTATAATTTGGACACCCTTGGTACAGGTCCACTAGATAAAGCTACATGCCAAATTTGGTCGCTCTAGGCCCCATGGCTAGGCCAAAGAAGAATTTTAAAGTTCTCCCTATATAAGCCCATGTAAAACTTGTTATATAAGCCCATGTAAAACTTGTTACCCCTGGGCAGGGCCTAATTTGACCCCAGGGCTATAATTTGAACAATCTTGGCAGAGGTCCACTAGATAAAGCTACATGCCAAATTTGATAGCTCTAGGCCCTATGGCTAGGTAGAAGAGGAATTTTAAAGTTCTCCCTAAATAAGCCCATGTATAACTTGTAACCCCCGGGGCGGGGCCAATTTTGACCCCAGGGCTATAAATTGAAGAAACTTGGTAGAGGTCCACGAGATAAAGCTACATGCCAAATTTGGTAGCCCTTGGCCTTACGGTTTCAGACAAGAAGATTTTCAAAGATTTTCAAAATTTTTCAGTTTTGTTGCCATGGCAACCAGAGTTTTTGAAGGAATTAAATTCTTTCAAGAAATTCTGAAGAGGACCATGGCAGGATCATTTCTGTGAAGTTTCATCAAAATTGGATGGGTAGTTTCAGAGAAGAAGACGTTTTAAAAAAAAGTTAACGCACGGACGGATGGACGGACGGACGGACGCACGACGGACAACAGGCCATGACATAAGCCCGCTGGCCTTCGGCCAGTGGAGCTAAAAACCATTTGTTCTTCATTTCTTAAAGTCAAAAGCTAATTCTTAAAGCTTTCTTGAATGACTGGTATAAGCCCAGGAACTCCCCAACATTGATTTTGCTTGGCAATTTTGGGAGGATAACGCAAGAAATGTACAGAATATATGTTGAAATAGTGAATACGCACGACTTGCTACATTTCTTGCATTTTACTCCAACTATTGCCTAGCAAAATCCATGGTGGGAGTTTTTGGGCTAATGCCGAATGAATCATTGGCCACGTCATATCTGAAATGGCAACTGTTCTATTGTAAAGTCAATTGTACAACATTCTTGTGGTCTACATTTTCACATTTAAAAGACATATACAGAAGAGCGGTTAAACAATACAATGTTGGTTCAACTGAAGCAAGAGTATGGTATGCTAAAAACACAGTACTTGAAGCAAAATGAAAATTGCAACAAGTTTTTCATAACACATATACACATTGAGTTGACCTATCACATATTGTAATATCAAATTGGATTATCTAGAAGAAGAGCACATTTTGTAGCTGTAAGTTTCTAAATTTCTTTTTGACATCAATGTACAAACAGTTTAACATTCAAGTGGCACCCTGGCAAAAAGGGTTTTAATGCATTTCCATGATGCATTATACCAAGCAAGTCATAAAATCGATTTTGTTTAACAACTGACTAAATCTTGAGGTAAAATGGTCCTTGTACATGCAAAAAATCGACCAATACCTAAAAGTTTCGACCCAATGTCAGCCTACGCAAACTGCAGGCTGACCTAGGTTGATACTTTTTGTAGATGCATTAAACTCCCCTTTTCACGGAGCATGGCTCAAACAACTACAAACAAATTTGTTAAGTAACAAGTATCAACTTGTTTATAGACCATCTATATTCAACAAGTCACTGTTTTAAAAGACCATTAGATTAATTCTGTAGATCTTCTTCTGTCTCTCAAAACAGGTTTGACTGTAAACACAATTGATAAATTCTGCTTGAAAAACCAGCATATTTACAGAGTTCTTTTTATCATGTTTCAATGCCTTTTACAATTTACCACATGACAAAATTTTGGACATGACCAAATTGCAAGCATTTTGCACATGACAAATCAAATGATGATTTCTATCTTTGATAGGGTAGAAAACATTGTGGGAAAAGAACAAAATGCTGGTTACCAGAATTTTCGTAATTTCCCACACTATTTTCAAAAGCCTTCATCTTCAGGGTCCTTAAAAAAACTCAGAATTGTGTGGTAAAAGATGAATAGTGAGTCCTTTACCAAATAATCCTGTTTTTACAAAGCACTATAAAGACTTAGCAAAGCAGACAGTGTAGATCAAAGATCAGACTGTATGTTTTGTGCAGTCTGATTTTAATCTACACTGGCCCCAAAGGCAACTTTTGTCATGAAGGGTGCTTGAAGGGTTAATATATAATTCCAATCACTTTAGCCATATACATTACTGTATTAGTGGAAATGTTTGCGACGTGGAAATTTTTGCGATTTCGCGAATTTGAAAAATTTGCAAACTTTTCTGTTCGCGTATTTTACTACAAGTATACCAACAAATAATGAGTGTATTGAATTCGCACATATTTCCTTTCGCAAGAATGTCCTTAATCGGTAATTCGCAAATTTTTCGACATGCGTATATATCCATGCATACAGTATGTGTCCTGTGTAAATACTTTCAAAGTCTAAAAAACAAGTCTAAAATTTTGCTGTCTGGTGAAAGGTTATAAGACTATTTTCAGGAACAAGCTCAAAGATTTATCTATGCAGTACATTCCGGCAGGTACCCCTTACATAACATGAAAAATAAGTATTAAATTATGGAAAGATATATTTTTTTCAAAAATAAATGCAAACATACATTTGCACAATGTTGAGGTATTTTAGGTTATTCACAGATTTCTCAGAAAATAACTTGGTTTATATAATAATAAGTATACTATTTGTGCAGTATTAACAACTGATTAAAACTACATCAATACAATCAATTATCTATTACTCTGATCTCCAAGACTAACATGAACCCTCAGGCTGCTATGCGTGATGAAGGGCGCTTTGGCGGACAGGGTAGATCAAGATCAGACTGCACAGAGCGTGCAGTCTGATCTTGGATCTACACTGTCGGATTCAGTATTTTTCCCCTGTTGAAATTAACTTTGAAACTGCAATATTTGGGTTTTTTAGTATTCAGTGGAAACTTTTGTTTGATTTACTTAGCAGCCTAAGGGTTTAAGTTCCTTTCACCTTGAAATGCAATCAGTTCACAGTTAGTTGTACATAAATCCCTTTTGAGGATCTATTTCTTTTTTTTTTTTGTCTCCAAAATGACTCTGCAATTGCTTTTACATTATTATTTTCACGTATTCAGTTCTGATAAACACAGATTACTCATAATTTTACAATGATTTCATCTAAGTCATCTGCAGTTAAATTATTTCTATATCTTATAACAACATTCACTATTGGAGGTTTGCTGTACAGCATGTTGTAAACATGTAATATCACTATTTAATCTCCATTCACTTGCACCTGATTTACTGTATCTCTGACATGACATTTGCGTAGGCAGACTAGTGGCTTTATTCCAGACAATTACCACCTCTATAAGCTTATAGATTTAGAGCTGCACTCAAGTTTTGTTTTCATGGCAAGCCCTGACTGTCTGAATGTGCCAACTTTCACAAGATGACATAAAACATCTTTTTATTTGTTTGAATATCCACCCTCACTAACTTGCACCATTTTTCCCACTGAAAAAATGACTATGCATTGTGTCTAATCAATTAAATGGTGTTGATTATTTTTAAACTAATTTTTGATGTGTTGTGAGAGGAATGAATCCTCTTGCTAATACCATCATCAATTTGGTAACGCCCTGCTTTCAACCTCTCTATGTCACTGACTGAGTTATCAGGCTCGGCACCAGTTATTTAGTGGCATTCTTAGTACAAATTCTATCAATTTTCATTTATTTGGAAAATTCACGGCTTATAATGATATGTTTTTGGATACAAAGATTATGAACAGATTCCTAAACTTCAACCGGTAAAAAAAGATTCAAGTTTGAAAAATGTGTAAACTTTTGTTTGTATAAAATGATTGCTGCTGTAGAAAGTCTCTGCATTAAGTGTTGGCAACACTACAAAGCCTGTGTCATATTTAATGAGGTAGTCTAAAATGCAAATTAACAAAGACAACCCATCTCAGAAAAAGTTTTTGTCCTTCTTTTGAAAGAAATTTGGGTGAATTTCTGTCATATCCAAAAAGGAGAAAAAAATATACCATTCTAAAATGTTTCTGATAACAACTTTGAAAATAATGTTCTAGCCAAAATCTCAGTTGCTTGAGTTAGGTAAAAATCAGGATAAGAATGCAAGGAATGTTCTGTGTGATTGGGAATCTACAGCCTCTAAATTCTTTTTTGGGGGAGGGGGGAAAGGGAGAAAGTTCTTCAGACTAAAAACATCAATTCTAATTATTTAGCACAAGGGGCCAAATGAAGTTGCCATTCTTTATTGACATTTTGATTGTTTCTTCAAATATAATTCTTATTCTGTTTGATTACTAATGCCAAAGACTTCCTCATAAACACAGAAACTGCATTGCCATGGTAACTAGAATGAGAACTTTTACTAAATACATATACAACTCGTAACAGGCTCTCCAGGATTTCATCTCAACTCTCCGTAGGAATATAATACAATATAGTTCTCCAAAAAATATACTTTTGAGATGAAATACTGGAAATATCACAGTAATGGCGTTAAGGCAACAACTACCTTGACCTTTCACACTGACCTGCACAATTCACATTTCATCTTGAGGTCACTTTCATCAACAGCTTAACAAATTTGTTAATGCAAAGACTTTCTGGATGGCAGCGAGTAAACAGTATTTTTTTTTTGATAATATCAAGTTCTTTTCTTTAGCTGTCTTTTACATCTGATTAAAAAGAAAAACATATAAAGCCTTACAAAAAACACTAAGACAGCATTGTACAGTACATGGTTGCAAAAGAATAAGAAGCATACAAAATGATTCCCCTAAATATGATAATATAAAAAAATATTTAACAATGACAAAACATGATCTGATTTTCACCGCATCTAAAAAATAGTACAGCACCTAGCAATGAAAAATCGAGAGATCAGTATTGTACATGATGAAAGTAAAGGTGACGTTGATATATATGACACAAGTATCTATGAAAGATGATTGAAATGATGTTTCCTTGCTCCTTTGCCATGGTTCTTACTTTTAACCCTTTCCAAAACAATCACTTGTTTTTACAACCTGGAGAAGGAGGACTTTTGAAAACATGGTGGTAAAGGAGTAAACGTTGGTAACCAACACTTTCTCCTTTTTCTATCTGTATGAAGACATAGAGGATATTTGTTTTTTACGGTGAAAGATCAAAATTTATTTCATCGAGTGAACATCATTGGTTATATTTTCACTAGTGGCTGTGCCACTTTTGAAAATATTACTCATGTTCACTCGATGAAATAAATTTCGATCTTTCACCATAAACAAACAAATATTCTATTTATTTCATGCTTTCAACCCTTTTTGGCATGAACTTAATCGAAATCAAGTGCAGTTCTTTTCAGTTATTCCCCGTGGCGTACCCCCTCTGCATAGCAACGCATTACAGTATTACATCAAGCGTGAGAAATGTAAGGTAAATTACGTCATATTTCCATCTGGTTGTGAGGCACGCACATTTTACCTAGGTAACCAGTGCGTGGGATCAACTGTTTCCGCCTTCAGTTGAAGAGTTAGAATATAAATATTGGTATTTTCACTGGTCGTAACCATGAAATATCAAAAAATATTTCACCGATATTTCTCGATAACCTACCAGAAAGCATGAAATAAAAATCCATATTTCATCCACTATTGCACTGCTCTCTGCGAAGGACATCAATGTGGACGAGTCTAAAATTTTGTAAGGCATTACTTTACCAAACAACAACATCCTACTTTTGTCTACATTGAAAGCTTGTGCAGAAAAATTTTAAAATACATTTCAAAATGATGAGATTTGTATTCGAAAGAGTACAAATCATTCAGGAAAAAAGAACAATTGCTGAATACCAACACTTTGCACTATTTTCTCACCCTGTTTCCTATAGATTTCTTCCTTAGAGTTGTAAAAACAAGATGTTACAACAAGCATTGTCTACCAGCCCGCATGCTCATGTGGTAGAGCGTAGTTTCGGGTCAAATGAGGGTGCGAGTTTGATTCCCACTGCTGGATATCTAAAATGACTTATAGTCTCTCGGATGAGACTTCAAACCGAGGTGCCATGTGACAGTGCTATACACCTAGCACATTAAACAACCTGGCGTAACTTAGGGTTGGTTTTGTTCTGTATCCTGCACTATCCCTCGTAACAAAACTATCAGCCTTCAGGGGGCATTGCCCATATGGGCAACCGGTGGCGACGATAGATAAATGCAAATTCAATCAATCACAAGCATAGTCCACAACAAAGAGAAATTAATGGGTCAAATATGGTGAAAAGTGCCTAGATGGGGCAATCCCTAAACACATCCATCATTTCAATAGAAATGCTTTGGCCTCAGCTGACATACATACAGAAGCACCTCAACATCTTAAGCATATCTCATATACATGTATCAAGGGGAGGTAATTTTGCTAGCCATAACAAAGTGATAATTTGACAGAGGGTTAAAATGATGCAAATCACAAGGTAATTGCAACCAAATTCAATGCGAAGTCTGATTTCAATATGATGCTAGTATTATGCAAAATATAAAGCTTGCAGTATGTTTCATGCTTGGTAAGTGCAACTACAAAGCTGTAGAAGAATGCTCCTACTTCAAACCCCATCTGCTTACTTTACCTGAAGGACTCCAGTATCAAGTATAACTTAATATGTTAGTTATTTACTTTATGAATGAAAATTTATATAAAGCCATCAACAAAAATTTCTGTATGCAATGATGGTTTTCAATAAAACTGGCGTTCACATAAGATGCAACTGAAAGATGTTATCATTATCACAAATATAATAAAGATGATGGAAAAGATGGAGATAGAAGCTGATAGTCACATGGCATATTTGTTACCTCTTCACCTCATGAAAATGAGCCAAGCTCTGTAAAAGGGGGCTTAATGCATCTGCGAAAAGTATCAACCCAGGTCAGCCTGCGCAGTCCGCGCAAGCTGACCTGGGCTGAAACTTTTCGCTATTGGTCAATTTTCTGTATGTCCAAGGACCTGTCTACTTCATGATTAAGTCGGTTATTTAACCCTTTACCAAACAATCCCTGGTTTTCACGACCCTAGGAAAGAAGGCTTTTGAAAACATTGAGGGAAAAGGAGAAAATGCTGGAAACCAGCATTTTCTCCTTTTCCCACAATGTTTTCTACCCTATCAGAGACCTAAAGCTCATCTGTACCCATTCTGAATTTGTCGTCTGTGGATGCTCTCAGTTTGGAAGAGTCTAAAATTTGTTGTTTGGGAAAGGGTTAAAGAAGTGGCTATTATGGATCCATAATAATGTAATAAATTGCATGGTATCATGTATCCTGGAGATGCATTAAGCCCCATTTTGCCAGAGCATGGCTCAAATGTTTTTAAACCCTTTACCATACAACAAAATTTTTGACTTGACTTTATTCACAGCATTTACACATGACAAATTCAATTTGGCTCAAATCACTGAATATGTCTTTGAAATAGTAGAAAACATTGTGGAAAAGGAGAAAATGCTGGTAACCAACATTTTCTCTTTTTCCAGCAATGTTTTCAAAAGTCCCCTTCAGTCAGGGTCATTAAAACTCAGGGTTGCGTGGTGAAGGGTTTATCGTCCATATTGACAGCATTGAATTTTGCAGATGATCAATCAGATTAAGTTGAAAAGGACAAAAAGCAGGTTACAAGAATTTTACTTCTCACGTAATGATTTTGCCTTCCTTATGGTTGTGAAAACATGGGGTCATTTGGTAAAATGATATACATGACCAGTGAGATGTTATTCATTTGAAACAGCCAATGAGAAGCCCACAAATACTTAACCAATCAAAAAGCTACAAATGTTTCTCACCGGGACTACTTTCATCCGTAGACAGGAAATGAAGCAATCATTTGTGATTTCAACTTGAGATGTAGTATAAAACAAGATGGCACTTTTCCTGATTCTAAAAATGACTGATTGATACAAAAATGATGACAAAAAAATGGTTGCAATGTCCAAAAATATCTTAAGTACATACTGCAGACAAGTGTATGCTCACTATACAAACTACATGTATTGTGTTAAGTTTTCATCATACATTATGTAATTAAGATTATTTTTCCAGGCATTCCAATGAGTACAATGTTGTATCCACAGTGGGCCAATAGAATTCTGCCCAAATTTTCAATATCTGCATCATGCAGAAACATATTAAATTAGAATTTTTCCATATTTCAAACACTAAGGCTCTTTTCGATGGATACAACAATAATGAGATGAAAGTGAGAAAGCAATGTACAGCAGGTATGAAAATGAATATGGCAAACTTTAAATCTGAGACAAATAAGCAGTCATTCTTTCTCCATTCAGTAAAATTAGATTTCTATTTGTAGGGTTCTGATGTAGTTAACTAAACTCTTCTCACTTAAAGCAACTATGTCTTCAGAATAAAAAACATAGGCGTGATGATTATATAGAAATAAACATAAACCCTTACAGTGCCATAGGCGAAAACAGGGCTTTTGCACACAAATAGATGAAGATCTGACTGCGCAGAACATACTGTCTGATCATAGATCTATATGGTCAGCATGCTTAGTCAAGCCTATCAGATGAAAAACTCTCTCGCAAGTTTCATTCGGCTGTACTGTCAGCCGTTGAAAAAGGTAAAGTTTATATTAGGCCAAAACACAATATATAAGAGGCATGCTCTGGCAAGAGGGGGCTAAATGCATCACCGTGATACATGATACCGCCCCAAATCACCACATAATTATGGATCTGTGACAGCCACTTTTTTAAATAACCGACTTAATCGTGAAGTAGACTAGTCCTTTGACAAACAGAAAATTGACCAATAGCGAAACGTTTCGGCGCAGGTCAGCCTGCGCAGGCTGACCTGGGTCGATACTTTTCGCAGATGCATTAAGCCCCCTTTTCACAGAGCACGGCCCATAATTATGTGGTTCCTATTACATACTTTTGAGAATAGGGGTAGGTAAGTTGGAAAATTAATATTTTTTTCAAAATATTTTTTTTCCCTAAAACATGTGTTCTAGTTTAAAAGTATGACACGGTTGGGTAACTGGAACCACATCTATGTTTGGTTTTGGCCTTATTTGGCACTGGAAGAGTTAAAAATTCACTCCTGGTCAATTATGTCTGTCATCTATTATGCAATTATTATGCTTCTATATTTTTTGGTGTAGTTGTGGACAGCATAGATCAAGATCAGACAGCAGAATGGTAAGCATCCTGATCTTGGATTAACACTGTCTGATATACATTAATTACACAACTGTTCCATCTTAATTTCCCTGATAGAAACTGTCTGTTAAACCTTCTGAATGACCCTGAAGAAAAAGGCTTTTGAAGACAATGAGGGAAAGGGGGAAAATGCTGGTAACCAGCATTTTCTCCTTTTCCCATAGTGTCTTTTCCCTGTCTCCTGTCTCCCTTGTTGCACTTTCAATTTTGTTATCTGCAGGAGGTTTCAATCTGGAAGAGTCTAGAATTTGTTGTTTGGTAAAAAGTTGGTTCGTCTAATAACTCTTTTCCACATAACAACTTGAAAAACTAGAAAACATGGAAAAATGAGAAAATGCTTCACACCAACATTATCTCCTTTTCCCATGTTTTCAAAAGCCCTTTTTGCTTCAGATTTGTTTGGTTAAGTGTTACTACAGGTTTAACTTTTTACCACATAATCCCCTTTTTGAACAACCCTGAAGAAAAAGGCTTTTGAAAACATTGTGGGAAAAGGAGAAAATGCTGGTAACCAGCATTTTCTCCTTTTTCCACAATGTTTTCTACCCATCCAATTTTGAGTCACATTTATTTTGTAAGTTGCATTATCTTTTTCAATTTTACGCCATTAGTTAATCTTCTCTTCAGTAAAAAGTGTGAACAGAAATTGAAACACTACCTCACAGGACAAGAATGTATATTTTGTTTGACATCACTAACTTACATGACATCAAGACTCTTGACATGGCCTGTTGACAACTTTAACATAAAAAGCATCAAAGATTCCTTAACTAGTTACATCGCACTTTTCATATTCAACAAAAAGTTCCTCACACTTGCTGTTTATGTTCTACAAATAGTATTAAGCAATACAAAATCATTTGGAAAACACAAATACATAGCCATTCAACAATCTAAAGTGATTTAAAAGACTTAAACTGCAAGACAGAAAAGAGAAAGTACAGGTCTGTTAATATATTAAACCTTACAGGCACAGTCTGTTTTGTATTAAATTACAATTTTACCATTTGTTCTGATTCTAAATTCAAAGACTAGCCATTTCATTGGATGGAACAAGATGTCACAACCATCTGATTAGTTGGGACAAAAGGTCACAAACATCTGATTGGCTGCTAGGACAAAAGATAACAGCCAATCCGGTGGCTAGTCGTGGGATTTAGAATAAGTATCTAATTTAAAACTGTTAGTCAATACTTGGAACTAATATTTCAAGGCGTAGTGTTTGTCATATTCAAACAACAAAAGTTTACCTTTAACTCTTTTCCAAAGGAAAATTTTTTGTCTATTCCAAGTTGAGAGCATTTGAGGACAACAAAATTAAATGCGAGTTAAATGATTTATTGGTCTTTGAAAAGTTAGAACACATTGTGGGAAAAGGAGGAGTCCCTGGATTGTTAGGTAACTGGTTAAAGGCTCAGTAGAGGCCAAAATATCAAAGCAGATGTCATAATACATTTAAATTTAAATCATCCCATTTAAAAGTATAGAAAATATTGTGAAGATGACAGTGTGTTATTTTGTGGTCGGGCCATGTGTTAGTTGCTGGCAGAAAAAAGAATTTTAAAATCAGGCAAAAAGTAAACAAAAGAGAGACCTGGCAGGTTTTAGCCTAGTTTTGAAATTAATTTCTCTGTCAGCGACTAACACTTGGACCAACCGTACAATGACAGATTGTCATCGTCACAATAATTTCCAAATTTTAAATGGTATAATATACATTTAAATGCATTTAAACACCCGTTTTGTTTACTTTTGGCTTTTACTGTTACTTTAAGAGAAGAAGCATTTTTGATCTTCCAGAATTTTAAAGGCTGATCTCAAAAAGACTTACAAACTAGTAAAAGACAAATAATCAAGAAAATAGTTCCTGTATGTACATCAAAATCTCTCAGAAAACAACAAAACAACAACTTCGCTTCACACAGAAGTGATTCATAGTTCCTATCACATGGCAATGTACTTTGATTTCATGCTGACAAAGTCAGAGCATTTCTTTCTGTCCATTCCTCTCAAAGTTTATCTTTTGTAAAACAGAGGGTAATATATTATCTACCAGGGTCTGTATTCAGAAACCATTTTAAATCTCATTTTAAGTGCAATTCTAGATTTGGACAGTAATGTGACTTCTGATTGGCTAAACCATATGGTTAAGCGATTCAAAAGTTGCATTACTTTGAAATTTAGAAAATTCTTGAGAATAAGACAAAGAATGTTCTTAAGATTGGTTGGTAAATACAGACCTAGTAGTAATTTTGATGACAAAAGTTTAGATTTACAACATTTC
The DNA here is from genome assembly GCA_946811185.2 of Hippopus hippopus. NCBI lineage: Eukaryota > Metazoa > Mollusca > Bivalvia > Cardiida > Cardiidae > Hippopus > Hippopus hippopus. Next base: position 15,391,504 of record OX328113.1, on the reverse strand, counting down.
CTCAATATGATTTTGGTGAAAAGTCATTACACTGATTTTAAGCAATTATTTTACCCCCAAAAAATGTCTTCATGGTCAGTTTAAAAAAATATCGAAGGAAATGTCACCTTAACAGTTTTCTTATAATTTCAGATGAATCAAAGTGTTCACAAAACTTTGTGATTCATATGTAAATTATTATTTCAGGAAATGCACAAAGAAAAAAAGTAGGCAAGAGAACTATAATCTAACTACCATCTTTTCTCATCAAAGCCATATATGGCTTGCAACACGCGAAAAGGGGCATTCGGACATTTACGTAAAGTGTAATCTCGGATCAGCCTGTGCAGTCCGCGCAGGCTGATCCGAGACGACACTTTACGCAAATGTCTGAATGCCCCTTTTCCTGTGTTGCAGGCCATATAATATCTAATGATTATAATATAAACCTCTGCAAGATGACACTGGACAGAAAGTAATGTTTTGCTTTATCTCTCCCATACATAGTTCACCGAGAAATTTTATAAAAACATCACAAATTTCATTAAAAGCTCAACTATTCACCAGAATAACATCAACAATATTTCTACGAAAGACAGAGAAAATGTTATCACCAAGATTTTCTTTCTCTTCATAAAAAAGTGTGGCAATTGTACAGCTCAATGACCAACTTTGTGCTTCAGATTCGGGATTCTTTACAAGAATTAACATGTTTATTGATTTACAACTAAGAAAAAAAAAATTACAAACAATTTACTATGGGAAAAAATATTGACCATAGTTTCAACATATCTAACATTATGAGGTAGTCAATGGAAAACTAACTAATTTGTCTACTACAACAGAAATAAAACATATTTACAAGTTACATCATTTTGATAAACACAAGTTGTGTCATGGAAACCATTATAGATGTACAAAGAACCAGATAAAAAAATCCAGGAAAAAATTACTCCATTGGATTACCAGTATAATCTTCTACAGTTAGGTCATATCAAATCTTTCCTATTGACTTAACTGACTTATTTGTACACCAGTACAGGTATTTTGTTTAAAATTTAACAACACTACATCCTGATTAAACACTTAATTACAACATAAATCACATTAATGATGAACACATGCTGTTACTAAGGCTAGGTAAAACTACTCTACTTAAACATTTTAGTGTTAAATCAATCAATCACACTTTTTTGTATTTGAAGAAACTGAAAAAAAAAGTTAAGAGAAACAAAATATGACAATATAATTAGAAATACAAATACTTAATTATCAGGTATGCCAATGCCATATTGCAATTAGGAAACATAAACCAAAGCACCTTGCAGAGAACCCATCTTCTCCCACACAACAATTGGGATAGCTCACTGCAGGGAAAAACCAGGATAAGATTTAATTAAAACTTTGTAAGAAACTTATAATCAGCAAGTACTAAAACCATAGTTTAGTGTGTTAAATTCAAAACTTATCATTCTGATTACTCACAATTCTCTGCTGCACTTTTTCATTATAAGACTGTCTTAAGACAAGTTAGTAACGGTAAATTGATGTACATTAACTCTTTGCCATACAACACAGTTTTGAACTTGTCCAAATCCAAACATTTGCCCAGGATATGTCAAATGTGGCTCAAACTGTGGAATTTGTCTTCAAAGAGTATGAAACACTGTGGGAACAGGAGAAAATGCTGCTTACCCATGTGTTCTCCTTCTCCTACAATGTTTTCAAAAGTAGTCTTCATCTAAGTCGTTAAAACATGGGATTGTTTTGGAACAGAGATAAACCCAGACATATGTACTCTGTAATTTCTCTTTTCTATGACTAGGCCTCTTACAAGAAGCAAGTTACATCATGTCACAGAGGTCTTCCTGCAAAGCATAGAGTAACCAAACCTGACATAAAGCAACTAGCCACACTGAGTATTTTGTGCCAGTATTAAAATTAAACATGTGACAAAAGAAAAATGTTATATTGATCTACAAGTTGTCTTGTCCTAATCTCTACTCAACGATGTCCACTGTCCCAACTGTGAGCAATGATACCAAATGCTTTTAGTCAAACACAACTGTTGGGAAAAATGAAACCCAGTGATGTTTTCAGTTTGTATAGAAGTAAACTGATTAAATATGATAAGCTATCTATAATGACATAAAAAGTGACATCTTCATGCACTGAGGTAGACTGGTTATTGAGATCAACTTATGATGAAGTTACATATGCAAATACAGGATGCCAGCAATACCTAGATGTACTATACGTGTATTGCTGCACAATATAAAAACACTAAGCTTTAGCTAATACATAATTAAGATGATTGTATGGTGTTTAACGCCGTTTTCAACATTATTTCAGTTACATTGCAGCAGCCAGTGCACCTATCCATGCTTTCCTGGAGTCTCTTTTATCAGTACTCTTCATAATTTTCTTTCCAAGCCACTGACTTGCTTGAGACTCCCTGTTCTCAAGTCCTGCACACTACCAACTGAGCTACTGGGGCTCGGTTGATAATTCAGGTCTTTTACTTTCCTAAATCAAAATAATAAAATCTTCCTCACAGTGTTAGAAAAATGGTACTACATATAACCGTGCAAGCAAAATACAAGCTCTCATTTGACGTGTATGGCAACTTAGGGTTCTGAATTTGGTTTCTATGTTAATATACTGCAACATGCAGTGTAAAAGTCTCTTAACTCTTTACCAAACGACAAAATTTTAGACTTGTCCAAATTGAAATCATTTGCAAACAACAAATTAAAGGGAAATGCGGAGTTTGTCTTTGATAAAGTAGAAAACATTGTGGGGAAAAAGGAGAAAATCCTGGTTACCAGCATTTTCTCCTTTTCCCACATTGTTTTCAAAAGCCTTCTCCGACAGGGTCGTCAAAACTTGGAATTGTGTGGTAAAGGGTTATTTCACATTTTGATGTGAATTACTTGCCAATATATGAGCAGTGAAAATGATTCATTCCATTACAAAGTTGTGGAGAAAAGCTACCAGCATTTCCACCTTTCCCTACAATTTTTTCAAAAGGCTCCTTCTTCAAGGTTGTTAACCCTTTACCACACAATGCCGACTTTTAACGACCCTGACAAAGACAGCTTTTGAAAGCATTGTGGTAACCAGCATTTTCTCCTTTTCCCACAATGTTTTCTTCCCTATCAAGGACAAATTTTGTCATTTGGGCCACCTTTAATTTGTCATCTGCTAATGCTTTCAATTTGGACAAGTCTGAAATTTTGTCGTTTGGTAAAGAGTTAAGACATGTGATTGTGTGGTAAAGGGAAAATAAAGTGCTTGCAACCTTATATGAAAAGTAAGTCCATGCCCTTCACAGGTAGGACATTATAAATACAATTACCTGTTGGGCTTGAATAAATATGGATAAAAATAAACCTGCTGGCCAAATAGATCATTCAGGTATTTATCTGGTTAACACTTTACCCCTTGTGACTTACTGACTTTTTCTGCTCAAATACTAATTTGAACTCAGTTATGAATTATGAAATATCAAATCAAACTAGCATGACGATCGCTCAGTCTTTTTTGCAAGTCTATGTAACTCGGCCTAACTGGTTGATTTTTTTTTTAACTCTACATGAGATTTAGAATGCAGCTCCATTGCAAAGACACTGTTGACGATTGTTTGATTAGAATGCAGTAACTTAATGCATTTCTTAGTCTTCATCTAGATTTGTTTTAGAAAGTAATATGATTTCTCTGTGGCTTAACCATTAGGTTTAGCTAATCAGAAATTGTGTTACTTTGAAATACAGATGATGAATATTTTTAAAACTCTTTACCAAACCACAAAATTTTAGACTGGTCCAAATTGAAAGCACTTGCAGACGACAAAATAAACGTAACTCAAAAATTGATTTTTTTTTTTCAGCAGGGTAGAAAACATTGTAGGCAAAAGAGAAAATGCTGGTTACTGGCATTTTCTCCTTTTCCCACAATGTTTTCAAAAGGCTTCTATCTCGGGGTCGTAAAAACCAGCGATTGTTTGGTAAAGGGTTAATCCTTAGGCTGCTCGACTCACTGGCCTTTTGCGAATAGTGTAGATCAAGATGAGACTGCACATAACATGCACTGTCCAATAAGGAGATATTTTTCTCCAAAAGATAAGTTTGAAATAACATTATTTGGGTCTTTACTATCGGCTATATAGAGGATATTTGTTTTTTTACGGTGAAAGATCGAAATTTATTTCATCGAGTGAACATCCTCGGTAATATTTTCACGAGTGGAAATATTACCAATGATGTTCACAAGATGAAATAAATTTCGATCTTTCACCGAACAAAACAAATATTCTATTTATTTCATGCTTTTAACCCTTTCCGGGGGGAACTTAATCAAAATCCAGTACAGTTCTTTTCGGTTATTCCCCGTGGCATACCCCCTCCGCATAGCAACGCATTACAATATTACGTCAAGCGCGAGAAATGTAAGGTAAATTACGTCATATTTCCATCTGGTTGTGAGGCACGCGCATTTTACCTAGGTAACTAGTGCGCAGCAATAACTGTTTCCGCCTTCAATTGAGGAGTTAGAATATAAAAAGCAGTATTTTCACTGGTCGTAACCATGAAATATCGAAAAATATTTCACCGATATTTCTCGATAACCTACCAGAAAGCATGAAATAAATAGTTATAATTAACTTATTTAGCAGGATATGGGTTAATAATGGTTGGTGAATACTCACAAAGACGAGATAAAGAATGTTTATGATAATGGTTTGTGAACATTGACAAAGATGTTACAGATCCTGGCAGCCTGATCTTGATACATGTATATTGTGACTATTACCAGGACACTTCTGTTGCAGAATGGGTTAAAATTACTTGTAATTAACAGGGTTGTAAAAAATCATGTGAATTCATTGTTATTTTATCAGCTTCTGTTGGAAATCATAGCTTTTGAGTTGTTTAAATACCATACTCAGATTTTTTCCTTCTTTGAATTCTTTTGAAACATGAAGAAAAAATATCAACATGTATTTATGTTAATATAAAAGTGACTAAAAATCTGAAAAACTAAATTTTTTTCTTGCGATGCATTTCGAAATTTTTTTTACAAAACCTATTAATCCACAAGCAAGTGAAAAGATGGTCATCAAACAAAGAATGTGACAGAAAAGACAACAGATATCCAACATTTTGTGTATTTTGTTCTCTCTTTAAATTTCTAACCCTATTAGTAATTAGTGTTTTAAAGATTTTTTAAAACACAAATTTCGATCATCATTAATAGATAATTTGACTACAAACAAAAGAAACTTTGTTTAACTAAAACCAATCAAACCCTGTTATTATGAAAACGCTTAAGAGCAAACAGCATGAAAATGGCTTTTCCATTATTGAACCTGAGAGAGCCAAATAATGTAAATAATTACGGTTTTTCAATGAGAACTACAGGACCCCTATGATGCAATTTTTAAGTCATTTCTGTCATAGCGTCTCTCAGAAGTGTAGATCCAACATCAGACTGCAATTTTTGTGCCAGCTGATGTGAACCTATACTGTCCACAAAGGCACCTACAAAGTTGAGCTTGAAACACGATGATACTGATTGTAAATGTCTATCCGCCTATGATGTTTTCATAATCGTTTACTTCAAATTTGTCCCCGAGGTAATAGGTTAACATGTTTTAACCACCCTGAGGAAGAAAACTTTTGAAAACATTGTGGGGAAAAGGAGATAATGAGGGTGACCGGCATTTTCTCCTTTTCCCACAATATTTTGCATCTTATCAAAGACAAATCTTACCACTTGAGCAATATCTAATTTGTTGTCTGCAAATGCTTTCAATTTGGACTAGTCTAAAATTTTGTCGTAAGGTAAAGTGTTTAACAGGTAACTTCAGTAAACAGTGAATTAGTGTCAACAGGTTTAATGAAACAAAAATGTTTAAGTCAAAGATGGCATTGAAAACTTCATTTTAGCTCCCTATCTAACAACTTGTTGTTTTGTATGACCTATAACTAAAGAAGAAAACTTTAAAAAACACTGTTGGAAAAGGGAAAATGCTTGTGCTGGTACCAGTCACAGGATCAAGACAATGCTGGTAACCATTACTGTCTCTTTTCCCTACTGGGTTTTCTAGACAAATCCTACAGCTTGAGCCGTATTTTGTCTGTCGTCAAGCAAACACTATCAATATGGTCAAGTCTAAAACTTTGCTGTCATGTAAAGAGTCAAATATTTGTCTTCTGTCAACAGAATCTCGCATCTACGCTTTTAGTATTTACGAAGCGTCATAATTGCAGACTTAACAAACTTGAAAGCCTTGGTTGACAACAAAAAAAGGTGACGTTTGTTTTTGAAATGGTAGAGACCATTGTGGCAAAAAGGAGAAAATGCTGGTTAACAGCATTTTCTCCTTTTCCCAAAATGCTTTCAAAAATCTTCTCTTTCCTGGTTGTTTAGAGCCAGGATTGTGTGGCAAAGGGTTTAAATCTCTCGTTTTCAATCCCATGTCTGGAAGCTTGAAGCAACAGATAATTTCTTGTCTGAGTTTTTTCTCCCTGTATCAATCCCTGTATTATCAAACCTGCTTCATTTTCACAAGATTTTCTGTTTTTATCTCTCAGGAAAATTGCAGACGTAAATAAATATCTCATCAGTGAATAGAGGAACAATCTGTCTGCTTCCATATCCCATAATGCCATTACCTTACAGAGCTTAACCCTTTTCCACACAATCCCAAGTTCTAACGACCCTAAAAAAGGAAGCTATTGAAAACATTGTCGGAAAAGGAGGAAATGCTGGTAACTAGCATTTTCTCCTTTTCCCAAAATATTTTCCACTCAAATAAAGGCAAATTTCATATTTGAGCCACCTTTCGTTAGTTGTCTGCGAGTGCTTTGAATTTGGGCAAGTTTAAAATTATGTTGTGTGGTAAAGGGTTGACCAGACGACAAAATTTTAGACCCTTCCACATTGGAAGCATTTGCAGACTTATTTTTACAACATTTGCTTTCAACAGTCAAAAACAGTTTTCTCAAGGAGGGGCACAGTGTCATATGGCTTGCAACATGCATAAAGAACCATTCGGACATGTGTGTAAAGTGTCGTCTGTGCAATACGCACAGGCTAATCCAAAATGGCACTTTATGAATACATTAGATTTTGTGCTACAGTACACTTGGGCAAAAGAGAAAATTACATAAAAATGGAAAGTGTCATTTCGGAATAGCCTGCCCGGACTGCGCAGGCTGATCCGACATGACACTTTACGCAAATGTCCAAATGCCCCTTTTCCCATCTTGCAGGCCATATTGATTTGTCCATGTCAGTGACAACCTCAACAGGTTCCTTAAACTCATACCAAACGTTAAAATTTTGGACTTGTCCAAATTGAAAGTATTGGCAAATAAATATATGAATACGACTTAAAAAATGCAATTTATTTGTGGATGGGTAGAAAACATTGTGGAAAAAGGAGAAAATGCTGGTACCCAGCATCTTCTCCTTTTCCCACAATGTTTTCAAAAGCCTTTCAATACTCTGGGTGGATAATACGCAAGATCCTTTCATAAAGGGTCACATGACGTACAAAAGCTTTTTTCAGATTTCAGATTGTCTGTCATGGAGAAAGGTCATTGACTTTGCCTTCCATTAACTTGAGTCACCTCCCACAGATGCCTGTTTGCTCTTACAGCAAACCACTCTTTGAAAACATTTTGGCAAAAGGAAAAAATGCCAGTAACTGGCAATTTCTTATTTTGTCACAATCTTTTCACAAGGTTAATGAATTTCTGTGATGCATTATAATACTCAGCAAATTATCCCATAATTATGGAGCCATAACATTCATTTTGTCAAACATCTGACCACATCATGAGGTAAAATGATCCTTTGACATGCAGAAAATTGACCAATAGCAAAAAGTTTTGACGCATGTCAGCCAGTGAAGACTATGCAGGCTGACATGGGGTGATACTTTTTTCCAGATGCATTAAACCCCCTTTCCACAGAGCATAGTTCAATTGATACTTTTTTTCAGGAGCATTAAACCCCTTTTTCACAGGGCATTGCTCATAATTATGTATTCATGTTAATGATTCCAAATTAACAAGTGTGTTTTCAAAGTCGTATGCTAGAGACTTGTTTCGGCAGGTGCCAAGATGAAATACATTTATTCCTGTCTAAATTAAATATCTTTCATTATAACCTAGCCATGCTCTGTGAAAAGGGAGTGTAACATATCTGCGAAAAGTATCAACCCAAGTCAGCCTGCGCGGAGTGCGCAGGCCGACCTGTGTTGAAACTTTTTGCATTTGGTCGATTTTCTGCATGTCAAAGGACCACTGTACTCATGATTTAATAGGTTTCTATGGATTTTATGGATCCATAATTATGTAATGACTGACTTGGTATCATGCATCACTGAGATGCTTTAAAACCCCTTTTGCCAGAGCACTAAGGCTAAAATGTTTGGTGGTTTATGACCGATTTTTCCTTTTTGAAATATTCATTCTTTAATTAGTTGACAAATTAATGTTAATTGATAGCTTTTTTCACATCAAATTTTGCCCACAAGATAAAATTTTATACGCTCCCATTGCTGATACTTATGGATCATTCAAGTGATTTACTTGGACTTCACCAACACTGTATATTCAAATTACTGCAGGTATGAATAATCCAGATTTAGTACAGCCAAACCTGTACTTATAACTCTTTACTAAACGATAAAATTTTAGACTGGTCCAAATTGAATGTCTTCTTCCTCAAGGTCATGAAAACAAAAGATTGTTTTGGTAAGGGTTAGAAAAGTCGTTACAAACTTAACTCTTTACCTTAAACAAATTTCTAGACTTGCCAAAATTGAAAGTAGCCTCGAGTGTCCGTATTCCATGATGATAAGGAAACAACATAATGAAATGAAGAATTTAGACAGGAACATGAGCTAGAAATTACTTGCCTTCATAAACACATCATTTCTGATGACTTTCATGAAAAAAATTAACTTAGATAACAATTTCCATGTTCAATGTGCATAAATAAACAAACATGCCGTCGGCTTTCTTGAGCAAACATTGTGTGACCTAATTCTGGTAACTCAGTAGTATTTATAGCATAAAGTCGTAGATCTTTGCATTTTTTGTGCAGGAACACTATTAAGATATATTAAAAAATGATGTCAATTTCTTTTAAATCAGATGATTGATTGACTTTTAAAAGTATTTGTCTGGTATCTGGCTGAAATTCAAGGGCAATAAAACGTTCGATTATTGGTAAGGGTTACGAGCAGAAATACCTTGTGACGTCATCAAACTATGTGCTTTAAGAGATGTAAACAACAAATCACCGGTTCAAGGACACTCACGGAATAAGGGCACTCGACGATATAAAGTTGCAGACAACAAAATATATGTATCTGAAATAATGAAATCTGTCAGTGAAAGGATAAAAAACATAGTGGAAAAGGAGAAAATGCTGCTTATCAGCAATTTCTCCTTTACCAATGACCAGGATGTTTTCTAAAGTCTTTTTCTACAAGGTCACTAAAACTGGGGATTGTTTGGTAAAGCATTAAGCCTTGGAGTACTGAATAAAACCAAAAGAAATATTCATCCTGGAAATACAATCCAAATAATAGCGATTTCATGGTTGCTTTTGTCTAAAGTGTTTCAGCAAAGCAGACAGTGTAGATCAAAGATTGAGCTGCACGTTTTGCGCAGCCTGATCTTGATCAACACTTGACGCAAAGGCAACTAATAGTCGTGAAAGGCGCTTCAAGGGTTAAAGACTTATCTTTTGCTGCCACCATGTTTTCAAGGGCAGCTGTCTACAGCGCGGACAAAATATTTAGATAGTAAAATGATTGAATGATTATATTGTGTTTACTGCTGTTTTAAACATTATTTCAGTTATATCACAGCAGCCAGTGCACCCATCCATACTTTCCTGGAGTTTCCTTAACCAGTACTCTGCACAATATTCTTTCCAAGCCAATGGTTGCTTTACCACATAACCATTGTTGAAACAATGATCAGCAGTGAGAGAGGAATGAATCCTGTCGCAATGACTATCATCAATCCTCGGAAAGAAATTGTCTGAGCCTGGGATCGAACCAGTGACCCCTTGTTTTTGAGTCCTGTATGCTACCGATTGGGCTACCGGGCTCGGTAGATGGTAAAATGAAGTTGACATTTAGATGGTCAACTGTTATTCTATCTTCATTATTACAATAATATCATAATTACATAGCTTGTCTTCTTGGAAAAAAAATAAATAATCTCTTCACAATAACAGTTCAAGGATCTTATCTGTACTGATTTTTTTCCCCAAACTTCACCCTTTACCACACAATCCAGAGTTTGAACGACCCTGAGGAGGAAGCAATTTTAAAACATTGAGGGAAAAAGAGAAAATGCTGGTAACCATTATCACTATGTTTTCTAACCTATCAAAGACAGTTTTCATCATTTGAATCACATTTAAATTGTCATTTGCATACTATTGCTTTCAATTTGGACAAGTCTACTTTTTGGTCATGTGACAAAGAGTTAACTATACCACTCTGACAATCTAGGATTCTAATCCTTAGGCTGGTAAGCGTGACTCACTGACCTTTTGCGTACAGTGTAGATCAAGATCAGACTGCACAGAACATGCCGTCTGATCTTGAATCTACACTGTCCGATAAATACAACTTTGACATAGCAAAAAATGGGTTTTTTACCGTCGACTTGAAAGTTTTATGCTAGTTATTAAGCAGGATAAGGGTTAATAACCCTGAAAAAGACTGCTTTTGAAAAACTTGCGGGAAAAGGAGCAAATACTAGTATCCAGCTTTTTCTCCTTTTCCTACAATATTTTCTACCTTTTCAAAGACATATATTGGACTAAAGTCCATTCGGTCTGCTTATTTTGCTAATTTGAGCTTTAAATATTGTGTTCACTCAGGATTAGAGAATGCTACAAAAGTCTTATGATAAATGTTAACAAAACATGTCTCATACTCAACTTTAGTGACACATGTAAAATGATTTTGTTATAAGATTTGAGAAAAATAATACGAGATTAACTCTTTACCAAACAATCCTGAGTTTTAACGACCCTTGGAGAAAAGCCTTTTGGAAAAATTGTGGGAAAAGGAGAAAATGCTGGTAACCAGCATTTTCTCCTTTTCCCACAATCTTTTCTTCTCTATCAAGGACAAATTCTGCCATTTGAGCCATACTGAAATTGTCGTCTGCAAATACTTTCAATTTGGACCAGTCTAAAATTTTGTTGTTTGGTAAAGAGTTAAAGTTTTTTTTTTTTTGAAAGCGGGCCCTGGTTATTACCATTTTTCTCTTTTCCAACAATGGTTTCAAAAGGACTTTTTTCAAGGTCATTAAATTCTGGGTTGCTTGGTGAAGGGTTAAAAAGTGAAATTATTATTCTAAATAACAAGTTCAAAGACCTTTGTGAGGTTATTGGTAATTAATGGACATAAAAAGAAATCTGTCTCTTGAAGCCCCTTCTCTTTTTTTGAACACAGACGCTTCGTCAGAGTTAACCCTTATCCTGCTAAGTGAAATTAAATTTTTGAGCCAATAATAAAAACCAAGATTTTGCTATTTCAAAGATATTTTGGGGGAAAGATATCTCCTCGTCGGACAGTGTAGATCCAAGATCAGACTGCACGTTCTGTGCAGTCTGATCTTGATCTACACTGTCCACAAAAGGTCAGTGAGTCGCGCTTAGAAGCCTTCGGGTTAACTCTTTACCACATGACAACAATATCAACTTGTCTAAAATTAAAGCACCTGCAGTCTGTAATTAAAATGTGGCTCAAATGATGTAGTCTGTCTTTGATACGGTACACAGCCTTGTAGAAAAGGAGAAAATGCTGGTAACCAGCCATTTCTCCTTTTCCCACTATCTTTTCAAAAGCATTCTCCCAAAGGGTCACTAAAACTTGGTTTTATGTTGTTATGAGATTAAAGATCTTGGGATTACTATGTCAAAGAGTAATAAAGCAGCTCTGCAAAAATTAGAAGCAAAAGAATAATAGACTGATTCTTTTCCTTTTTCTTTTTTAGGGATTTCTTTTTGTGATTCTTTTTTCGAATAATTACTACAGTAATTAAAACCAGCACATTTAATAAATTGAAACTGAATGATGATGTATCCTCTCCTGAAATTACTTGAGGAATGGAAAATTCTGGGTCAGACTCAACCAAAGTTTTATTTTGTTGTTTGTAAGTTCGTCAGTTCTACTACTTTTCCAAGGCTTTTTGAGGGTACATATTCACCAACCATTCTTAATATCATTCTATGTCTAATTCTAGATTTAGAAAGTAACACACCTTCTGATTGGCCAAACCATTTGGTTTAACCGATCAGAGAATTGTGTTTACTTTCGGGCTGCATAAAACATGCAACCTATTCTTTGATCTTCACTGTCTGCTTTGCTGAAACACTGAAGACCAAAGCAACTATGAAATTGCTCGTACATGTATTTGGGTTGTATTTCCTAGGATGAAAATGTCTAGTAGGTTTATACAGTGCTCTGAGAGTTAAATCATGACCTAAATTCTTTATTTTGACTCAAACATAGGGAAAATTCTTTACTTTCAATTTACAGAAAATGACACATCAAACCCACAAATTATTTTCTATGGACAAGACAAAATGATAATGTTATATTGCTATAGCAACAACAAAATTATGCTTCAGTAATAATCATGGCACATGATATAAGAAGTGAATACAAAATGGTGGATTTAGGTCTGTGTACACAACTTAGCATTAGCCTCGCTCATTGCAAATCTCCAACATTATTTTAAACATCTCTAATGAACTATGAAAAATATATAATTCTGTTGTCATGCCAACAATGGTATAAATACCCATGTTGTCAGTTTTCTTGCCTCACATAACCCTTAACCACACAATCCCTGAGGAAGCAGCCTTTAAAAAAACATTGTGGGAAAAGAAAATGCTGTTGACCTCCTTTTCTCACAATATTATTACCCATCCCAAAACATACTGCACTTTTTGAGTCACATTGGTTTTGTTGTCTGCAAGTGCTTTCAAGATGGACCAGTCTATAATATTGTCATGTAGTAAAGAGTAAGCAAAAGACTAAATGTAGTAACCATGTTTTAGTAAGAAGTTTTTTAAGTCATCTACTGAAACATTATACCTAGTATAGCACTGAATTATACTACATTTATTTTTATGAATTGGCTTTTAGCATATATTTTTTACCTTGATCTTGGACAATGAAATGATAAAAAGTGAGTTATGATTCATATCAGATGAAGGTAATGAAATTGCAGAACAAAAATCCCCATTTAATATATAAGCTCCAAATGAGACATGCTGTAAACTCATAAACAAAAATCCCAGTAGGACAGATGCCCAATATCCATGGACAAAATCCAGATGTCTCAATCATACTGGAAATCTGTGAACATAAATCCATTTGAGGCAATTTGTAAATCCATTGAGTGAAACAAAATATTAACACTGATCAACATGAGACAAACTCAAAATCAATGAAAAAAAATCCCAATGTGACATACTGGAAGTTCAAGAAAAAATCCCTATGTGAGATTCTGGAAATCCATGAACAAAAATCTCAGTGTAAGATATTTTGTGTTGTATTGTTTACTGGAAATCCATTATCAAAAACCCCAATGTGAAATACTGGAAATCCATGAAAAAAATACCAATTGGACGTACTGGAAATCCACAAACAAATATCCCAAAGTGACTCTCTGGAAGTCTATGAACAAAAACCCAAATGTACAGATTTTACAATATGATCCACGAAAACTAAAGCACAACTTACCTCCTGAAACAAAATAATCACAAATCATTCTCCTTAACTAGATTTTATAGTTATGAATTCAAATCTGATACTTCAATACGAGGGCTGAGTGATAAATTCCCAGAATTCTCCTCTCAAGAATTCATTTCTTTATCAAATAACATGAAAATTCATACATAGAGCAACTTATTTTCTCTTTCATAATTAGGCATGTGATTAGATACTTAAGAAGAATAAATGGTGTCCATAACAACCACTGTTTGGTGACTGGAGGCATGTTGTTATTTGACATATTCTGAATTCATTCAACATGCTAGTGCGCAGGCAAATTTAGCACAAATTTGGTGCAAACGTAACTGACTTAAGCATGACATTTCGACACCCTTTCAGGAAAATTGAAAGTTGTGTTGGGACAGTTTTTTCGCAGAAGTGTTCTATGGCCATGGCTTCAAAACAGTGCATGACGTCAACAGATGACAATGAGTTGCATGTGGTTTTCAAATTTTGTGTAGGACTCAAATGATCATTGGTATTCTTCGTGTTTTTTAAATAATATTTGACCTCTACGTCAGTTGTGAGTAAATGTGCTGTAGTTTATTTGTTCATTTACTATTCCTGGTTTCAGTAATAAAGCAATTCCGCAAACTTATCTATCAACCTCATACAATTGTAAAAGAAATGACAAAAGGAGAACATTTCTACACAGAATAATTTTTCCCTTTGCTACAGTATTTTTAAAGTGGTCTGCTGCAAGGTCAATGAAGTAGTCTTTCAGGAGGTTATGGGTTCATAGTTTACCAAACAGTCCAAGTTTTAAAGGTCCTGAAAGGCTTCAGAAAATACTGAAAATGATCTGAGAGTAGAAGATGAATATTACTACTTTCTAACATGCTTGCACAACTTACTTTATAACATGCAAGGGAGACTATTTACTTGGCTCCAAATCTTTTTTCAGACTCTTCCATATTGAAAGCAGCTGGCGACTACTGATTAAACATGGTTCAAATAATGGAATTTGTCTTTGAAAGGGAAAAAAACTCTGTGGGAAGAGGAGAAAATCCTGTTACCATCATTTTCTCCTTTTCCCTTAATGCTTTCAAAAGCCTTTTTCCTTAACTCTTTACCAAACAACAAAATTTTTGGCTTGTCCAAATCGAAAGCAGTTGCAGACGACAAAATAAAAGTGACTGAAAATTTGAAAATTGTTTTGTGAAGGGTAGAAAACATTGTGTGAAAAGGAGAAAATGCTGGTTACCAGCATTTTCTCCTTTTTCCCACAATGTTTTCTAAAGGCTTCTTTCTCAGGGTCGTCAAAAGTAGGGATTGTGTGGTAATGGGTTAAGGTCATCTATACATGGTCCTTGGCCCAAATGTTTGGAGCAGAATGTTTGAAAATAAACTGTCTATACAATAATATATCTGTTTAACTCTTTACCAAATGATAAAATTATAGACTGGTCCAAATTGAAAGCATTTGCAGACGACAAAATAAATGTAACTGAAAAATTGAAATTTGGTTTGGGGAAGGTAGAAAACATTGTGGGAAAAGGAGAAAATGCTGGTTACCAGCATTTTCTCCTTTTCCCACAATATTTTCAAAAGGCTTTTTTCTCAGGGTCGTTAAAAGTCGGGATTGTGTGGTAAAGAGTTAAAAATATCTCATTTACAAGTAAATGCTGTTCAAATCCGATACCCGTATTGCCTAATGAGAGCTATATGGAAAAGGAGGATAGAAAATAATAGTACTGAACTAAAAAGCAGCAATAACATCACACTTTAAATATAAACTAAAACTGGAATATATTATAATGATATAATTTCATGCAGTGATATTGATTACCCACTATATCTTTATCACACAATCCCTGGTTTTAATGACCCTGAAATAGAAGACTTTTAAAAGCATTATGCGAAAAGAAGAAAATGCTGGTAACCAGCATTTTCTTCTTTTCCTATAATGTTTTCTACCCTATAAAATACATAAATCATTATTTGAAGTACATTTGATTTGTTGTCTGCAAATGCTTTCAATTTGGTCTAGTTTCAAATTTTGTCATTTGGTAAAGAATTAATGTGTGTATATAACTTTTAACATTTAGGCATTCCATAGCTTTTATAAATATTGCGGGAAAAGGAGCATTGCATTATCCCTCCCTCAATTTCTGTTGCAAAAACTTTTTAACTCAATTATTTTTAAAAAGAATTTGTGGATGACAAATTGAAAGTGGCTCAATTAATGGGATTTGCACTTGAATGGGTAGAAAACGTTGTGGAAATGGAGAAATTGATGACTGATATTGCCTTTCCTCATGAAGTTCAAACTGCCTTCTTACTCCAGGACACTGAAAAACATGTGGCAGTTTGCTAACTACACGTATTTAAATAAGAATATCTTAAAAAGTCTGTTATTTATGCATTGAAAAAAAAAAAATTTACATGCATGCTGTAAGTTTTGTCCAAAACTAAACAAAGTTACAAAGATTGTAAGTTCAGTGTAAGCAAGGAAAAAGAACACAACAAAAAACAAAAACTTTTTTTATAATAAGCATCAATACATTGTGGTATCAGTCCATCTACCATTTTAAATATCATTCTTGGCTCATTATGTCCAGAAACACTCCAGCAGCAGATAACTTTGAAAACATTAGGGGTTTTTTTTTTGCCTAAATGCCCCCCCCCCCCAACACTTGGAGCCCTAATTGGGTCATTTACATTCTTTCAGTCTTGACGTTTGCTCGACTGAAAGAGTCAACCTTATTTATTTGGCGCTTTACACAAGGTCTTCATAAGTCATAATGTTTTTTTATTCCTATCCTGTGGGCAAGTTTATGTTTGGTACCGACAGGTTAGCTAAATTACATGAGACAAATTTTAGGGCTTTGCTGTGAGTACTAAATATATGCTAGTAATTTGTCACTCTTGCTGTCATGCTCACCCAAGGCCTTGTGATATTTCTTATTTATCATTGATATATATTTTTCTTCGTTACTACGTGCAACTGTGTACTTGTCTCCAAATAAAATGTTCTGTTCTTTTGTTCTGTCATCAAATATTGATAACCAGCATCATAAGTATACAAGTCGTTCATCACAACACGGCCGGTTCCGTACCTTATACATGGCGGCGCCACTGTAAGTTGTTTAGCAACGATATAAACAACCTCGATGAAGTTATTCACATCTATCTATATGTCGGTGAAAATTTCAATTGCAATTGATAAACCAAGTTAAACAAGAGGGCCATGATGGCCCTGTATCGCTCCACTGGCTAATAAGTAAAATCCCTACATGCCAAACATTACAATACTTGGCCAATTGGTTTTGAACATAAGACCCCTGAGACAGGACTAAAATTGGTAGCCCTAGTTCATATGGTTAGTAACAAGAAGATTTCTAAAGATTTCACTATATAAGCCCATGTTAAACTTCTGACCCCTCGGGGTGAATCAAATTCCTCCCTAGGGCTATAATTTACGCACTCTTGGTGAAGGGCCTCTAGATATAGCTACATGCGAAATTTGGTAGCCCTACGCTTTATGAATAAGTACAGGGTGATTATTAAGTTTTCTGTATATAAGCCCATGTAAAACTTGTGACCCCCGGGGCAGGGCCAATTTTGACCCCAGGGCTATAATTTGGGCACTCTTGGTAGAGACCCACTAGATAAAGCCACATGCAAAATATGGTAGCCCTAGGCCTTATGGCTAGGTACAGGGAGATTTCTAAAGTTTTCCCTATATAAGCCCATGTAAAACTTGTGACCCCCGGGGCAGGGTCAAATTTGACCCAGGGCTATAATTTCAAAAAACTTGATAGACGCCCACTAGACAAAGCTACATGCCAAATTTGGTAGCCCTAGGCCTTATGGTTTCAGACAAGAAGATTTTCAAAGATTTCCAATATTTTTAAGTTTTGTTGCCATGGCAACCAGAGTTTTTGAAGGAATCAAATTCTTTCAAGAAATTCTGAAGAGGACCATGGCAGGATCATTTCTGTGAAGTTTCATCAAAATTGGATGGGTAGTTTCAGAGAAGATGTTTGAAATAAAAGTTAACGCACAGACAGACGGACGCACGCATGACAGACAACGGGCCATGACATAAGCCCGCTGGCCTTCGGCCAGTGGAGCTAAAAATGAATCTACGAACTGTTTGTCAACTGAAATATAGTTAGAAAGATTTTGATAAAAAATCGAGACTCAAGTTTTCTTTTTTAAGAGGAGCCTTACAATTTCATAATGGTAAACCGGTGTATTTCCGGCAAAGAAATGTACCGTGTAGGCGCATATCAAGCTACCAGATACAGCAGAGGGACTTGATGGCTCCCATCACCCGAGGTATGCCAAATGTATACAAGTAAAACAATGTGACACAAATGATTGTTACAATAAGCAAATCACTTCCCTGTTTGCCTTCCCTTTACCTATTATATTTGTAAATTGCCTTTCAAATATTGGTGACTTTTCTTACTTTATATTTGATACTTTCAAAGTTGACTACAGTGGTTTTGTTTAAAGAGACAATGACCAATTTCTTGCGATCAATCCTGTAGTTGTTGCTCTAAAATGTTGTCTGGTAAAAAGGGCATAACTGTGTCAAAAATAGTTTGATGATTACCTGTCCTTGGTGTATGGGGCCCCCTTTGATAGTAAACAACTAGTCTGAGTTTGAAGTACTGGTAAATATCCTCAGTAATGACAGAGATATTATAAAATGTCAAAGTTTTTCCACGACAACGCAGACAGCAAAGCCAGGGATATGACGATACCTTGATGTTTTCTTTGAAAACAGCAGAGGTAAAAATTATTTTTATGATTCAATTGGCAAATTTTAATTTTGAACCTAAAAAAAAACATGACAGTAATTTTGAAGTTATATTCAAAATGGTGGATGAACATTGTTTAAAATGAACCAGGCTACTTAGGTATGAATTTTCTTTTCTGCATTAATTTGTATGAAATGACAATCATAAACAAAATATAAAACCTTTACACAAACATGTATGTACATTTTTCTTTATATATAAACAAAATATTGAAGGAAAAAAAGGGAGATATGACCACAAAAATTATTTGAGGTAGAAATGTTGGTCAATTAAATCTCGTATTATTCATTATACTAGACACTCACACAATATTATATACTGGGTACATGTAGTATTATTTCAAGTAACTGACCTGAATTTTATACAAAACAATAAAAAGATGGACCTGTCTAATTTCAACTCTTTACCACACAATCCTTTTTAAAAATAATTGTGGGAAAAGCAGAAAATGCTGGTAACCAGCATTATCTCCTTTTCCCACAATGTTTTCTACACTACCAAAGAGATATTTCAGTTTTGTAGTGACATTTGTTGTCTAAAAATGCTTTCAATTTGGACAGGTCAAATGCTGCATGGAAACTGAAATTTATGGGCATCCTGATATTATATCCCAATAAGAGCACAGCGTGTGGCTGCCAGCACTTGGCTGGAGTTGCTTGATTTTCAATGAAAATTTGAAGTTGAAAAAGGGGCATAACTGGGTCAAAACTACTTTGATGGTTAACTTTCTTATTGTATGGGTTCCCTTTTTGATATTGAACAACTTGTCTAAGTTTGAAGTAAATATCTTTAGTAACAACAGAGATATAAAATGTCTCAGTTTTAGAAAATGTGAAAGTTATTGTACAATGATGCAGATGACAACGTCAGGACTACCTCAATGTTTTCTTCGACAACAGCTAAGCCAAAAATGATAAAATTACACATAAACTCCTAAAAAGATTGCAGCAGATGACACTGAAAATGTCCTTGTAAATATATGGAAAGGCAACATCAAGTCTGAAACATAATCATATGTGAAAGCACCATGACAAAAGAAAAATTACTTTTTCTCCTTCAGCCACAATGTTTTTGAAATGTCTGCTGCAAGAAACAAACAATTGTTTGCAGAAGGAAAAAGAAATAAAGATAGAAATAAGGAATGACTGACTCTTTCACACTGTTTTTGCTGGTAGAAAAGAAGCCTTATATCTCATAGAATGCCCTAACAACTTGACCCTTACAGCACCAAATAAACCCAACAGATACTTTCAAATCTTATAGTAGCTTTTGTCTGTAGTGTTAAGCAAAGTGGACAGTGTAGATCAAAGATCAGACTGCACATTTTGTGCAGTCTGATCTTGATATACACTGGCCGCAAAGAAAGGTATAGTTGTGAAAGGCACTTTAAGGATTGATGGATATGTTCAATCATGAAAAACATACCAAAGGATTTCAATTTGAAGGTTTATTTTTGCCTTACTTTCTAAATCAAGCAGACAGTGTAGATCCAAGATCAGACTGCACATTTTGTGCATATTTGTCTTGGTTAAAATTATCAAAAAAAGTCACTGTAGTTGTTACAAGCAATCTATGGAATAATATGGCATCATCAATAATTCAGTTGTGAATAATTATGTCTATCATTGCAACAAGAATATTCATCTGCAAAACTCACAAAACTCACTTACACAAAATAAACGTAACATATTTTACAGAACAGCAATTCACAGAGGTACTCAAAAACCCGTATTTCAAAGAACAAAAAATAATATCTGTACAAAAACAACTACAAACAGAAAAAACATTGTTTATATTTCCCTATAAACCTAGATTAGTTTGAATTACCCAGGGAAATTTTCATAAAATATGCAAAACTTATGGCCTTGTTACAATTTCAGATCATCTAAGATTTCTGTCCCTGAAACTGCAAAAGACTGTATAATAACACAATAAGAATATTTTTTGGCAATTTAACACATTTCCTCACATGTACCTCTTCAACATTATAAAATTAGTTTTTAATTTCAGCAAGAGACAAAATATGGGTATTTTCATCCCATTTGTAAAAATAAAAATCTTCAGTAATCTGCTTAAAATTTGGAAATATAAGTCCATATGAGGAAATGGGTTAAGTTACAAATTTTTGATTAAATGCCCTTTTTTTTTGCAAAGAAATCCTACCTAATTTAAGAAATCCCCTGCTAAAATATTAATTTCTATGATCCTACCTAACTGTAGTCATCCGTATTTCAACCTAACAGTAGTTACCAATAATTGTACAAACATTGCGATCCATGTTCTAACCAGTTAGTTGATGGTCTGTATTATGCCAAGGTCGGTGACGTAAGTTTGGTATCATTCATGTGTAGGGGTCCTGCAACAACATAAACAAAACATGCTTTCTGAGTGGCTGATCGTTGAAGTGGATACTATAAGTCTTATCACTTTTTACAAAACAACAAAATTTTTGACTTGTTCTGATTGAAAACATTAATTTTGCAGACAACATTAAATTTTAAAGGTGGCCAAAATGAAAAAATTTCATTAATATGTCCTTGATAGGATAAAAAATATTATGGAAAAAGAAGAAAATGCTGGTTACCAGCATTTTCTCCCTTTCCCACAATGTTTTCTAAAGCCTTCTTAGTCAGGGTCGTTAATAGTAGGGATGGTGTGGTAAAGGGTTAATTAAAAAAATACTGCACAGTCAGGACTGTTATGATTAGAATAGATAAAAAAACACCTGACAGTGTAGATCAAAGGTAATCTCAATCTTCTGTGCAGTCTTCACTTTCATTATGAGCCATTCTTTAGCAAAAGGGGGTCTAATGATATTTCCCTTATGTATTATACCAAGTAAGTCATCACATAATTAGGGATCCATAAAATCCTATTTGTCTAACAACTGGCTGAATCTGCAGTTAGAATGGTCTTTGGACATGAAAAAAAAAGGACTAATAGCAAAGTTGCATCCCAAGTCAGCCTGTGTGGACTGCTCAGGCTGACTTGCGTCTTAGTTGTTGCAGATGCATTGAATTCCTTTTTCAGACACCACACTGCTTTAGCCTAGTACTTGTGAAATCCAGATATAAATGAATATGTGAGCTTTTTGCCTTGGTATGACTGAAATATGTTAAAAACAGCCTATAACACTGGTCAATTATTCATTTGAAACATAGTGGGAAAAGGATAAAACACTGGTTATCAGCATCATCTCCTTTCCCAACATTTTCTATCCTTTTAAGAGACAGATTCAATCATTTTGGCCACATTCAGCTACGATACAAACAAGTCTAACATGTTTTTATCCTGGTAAAGGGTTAACCCTTTACCACACAATCCTGTGCTTTAACATCCCCAAAGAGAAAAAAAAAATTTGAAAACATTGTAGGAAAAGGAGAAAATGCCGGTAGCCAGCATTTTTCCTTTTCCCACAATGTTTTCTACCCTTCAAAAGTAAAGTTTCCTAATTTTTGCAACATTTAGTTTGTTATCTGCAAATGCTATAAATTTGGACCGGTTTAAACTTTTGTCATTTGGTAAGGCAATAATTAGGCAAAGTTAAAAGTCACACTTCTAAAGTGGTCCCTTAACCCTTAAGCAACCATTAACATTTTAGACTTGCCCAAATTGAAAGCATATGCAGACAACAAATTAAATACAGCTCAAATGAGGGGATCTGTCTTTGAAAGGGTAGAAAACGTTGTGGGAAACAGAGAAAATGCTGGTCACCAGCCTTTTCTCCTTTTCCCACTATGTTTTCGAAAGTCCCTTTTCCCTGGAATTCTTACGTTAAAGGTTGATGTCCTATTTATTTAATGTGTTTATTTAACAAGTCACTGACCTGGAAAATGAGTACAAAAACTGTGTCAAGAAGCGGGGTAGAGAAATCTATACATGTACATTAATAAAGCATATTCAAAATAACCCTTCACCATACTATGAAACTGACATGTCAAAATCAAAAGTATTAACCAGCCCCAATGGCTAAGGTGGTAGAGCATGAGACTTGTGAACGTCAAATGTCAGGCACTTGAGGGGGTGGGTTTGATCCCCATGGCTGGTGACATTTCTGGAGAACAAACGAGTATTTCTCCTTTTCCCACAATGTTTTCAACACTTTCTGAGTCAAAGCCAAAGATATGAGCCACGTCTAATTTGTTGCCTGCACTTTCAAAATGGAAAAGTCAATAAATTTTTGTAATCTGAATAACACTTTACCAAACGACAAAATTTTAGATAGAAAGCATTAATTTTGCAGACAACAAAATAACTGTGACTTAAAAATAGAAATTGGCTTTTGGACGGGTAGAAAATGCCATTTACCAGAACTTTGTTCCTTTTCCCACAAGGCTTTCTTCTTTCTCGGGTTATTTAAAGACGTGATTGTGTGGTGAAGCGATAATTATCAAATATGGCTCAAATAACGTTATGTGTCAGTGCAAGTTTGGAAAATACTGTGGGAAAAGGAGAAAATGCTGGTGACCAGCATCTTTTCCTTTTCCCACAATTTTTTTGAAAGGCTTCAACCTTAGGGTTACACATGCGAGTTAAAGGGTTAAGAGTCTTATTGAACTGAAAAGTGAAAATATACATACCATGTTTATGAGTCTGTGATAAGGTAGGTTTCTTTGAATGTCTGATATTTGGGTATCGTGTGTGGATACTTCACGTGCCAGACAATATGGAACATGAATTCAATCCGATCTTGACAGTGTTTCAAACATGACGGGCACAAGAACGGATCCTCCTCAATCGGAGAGTGTAGACTCTGGTGTAGATTGAACATGGTAAAATCGTGAAAGAAGATGTTACAATGGGGACAATGATGAATCCCTGAATCGACGGTTGGAGTATCCGAGGTGGTGGTCACGTCACGTTTCGATTCACTTTCTGATTCAGAAACGGGGCTTTTTGAAGACAGCGTTGAAGAATGTCTCGCCCTCCATTCAAGCTCTCCTTCCTCTGACTCGAGACTCGATACTGACTTGTTAATGCTGAGGTCCATCACGCTGTCCATGCCTGTTGGGGCGGCCATACTGAATGCTGAAGCATAACTACGGGGCAGGTCATTGACTCTAGCCATGTATTCTGGGTATGAAAAGTATTTCCTGTAGTCAATGTGAGATTCATGAGACCTTGGTCGCTCGTCCTTATGACTCTCAGGAGATTCCGCTGATGAAGGATGACCGTTAGTAACTCTGTACGCTGAAGATAGAGGTGGTGGGGTAAGGGCTTTACTGGAGGTAGGTGAAAAGGCTGAACGCCCAGGGCTCTGTACATAGGGCTCTTCACACTGTGAGGTAGATTGGTTCTCTCGTCTATCACCATTACTGGGAGGTGGGGTAACCTGGAAATATAAATGGGGTCATGGTCAGGAAAAAGGGGTTTGACGCATCTCCCTGATGCATGATACCAAGCAAGTCATCGCATAATTATGGATCCATTAATAAGTAACTGAATTACAAGGAACACTGGTCCTATGACATGCAAAAATTTGACCAACAGCAAAGACTTTATAATGTTCACAGGTAGAATGGCTGGTTCATATTCTTCTATGTATCAAAGAAAATCATGATGTTTTTTTTTCTGGCAGCAGAAAGAGAAACTGGCCAGGTAACTATGAAGGCTTATCAGGGCAGTATCAAATGTAAGATAATCCTACATAAATTTAACCTTTTACCATACAATCCTAAGTTTTCACAACCCTGAAAAAAAAGGCCTTTGAAAACATTGTGGGAAAAGAAGAAAATGCTTGCAAACAGCAACTTCTTCTTTACCCGCAATGTTTTCTACCTTTCTAAGGACAAAAGCAGTTATGTGAGCCAGATCTGTGGTCTCCAAATGCTCTAAATTTGGACCGGTCCAAAAATTTGCTGTTTAGTAAAGAGTTAACCCTTATCCTGCCAATTGAAAATTGTTGACGATAACACAAAAATATTCTGCAAAATGTACAGGCATTGGGCTTGGCTTACATGACCCAAACTACTGATAAATCAGCGGAGGGTGTAGAGCAAAATCAGACTGCACATATGTGCAGGCTGTTCTTGCTCTACACTCTCTGCAAAAGTTATCCCTGGTCGCGAACGGCAGGATAAGAGTTAACACCTTGCCACACAACAAGCTCTAAGACTTGTCGAGATGGAAAGCAATTGCAGGTAAGAAATTAAATATTATTCAAAACACAGGATTTTCTTTTCTCAGGTTGAAAATATTGTGGGAAAATGAGAAAATGCTGGTTACCAGCATTTTCTCCTTTTCCCACCATGTTTTCAAAAGCCTTGGCCCTCTGAGTCATCAAAAATCGAGATTGTTTGGTAAAGGGTTGACCCACAGAGAATACTTGTACCAGTATGTACCTTTAGTTGCTTCTGCTGCAAGTGTAAATCAAGATCAGACAGCACCAAACAACCAGTTGGATCTTGAATCTTCACTATCTACTTTGTCAAGATATTGTGGAGAAAGTAGCCTTGACATTAGACTTAACCCTAAGAGTGCCAAATTACTCCAACAGAAATTTTCAGCTTTTTTAGACCCAAATAATTACAGTTTTAAAACAGTACATTTTCAAAGCTGTCTGCTCAAAATTTGTTTTGTAGATTACAAAGATAAATCTCATGCTTGCTGCAAAAATCAGTTTCTGATATTCAGCAAATCAGCAAATGATAACTTTTATTCCAAAGCATCATGGGGAAAAAAAAGTGTGACTGGCATACATTTTTTGTACATTTATTTATTGCATGAATAACTAGAAAACCTGGCACCATTCTACACAGGTGGAAGATTTCAAATAACAAGAGTCCAGTCTGACATAACCTTACAAACAGAGATAGAGGGGGAAAAAAAGTAATATCATAACACCGAGTGTAGCTACAGCTTATGCTTAATTCACACAGGTAAATGGGAAAATTAACCAGTGCGGTTCTAACTAAATGAAATCGACTGTTTTTTTTTAACTCAGCGAAACAGGGCCAGTGCATATAAAGCTTGAGTTCAGGCCCAACTGAGTTCATGCTAAAACTATTAGTTTAACCGTTTACAGCACAATTCCGACTTCTAATGAACCTGAGAAAGAAGCCTTTTGAAAACATTGTGGGAAAAGGAGAAAATGCTTGTAACCAGGATTTTCTCTTTTTCCAAAATGTTTTCTAACCTTCGAGGAACAAAGATCAATTTTTGAGTCAACTTTGATGTTTGCAAATGCTTTCAATTTGGACAAGTCTAAAATTCTGTCATTTGGTAAAGAGTTAATAACTTCAGATAGTAAGAATTATCTTGAAGTTAACTCTTCTCTTTACCAAACGACAAAATCTTAGACTGGTCCAAATTAAAAGCATTTGCAGACGAAAAAATAAGCGTGACTCAAAAATTGAAACTTGACTCTGGATGAGTAGAAAAAATTGTGGGAAAAGGAGAAAATGCTGGTTACCAGCATTTTCTCCTTTTCCCACAGTGTTTTCATAAGGCTTCTTCCTCGGGGTCGTTAAAACCAGGGATTGTTTGGTAAATGGTTAACTAGACGACAAAATTTTAGACTAGTCCATAATGAAAGCATTTGCAGATGACAAATTAAATGAGGCTCAAAAGATGAAACTTTCTGTCATAGAGTAGGAAACACTGTCAGAAAATGGAGAAAATGCTGGCAACCAGCATTTTCTCTGTTTCCCTCAATGTTTTCGAAGGCTTTCTAAATGTCAGGGTCGTTAAAACTAGGGATTGTTTGGTATAGGGTTGGAGTACATTTAACTTTTAAATTTCATGTTCAGCAGAGATGAGCTTGAAGAAAGCTTTATAAACACCTGCCCAGATTCTATTCTTGCAACTTTTAAGGATTGTTTCTGTCATAACTGAGCGATGTAAATCTAAGACCAGGCAGCATATTCCATGTGCACTCTATGCCTTATCTTTGCCCTTCAGCATTTTCTCCTTTTCCTGCAATGTTTTCTACCCTATCAAAGACAGAAATCATCATTTGAGCTGCATCTTATTTGTTGGCTGCAAATGCTTTCAGTAAGGACAAGTCTAAGATTTTGTCATTTGGCGAGTTAAACTTTTATGTAGAAACATAATTTAACATTTACCTGTTCCAGCTTGACATCATCAGGTTTTTGAGGTAGATTGTTTTCATCACGCTGATCGCTAGGTTCATGAGCATTAGATGCTGAGGTAGAAGTTGTTATGGCTACATCCCCGTCCTTCAAACGAGGTACACTGGTATGGGCAGCACCCATCTGGTGCATGAACTGTGAGGAGGTCACTGATGCAGCATTCTGCATTAAACTCTCGTACGTAAGTGCGTGTTGTAGGATAGCACGCTGCTGCAGTGCGAAGGCTTGGTAGGCAGCGAGGTTCATGTGTCCTGGGCCGGAAGCGGCTGCTGCTGCGGCAACAGCAGGGGGAGGTAACTGGCGCCCAGACTGATTTTTGTAGCTGTAAAGTTTTCCGCGCATGTGGACGTTTCTCTCATGTCGACGGAGGTCATTTGATTGGGTGAAACATCTGGAAAAAAGATAGTAAACAAAGGGTATATGTAACTGCAAAAAAAAATCGAAACTTTTTGCTATTTGTGCATTTTTTGCATGTCCAAGGACCCTTCTAACTCCTGATTTAGTTGGCTATTAGACAACATGGATTTTATGGATCCATGGTTATCTGATGACTTGTTTGGTATAATGTATCATGGAGATGCATTAAGCCTCTATTTGCTAGAGCATGGCTCATTTAATTTGAGACTCTCAACCCCAAAAGGTGCTCAACTGTCAGTATTTTCCATAAATAATTTGTATCAATTGACCAGGAAAGCAAGAGTTTCAATACGGATAGAAATGTCCCATCAGTCCGTATCTTTTATGCTACATTTTTAAATCTTTACCAGATGACAAAGACTTGTCCAAACTGAAAGCTTTTCCAGACGACAATTAAAACATAGCTCAAATGATGGAATTTGTCTTTGATGTGGTAGAAAAAGCTGTGGAGAAAGGAGAAAATGCTGATTACTGGCATTATCACCTTTTCCCACAATGTTTTTAAAAGGCTTCGAAAAGGAGAAAACGTTATGTACCACAATGCTTTCAAAAGGCTTCTTTCTCAGGGTTTTTAAAACTTGGAATTGTGTTGTAAAGGGTTAATATTCACATAATCAATTTCATCTTAATTTTAGTTGACATATCAAACCAACAGCTAGAGTACATTATCTATGTACTGTTTCCTGCACTTAACTAAAACTAGGTTTGAGCTCTGAACTGTCCTGCCAAAGGAAACTTTAACAGTAAGACCTGTACATCTGTTATGATTAATTAATTGATTGTATGGTGTTCAACGCCGTTTTCAACATTATTTCACAGTGGCCAGTGCACCTATCCATGCTTTCCTGGAGTTTTCTTTTACCAGTACTACACACAATATTCTGGCAGCTTTCCCACGTAACCATCGTCGAAACAAAGGTCACTGGTGAGAGAGGAATGAATCCTGTCGCAATGACTATCATCAATCCTGGAAAGAAATTGGCCGAGCTGGGGATCGAACACATGACCCCCTGTTCTCAAGTCCTGTACACTACCGATTGAGGTATCTGGGCTCGGCGCACATCTGTTGAACCCAGAAACTCAGGATGACTAACCACACATCTTAACCACACATGACTTAACTTTTTATCACACAACAAAATTTTAGACTGGACCAAACTGAATTTCTGCTACTGAAAGCATTTGTAGACAACAAATTCAATGTCCCAAAACTAATGATTTTTGTTTTGGATAGGGTAGAAAACATTGTGGGAAAAAGAAAAATGCTTGTTACCAGTATTTTCTCCTTTTCCTACAATGTTTTTCAAAGCCTTCTCTGTTAGAGTGAAAACTCGGGATTGCACAGGCTGACATGGGTTGATACTTTTTGCAAATACATTATCTCTTTACCACACAATCCCAAGTTTTAATGACTCTGAGAAAGAAGGCTTTTGAAAACATTGCAGGAAAAGGAGAAAATGCTGGTAACTAGCATTTTCTCCTTTTCCCACAATGCTTTCTACACTATCAAAGACAATACTAACTATTTGAGCCGCATTTTTCTTCCTGTCTGCAAATGCTTTCAATTTGGTCTAGTCCAAAATTTTGTCGTTTGGTAGATTTAAAATCTCTTTTCACAAAGCATGGTTCGAATATTTATCAAACAAACAGTTCCATTCTTACCTGTGACATATTTTACATTTATACGGCCTTTCACCAGTGTGAACTCTTTCATGCACTTTCAAGTTCGATGACCACAAAAATGACTTTCCACATGTATTACAGATGTATGGGCGGTCTGCTCGATGTAGCTGTTCATGTTTTCTCAAGGTTGCAACCTCTCGGAATGACCGTTGACACACTTCACACCTGTAGGGACGAGGTCCAGTTGTTGCCGGCAACGGGATACAGTTCTTCTCCCTCGTCTCACTTTCCATCATCTACAAAAAAATACCTTCAGTATCAACCCTTTACCACAAATCCCAACTTCTAACGACCCTGAGAAAGAAGCCTTCAGAAAACACTGTGGGAAAAGGAGAAAATGCTGGTACCAGCTATTTCCCCCCTTCCTACAGAGCTTTCTACCCTTCCCTAAACAAATTTCAATCTTTCAGTCACATTTATTTCTATAGTATGCAAATGCCTCCAATTTAGGCTAGTCTAAAATTTTGTTGTTTGGTAGAGAGTTAACACACAGTCCCAAGATTTAACTACCCAACGGAGAAGGCTTTTGAAACAAGAGGGCCATGATGGCCCTGTATCGCTCCACTGGCTAATACGTAAAATCACTACATGCCAAACATTACAATACTTGACCAATTGGTTTTGAACATAAGACCCCTGAAACAGGACTAAAATTGGTAGCCCTAGTTCATATGGTTAGTAACAAGAAGATTTCTAAAGATTTCACTATATAAGCCCATGTTAAACTTCTGACCCCTCGAGGTGAATCAAATTCCCCCCTAGGGCTATAATTTACGCACTCTTGGTGAAGGGCCTCTAGATATAGCTACATGCGAAATTTGGTAGCCCTACGCTTTATGAATAAGTACAGGGAGATTTCTTAAGTTTTCTGTATATAAGCCCATGTAAAACTTGTGACCCCCGGGGCAGGGCCAATTTTGACCCCAGGGCTATAATTTGGGCACTCTTGGTAGAGACCCACTAGATAAAGCCACATGCAAAATTTGGTAGCCCTAGGCCTTATGGCTAGGTACAGGGAGATTTCTAAAGTTTTCCCTAAATAAGCCCATGTAAAACTTGTGACCCACGGGGTGGGGTCAAATTTGACCCAAGGGCTATAATTTGGGCACTCTTGGTAGAGGCCCACTAGATAAAGCCACATGTAAAATTTGGTAGCCCTAGGCCTTATGGTTAGGTACAGGGAGATTTCTAAAGTTTTCCCTATATAAGCCCATGTAAAACTTGTGACCCCCGGGGCGGGGTCAAATTTGACCCCAGGGCTATAATTTCAAGAAACTTGATAGAGGCCCACTAGAAAAAGCTACATGCCAAATTTGGTAGCCCTAGGCCTTATGGTTTCAGACAAGAAGATTTTCAAAGATTTCCAATATTTTTAAGTTTTGTTGCCATGGCAACCAGAGTTTTTGAAGGAATCAAATTCTTTCAAGAAATTCTGAAGAGGACCATGGCAGGATCATTTCTGTAAAGTTTCATCAAAATTGGATGGGTAGTTTCAGAGAAGAAGATGTTTGAAATAAAAGTTAACGGACGGACGGACGGACGGACAACAGGCCATGACATAAGCCCGCTGGCCTTCGGCCAGTGGAGCTAAAAACACTGTTGAAAAGTGTGAAAATGCTGGTCTCATTGCTGAAGCTGTTTTGCAACATATTGTGTCCATAACCTCTTTACCAGACGACAAAATTTTGGACTGAATCGAACTGAAAGCATTTGCAGACAACGAAATAATTGTGGATCAATTGATGATTTCTGTCTTTGATAGGGAAGAAAACATTGTGAGAAAAGGAGAAAATGTTGGTTACCAGCATTTTCTCCTTTTCTCACAATGTTTTCAAAAGCTTTCTTCATCAGGGTCGTTAAAACTCGGGATTGTTTGGTAAAGGGTTAAAGTAACTTCCCTAGACAGGAAGTGGGTCAAAAACAGCCCATTTCCAAAAAGTCCCACTTTACCTAGTCTTAAAATACTGTTATTGTAATGAATTTTCTTAGAATAAGTTTTATAACTGTTTTAATCTTATGTATTGTTCAAAAATAATTTCAAATGCAAGAGAAGGATATTCCAGTTCTCTTTAGACATGTAAACAGGTCAGCATAAGTATACTGTATAGTCTTTGGATAGGGATGTATGTTGTATGAGCGCAGCTGAATGCACTGGCTTTTGACCTACTTCTTGGTACTGATAAAGAATGAAAAGATGGTTATTTGTGATTGGTCAAAAATATGAACATGTTTATATGGCTGGTCCCTGCTAGTTTATTATTTGCCTGCACATTTATGATAGCACTATTTACAAGTGTTGCTTCCGTTAATTGATACCCTGGGGCTTCGATTCATACCATAGCAAATTAATATGGTGGAGAATGGTCCTTTTTGTGTTCCATTTTTATAAGCATTTCTCAATAACCCAATACTACTTTTATAATAATAATAATAATAATAATAATTACTTTGTTTTAAGAGGGTGGAAAAAAAATGAAAACAAAATGAAAAACTTTTAGGAAAAAAAGGCAACTGCTCGTAAAGTTACACTTCATAATTTCACTTCATATTGAGCCACAAAAGAGTTTGAATATTCATATTCCAATATTTCTTACGCCGTCTTTTTTTAAAAAGATATTTCTTAATAAAACTCCCCCCTTGTATTTTAGATGGAGGGCAGAAAATTCCCCCGCATTTTCAGTTCCAGAATAGGCACACCAGTAAGTCAAGTTTAGACAATAAAATACAAGATTAGCCACATCAACTCTCCAACACAACAATGTACTATAGAACTGATAAACACTCATGAATGACATTGACTCATTGGCTCTTTACCCAAAATTCTGACTTTTAACGAAAATGAGGATGAAGCCTTTTGAACACATTGTGGAAAAAGGAGAAAATGCTGGTAACCAGCATTTTCTCCTTTTCCCACAATGTTTTCAATCCTATCAAAGACAAATTCAACAAGCAATTTCGTAGAAATGATATCCCCCACCAAAAAAGACCTTTTCAAAAATTTACGCGACCGTGAAACTAAAAATCACTCCCAGTCGGCCATTTTGCATCGCATCAAAAAATTTTAAAAAAAGTATATCGGCGGAATAAGTTATTGTAAACATGTATAAAGTTTCACGAAATTCTGTCCAATGGTATTGGAGATACTGTCCCACAGTCAGTACAAAGTATGGTAAATCAAACTGCACCTCTCACTTAGTCTGATCTTCATTTACATCATAAGCAAAAATATTTACCATAAAACTTATATATAAGCCATGCTCTGACAAAAGTGGGCTTAATGCATCTGTAATGCATGATACATGTACCAATCAAGCCATCACATAATTATGGATCTATTATAACCACATTTTTCAACGATATACTTAATCTTGAGATAGACTAGGTCCTTGGACATACAGAAAACTAACCAATAGCGCAGTTTCAGCCTAGGTTAGCCTGTGCGGACTGCGCAGGCTGACCTGGGTCGATACTTTTCGTAGATGTATTAAGCCCCCTTTTAACAAAGCATGGCTCATATATAATAATGTGAGAAAAAATGCAAACCTTCCCTGGCTTTCCAATAATGCCTTAACTATATGCGTATTTTTTACCATTCATGTTTTTCAGCAAATGCCTTAAATTTGGCCAAGTCTAAAATTTTTGTCTTTAAGTAAAAAGCTAGGCATATCAAAATTTGAATTTTTACCAAACAATAAAATTTCAGATTTGTCCAAACTGAAAAGATTAAAAAAAAACTACAAATTCAATGTAACTAAGAACATAAAATTTGTCTTTCATAGAGTAGAAAACATAATGTTTTCAAAATTCTTATTCCTTAGTGTCGTTAAAAGTAGGTATTATGTGGTAAAGGAATAAAATTTGATTTACCATTATCCCAGCTATCTAACTAATAATATCTAATTTATCCTCTGTACAGTCCGAACACATCGGGACTCACACTCAGTTTAAAACACTATAGAAACAGGAAGTGGGTTTTTCTGCTAACAATCATTCACCCTTAAGAGCACCGAATTAACAAATGAACCTTTCCAAGTAGGAAAATAATTGTTATTTCACTGAAAATGTTTTGGCAAGAATACCAAGTAATAAAGTAGCAGACAGTGTAGATTCAAGATCAGACTGCACTTTCTGTGCAGTCTGATCTTGATCTGCACTGTCTGCAAAGTCAACAAATGCCAGGTCCAGCTAAGGAAGGGCTAATAAACATAACTTACAGCTCTTCAGTCAGTAAAACAATACAAAGGTGTTGATCTTTATTATTTATGAGGTCCTTATCTTTCACCCTTTACCACACAATCCTATTCCACGACCATGTGGAAAGGTTTTGGAAACATTGTGGGAAAAAGAGAAAATGCTGGTAACCAACATTTTCTTCTTTTCCCACAATGTTTTCATCCCTATCAAAGCAAAGTTTGTTGTTTGGAAAGAGATAACAAACTTTTTACTCATCCATGGGGAAAACATTTGCACAGGAGAAATTAATCATGGCTCAAATGATGAGAATTGGTTTTGATAGGGTAGAAAATATTGTGGGAAAAGGAGAAAAATGCTGGTTACCAGCATTTTCTCCATTTCCTAAAAAGTTTTAAAAGCCTTCTTCCCCAGGGTTGTTAAAAGTTTGGATTGTGTGGTAAAGGGTTAAACCTTATACATGATTACAAAACTTAGGTTTTGTACTAACTAAAATCATTTGCAAAATTACATGTTAAATGTAACCCAAATGGAAGGATTTCCCTCCAGGGTAAAAAAAAAACATGCTACAGAAAGGAAACAAGAGGGCCATGATGGCCCTGTATAGCTCCACTGGCTATATAAATAAAAACACTACAAGCCAAACATTACAATACTTGGCCAAATGGTTTCGAACGAGAAGACATACAAAATTTTTTCTATAAAATCTTATGAGAAAGTTGACCCCATGGCAAAGCCATTTTTGACCACAGAGCAATAATTACTTGAACCCTGGTGGATATCCAAAAGATAAAGCCCCATACCAAATGATACAGGTCTAGAATGTGCAGGGCTTTTTTTCCAAAAATTGGGAAGGGGCCTTAGCCTTTCATTTTGGGAAATTCATGCACAATTTTGGCCAAATTGGGAAAAATCAGACTGACTTTCAAGATACATCAATAAAACAAATTAATGGCAGTGTACATACATACAGTAAATAGAAGGTGCAACAATTTAATTAACAAGTGAAACAAATTCAACATTCAAACTTTAACTGCTTAAACTATGGCCAAATATCTCACAGCATTTGCACATATAGGCTTAGAGCCCTTT
Organism: Hippopus hippopus; assembly: GCA_946811185.2. Lineage (NCBI taxonomy): Eukaryota > Metazoa > Mollusca > Bivalvia > Cardiida > Cardiidae > Hippopus > Hippopus hippopus. The sequence continues at coordinate 15,357,449 of OX328113.1, read as the reverse complement.
TTAACACTACTGTGGTACACCCATGGGTGCCGGAGTTAATACTTTATAAAATATGCTTTTCGGCCATCATATGATACAAGGGAATCATTATCTGTGGGAGTTACGAGGCTAGGCTTGGATATTATGTCTGGAGATGTAGAGTTTGCATCATGTGCAGTGATAATAATTGTCTACAGTAGTCTTCAGACAAAGGGAGATCGGCGATGCCCGACAGAACCGGCACTTCAGATTGAGACTAAATATGCGGAGATTTGATTACCTGTAGATCGATCAGCAAAGAATTCGAACGTTTCACGCCGAAAGTAAAAAGGCTACGCTGGCCTTTATCATCTGCAGCCCTTTTATTTAATAAACTTTTTGTAATGTTTCCCGGTTCTTGACATGTTTTGCTTGGATACAGCGTGTTTGGTTTTTTTTTTGGGTACATTGACTGCAACCGAGTACGAATGTGTTCCACAGTGTTAAAAAAAAAACTTCTTTTGTCAGCTGTAAGTTTTTACGAGAGACAAACAATTATATAACATGTCGAAGGATTTAATATTGAATGATAGGGAAATGACAACCGCGTTCAGTCTATGTGCGGTGTTATAACGCGCAATAAATAACTCGGTTCGGTTAAGAGTGCCTCCATTAAACAAACCAAATGGCGCCAAGAAAACGCAACATTTCGGCCGTACTGCAGCCCAGTCAGCTGGGTCACAAATCAATAAATAAAACCTGCTTTCGGTTTCAATCACCGCTAAATAACGAGTTTTGTGTCTGGTCATTTGAAATAGCTTTTGAGAAATTGGTATTTTAACTTATTAGGAATTTCAGCATCGTATTATGAGAAATTTTTCCAGCAAAACTGGCAAATCCTTTAAGCAAAATTGGGAAATTCTTCCGCCACAATTGGGAAAAAATGATGCTTTTTGCAATTGGGAAGTCACCGAATATCGGCCTCAATTATAGAAGGAAAAAAAGCCCTGATATGTGGTTATAAACAAAAAGATTTTCAAATTTCCTCAATGAAAGGCCCTGTAAAACATGAGACCCCTAAGACAGGGCTAAATTCAGTAGCACTAGGTCTTACGGTAAGTAACAAGAAGATTTCTAAAGTTTTCACTATATAAGCCCATGTAAAACTTGTGACCCCTGAGGTGGGGCCTAATTTGACCCAAGGGGTATAATTTGGGCCATCTTGGTAGATGCCCAAAAGATAAAGCTACATGCAAAATTTGGTAGCCTAGGCCTTATGGCTAGGTCCGAGAAGATTTTTAAAGTTTCCCCTATATAAGCCCATGTAAAACTTGTGACCCCTGGGGCAGGGCCAAATTTGACCCCAAATCTCTTGGTAGAGGCCCACAAGATAAAGCTACATGCAAAATTTGGTAGCCCTAGGCCCTATGGCTAGGTACAAGAAGATTTTTAAAGTTTTCCCTATATATAAGCCCATATAAAACTTGTGATCCCTGGGTCAGGGCCAAATTTGACCCCTGGGCTATAATGTAAAGAAACTTGGTAGAGGTCCACTCCATAAAGCTACATGCAAAATTTGGTAGCCCTAGGCCTTATTGTTTCAGACAAGAAGATTTCAATATTTTCCAGTTTTGTTGCCATGGCAACTAGAGTTTTTAAAGGAATCAAATTCTTTCAAGAAATTAGAAAGAGGACCATGGCAGGATCATTTCTGTAAAATTTCATCAAAATTGGATGGGTAGTTTCAGAGAAGATGATGTTTGAAATGAGAGTTAATGCACGCACGAATGGACAGACTGATGCACGCATGCACTGACGCATGACAGACACCTAGCCATGACATAAGCCCGCTGGCCTTCCGCCAGTGGAGCTAAAAATGTCCATTACAACTACATGTATCAGCTCCTTTATCTTGCATCAGATCTTTCGGTGTCTGGGTCATACAAATTAGGAATCTTTTGGGAAAGGGTTTAGTCGGTACAAAATTGTGGAAAAAAGATTTTTTTTCTTACATTAATTTTGTCTGTACTGACGGTTTGCCAGCCATGGCCTTACTAAATTCAGCAACTAATCATTTTTTAAACTTTGGTGGGATTATAAATTTTTAAGAGGATCAGCCATGATAATGATTCAGTTTAGTGGTTACTAGCATATTCTTCTTTTCAAACAATGTTTTCAAAAGCCTTCTTCCTCAGGCGTCGTTGAAAGTTGGGACAGTGTGGTAAATGGTTAACTGAATTGGTATATTTCAAAAACCAGCATTTAACTTGTCCCTAAGTTACAGAGCTAAACCAGGATTTTGATGCCTAAGCATGCAGTCTGATCATAAGTGTTCACTTTCCGCAACTTTTAAACATATTCTTGCCAAATAGAGCTTAAAATATCAATATTTTGACTGTTTTTCCAAGTACACAGGTGCATTTTATTAATTTAGTAATTTAGCTCTTTAGTAAACAAGAAAATTTATACTGGTCCAAATTGAAAGCATTAGCGGACAACATTTTAAATCTGGCTCAAATGTGGTGGAATTGGTCTAAGTCTAGAATTAGTCAAAGAATATTCTTAAGAATAGTTGGAGAATACAGACCCTCAAACCACTTGTCCTTTTTGTAATGATTGTACCACAGGTTTGAATGGATTGATTGATTGTATGGTGTTTAACACTGTTTTCAACATTATTTCATTTATATCGCGGTGGCCAGTGCACCTATCCATGCTTTTCTGGGGTCTCTTTTACCAGTATTATGCACAATGTTTTTTCCAAGCCACTATGCTTTCCCACATAACCAATGTCGAAACAATGGTCAGCGGAGGGAGAGGAATGAATCCTATCGCAATGACTATCATCAATCCTCGGAAAGAAATTGGCCAAGCCAGAGATCAAACCCACAACCCCCTCTTCTCAAGTCCTGCACACTACCGACTTAGCCACCTGGGTTCGACAGGTTTAAAGGGAGAAAGTTTAGAAATTCTGATTCTTGCCAAGGACGATCTGCAAATGGCCCTCTCGTCAACTCTTTACCAAACAATCCTGTCTTTTAATAACCCTAATGAAAAAGGCTTTTGAAAACATTGTGGAAAAGGAGAAAATGCTGGTAACTAGCATTTTCTCCTTTTACTGCAATGTTTTATACTCTTTCATAAAACAAATTTCAATTTCTAAGTCACTTTTATGCTGTCGTCTACAAATACTTTCAATTTTAAAATTTCAAAATCAAAATGTAAAAGACAACCAGGGTTCATTTCAGCTTTTATCCAAGGTGGGTCCTTTATGACCCTTAAATAAATTTTAAGTGCGCCTTCACTTTTGCACAATGGGGCCAACACTGCAATATCATCTTCCGTAAATGATTCAAAATACACATTGTGTTTATGAAGTAACACAAAGTTTTTAAAGGGTCCCCAACCCCTAATCTTTTCTTTGGCTCAGCTTGGCTTCAGATCAGTATAAACTGGGTCCTCTGATAACTTAATCCCTTCTCACTGCACTAAGCCCTTTACCACACAATCCCTACATTTAACGACCCTTACGGAGAAGGCATTTAAAAACTGTAAGCAACACACTTTCCGGCAATCACAGCTTTAAGACTTATTGGTATAGTGGAACTTTTGAATATCAAAAAGAATGACTAAATAATTCTAAATAAAAATGATGTTTTAGTTACATGCATTACCCCATGGGCCCCACATTTTTGGAAATTCCCCCCCAGTTTTCAAAAGCATGCAGGCAAATCTCCCACTTCTTTCAAATCCTGGATGAATTAACACTGGATTAATGAACAGTTAGGGTAAAAAACAAGTATGGACAGACAGGGGCTGGGGAAGGTGGAGTTAAAAAGGTTACTATAGGCCTGGAACCATCCTGATACAATATGGTATCATAAAGACCACACAATTAGCTTTTTTGTTTTGTTTTCATGTGTTATCAAAAATACAAACAAACCTAAACATGTCTTTGATCTTTGATGGGCAGGCAACAAACCCTCCCTCCACAACATACACATGACCATAGTATCAATCTTCTTGTGTGGTGCTAAGAAGCTCCTTCACTCTTTGCTAAATGACAACATTTTGGACTTGTCTAAAATTGAAAGCAATTGCAGACGACAATCAAATGTTACTAAAAAGATGAGTTCTCCCTTTAATAGGGTAGGAAACATTGTTGGGAAAAGGAGAAAAAGTCGGGATTGTGTGGTATAGGGTTAACCCAAGATTTACCGCACGATGAAACTTTAAATTGTCTTAAATGAATTATTTGAAAAGACAAAAGAAAAATAGATCACATGATAAATTTTCTCTTTGATAGGGCTGAAAACATTGTGGGAAAAGGAGAAAATGCTGGTTACCAGCATTTTCTTCTTTTCCTACAATATTTTCAAAAGCCTTACTCCTAAGGGTTGTTTAAACTTGGGACTGTGTGGTAAAGGCTTAATGCCGCTTTCAACATCATTTCAACTACATCGGATGGCCAGCCCACCTTTCCATGCTTTCCTTGAGTTACTGTTAACAGTGCTTCACACAATATTCTTCAAAATCCACTGGCTGCTTTCCCCTTATAACCATAGTCGAAACAATGATTAGTAGTGAGAGAGAGAGATGGATCCTGTAGCAATGACTATCATCAATTCAAAGCTCAGAAAGAAATTGGCTGAGCCAGTAAACTTTTATCCTCAAGTCCTGTACTCTACCGACTGAGCTCCAGGGGCTCAGCTCTGAAACTTAGAATCTCTTTAAGTCTTTTAGGAAATGACAACGTTTTGAACATGTCAGGACTAATCCAAGACATTTTCAAAACACATGCAGACAACAAATCAAATGTGGCTTAACTTGCAGAAATTGCCTTTGAAAAGGTAGAAAGCATTGTGGCAGAGGAGAAAACGATGGAAAGAGGATTTTCTCCTTTTTCCAACAATCTTTCCAGAATCCCCTTTCTGAAGGTCGTTAAAAGTAGGGATGGTGTGGTAAAGGGCACTGCCGGCCATGATATAACTGATATAATGTTGAAAAGGGCATTACACACCATACAGTCAATTTATCTGTCATACTTCAAACTGATTATTCATATTTCACAAAGCTATCTGCTGCAAATTTGTTTGAGGATATCACCATGAGTGAACTCTTTACCAGACGACAAAATTTTAGGCTGGTCCAAATTGCAAGCTTTTGCAGACAACAAAATTACAATGTACTTTGACTCAAAAATGGACATTTGCTTTGGGAAGGGTAGAAAACATTTTGGGAAAAAGGAGAAAATGCTGGTTACCAGCATTTTCTCCTTTTCCCAGAATATTTTCATATGACCTCTTTCTTAGGGCCGTTGAGTCGGGATTGTGTGGTATAGTGTTAAAGCTTAGTTCTTCAACACACAGTTCAGAGTTATACCTACCATGAAGAATAAAACTTTTGAAAACATTGCGGGAAAAGGAAAAAATTCTGGTAACCAGCATTTTCTCCTTTTCCCTCAATGTTTTCTACTCTTTCAGACATGAAGCCAGACTTAATTTGTCACTCACTTGCAAATGCTTTCAATTTGGTTGAGTCTAAAATTTTGTGGTTTGGTAAAGATTTAACAGGACATGGTCTGTAGATGTACTCTATACATGATGACAGGAAATGACCCCTTTCACTGGCCATACCATGACCTTCCTGTGTTGTGATCTACAGATTAACCCTTGACCAAACGATGAAATTTTATACTTGGCCAAATTGAAAGCATTTGCACGCAACGAATTAAATGTAGCACAAAGGGAAAAAGTTGTCTGAGAAAGGGTAGGAAACATTGTGGGAAACTGAGAAGATGCTGGTTACCAATGTTTTCAAAAGACTTCTATCTACGGGTTGTTAAAACTCGCTTGGTAAAGTGAAACATGATGATAATACATGTACTACTAAGTAGCCCTTTTTCTATTCCCCTAAAGTCTTCTGCCCTTTTTTTTCTTTTCAGAGAGGGGCATATAATTTACAATTTGGGTCTAAAACCACGACTCCAGATGTCTAAAGCTTAATACTTAAAACAAAAAATTGGGGTATTTCGGTGTTTCGGTGGTATTTCGGTGATTCATCGGACCCACCAGCAACTATGTTAGGAAGAATTCTCTTCAGTTCAGTGGTTAGTGTATTGAACCTCGAAAAACGAGGATCTTTGCTGCAAAGATTCGAATCCCAGCCAGGCGGTTTCTATTTGAGCTATACATTTGTTGCAAACTTTCATATTCGTATCAATGTTGTAAATTTTGCTTGGCAAGTTGTGCCTCTTCAAAAGTATTTCACTCATTTAACTCTTTACCAGACGACAAAATTTTAGCCTTGTCCATATTGAAAGCATTTGCAGACGACAATTTCAGTGTGGCTCAAATGGTGCAATTTTACTTTGATAGGCGAGAAAACATTGTGGGAAAAGGAGAAAATGCTGGTTACCAGCATTTTCTCCTTTTCCCACAATGTTTTCAAAAGGCTTCTTTCCCAGCGGTGTTAAAAGTCCGGATTGTGTGGTAAAGAGTTAACACTGGTATTCTAAGATGCCTGTGCATGGGTCTTCTGTCAATACTGCTTTGTGATGTTTTTTTAACAAGAGAATGTCCTTGAGCAAGACACTTCAAAGCCCTAGCCTAGAACTGGTGAAACCCAGGAAATACATGAATATGTGAGCTGTCGCCGTGAAATGACTGAAATAATATTGAAAGCGGCATAAAACACCATTCAATCAACCAATCAATCTGGACAAAAGATCAACACTCTAAAGCTAAGACTTGTCATTTCTAGAAGCACTTTGAAATAACGTCAAATTTGGCTCAAATTAGTGGATATATCTTTTAAGCCTAACCCTGCTCAATAACTAACATGAAACTTTCAAGTCAAGGGTAAAACCCAAATGTTGCCATTTCAAAGTTATTTTGCGGGGGAAAAATGTATCCTCATCGGACATTATGGCTGTAGATCCAAGATCAGACTGCACGTTCTGTGCAGTCTGATCTTGATCTACACTGTCCGCAAAAGGTCAGTAAGTTATACTTAGCAGTGTACGGGTTAACTTTGTTGTTAAATAGACATTTGTACAATACCAGTAGTGGTAGTATATAATGATGTTTTCTGCTGCTTGGCTGTTGATTTATAATATTCAATCAACACCAAGGAAAAAGCTGAAAACAATGAAGCCTGTAGACCCACCAGTAAGATTTTATTTGTCCCAAGGCCAAAAAGCTTGTTTTTTAACACCTGCTGGAATTATAAACCACAAGGAAACCAGGAACATCTGGGTCCATGTTTGCCAACCATTCTTAAGAATGTTCATAGTCTCAATCATTCTGCAACATTTTCTAAATTTGAAGGTACACAACTTCTGATTGGTTACACCAAATGGTTACCAGATGTGTTACTTTCAAATTTATATAATTCTTGAGAATTAGACAAACAAAAGCACAGCATGCGGGTGCCAACACTCAGCTGCAGTTGCTTTCAGTGATAATTGTAAGTCAAAGAAGGGGAATAACTGTCTCAAAAAAGTTTTGACAATTACCTTCCCGTATTGTATAATGCGTTCCCTTTTAATAGTAAACAACTCTTCCAAGTCTGTAGTAAATATCTGTAGTAAAATCAAGGTTATATATCACAAAATGTCAAAGCTTTTGCACAGATGACAACAACAGGGTTATGACAAAAACTATGTTTTCTTCAAAAACAGGTAGGGTAAGAATGTTCTTAAGAATTTTTGGTGATTACACACCCTGTAGGTGCTGTGGGGATCAAGGTAGGACTGCCACATAGACGATAAAAGGGAAAATATCTTTTTTGATTATCATAATCCACTTTTAATTTGTAACTAGAGGCGCTTGAGCGCCTGTATCGCTCCACAGGCCTGATATTTCTATAATGGCGAAAGGAAGTTTTTAACAATTATCATTCAATCCTGCATTTTAGCTCACTGAAGAAACAATTTGGTAGACAACCACCATAGGAACTTACCTGCAAACAACAATGAAATCCAATGAATAGTTTTAGAGAAGAAATTTTTCAAAGATTTTACTTTATACCATAAAAGGAAAATGAGTCTCCCATAAAAGCCATGTTTTTTGACAGATCATTTTTTTTTTAAGGAATTCTGTAAACCTGTATCTAAGGAACATTCCTGCAAAATAATAATGCTATCCAAATAGCGGTTTGGGAGGAGAAGATTTTTAAAGGTTTATTACTTTGGTTGCCATGGCAACCAGAATTCTTCATGGAACACAATTATTTGAAGGAATTTGAAAGAGGACCACCAAAGGAACATTCCTGTGAAATTTGGTAAAAATCCAGTCAATAGTTTCTGAGGAGAAGTTTTTTAAAGAAAAAGTTTACGGACGCACGCACGGACGAACGAATGGATGGACGGACGCACGACGCACACAACGCCATGACAATAGCTCGCTGGCCTTCGGTCAGTGGAGCTAAAAACCAATGTGGAGAGAAACTGAGTATTGCTTACAACAGGCAATTTTTCGATTTCAGAAATAATTTTCAAATCTGTCAAATGTGTAGCGTAAAAAGGTATAAAGTTGTGTAATAATTGGCAAACATTTTCCATATGCCAGCACAACTGAACCTTTTACCAGACGACGAAACTTTGGACTTGTGCAAATCTTAAGCTTTAAATTAGCAAACAACAAAATAAAACGTGACTCAAATGACCCCGATGTTTTGTAAAGAGTTTGTAGTAAAAACCCAGTTTTTTTTTACAACTTTGATAGATGATGACTTCTGACAATACTACTGAAAAAAAAAAAAAGAGAAAATGCTAGTCACCAGCCATTTCTCCTTTTCCAACAATGTTTTCTACCCTTTCTGCTACAAATTTCATCATTTGAGCCCTACTTAATTTAGCCTGGCTTTGCAAATTCTTTCAATATAGATGAGTCCTGAATTCTGTTATCAAGTATGAAGTTAACCTTTTACAACACAGACAGTTCCGAGTTTTAACAACCCTGAGAAAAAGCCTTTTGAAAACATTGTGTGAAAAAGGAGAAAATGCTGGTAACCAGCATTTTCTCCTTTTTCACACAATGTTTTCTGCCCATCCAAAGACAAATCACCACATTTGAATGAAATTGAATTTGTTGTCTGCAAATGCTTTCAATTTGGTCAAGTCCAGCATTTTGTTGATTGGTAAAGGGTTAGGTTAACTTATTTATCTAAATGTGGCAAGGTCCAGTTGTTATTCCCAAGTTAGGCCACTTGAAGATAAATAGTTGAAGCTCATTTCCTATCACACTTTATACAATATTTCCTGTATACAAATATCAAGTGTGAACTTAAACCAAACCAACCCGAACAGTGCCCAAACTGCCGAGTTTATAAATATTAAAAAAAATTAAACCCTTGATAAATGTTTACAGTAGATATCACAATTTACAAAGGAGATCTGATGAAAATATCCAGCGTTCTGCATGGCTCAGTAGAAAGCAGTGTCCATTCTGTGGGCACTGAATCACCCATTCTGTGATGGGTAATTGTGGAATTCACGCTGAATTTTTTAGATCCCACATTCAGACCCAATGTGTGACAGTCCAGCGAAAAAAAACTAATAAATTGACCAAGTCTGAACACAAGGAATTTACTCTTGCCTTGTAGAAAATACTGCTGTTTTGAATAAAACTGCATCATTGCCAAAACTGTTTTCATAACATATTACATCTATTAAAGTAACCTCCCTTGACTGGGAGTGAGTCAAAACAGCCCACTTCCAGAATGGCCTAGTCCAAAATGGCCCACTTTTCTGGATACTGTTTGAAATTGTCCCCCCCCCCCCCATTTTCTTTAACACCCCCCCCCCTCCCTCCCATGTTTTAGATGGATGGGGAAAAATCATTCTCCACTCCCTATCTTTTTCGGTTTCTGAAATAGATACTTTAAAGATGTAGGATTCACAATACCGAGGCCAGGAGTTTACAACGCTTTTATCATTATTTCAGTCATATCACAGCCACACCTCACATATTCATGCATGTCTGAGGTTTCACCATTACCGGGCTAGGGCTCTGAAGGGTCTTGCACAAGGCCACTCCCAAGAAAAGCATAGTGCTTCCAGCTAGAGTAGAGTCAAGGGTCTCTAAGTTAAGAGTTCTACACAGGGTTGGCCCTAGAGCCACGGTCAAAACAATTTAGAGCCCAAACAAGTGCAGGGGAAACCTGGGAAACAATTGAAATGTGATATGTTGCTATGATCTGACTAATGTTGAAAGTGGCATGTTATAAAACAATTCAATAATCAAAGACAAAATTGTGTCACTCGGTAATTTCTGTCATACTAAGTGATCCTGATACCGAAGAGCCTAATTTGTATTCATACTAGAGAGTTAACCCTTGACACTTTACCACACAATCCCGAGTATTAACAACCCTGAAGAAGAAGGCTTTTGAAAACATTGTGGGAAAAGGAGAAAATGCTGGTAACCAGCATTTTCTCCTTTTCCCACAGTGTTTTCTACCCTATCAAGGACAAACATCATCATTTGAGTTACACTGAATTTTTCGTCTGCAAATGTCTTCAATTTGGTACAGTCTAAAACATTGTCGTTTGGTAAAGAGTTAACCAAATAATCCCAAAGTCTAACCACCCTAAAATAAAATGCTTTCTAGAAAACTTAGTGGGAAATAGTGGGAAATAGGAAAATGCTGGTAACCAATATTATCTCCTTTTCCCATTATGTTTTCTATCCATTCAAAGACAAATTTTATTACTTAACCTGTTATCACACAATCCTGAGTTTTAACCACCCTTTTGAAAGCTTTTGAAAACATTGTGGGAAAAGGAGAAAATGCTGGTAACCTTTTCCCAAAATGCTTCTAACCTTTCACACACAAATCCCATTACTTGTACCACTTTTTTGATGTTCTCTTGAAATGTATTAAATTTTGACCTGTCTAAAATTTTATCGTGTGATAAAGATGCTTCTGAAAACATTGTGGGAAAAGGAGAAAATGCTGGGTTACCACAATGTTTTCTTCCCTATCAAGGAAAAAAATCTTCATTTGAGTTGCACTGAATTTGTTTTATCTGCAAACTCCTTCAATTTTGTCATCTAAAATTTTGTCATTTGTTAAAGAGTTAACCTTTACCACACAAAGCAGATGTTTAACGACCCTGGGAAAGAAGCGTTTTGAAAACATTGAGGGAAAAGGAGAAAATGCTGGTAACCAGCATTTTCTCCTTTTCCCACAATGTTTTCTACCCTATCAGAGGATAATTGTACCAAGTGCGCCATAATGAAATTGTTGTCTGCAAATGCTTTCAATTCGGATAAGGAAGAAATTTTGTCATCTGGAAAAGAGTCAAAGACCCACTAGCTGCTGAATGTAAATAATTCATGGGGCATATTAACTCTTTACCAAACGACAAAATCATAGACTGGTCCAAATTGAAAGCACTTGCAGACGACAAAATAAATATGACTAAAAAATTGAAATTTGGTTTGGGAAGGGTAGAAAACATTGTGGTAAAAGGAGAAATGGCTGGTTACCAGCATTTTCTCCTTTTCCTACAATGTTTTCAAAAGGCTTCTCGGGGTTGTTAAAAGTCGGGACTGTGTGGTAAAGAGTTAAAGAGAATTTTTACTCTAGTTACCATTTAAATCTTTACCAGATGACAAAATCTTAGACTTGTCCAAATTGAAAGCATTTGCAGACGACATGATAAATGGTACCCAAAATTGAATTGAGTGAAAGGGTAGAAAACACTGTGGGAAAATGAGAAAATGCTGGTTACCAGCATTTTCTCCTTTTCCCACAATGTTTTCAAAAAGGCTTCTTTCTCAGGGTCGTTAAAAGCCGGGATTGTGTGGTAAAAGGTTAAAAGCACGGATATTATTAGGAGTCTGCTAATGTGAACAGTAGAACATCTCAAAGTTCCAGTTGCTGTCAGAAAAATATGTAGTAACAAACTAACAATAGAACAAACCTTGCCAAATTTTGTCTTAGTTTTACAATGCACTATTCTGCCAGCAGTTTTACAATACATTATTCTCACAGCAGTTTTACAATACATTATTCTGCCAGCAACTGGACCTTTGACAGTTTGCACTGGAACACATTGATAAGGATCCGCAACATTTCATGGAAAATCATGTTTGTTGAAAATGATTCCTAGCCCTGGCCCTTACCCTAACCCAGACGAATTGTGGCTCAAATCTTCATCCCAGACAGAGCTTTTCATGAAGTAAATCTAGAAATTTAGCAACCGGTATTTTAAAACATAAATGGATTTCGATGAAATACCCTTTCGACAAAATGTTGTGCACGGCATTATAACTCATAATAATATCCTATACTTTTAAATGGTAATAATTATCATACATATAATAATTTGTCTAGAAATAAGACCAAAATATTTGTAATTTCATAATTATTTCATCTTTAATGTTTCAGGTCAACGGACAGTGTAGATCAAAGATCAGACTGCTCGCTTTCAGTAGTCTGATCTTGAATTGCTCTAACCGCTGAGAGTAGAGTCAACAAATCTATTTGTGTAATCACCCACAATTCAAATTCCACCATGAAAAGGGTTAATGTCACCAAAACAAGTATAAAATCTGGACAAATTCAGGTACCCTCATTTATGTACTTTTAGAAGAAAAGGTAGGCAATTGGAGCTATTTTTAGTAACAACTCCTGCAGGTTTATCTTGAAAAGATGTTAGAAATTTTATCCGAACAAAATTTTCACTGCTTCTTTTATTCAATACAATTCCGGCTTTTATCATGTTTGCCGTAACAGATCCGGTCTGTCCATTGTCCACTGCATGGTCAATGACCGCCGTGAAAACAATCTTGCCCTCGAGCGGTTTTGACAGCATTCCGGTGGATGAATACCCTCCATCAACAATAGCATGTCAAAATGACTCGACCCAATATTCCCCAATAAAATATACACTCCCAGAAATTAATCCCTATGTACACGTGTACCCCAAAATTCTTCCAGCAAATGGAAGAATTTCTATGAACGATGTCAAGATATGACTAAGTAAAAATCATTATGAATTTGATGGGCATGCATGCAGTCGTCGAAATTCAAAGTTAAATTTTAGTGATCTACGAGTAATGATTACCCAATATTTCAACACAGAACAATCAGTAAGAAACCACCTGCTATGTGAATTTCGCGCTTCCTACACACGTTATCTGTTCGCGTTAAAATTCGACATAAATTGTCAGTTCCATATTTCAATACTATGTAATATTCTGGTGATATACGAAATTTATTTATGCTTACCTTTACGCGAAATATTATCCAAACATCCTCGAAACTGAATTTTTGTAAACAAATGGCCGCGAAGCCGTGTCTTTGTTAAGTGTTACACTGACCCAAATACCTTAAACACGTGACACATATTCTCGTCCAATCACAGCTTTCGTAATGTTGCATAATGAATACATTACACTCCAGCAGGTTGTTCAAGCTAGCGCGCTATCGGGAAAAATTGTTCGTGTTTTTTTCGCAGGTTGTAAACACTGCCGTATTTTATTGACAAATTTTATACTTTTCTCAGAAGAAAAATGCACTTTTTTTGTACTTTAGTGTTAAGTATAACTTAGCAAGCTCTTATTGCTAAAGTCACCTATTCAAGCAAAAAAAAAAAAAATGACGAATTCATGAATCTACCTGGTCTGTGATTTCTTTTTTTTTTTCAGGCAAAATTTAGTGTATAACAGTAAATTGTTATACCGTTTTCTAAATCAAATGAGGTACAATCCAGGATTCAGCGTCTCATTCTTTTTTTTTAAGTATTATTATCTAAAAGGAAAGTGTGGTCAGGTAAATTTAATAAGTGATTGGCGAGAAAAAAATCTGTTCTCATTGTAATCTGTAAAACTGATTTTGTTTTCTTCAGTCTGCAAAGATAAATAAAATCTCCTTGAATATAGAATGACTTACATTTTATTCACGTCTTTTGTGCGGAATAGCAATAAATATCGCAAAACTTTACGTCATAAATTGAAAGGGATCCAATGAACAGAGGAGTGAAATCGTATACATGTACATGGGAGGCAACTACTAAATCTCAGTATCTTTACAGGTTGACGAGTTATTTCCCTTGAAAAACATGAAAATTTTTTAAACTTGCATTTCACTCAAGGTAAAAGTGCGGTTTTAACCTGCTTTTTGTTTGGCGCATACGAGACCAACTGCATCCAGTGGAACATGTGTCACTTAAAATATGAGTTATGCTCTGTGAAAAAGGGGCTTAATGCATCTGCACAAAGTATCACCCCATGTCAGCCTGTGCAGTCTGACATGGGTCAAAACTTTTTGCTTTTGGTACATTTCCTGAGAATTAAAAGATCATTCTACCCCATGATTCAGTCAGTTCTTAGAAAAATAGATTTTATAGATCCATAATTATGTAGACTTGCTTGATGCAATGCATCATGGAGATGCATTAAACCCCCTTTTGCCAGAGCATGGCTCAATTAACTTGAAGATCTTCCTGAATCTGAAAACATGTAAAATTTTAACTCTCTATGACATTACAAAATTTTAGATACCTCTTCATTGAAAGTGCTCTAAGAGAAAAAATCAAAGGTGACTCAAATGACAGGATTTGAGAAAAGGTGGAAAACTCAGTGGGAAAAGGAGAAAATGCTAGTTATCATCATTTTCTTTTTTCCACAAAAATTAAAAAAAACTTTTTTCCTTCTGGTTTCAAAACTGACTGACTGTTGTTCAACAACCTTAAAACATTACTTCACTTCTATTGTGATGGACAGTGCACCTATCCATTCTTTCCTGAAGTTTCATGAACCAATGAGTCCTGCCTCATTGACTATCATCAATCCTTGGACAGAATTTTGCTGAGCTTGGGAAATGAACCATCAATTCCTGGCTTTTAACTCTTCACCATAGGACCAAATTTTGGACAACACCAAATTGAAAGCACTTTCAGACGACAATTCAAATGTGGCTCAAATGACGATTTCTGTCTTTGATAGGGTATAAAACAATGTGGAAACTAGAGAAAAAGCTGGTTACAAGCATTTTCTCCTATTTCCACAATGTTTGCAGAGGCCTTCTTTCCTTGGGTTGTTAAAACTTGGGATTGTTTGGTAAAGGGTTAAGCCCTATGTATGTTATAGCCTGAACTATTGGGATCAGTTCCGGGATTTAAAAACACCAGTCTGTTTAGTAAAGGTCAAGCCCTATGTATGTTATAGCATAGGCCTCTGAAACTCCATTGGTCTATCAAGAGGTAACGAACTTTTCATTATCGGACACTGTTACTATAAATAGCACATTGGGGGATTCCCTCTGTATCGTATATAGTAAGACATGGTGTTCAACGAAATTGAAGAAAATTTGACCCCCGTCCCCTTTCAGAGATAATATTTAAACGAAAACGGATAAATGAACCTACTTACCATTGCAGATGGTTTCATTAATGATTTTTCTTCTGTACCCTGACCTTCGAAAGTTCCAAACGGATCTTGCCATCAATCAATAGCTATTATCTCAAAAGAATTAAAACGCTTCCATATTTTCCGGATCACCATGCACTGACGTCACACGATTTGTAATCCTGCAGCGAATAAGAATTAAATTCTTTTTTTCAAAGATACATTGAAAATTTTTTTGTTGATGTATTGATGAAATTATTAAATTAACGTTTCGTCTGATATAATTTATCTTTTCATCTAATCCAGTTTCACGATTTTCATCTCCTATTTTGCATATTTTCAAATGCGTTTTTACCGTTTATTGGTCAAAAGCTTTGGCGCGTCTTTTGATAGCAAATTCACGTGAGTTATAATTCACTGCGTCATCACAAATTGTGTGACGTCAGCACATGGCGATCCGGAAAATGTGGAAGCTTTTTAATTTTTTTGAGATGAGAGCTATCGCTTGATGGCAAGAGCCGTTTGGAACTTTCGAGGGTCAGGGTACAGAAGAAAAATCATTTGTGAACCCATCTGCACAGGTAACAAGGTTTATTTTTCCATTTTCTGTTAAATATTATCTCTGAAAGGGGATGGGGGTCAAATTTTCTTCGATTTCGTTGCACACCTTGTCTTACTATATACGATATAAAGGGAGTCACCAATGTGCTATTTATAGAAACAGTGTTGATGAAAATTTGAATATATATTCCGTGATATACAGGCGATGCACCAATGTGCTATAAGTGTTCCATGATCGACCAAGGACAGTTTTAGTGCTCCGTGATAGACCAATAGAGCTTCAAAGGCCTGTGGTTATAGCCTGAACTATTGGGATCAGTTCAGGGATTTAAAAACACCAGTTTGTTTGGTAAAGGTCAAGCCCTATGTATGTTACAGACTGAACTACTGGGATCAGTTCAGAGATTTAAAAACACCAGTCTGTTTGGTAAAGGTCAAGCCCTATTTATGTTACAGCCTGAACTACTGGGATCAGTTCAGGGATTTAAAAACACCAGTCTGTTTGGTAAAGGTCAAGCCCTATTTATGTTACAGCCTGAACTACTGGAATTAGTTCAGGGATTTAAAAACATCAGTTTGTTTTGATAAAGAGTTAGTCCCTGTATGTTACAGACTGAACTAGTGGGATCAGTTCTGGGATTTTTTTTTTGAAAACATTTTGATTTATTTACAGAGTTATAATATCACTAACAATTTCTTCTACAGCACAGGCTTTGGACATGGGTCAATACTTTTTGCTGATGCATTAAGTCTATACCAAACAACAAAATTTTAGACTGGTCCAAATTGAAAGCATTTGCAGAGGACAAACTAAATAAGGAAATTTTCGTTGTAGGGGTACCACAATGCTCCCTGGGGATCGTTAAAACTCGGGATTGTGTGGTTAAGGCTTAATTCTAACATGACAAGTGAATTCGGCTCTATAAACACAGTGCAACGAAAGCGTGGTAAAATCGACATCATTCTATATGCAATGACGTCGTTCTATGTAAAGTAAGCCGCCCTTGGCTGTTCAATGTCTCCGCCCTCCGATATTTTATCAATGAATGTCACTTGACGTAAAGAAATCGTCATTTTCCGCTACTTGACCAAGGACGAAGGAAAATTCAAGGATTTACCGAAATTAACTGTTTTTGATAAAAATTTACAACGATGAAACTATTTGAAATGTTACCAGTAAACATATATAAATCAGGTGTCTTTTCATGGTGAACGTTAGTTCAAAACTGGCCGGTGTTGCATTGGAAATTGGATTGTGAGTGGGTGGAGTAATATTCAGAGCATTCAAAGCAAATGCGACTCTAATACTTTACGATACATTCAATTCTTCTTTGTCATTTGAAAGGGAGAAAATATAACAGTAAAACGGTACGTTTTTTTTATGTGTTATGTTCAATGCCTAAGGTTTTATTGAACTTTTGATTCTGTTTGTATTTACCGACTGGGCAGTGGGGTTTTGTTTTGGTTAGTAACTAGAACAGCCATGGTTTATTCAAGGGAATATTATCTGCATCCACTCTTGTACACTATGTATAAACTTGTTTTCCTTTGATAAAGAGTTGGTCATGTTAGAATCGAAATAATCTTCTTTCTATCGTGGTTTATTGTTCAATAAACCACATTGTGAGTTATGAGGCGCAATGAATAAACCACTTGGGCTATTGCCCTCGTGGATTATTTATTGTGCCTCATAACGCACAACCGTGGTTTATTGCACGATAAACCATGATAGAAAGAAGATTATTTCTTAAATCACCCTTTCACATCCCTTAACTCAAGTTTCATTTATTATGTATATTAGCATAGGCCTCTGAAACTTCGTAAGTCTGATAAGGAATACCAAAATTTTCATTGCTTGATCATCAGACACCGCTACTAAAAATAGCACATTGGCGAATCATCTCATTATTGTACATATGATATAAAGAGGATGCGCCAGTGTGCTATTTTCAGTAACAGTATAGATGATTGACCAATGAAAATTTCAGTGTTCAGTGATATACTAAAGTAGTTTCAGAGGCCTGTGATATGGCCTGCAACACGCGAAAAGGGGCATTCGGACATCTGCGTAAAGTGTCTTCTCGGATTAGCCTGAGCAGTCCGCACAGGCTAATCCGAAACAACACTTTCCATTTTATGTAATTTTCTGTTTTGCACAAGTCTACTGTAGCACAAAATCTAATGTAGTCGTAAAGTGCTGTCTCACATTAGCCGAGACAACACTTTATGCAAATGTCCAAATGCCCCTTTTCACGTGTTGCAAGCCATATGAGATAAGACTTAAAAAAATATTTCAAATGTATACAGACTACTATAGTTTAATGGAAATTGAACCAGCAAATTCCTAAAAAGACCCCAAAACAATGGGAAATAATGTATTTCAGGCCTTTATTAGGGCTTTAAACACAACAACAAATATGAAAGGTCTAAATCTTCTGAACAGTTAACCATTTATCACACAATCCCAACTTTTAACAACCCCGAGAAAGAAGCCTTTTGAAAACATTGTGGGAAAAAGAGAAAATGCTGGTAACCAGCATTTTCTCCTTTTTCCCACAACGTTTTCTACCCTTTCCAAAACAAATTTCAATCTTTTAGTCACATTTATTTTGTCGTCTGCAACTGCTTTCAATTTAGACATGTCTCAAGTTTTGTCCTTTGGTAAAGAGATATGAAAACTAACACAGTAAAGACATAAGGAAGGAAAGGGAAACACTGTGGTAAATGTATACAGGAAAAATACATGTACCAATTATTTTCATAACAACATTTTGCAAAAGCTGCACCGTTTCCCATGTTCTTTTCCTATTCAAGGAAAAATACTATCCTTTGCAAAATACTTGAACTCTCATTCGTAAATTCATTTAATATGGATGAGTCTAAAATGTTTCCATATGGTAAAGGGTTAACTCCCTAACTGCAGAATTTTAGACTTGCCCTAATTGATAGCATTTACAGACGACTAAATACATGTGATTCAAAAATTGAAATATGTTTCGGGGAGGGTATAAAACAATGTAGGAAAAGTGAGAAAATGAGAATGATTATGCTGGTTACCAGTAGTATCTCCTTTTTCCACGTTTTCAAAAGCTGTCTTTCTCAGTGTTGTTAAAGCTTGCTTGTTGTTTGGTAAAGGGTTGATATACAGGGAAAACCCTGGGGCCACATATTCAATTCTCCAGCTAGGCCAAATTCTGTCCGACGATTGATGGTCAAACCAACAGTATTTATCCCTTTCTTATTGCTAATCATTGTAGTGTTTACATACCTGAGGCATGGAAATAAGCCTCAGCTTCCCAAGCACTGGTACAAGAAAATCCAGGAAAGCATGAATAGGTATACTGGCCTCCATGATTTAACTGAATAATGTTGAAAACAGCATTAAACAACGAACAAATAAAGACAGAAACAGCAAAAAATCCATTTAGTCAGCGTATGTTTATAAACATCAAATAAGGTATACATGTGAAAAGGAGAAAGTGTAGTATTGTAAAGCGATGTAGTGAAAATGTTGTTGAAACAGCCATAAAAAAACTTTTAGCCCTTTAACTCTGTACCAAAAGACAAAATTTTGGACTAGACAAAACTGAAAGTATTTGCAGATGAAAAAAATTAATTAAGCTCAAACGTTGTTTACTGTATTTCATAGGGTAGGAAACATTGTGGTAAAAGGAGAAAATTATGGTTACTGCCATTTTCTCCTTTTTCCACAACTTTTTCAAAAGCCTTCTTCTTCAGGGTCATTAAAACTCAGGATTGTGTGGTAAAAAGTTAACAAACAATCCAATGCTTTAACAACCCTGTGGAATAAAGCTTTTAAAAATTATGGAAAACAGAAAAATGCAGGTACCAGCATTTCCTCCTCTTCCCATAACATTTTCTACCCTTTCATCATTGGAGCCAAGTCTGATTCTGTAACTTACATAATTATGCTTTCAATATGGATGGGTCTAAAATTTTGTGATCTGGCAAGGGTTAACCCTTGACCATACAACAAAAGCTAAACCCTTTACCACTAAATCTAGATTTTAACAACTGTGAAAAAGAAAGCTTTTGAAAACTTTGTGGGAAAAGAGGAAAATGCTGGAAAGTTTTTCATCCTCTCAAACACAAAAAAAATCATTTTAGCCACATTTATCATCTGCAAATGCTTTCAATTTCAACATGTCCAAAATTTTGTTGTTTGATAAAGACTTGAACAATTCCATACTGAAGGCATTTCCAGATGACAAATAAAAATTGGCACAAATAATTGGATTTGCCTTTGATAGGTTAGAAAATATGATGGACAAAAGGGAAAATGTTGGTTAACAGCATATTTT
This sequence comes from Hippopus hippopus, assembly GCA_946811185.2. Taxonomy (NCBI): domain Eukaryota; kingdom Metazoa; phylum Mollusca; class Bivalvia; order Cardiida; family Cardiidae; genus Hippopus; species Hippopus hippopus. The sequence continues at coordinate 15,337,246 of OX328113.1, read as the reverse complement.
CCATTCAACCATTGTTTTCAAAAACCTCCTTTCTTGAGCTTGTACAAACATTGGATTGTTGAAAGAGTTGAAAAATGGAAGAGCCACCTATGAATGAGCCATGCTCTGTGAAAAGGGGGCATGATGCATCTGCAAAATGTACTGACCATGTCAGCCTGCGTATTCTGCACAGGCTGACCTTGGACGAAACTTATTTATATTGGTAAACTTTCTGCATGTCAAAGGACTCTTTTACCTCATGATTCAGTCAGCTGTGAGGCAAAATGTATTCTATGGATCCATAATTATGTGAAGACTTGCATGGAATAATGCATCACCGAGATGCATTAATCTTATACCACACAATCCAGTGTTTCAATGACCCTGAGGACAAAGGCTTTTGAAAACATTGTGAGAAAAAGAGAAAATGCTGGTGACCAGTGTTTTTTCCTTTTCCCACACTGTTCTCTACCCTTTTAACGACAAATCCCATCAGATGAGCCACATGGCATTTGTCAGCTGCAAATTTGGACGTCTAAGATTTTGACTCCTGGGGGAGAGTTAACCCTTTACCACACAATCCTGACTTTTAACGACCCTGTGAAAGAAGCCTTTTGAAAACATTGTGGGAAAAGGAGAAAATGCTGGTAACCAGCATTTTCTCCTTTTCCTACAATGTTTTCTACCCTTCCCAAAACAAATTTCAATTTTTCAATCACATTTACTTTGTCGTCTGCAAATGCTTTTCAATATGGACCAGTCTCAAATTTTGTCGTTTAGTAAACAGTTAAACCCCCATCTGCCACAGCATGCCTCATATTTATTCGCAGTTTTTTAGATTCCTATATGTGACATTCACGTCCCTTTTTGCTGTAAATGAGGCAGCTGGGATACCATCATTTCTTTCCAAAGTGGGAATTCCGCCATCAGGAAGCCCCATTCTTTCAGGAACTTTTCATTCACTTTCCGATTTTTGTGCATCAAAGTCCTAACAGCGATCAGCCTGTCAAATATTTTGTAAAATCTTGTACTGGCATTATGGACTGATTTGTTTAAGTAGAACCGTAAACATCGTATAAAAAGCTGATTGAGTCTCTCTACTTTTCTTGGTTCTTTCAATGGGCACCTGTCTGTAGTGGATAAAGTAATATACATGGTTATAAAAAACATTAATGGCCCAGTAGAGGTCAACAGAAAATAATGTGTGTGTTAAATGTATTTAGACTTAAATCATACCATTTAAAAGTATGGAAATTAAGGTGAATATGACAATCTGTTATTGTATGGTTAGTCAAAGTGTTAGTTGCTGGCAGAAAAAAGAATTTTAAAACCAGTTAAAGAGTTGCCAAGTCGCTTTTTTTTTTCTAAACCTTTTACATGGTTTTAAATTCCATTTTTCTACCAGTGACTAGTACTTGGACACACTGTACAACAACAAATTGTTATTTTCAAAATAATTTCCATACTTTTAAATGGTATGATTAAACTCTTTATCACACAACAAAAATGTAGACTTGTTTGAACTGAAAGTACTTACAGACAACAATTTAGATGGGGCTCAAATGATAGCCCTTGTCTTTGATAGGGTAGAAAACATTGTCGTTAAAAGTCGGGACTGTGTGGTAAAGATTTAAATTTGAATGCATTTTAATACCCGCACTGTTTACTTATGCCATTACTGGGAATTTTACTCTTTACTAAATGACAAAATTTGGGTCTTGTCCATATCCAAAGCATTTAAAAACAACAAATTAAATATACATGTAGATGTAACTTAAATGGTAGTACATGTAATTGTATTTAACTCTTTACCAAACAACAAAATTTTGGACAAGTCCAAAATTGAAAGCATTTGCAGATGACAAAATAAGTGTGACTCAAAAATTGAAATTTGATTTGGGAAGGGTAGAAAACATTGTGGGAAAAGGAGAAAATGCTGGTTACCAGCATTTTCTCCTTTTCCCACAATGTTTTCAAATGCTTTCTTTCTCAGGGTCGTTAAAAGTCGGGATTGTGCGGTAAAGAGTTAAAAGGGTTGAAAAAATATTGTGGGAAAAGGAGAAAAAACTGGTTACCAGAATTTTCTCCTTTTCCCAATGTTTTCAAAAGCCCCATTTCTCTGGACTGTTAAAACTCAGGACTATTTGGAAAATGGGTTTTCTTCCAAACATGCTATCTACTCCTTACCAAACAGCACAGTTTTAGACTAGTCCAAACTGAAAGTATTAGCATACCATATAAAAATTGCCCCCCCCCCCCCAAAAAAAAAAAAAAGAATTTATCTTATGTGGGATAAATAAGAAATACCGTAGGTAAGACAGAAAAAGCTAGCTACTGGCATTTTTCCTACTTTTCCTAGAGTACTTTCAAAAGCCTCAAATTTGTAAAACATGGGTTGTTTGACAAAAGGTTATAGATTGACTTAATTCATGGACAGGCAAATATGGGACAGACGATTTTGAAAACAAATTTGCAACAATAAGGGTAATTAATAAAATAGATATAAGTTAATCTTTTACAAAGCAATCCTGACTTTTACGAGCCTACAAATGAGAGCTTTTGAAAACATTGTGGGAAAAGGAGAAAATGCTGTAACCAGCATTTTCTGCTTTTCCAACAATGTTTTCTTAAATAGACTTGTCCAAAATTTTGTTGTTTTGTAAAGAGTTAAAATGCAAGAACCTACCAATGAATGTCAGAACAATAACTCTAATAAGTGCCACTTCTTCCACAGTGAGTTCTAATTTCTGTAAAGTTGCCGCAAACGCAAAGATGTCGTCCACCCAGTCCTTCGGGAAGAAGGTCTTGATCACCTGAATATTGTAATAGAAAACCTAGATCAGTCAAAAATATAGGTCTAAATACACTTGTCCAGTGAGTTGAAATACAAGACAAGCGTACAGATCTTATGTGCTTAATTCTGTGTATTCACAGAAATATTATGTCTGATCTACACATGCCAGTGCCATGGGGGGGAGGGCAACATCCTACACATGCCAGTCCCATCAGTGCCAAATCGAGTGATAACGCTGCCAACTCAAAAGCATTGATGAACAAGTTTTTTTTTTAAATGGGTTATTCCTGCACAGGGATCTGCAACAAGACATCCATGCAAAGCAGTGCTTCTGGCAGAACTGCAAGAACAAAATTACCATGGCCTAGAAGGCATCACTGTTTCAAAAGCATGCAACTGAACTGGATTCTGTGCTCATTTGAACAAAGGATTTAATTAGCTAAACCTGGGGGTTAAAGCAGAGTTGTGAATTGACAGAAAGAGCATTTTAGTGATACTTGCATTAACAAGCATGATCAGTAAGGAGGTTGATAAGTTCATTTTGGGCAGGCATAACCTAATTCATCAAAACACAGCTTTTATTTTTTTTAATGAAAGTTGATTCTAATGCTTACATCAAAGAAGTTTTGTGCCTTGTTCAGCCATTTTAAGGTCAAAACTTTATACCAAAGCATGAGGGGGGCTCCTGCACATACAGCGGTTTTGACACAAAACTTCCTTGATCAGAACAACGTTACATGTACATTGTTTGATTAGGCACATTATCTCCTAATCTGGTACTTATTGAGCATGTCTGGGATGCTTTGAAAAGATGGGCACATACCAGAGTTATCCACCGCTAACAGCTCTTGGACTTTGCAGAGTCCTTCTTTATGAAAGGGACAAAATCCCACAGCAAGGAATAACTTCACAAATTTGTCAATGAGATGAGGCTGGCAAGTTTTAATAAATGCAAAGGAAGGCCATACTTGATATTAATCACATGACTTTATGATTAGCAGTAAGGAATTTTTTTATTTTGTACTTTTAAGTAGTTTATCGAGAAATAACGGTGGAATATTGTTTGATGTTTCATGGTTACGACCAGTGAAAAATACCGATTTTATTTTCTAACTCCTCAATTGAAGGCAGAAACAGTAGTCCCCACGCACTAGTTACCCAGATAGACAGGGGGTGCCATTCAACCAGATGGAAATATGACATAATATACCCTACAATTCTGGCGCTTTATGTAATATTGTAATGCGTTGTTATGTGAGAGGGGTACGCCACGGGGAATGACCGAAAACAAATATTGGATTTTAATGAAAGTGTCAACAAAAAAAGGGTTAGAAGCATGAAACAAATAGAATATTTGGTTTCTTTGGGGGTGAAAGATCGAAATTTATTTAATCTCGTGAATATCATTGCTAATATTTTCACTCCTGACTGACCCACTTGTGAAAATATTGCCAATGATCTTCACTCGATGAAATAAATTTTGATCTTTTCTGAAAAAAAACAAATATAATCTATGTATCATATACCACATTAAAATTAGAATCATTTTTTAAAGTACTTTGGTGCATCATTCAATGAAATAACAATGAATTACATGAAAGGAAAAGTAGATCAAAACTTAATTTCTCCTGGCTGATTTTCAACCTACAACTTGTGTTGCTCTTTTAAATGTACTGAGTGTATTTGTATGTATCTTTCAAACCTTGACTCATACTAAATCTAATTATCCATATTTCACACGATGTTTTCAAAGTTGTGTGTAGCACATGGTTCAAGAAGTAATGACTTAACTGTTTACCACACAATCCTGTTTTTTCTTGTTGCTGAGAAAAAGACTTTTGAAAACATCATGGGAAAAGGAGAAAATGCTGATATCCAGCATGTTTTTTTCATATCCGACAATATTTTACCCTTTCAGAAAAAAATCCCATCAATTGAGCCACATTTGTCATCTGCAAATGCTTCCAATTTGGATGAGTCCACAATTTGGTAAAGAGCTAAACAAGATTTTACAACAAAAGAAAGAGGAAAATCATTTGTTCCAGTGTATGGACAAAATTTCTTTAACTCTTTACCACACAACCCCGAATTTTAACGAACCTGAGGAAGGGTCCTTTTAAAAACACTGTGGGAAAAGAAAAAAATGGTGGAAACCAGCATTTTCTTCTTTTTCCCACAATGTTTTGTACCCTTTGAATGACAAATTTAATGTTTTAAGAATCATTTAACTTCTCGTCTGCAAATCCTTTCAATTTGGACAAGTCTAAAATTTTTTCGTGTGGTAAAGGGTTAATTGAGTGAAAAGTAAGGGCAATATTTTCAAGAGTGGCAAAGCCATGAGTGAAAGTATTGCCTTTGCTTTTCACCAGATGAAAGAAATTTCCATCATACACTGAATTAAATGATTATCGTATTTCTTCATTGCTATTCACGAGACATTGTATAGCTCATCAAAAATTAACTTTTCCTGAGAATCAACCTTTTTGAAACGGCTAAGGGAAGCAGACATTATCTTTTTCAAGGGAGTTAATTATGTTTACCTTAATAAAGAAGATGGAGGGGGGGGGCAGAAGGGGGGGGGGGGGCAGAGGGAGAGAGAGAGAGAGAGAAAGTAGTTCTGGCAATTTATTTTTTTATAAAATTCATTTGTGAATTATAAAATTCATCTGTGATTTGATAAGGTAATAATTCACTGTTAAATTTCTATAAACCACAAAAGCATAAAGAAAAACCTTTTTATGTCCATTGATGACCACGTCTGTCCCACCTGACACGCCTGTTTCTTTGTTCATTGTGGCAAAATTACTGAATAACCAAAACTCACTGTAGGAGGCTGAAATAAAGGTCCAAATACCTATCAGCTTTAATCCTTCACCACACAATCAAGACTTTCACCAACCCTGATAGAGAAGGCATTTGAAAACATTGAGGTAAAAGGAGAAAATGCTGTTAACCAGCATTTTCTCCTTTTTCCACAATATTTTCTCCTCTTTCAAGAACAGATTTCATTATGTGGACCACATTTAATTTGTTGTTGGAAATTGCTTTAGATTTGGATGGTCTAAAAATTTGTTGTCTGGTAAAGGGTAAACATGTTACTAAACAATCCAGAATTTGACAATCCCAACAGAGAAGGCATTTGAAAACATTGTGGGCAAAGGAGAAAATGCTAGTAACCAGCATATTATCCGCCAATGTTTTCTGTCCTTTCATAGACAAATACCATAAATTAAGAAACATTTACCATCTTACTTCTTTATAATTCCGTCTAAAATATTGCTGTTTCGTAAAGAGTTAAAAACAACAAATCTGTCTATAGAAGCAGGCCAAGAAAATTAACAAGCATGGTCTCTGAATGCAAGTGGCTGTGTAACAAAGGCTGCTTTACAAATATCCCTTTTTATTATAATATACTCAACAAAAGAAGTTAAGGAAATTGTGTTTGAGGGGCTATGACAAAAGATCTAAATTACTTAAAGAAATTTTAATTCCACAGTGCTATTAAGTGTCCATTTTTCTTCAAAAGGATGCTTTATTTGATTCTATAGCAACTATAGCAGCTTAAATAATCAACGTCAAAGTTGACTGGTCTTCCCGCCATTTTTCGCCAAGTTGCGATACTGATTGGTTTAAGTGAAGAATATCACTGTAGAGTGTCACCCAAAAAAAGCCTTAAATTAGCCACAAGGCTATTTACTTATCTCAGGTAACTTGAGCCAAACTTCCCGACTGAGCCAACATTTCAATTTTTCAAATCAGTTCAATATCTTCATTGCCATCATCCAGAATCGTCCTAGATTTTTTCGTAAGAAAAATGTTGTGCTCATTGACTGGCCAGCGCACTCACCAGACATGTCTCCCATTGAACATGTGTGGGACATTCTGGGACTGAGGGTTAGACGCTGAATACTGGCACAACCTCTAGGATGTTGCTGTGGCGTAACAGGAGGAATGGAGGATGGTTCCTCAGCTTCAAATTGCCAGAACTTTTCGGCGTATGCGATGCAAGTGCAAGTCCTTATTTGACCCTGATGGGGGCACACATGTTACTGAAGGGATATTTTGAACATTCTCATCTGCCATATATGACATTTGAGGCTATCTTGAGAAGGGACTTTCGTAAATTTCATGTGACATTCAAAGGAAATGAATTTCAAGCAATTCCTTTGCTTAAGCTTATTCATGACTGTGTTTTGCATAAAAAAAGGGAAATACTCTGTAGACACTTATTTTTCGAAAAATGACCTTGACCCCTGGGTTACATGACACAGTGCCACAACAAGGATATTAGTGCTATCAAGCTAAAGGAAACACTTTTTACAAGGCATGAAATGTATCTAATGAAATAAATAAAAATTGAATAATTATTCATTTTGGTACTCTTTCGTGCCATGATTTTCTGAGATTTCCTTAACTTTTTTTGTTGAGTATATTATATAAGTAATGTTCCTGCTCAAAAACATGTATTGCATATGGAATATCACATACAGCAGAAAAAAAAATCACAGTGTCAAATACGGTTCAAAGAATGGTATGATGACGTATCTTGCACGCCAAATAAGTTTTTATTGATTTGCAGTTTTTTTGGTCAAAGTTTACTCAGTAATATTCATCCTCCATTCATGAAAATGATGCTACTACCTACTGAATCATTATTAGTTTCATTATGTTTATCATTTTTGAATAATTACAATATTTGCCACTGAAAGCTGTAGGTATATAATAAAAGGAATATTATGTTGTAACTTTCCTTGCACTTGTATATGCTTCTTGGTGTTTAAGAAAATTTTGACATATTGCTCAACCTTCAGTCTCATGCAAAATCTAATTCTCAAATCAAAATACAAGCACCAGGTATGTTACTACAACATCATATCCAATAATCATGTACTTGTCAAGTATGGCAAAATTACAGAACATCCAGACACTGCAATATGAGGTGGAAACATGGATACTGCTTACAAGTCATAAATGATCAAATCAGTCTTGATCCTTTACCACACAATCCCGACTTTTAACAACCCTGAGAAAGAAGACTTTTAGTAACATTGAGAGAAAAGGAAAAAATGCTAGCTACCAGCATTTTTTCCTTTTCCAACAATGTTTTCTAACTATTCAGGGACAAACGCTATCATCTGAAAAACATTTTAATTGTTGCTTGTAAATTCCTTCAATCTAGATGAGCTGTCAAAGACATTGCTGTGTGGTAAAGGGTTAACTCTTTACCAAATGACAAAATTCAGGACTTGTTCAAATCCAAAGCAATTGCATAAGACAAATCAAATACAGGTTTAATTATGGAATTTGTCTTTGAAAGGGTAGAAAACATAGTGGAAGAAAGGAGAAAATGCTGGTTAAAAGAAATTTTTCTTTTCCCTTAGTCCTTTGCCAAACAACAAAATCTTGGACTGGACAGAATTCAACGCATTTGCAGACAACAAATTTCATGAGGCTCAAATGGTGAAAATTGTCTTTGAAATGGTAGAAAAATACTGTTAGGAAAGAAGATTATGCTGGTTACCAGCATTTACACTTTTCCCTTCTTATTTTTAAAGGGCTTTCTTCTCAGAGTCCTTAAAACAAAGCTAGGTTACTGGAGCTACTTAAACTAATATATTATGGATGTTCTGACATCAAAGTTGTAGCTCTCTAAAATACATTGGTGTACTTTTTCCACTAAATTTTGGCGACATTGCCATTGACATCGATATAAAAAATGTTTTTTTGAAAATATTTATCATCTTTTTAATAGCTGTATTTATATAATATTACATGGTGTCAAGTTTGAAAATACATATTCACCGTAAAATTCATCCTCTTTTATTTTAATACAGTTTTCATAACTATAGCTGCAGTTTTTAAGCCACAATAAATTAAGAAATAAATTTTGAAATACCGGGTACATTTAAGCCAATGATGATTCAGACTTTGATGAGATATTTATGGCCACTAATTGTAGATTAAGGTCAGACAGTGAAAATTCTGGTAAAAACCAGTCGCAAAATTAAAATATCAGGGAAACTGAGTGTCTCTCACAAGCTTATATATCATTACTGTAATTAAACTAGAGGCGCTTGAGCGCCTGTATCGCTCCACAGGCCTGATATTTCTATAATGGCAAAAGGAAGTTTTTAACAATTATCATTCAATCCTGCATTTTAGCTCACTGAAGAAACAATTTGGTAGACAACCACCATAGGAACTTACCTGCAAAACAACAATGAAATCCAATGAATAGTTTTAGAGAAGAAATTTTTCAAAGATTTTACTTTATACCATAAAAGGAAAATGAGTGTCCCATAAAAGCCATGTTTTTTGACAGATCATTTTTTTTTTTTTAAGGAATTCTGTAAACCTGTACCTAAGGAACATTCCTGCAAAATAATAATGCTATCCAAATAGCGGTTTGGGAGGAGAAGATTTTTAAAGGTTTTTTACTTTGGTTGCCATGGCAACCAGAATTCTTCATGGAACACAATTATTTGAAGGAATTTGAAAGAGGACCACCAAAGGAACATTCCTGTGAAATTTGGTAAAAATCCAGTCAATAGTTTCTGAGGAGAAGTTTTTTAAAGAAAAAGTTTACGGATGCACGCACGGACGAACGGACGAACGGACGGACGGACGGACGCACGACGGACACAACGCCATGACAATAGCTCGCTGGCCTTCGGCCAGTGGAGCTAAAAAAACAATTTTCAGTCACACTACCTACCTTTCAAGATTTTTGAGACATCTTCTTTATTCACTGTGTTAAAACCTGGTATAAATTTGGAGTGATAGATATACAAAACGATTGAGGATTCTGTTGCACGTGCCTTCTCACGGAAACGAATGAGCCGATCATCTAGTTCTATATTCACTTCTGACAAAACTTCCTTGAACTCCTGTGACGAGGTATACTCCGTAGAACCAAACATACATAAAAATGCTTCTTCTCGCTGTTGATGTTGTCTCTACAAGGAAATACGGGAGAGAAAGAACATAAAGTACAGCCAAACTTGTGTTCAAGGGTCATCCTACAGGAGTAAAATAAGTGGTCTTTTACAGCAGGTGGTCTAAAATGAAAGTTCAATTAAATTAAATGCAAAAAGGATGTGGGATGCAGTGGTCTGTTAACACAGTGGGTTGCTCAATACAAAGTTTGAACAGTGCTAGATATCCCACCTTCCAGTTCTGATTCTCTACTCAGAGACTTACTTAGTTTAACCCTTTACAAAACAATCCCAAGTTTTAATGACCCAAGGAAAGGAACCTTTTGATGTTTTCAGCCCTATGAAAGATAAACTCCATGTTTTTCGTAACATTTAATTTGTCGTCTGCAAATGTTTTTAATTTGGTCCAGTCCAAACTTTTGTTGTTTGGTACAGAGTTAACTTTTTACCAAACGACAAAATTTTAGACTTGTCCAAACTGAAAGCATTGGCAGACGACAAATTAAATGCCACTATAATTATTGAATTTGCTCTTGAAAATGGAGAAAACCATGTTGGAGCAGGAGAAAATGCTGGTTACCAGCATTTTCTCCTGTCCAACAATGTTTTTCAAAGGCCTCTTTCTAACGGTCGTTACAACTCGGGATTGTGTATGGTAAAGGGTTAATATAGGGAAATTTCTTCTTTATTTGTCACATTTAGGAACTGAAAAGTTAGCCAGATTAGACCAGCCATTCCCTGAAAAATATGGCCACAACCATAAGTATGACTGTACCTCTATAATTTTCTGTTTCATAAGAATATCCTCGGTGACTTTATGATGTGGATAAAGCGCCCCCTGCAGTATGACAACCTTTTGTATTAGTCTTTCCATGAGTATTTCTTCATCATACGAATGAATGGTGGATGTCCAGGGCTGCATCAGATCTTCAGGGGTGTTGTTGAGATCACCAACCATGTCAAGATCTGTAGAAACATTGTGTGATAATAAACAAATAGATTGTACAAACTTATTTCTATACAAAATGATCTCATTTTTCTCTACTTCTGAGGATGAAGGGTAAAGGATTTTGAAAACAAAGTGGGAAAAAGAGAAATGCTTGCTATCTACAATCTCCTATTTTCCCACCATGTTTTTAAATGTATGTCTGAACAAGACCTTAGTTCATGTTGAATTAATTACAAAACTATATAAGACAAGAATGATTCAAAGTTGTCTGCAATATATCTGTTATGAGTTATACTATCTGGACTTTTTTTTTATCTTAAAGAGAAACTTGTACATTAAACTCTTTAACAGACAACAAAATTATAGACTAGTCCAGTTTGAAAGCGTTTGCAGACAACAAGTCAAACCTGTTTTCAATAATAGGATTTGCATTTTAACCCTTTACCACACAATGATGACTTTTGACGACCCTGAGGTAGAAGCCTTTTGAAAACATTGTGGGAAAAGGAGAAAATGCTGGTTACCAGCATTTTCTCCTTTTCCCACAATGTTTTCTACCCATTAGAAACAAATTTCAATTTTTGAGTTACGTTTATTTTGTCGTCTGCAAGTGCTTTCAACTTGGACCAGTCTAAAATTTTGTCATTTGGTAAAGGGTTAAAACATACAAAAAACCATCTTTGGGAAGGGGGGAAAAAAGCTGGTTACCAGCACTTTTTTTTAAATCAAATAATTTCAAAAGCCTTTTCCCTCAGGAAGTTAAAGCACAGAATTGTTTGGTACAGGGTTAAACCAAAATACTGCCTTTCTGACAGAGTAAAGTACATGTACCAATATATCTTGATAATTGAAATTTGGTACAGTTGATTGGTGTTAAATGTTTTTTCCAACAGTTTAACAATTTAGCACACAATCCCAAGAGTTATAAAGTAGTATATAGTATGTTAAAGCACAGAATTGTTTGGTACAGGGTTAAACCAAAATACTGCCTTTCTGACAGACTAAAGTATCAATATATCTTGATAATTGAAATTTGGTACAGTTGATTGGTGTTAAATGATTTTTCCAACAGTTTAACAATTTAGCATACAATCCCAAGGGTTATAAAGTAGTATATAGTATGTTAAACATGTTTTACCCTCGGACAGGGATCTTATATATGTGTATATACGATCCCTGCCTCGGATGAGACTAACTATTGACCTCAGGGCTATGACTTGAACAATCTTGGTAGAGATCCAGAAGTGGATAAAACACACGTTCTATTACAGCCCTAGCTCTCATGGTAAGGAACAAGATAATTTTTTAAATTTTTCACCATAGTAGTAAGCTGTGTAAAACTTTCGGCCCCTGACCAGGGCCAATTTTGACCACTGGGGGAGTAGTTTTGTATTTTGTAGAGGTCCATTAGATGAAACTACATGCAAAACTTGATAGCCACATGCCATGTGGTACGGAACAAGAAGACTTTTTCAGGGTCTATTTCAAAAGCCCATGTAAAGCTTAAGATCTCCAAGGTAGGTCTAATTTTGACCTAAGGGCTACATTTTGAAAATATCTTGGTGGTTGTCCCTAGATGAAACTACATGCTAAATTTGGTAGTCCTTGGTCTTATGGTTTCAAACAATGTTAGTTGTATGGTCAGGTGGCAGGGGACTTGGAAACATGTTCATGGCTATGGTGAATCATGTCGTCCCGAGCCGAAGGTGAGGTGGCGACATGATTCACCACAGCCGTGAACAAGTTTCCAAGTCCCCTGCCACCTGACTGTACAATGAATTTATTATACTGCAAAGTTTTACCATTCCAAAGTGTATGAAGCGAAATTTACCTGTTTTTTGGTTTCAAAAATTGAGTACGCTGACGAAGTAGAATTTCCCTTCTGAGTGCCCCAATTCAATGAAAACTGACGTCACTGGGAACTGTCGTCACTGAAACCTTGGTAAAACGTGCAGTTTGGTGCATAATCTTGATGTTAGTCTTGATCGACACCACCATTTTGGATATTGTGTTGAAAGTGTAGTCATGTATACGGGGCTCCCGAAAGGGAAACTGCTTTTACATTGGTTTTGCCAGTGTACATGATATATATGTTCAGGGCAGATTATCCAATCAGATCATGAGAAATTTCTTTGCAGTATAATAAGAAGATTTGTTTAGTTTTAACCAGAAAGGCCAATGTAAGACTTGTCTTCTCGAAAACAAATCTTCCAAGGTGCTGGCTACTTTCCAACATAAATAGCATAGGAACAGAGGAGAATTCAAATCTGCTGCATTCTTATTTAACTCTTTACCAAACGACAATATTTCAGACCAGTCCAAATTGAAAGCATTTGCAGACGACAAATTAAATATGATTCAAATGACTGGACTTGCTCCTGAAAGGTAAGAAAATATTGTGGGAAAAATAGAAAATACTGAGCACCAGCATTTTCTCCTTTTCCCACAATGATTTCAAATCCCCAGTTTCCCAAGCTCATTAAAACTCGATATCGTGTGGTAAAGAGTTAATTTTAAAGTGAAGCTTTTTGATGCATTTTTGTTCTTGTTATATACATGTATGTTTATGTCCACATCGTCTTAAGCAATGTAAGGTCAAACATAAGCAAACTTTTACCAAAACCAGCGGGATGTATTAATCAGCTAAGTTCACCTCTAATTCTAAACATCAAGACAAGCCACCTGATAGGCTGAGATTATGTCTTACCCAATCATATGGCGTATCTTGCAATTAAGAATGACAATACAATAAATTAAAAAACTTGAACCATGCTCTGGCAAAAAGGGGGTTTAACTCTTTACCAAACGACAAAATTTTGGACTAGTCCAAATTAAAAGCATTTGCAGATGACAAAATAAATGTGAATCAAAAACTGACACTTGATTTGGAAAAGGTAGAAAACATTGTGGTAAATGGAGAAAATGCTGGTTACCAGCATTTTCTCCTTTTCCCACAATTTTTTCAAAGGCTTTCTTTCTCAAGGTCGTTAAAAGTTAGGATTGTGTGGTAAAGAGTTAATGCATCTGCACAATGCATTGTACCAAGCAAATCATCACATAACTGTGGATCTGTAAAATCCATTTTGTCTAATAACCAACTGGATCATGAGGTAATATGGTCCTTGGACATGCAAAAAATTCACAAATAGCAAAAAGTTTGACCTATGTCAGCCTGTGCTGGCTGCGCAGGCTGACATGGGTCAATACTTTTTGCAAATACATTTTATATAAAGTTCCCTTTTCATAGAGTATGGCTCATTTAATGATAACAGATCTTGAACACTTACCAGTTAGAAACTCTGTTGAAAGGTCAAGGTTAGTCAAAATGTCTTTACTGGTGCTTGACACAGGCTCAGAGCAAGGTGAAGGTTCTTTATAAAATGTCACATTGCTTGCACACACACATTCACTATTCTGACAAATTGAGTAACCATCACACATTGCTTTTATAAATGATTGATCCTCATTTGTCAAATTGATATTACATGATATGCAAGTATTCCTACAAATGTCCCAACAATCTGATGGCTGAGCTACTTGGTCAACTGACTCTTTGTTATTTGATTGTTTCCTATTCACTGTATCAGTAAAGTATTCAGCTGTACTTTGAGTACTTTGATTTGTAACGCCAGGTTGGACAGGACTAGATGTTTTTGTTTTCTGACTTTCTTTAGATTTCAGTCTTTCATTTTCCACTCTTTGAGCATCTAAAATTGATTTGGTTCGCAGTTCAATTGAGTATCGGCCTCGTCTCACACCTGTAATATAAGTTAACTTTTATCAGATAATAAAACTTAGGTTCATACACACTGAACTAAGAGCACCGCATGCTGCTGCCATCGCTCAGTTGCAGTTGCTTGATTAACATTGAAAACTCTAAGTCAAAAAAGGTGCACTACTGTGTCAAAAATGCTTTGATGGTTACCTGACTTTGTTGTATGAGTTCCCATTTTGGTAGTTAACAACATGTCTAAGTTTGACGTAAATATTTTCAGTTAATAGAGAGACATTACAAAATATCAAGGTTTTTGCACAACAACATAGACAAGGACGAGAATGAGAGGGCTACAGCAATACCGTGATGTTTTCTCCGAAAACAGCTGCTGAGCTAAACACATGAAACTACGTAAATGTGGCTTCCAGTAATTTGTGCAACAGGGAAACTTCTGGTTATCAAATCTTCTTTCAAAAATATAATCCCTTTGGAAGACAAATTTCTTGTTTTGAGTAAGATGTAATTTGTTACCTGCAGATACTTTAAATTTAGCCAAGATTCAACCCTTTAGCAGATGACAAAATTTTAGACAATTCCATATTCAAAGTACATGTGTGTTTGTAGATGACAAATTAAAGGTGGCTCAAACAACGAGCATTGTCATGAAAGAGAAGAAGACATTGTAAGAAAAAGGAGAAAATGCTGGTAACCAGCATTTTCTCCTTTTTCTCACAATGTTTTCAAAAGCCTTCTTCTTCAGGGTCAATTAAAGTCAGGATTGTGTGGTAAAGGGTTAAATTATGGCCCTGGTAAAGAGTTGATCTAACTATAAAATGCTCCACTTATTTCCCCTCACTCTGTTAACTCTTTATACCATGAAAAATTCATAGACTTGTCCAAATTGAAGGCGTTTGCATACAACAAATCAAAATAAGGCTTAAAAGACGAAATTTATAGTAGAAAGGGTTGAAAACATTGTTAGTAGAAGAGTAGAAAATGCTTACTCCCTGCATTTTCTTCTTTTCCCACCATTTTTTAAGAAAAGAATTAAAGATTTTTTTCTCAGGGTTGTTAAACACAGGATTGTTTGATAAAAGGTGAAAATCAAATCACTAATTTTGTGCATTTTAATCCTTAACTAATCAATCAACGAGCCTTGGAAAGGGCTTTTAAAAACATTGTGGGAAAAGGAGAAGGTTGAAAGTATTTTCTTCCTTTCTCTGATTATTTTCTACCTATCAGAAAACAAATTTTAATTTAGATGAGGCTGATAGTTCGTCATCTGGCAAAGAGTTTACTCATTACGAATGGACAAAAATTTAGACTTGACCAAACTGAAAGCACTTGCAGACGACAATATCAATGTGGCTCAATTTTAATGAATCTGTTTGCTGGTTACCAGCATTTTTCTCCTTTTCCCGTAACGTTTTATACCCTGGAATAGAGATTCTATTTTTTCAGCTACATCCAATTTGTCGTCTGCAAATGTTTTTCATTTGGACAAGTATAAAATTTTGTTGTCAGGTAAAGGGTTAAAGTATAATACTTGTACCTCTTTTTGACATTCCTGCCTCAAGGCATCGCCGAAATCTGCAGGCATAGCAAGAGCTGATTTTCCGAGGTAGTTTGTCACACTTATTACCTTTCTGACAAACATATTGGTTGTGTGATTCTTTGGCAATCGCTCTCCTGAAAAATGCCTGTGCGACAAAATATGACAGAAATAAGAGTCACTGTAATAATGTATACAATGGCAGCCAGTCCACTTGTCCATGCTTTCCTGGAGTTTTTTATTTTACCAGCACTTCATACAATATTCTTCCTAACCAACTGGCTGCTTTCACACATATCCATTGTTGAAATAATGAACAGTGTGAGAGAGAAATGAATCCTGTCACAACAATTATCATCAATCCTCAGAAAGGAATTGGTCAAGCAGGGGGATCAAACCAGGGACCCCATGATTTCAAGTCCTGTATGTTATTGACTAAGCTATTAGGCTTGGCAAATATTGTTCATTCTTTTATGCTTTACAGTAGTTTATAGAAATCTAAATCTTCCTTTACAATCCCAAGTTTTCACGACTGAAGAAAAGGGCTTTTGACAACATTAGAAGAAAGAGAAGAAAATGCTCTTAGCCCGTAATTTCTCCTTTTCCCTCAAAGTTTTAACCTTGTCAGAAACAAAAACCTATACGAGCGATATTTAACCCTTTACCACACATTACCGACTTTTAACGACCCTAAAAAAGAAGCCTTTTGAAAACATTGTGGGAAAAGGAGAAAATGCTGGTAACCAGCATTTTCTCCTTTTCCCACACTGTTTTCTACCTTATGAAAGAAAAATCGCAACATTTTAGCCACATTGAAATTGTCATCTGCAAATGCTTTGAATTTAGACAAGTCTACAATTTTGTCATCTGGTAAAGGGTTAATCAATTGTCTGCCTTTATGCTTTTAATTTGGACTAAACAATTTTTTCTTTGGTAAGAAAAAATATTTGAGCCATGCTCTTGCAAAAGGGGGTTTAATGCATCTCCATTGTGCATTATACCAGGCAAATCATCACATAATCAATTATGGATTCATAAAATCCATTTCGTCTAACAACTAACTGAATCATGAGATAGATGGTCCTTTGACATACAGAAAATTGACTAATAGTAAAAAGTTTCGACCAAGGATAGCCTTGCTGGCTAATCTTGGTCATTAATTTTGCCAGATACATTAAACCCCCTTTTCACAGAGCATAACTCAGTTGTAAACTATACCTTGCAGGCTTCACAAGACACAACGCCAAAATGGTACCCTGTTGATGTTCCACCACACACTTTACAGGGTGCCATCTTCACTGTCGTATAATGATTTCGACGTGCACCATTTCGTTTGCCAGACTTTTCTGGAAAATCTGTTGTACTATCCACAGTGTTGTCTTCCATCTTGTTATGCTATGTACACGTCTTCATATATCCACAATCTGACTGTAATGAATGATAGTAGTTATGAAACTGATTGTTCACCAAACGATCCCATCTTGCTATGCTACTTACACATCTTCATACCCACAATCCGTGTCAGTATTCATCAACCATTCCTAAGACCATTCTAGTATGTCTTTTTCTCAAGAATTTCTAAATTTGAAAGTAACACACCTTCTGATTGGTTTAGCCAATCAGAGGTTGTGTTACTTTCTAGATCTAGAATTAGTCTAAGAATGAAATTAAGAATGGTTGGTGTATACAGAACCTGATTGTAATAAATGATAGAAATTTGCCCTTTATCAAATGAACCCAAGTTTTATTCATGGTTGATAAAACTTGGGGTCATTTGATATAGGGTTTATTTCAGCAAAAGCAGAAAATGCTGGTAATCTGCATTTTCTTCATTTCCCACAATGTTTTTAAATGTTTTTAACTCTTTCAAAGGCTAATTTAATCATTTGTGACATACTTGATTTTGTCGTATGCAAATGCTTTCAATTTGAAAAAGTCTATCGACTCTTTCCCACACAATTCAGAGTTTTAACAACCCTGAAAGAGAAGGCTTTTGAAAACATTGTTGGAAAAGGAGAAAATGCTGCTTACCAGCATTTTCTCCTTTTCCAACAATGTTTTCTACCCTAAAGACAGAAATTACCATTTTAGCTGCATGTTATTGTTGTCTGCAAATGTTGACAGTTTGGCGGAGTCCAAATTTTTGTCATTTGGTAAAGAGTTACCGTAAGTAAAACACTGAAAAACATAAAATTACAGAGCAAAATATCTCACAGTGGAGATACAGGATTAGCCAGCATGTTCTGTGACGCATATCATCCACGAGGAATTAGCATGTTGACCTTGGTGTACAGAACTGAACATTTCAAGGTGAAATTTAAAACATTTACCAGGGGACAACATTTCAGACTTATCTAAACTGAAAGTATTTGCAGATGAAAAATTACACTAACTCAATTCAATAAATGTGTCTTTAAAAGGGTAGATAGAAACAGCCCTGAGAAAAATGCCTTTTGAGAACATTATGGGAAAAACAAGAAATACTGGTAACCAGCATTTTCTCCTTTTCTCACAATGTTTCCTCCTCTATCATAGACCGATTCACCACTTGATTAACAATTAATTAGTCATCCGCTAAATTAAAATTTTCGATTCTGTTCAATCCAATACTTTGTCGTGTTGTAAATGTTAATGCCAGGAATTAAACTACATACAAGTAGAAATTTTACAGAAACATGATATTGACAAATTTTTGGCAGTTTTTGGCCATTATACTCAACAGATTATAAGGCACATAGATCCGAGACTGAACTCCCCATTTTATGCATGTAGTATCATGATCAACAGGACTTTACAATGAACCAGGATGGTATGAAATATTATTAATTTTTCACTTACGTCATTATGTTAATCATTAGCAACGCCCAATACATTAAAGTTGTATGCAAGCCTGAAATAAAAACAACATCCGCATATTACATTTCCTTATTTTAATGATTCGTATTTCTCCTAATAAAAGCGCCCTCCCTAATAGTAGCTCTCCCCCCCCCCCCCCCCCCGAAAAACCCTTAAATCATGATAACCTAATGTACATTAGTTGATTAAAATGACAATATTTGAAGAATTTGATTAATATTTCCTCTAATTTGATTAATACTTCCTCTTAACAATCACTGAAACACAAAGAAATACAAAATTGGACAGACTTTTTGCTTTGCAAATTGGGTACAAAATAAAGGCTCCCTATCTATGTTTTGCATAGCTCCCGGGAACTTTTATCAGGAGAAATACGGTAAATCTATTTATAATTCTATGGAAGTAACTATAAGAATGAGTGTAATTTGAGTGGATCCTTCTGTCTGTTTATAACATGCAAGTAAGTACATACCTGTAGGAAAAACATTTTGGTTTACAGCAGTTAATTCTTTACCAAACGACAAAATTTTAGACTGGTCCAAATTGTAAGCATTTGCAGACGACAAAATAAATGTGACTAAAGAATTGAAATTTGTTTTGGGAAGGGGAGAAAACATTGTGGGAAAAGGAGAAAATGCTGGTTTCCAGCATTTTCAACTTTTCCCACAATGTTTTCAAAAGGCTGCTTTCACAGGGGTGTTAAAAGTCGGGATTGTGTGGTAAAGGGTTAATTCTTGCTTGCCAAGTTTTTAACTTTTTACCATATGACAAAATTTTAGACTTGTCCAAAATGAAAGCATTTGCATGCGACAAAATAGATATTGTACAAATAAGGAAATTGTTCTTTGAAAGGGTAGAAACTTTGTGGGAAAAGGAGAAAATGCTGGTCACCAGCATTTTCTCCTTTTCCCACAATGTTTTCAAATGGTCTCTTTCTCAGAGTCGTAAAAACTTGAGATTGTGTGGTAAAGTGTTAAAAGCCTAAAAACTTCCATGACATAATCATTTTTAGCCCTTTACCAAACAACCCTGAGTTTTAACATCCATCAGCAAGAAGGTTTCATAACATATTGTGGAAAATGGAGAAAATGCTTGTAATCAGCGTTTTCTCCTTGTACCACAATGTTTTTAAACCTATCAAACAAAATTTTATCATGTTCAGCCAGATTTAGTATGTTGTCTGCAAATGCTTTCAAATTGGATAAGTCTAAAACTCTGTTGTCTGGTGAAGAGCTTATCGAGAACTTTGTAGTCAATAGTTACATAGAAAGCAACAATAATTCAACCAACCATGAATAGCGCACAAATGCACAATCCATCATTATCCATTTAAACATCTCTAATTTTTTTTGGGGGGGGAAGTAGGAAAAACATCATTTAACTCTTTATCAACAACAAAATTTGGGACTCCACCGAATTGAAAGTATTTGCAGACAACAATTCAAATGTGGCTTAAATGATGGAATTCGTCTTAATAGGATAGGAAAAATAGTGGGAAAAAGGAGATAATGCTTGTTGCC
Source organism: Hippopus hippopus (assembly GCA_946811185.2). Lineage (NCBI taxonomy): Eukaryota > Metazoa > Mollusca > Bivalvia > Cardiida > Cardiidae > Hippopus > Hippopus hippopus. The sequence goes on along the minus strand of OX328113.1, from coordinate 15,316,946 downwards.
AGCATTTTCTCCTTTTTCCAAAATGTTTTCAAAAGGCTACTTCCTTAAGGTCATTAAAACTCAGACTTGTGTGGTAAAGGGTCAGTCCTGTTAAACATTTCAAATTTATTGTTGTTAGGTGCAAAATATTATTCAACCTTTCCTTGCTCAAAAACAAAATCTAGATCTAGTTTTCATGACTTGTTTGTAATCCCTTGATGGTCTGTCTGTCTGTCTGTCATCTAATTTTTTTTTGTGTTCTTCATGTTCTTTTGGGTGTAAGAATAACTCTCTCCAAACTACATCATCGTCTATATTTAGATATCTCTTAACTGCACAATCTAGAGTTTAGACCAACCGCAGGTCAAAGGGTCAAAGACTTTCTTTCAAACATTGTAGATAAAGTGAAAATTCATGTGGTCAGCATTTTCTCCATTCTCCACAAAGTTTTCTACCCTTTTTAAAACAAATTCAATCACTTGAGCCACATTATACTTCTTGTCTGCAAATGCTTTAAATTTGGACAAGGCTATAATTTTGTCTTCTAGTTAACTCTTTACCACACAATCCCTAGTTTTAACGACCTTGACAGAGAAAGCTTTTGAAAACATTGTGGGAAAAGGAGAAAATGTTTTCTACCCTATCTAAGACAGAAATCATCATTTAAGCAACATTTAATTTGTCGTCTGCAAATGCTTTCAATTTTGTGTAGTCCGAAATTTTGTCGTATGGTAAAGAGTTAACACTTTGCCACACAATCCCGACTTTTAACGACCCTGAGAAAGAGGCCTTTTTGAAAACATTGTGGGAAAAGGAGAAAATGCTGGTAACCAGCATTTTCTCCTTTTCCAACAAAGTTTTCTACCCTTCCCAAGCCAAATTTCAATTTTCAGTCATATTTATGTTACTGCTTGCAAATACTTTCAATCTGGACTAGAATAAAATTTTGTTGTTAGGTAAAGGGTTAAAGGGTATACCACAAATTACCTCTTTACCAAAAGATAAAATGTAGACTTGTCTGAATTGAGGGGATTTGTAGCCTACAATTTATATGTGGCTAAAATGATGGAATTCGTCATTGGTAAGGGAAGAAAACATTGAGGGAAAAGGAGAAAATGTTGCTTACCAAGCATTTACATGTACTTCTTTTCCCACAATGTTTTCAAAAGGCTTCTCTCTCAGTGTTGTAAAAACTTGGGATTGCATCGTAAAGGGACAATATAAGGGACAAAAAGGAGAAGTTGGAATGATGAATGCAAATCTCTACACAAAAACAAGCCATTTAACCCTTTACCAAACAATCCCTGGTTTTTACGACCCAGAGGAAGAAGCCTTCTGAAAACATTGTGGGAAAAGGAGAAAATGCTGATAATCAGCATTTTCTCCTTTTCCCACAATGTTTTCTACTCTTCTAAAGTAAAGTTTCAATTTTTGAGTCACGTTTATTTTGTTGTCTGCAAATGCTTTCAATTTGGTCAAAAGTCTAAAATTTTGTCGTTTGGTAAAGAGTTAAAGAACTTTTTCTCACAATGTGTTGAAAACATAAGTAAAATGGGCAATTCCTTACAAAAAACAATAATTACTCCTTTTCCAACAAATGTTTTTAAAGACCTGTATTCTCAAAGGATTTACATCATACTTGTACAATAATGGTTTACGCCATTATTACCACACAATCTCCAGTTTTAACGACCCGTCTGAAAATGACTTTTGAAAACATTGTGGGAAAAGGAGAAAATGCTGCTTAACAGCATTTTCTCCCTTTTCCACAATTTTTTTCTGTTTCAACAGTTTCCAATGAAAATTACATTATTTGCACCACATTTAATTTGTCACCTGCAAATGCTTTCAATTTGGACAGGTCTAAAATTTTGTCTTTGGTATGGTAAAGAGTTAATGACCTTGAGGTAAAAGGCTAGGCAAGCATTCGTTGTCTGCACATGTCATATTCTTCAAAGATTCGACCTGTCTGCTATGACGCATCACCCACCCCCGGATACTTGGGAAAAGTAGGGCTTATACCGAGGCTATTAGCCTGTTACCCAAGCATGTAGAGGCTGTTTTAATAAATGGCTGATGCATAGGTTACATGCTAGCAGATCATAGCTGAATGAATCGCACCAGGTAGCATTTTATTGAGTAAACGTTTATTTCATTTTGAAAATCAAAGTAACGGTTATTGTTTTGAAAAGTAGTCCGGTTCTGTACCCAGAATGCCCATATTAGATAGATGTGTATTTGTAGAATGCCATCTAGCGGGAGATAATGGGCAAGCATTGTGTGAGGTTGAGAAATTGCTGGTTACCAGCATTTTCTCCTTTCCTCACAAAGATTTATAGCTTTGCATCTTGTAAGCCACATTTACTTAGTAGTATGCAGATACCTTCAATGTGGACCAGTCTATAATTTTATCATTTGGAAAAGAGTTAAAGTATTTAACCAGAAAATGCCTAAAACTGCCAGGCAACAATTAAGTTGACATCATAAAACTTAATACACTGTTTTAGCACTGTAAAAAAGTATTTAACTCATTACCACACAAGTCTGAGTTTTATTGATCCCAAGGAAAAATGCTTTTGAAAACATTGTGGGAAAAGGAAAAAATGCTGCTAACCAGCATTTTCTGTTTTTCCCGCAGTCATGTTTACTATCCTTTCAGAGACAATTTGAGCAAATTTTAATTTGTTGTGTGCAAACACTTTCAATTTGGACCAGATTAAAATTTTGTTGTTTGGTAAAGAGTTAACTCTTTTCTAAACGACATAGTCCTAGACTAAATGAAATTCAAAGCATTTGCAGACAAGAAAATAAACATAACTCAAATGATGATGTCTTTTATGGTAAGGATAGAAAACATGACTCAGGGGGAAAAACAGAAAATGCTGGTTACCAGCACTTTCTTTTTTATTTCTACAATGTTTCCAAAGTTTCCTTCAGTAGGGTTGTTAAAACTCAGGTTTATGCAGTAAAGGGTTAACCTGAGCAATGAAATAAACAAATGAGCTGTGCTCTGTGAAAAGGGGGCTTAATGCATTTGCGTAAAATATCGACCCAGGTCAGCCTGCGCAGTCCGCGCAGGCTGACCTGGGCTGACACTTTTCGCTATTGATCAATTTTCTGTATGTCTAAGGACCAGTCTACCTCATCATTTAGTCAATTATTAAAAAAGGTGACCGTTATGGATCCATAAGTATGTAATGGTTTGCACGGTGTGATGGATTACGGAGATGCATTAAGCCCCCTTTTGCCAGAGCATGGCTCAAATAAAAGAACTCAAATACACTCTTACAGTTCATGGAGAAGGAGATAGATTTAGCCAAACCTCTCATCCTATTGCTTTAGTTTACACATACTTGTTTTACATCGATTGAGAAACAAGCTCTTACAACTCATACTACTTTCTTTTGATTCTGATTCCTGAAAACCACACCAGTACTTACGTCAAATGTGTGAGCCAATGAACAGTCCCAAAGTTGATCCCGTTCCCAGGTATTTAACTCAGGACCTTACAATTACGAGGCCAATGCTCTACTTCACAACCACAGACACCATATCCTATTACTGCAGGATAGGCATGACTTAACCTTTTATCAAATAATCCCAAGTTTCAACAAGCCTGAGCAAGAAGCTTTTGGAAATATTGCGGAAAAAGGAGAAAATGCTGATAACCAGCATTTTCTCCTTTTTCCACAATGTTTTCTACCTTTCCAGAAACAATTTCAAGTTTAAAGTCACACTCATTTTGTCTCCTGCAAATGCTTTCAATTTGGAAGGGGCTAAAATTTTGTTGTTTGGTAAAGAGTTGATCCTTAATCAAATGACAGATAGATCTAGTTAGACTTACCAAAATTCAAAGCATTTACAGACAACTATTAAAATGATTCTCAAATGGTGGGATTTGTATCAGAAAGGGTAGGAAACACTGTGCTCCTTACGAACATTTTCTCCTTTTTCCACAATGTTTTCAAAAGCCTTCTCCCTGAAGGTCACTGAAACTCAGGTCACTGAGACCCCAGGGTCTTTTTGTGGAAGGCTGTGATCAAGTTCATACTGCACAAGTAATCTGATCTTGGATCTAAAAAATTTTTTACAAATATTTTAACAAACACACCATGGAAAATGCAATACTTTTGGCATTTTTTCACCTGAATACCATGTCCTTTTTATTTGAGCCAGGCTCTGTGAAAAGGGGGCATACTGCATCTGCAAAATGTATTTAAACAGGTCAGCCTGTGCAGGCCACACAGGTAGACCTGGGTCTATAATTTTTTACTACTGCTCTATTTTCTGCATGTCAAAGGACCAGTCTACTTAATGATTCAGATAGTTGTTAGTCTAAATGGATTGTATGAATCGATAATTATATTATGACTTGCCTGGTATATTGCATTACAGAGAGGCATTAAACCCATTTTTTACCAGAGCATGGCTCACTTCTTTAGCACTTGAAGGGTAAGATTTAGAGGGCACTATGAACTTAACCCATTACCACACAGTCCCAAGTTTTAACATTACCCCAAGGATAAGGACTTGAGAAAACAATGTGGGAAAAGGAGAAAATGCTGGTTACCAGCATTTTCTCCTTTTGCCACAATGTTTTCTACCCTTTCAAAGACAGAGTTCATAATTTGTACAACATTTAATTTGTTGTCTACAAATCCTTTCGATTTGGACGAGTCTAAAATTTTGTTGTTTGGTAAAGAGGTAAGACATTGGTTTCATGACTTCCTTTTTGAGAATTCACAGATTTATTTTATTCTTTTTTAAAATCCTTGTTAAACAAACCTGAGCAGGACATGTGGAAACATTGAGAGAAGAGATTAAAATGCTGGTTACCAATTTGTTCTCCTTTTTGCACAATGTTTTATTCTCTCTTTTGGAAGTCATTTGAGTCTTATATAGTATTTAATTTGTAGTCCACAAATACTTAGAATTTGGACTTGTCTAAAATCTGGGTAAAATTTTCACATTAAGGCTGCTAAGCGCGACTCAAGCACGACCTTTTATGGAAGATGTTGATCATGATCAGACTGCAAAGAATGTGCAGTCTTATCTTCTATCTACACTGTCCAATAATGAGATTTTTTTCACCAAAAAGTAACTTTGAAATAGCAACATTTGGGTTTTCATTATCAGCTCGACAGTTTCATTTTGTGCTTTTAGCAGGTTAAGGGTAAATAGGTCAGGACAAAGTAAATTGCTGTTCTCACAGTGACAGCCCTGGTCACAAGAGAGTGTCCTTGGGCAAGGTTCTGAAGAGTTCCAGCCCTGTACTGGTGATACCAAGGTAGCACATTCATGAATGTGTGAGCTGTTGCAGTGATATAACTAAAATATTGTTGGAATTGACATAAAGTCTGATTTAAACAAAATTTGAAACAAGTCAAGCAAAAAGCCTCGACTCTCTCTTTCAATTTGCCTTCTTGGACTGGTTGGGTAGCGTACAGGACTTGAGAACAGGGGGTCTCTGGTTCATATCCCCAGCTCTACCAAAATCTTTCAAAGGATTGATTATAGCCATAGCAATAGGATTCATTTCTCTCTCATCGTTGATCATTGTTTTGACAATAGTTATGTAGGAAAGCAGCCATTGGAAGACTATTGTGCTAAGTACTGGTAACAGAAACTCCAGAAAAGCATGAATAGGTGCACTGTATAATTGAAATAATGTTGTTGTTAAACATCAACTAACCAACCAACCAACCAACTAACCAGCCAATCAATCCATCCATTCATCCATCAATCAATCAATCAATCAAGCAATCAATCAATTAATCTTTGACTGTTGCATCAATAGAAGAAAAACAGTGTAGTTGTCACATTATTATTGATCCATAAAACCCATTTGTCTAACAACTCAATTGATCATGAAGTAGAATGGTCCTTCTACATGATATTTTTCTCTTACAGATCATTTTGAAATCGCATTATTCAGGTTTTACAATCTGCTTTATAGCTTCATTTAACTTATTTAGCAAACAAAGGGTTAAAATAATCCAGATTTCACCTTTAATACAATGTACAGAAATCAATAATTACTTTCCATTCAGATTCCCTGGATACCTTTTAATCCTTTACCAAACAACAAAATTTTGTACCCAACCAAATTGAAAGCATTTGCAGATGACAAAGGTAGCTCAAATGATGATTCCTGTCTTTGATAGGGTAGAAAATATTGCGGGAAAAGGAGAAAATGCTGGTTACCAGCATTTTCTCCTTTTCCCACAATATTTTCAAAATCCTTCTTCTCCTAAGGATTGTGTGCTACAGGGTTAACTCTTTACCAAACTATCACTTTTTCTGTTATAATAAACCCAGACAAAAAAGGTCTATGAAATCATGGTGGGAAAAGAAGAAAATGCTTGTGATTAGCATTTCTTCCTTTTTCCACAATGTTAACTATCCTTTCAAAGACAAGTCAGATTATTTGAGCCACGTATATAGAATTGGTCATCTACGAAGCTTTTAGCATGGACGAATGCAAATTTTTCATGCGATTAAGCTATTTTTTATCAATTTGCTTCCCACACATTATCCACCCTAAAGCGTGCATTTAATCCTTTACCACACAATCCCGAGTTTTAAACGACCCTGAGGAAAAAGCCTTTTGAAAACATTGTGGGAAAAGAAGAAAATGCTGGTAACCAGCATTTTCTCCTTTCCCTCCACGAAGTCTTTATCTTTACAAAAACAAATGAAATCATTTGAGTCACATTCAACTTGTCTGAAAAGGCTTTAAATTTGGACTCATCTTAAACTGTCGTTCGGAGAGTTAAAACTTTAGAATGAAATGTCATTATCAGAAGTAAAGCAGTCAATGCACCTATCCATGGCTGAGCCCAAGTAGCTCAGTCAGTAGCATACCAGGACCTGAGCACAGGGGATCGCTGGTTCGATCCCCGGCTCAGCCCATTTCTTTTTGAGGATTGATGATAGTCGTTACGACAGGATTCATTCCTCTCTCACTGCTGATAATTGTTTAATTGATGGTTATGTGGGAAAGCAGTCAGTGACTTGGAAAAAATATTGTGCCGAGTACTGGCACAAGAAACTCCAGGAAAGCATTGAGATTATAGGTGCAATGGCCGCAGCGATATAACTGAAATAATGTTGAAAACTGCACTAAACACCATACAATCAATCAATCAATCAGTCAAGCACCTATCTATGCCTTTGTGATGTTTCTGAAGTATTCACATTTATAACCAAGGGCAAAGTTTTTGAAACCATCCTGGAGAAAGGAGAAAATGCTGGCAAAAAGAAATTTCTCCTTTTTCCACATTTTTTTCTACCCTGTCAGACAAATCTCATTGTTTGTCATCTGCAAATCATTACAGCATGGAGAAGTTTTACTCTTTCATTGCCAAAGGTGAAAACAGTGCTTTTGCCAACAGCATAGATTCAGATCAAACTGCATAGAACGTGCAAAAAAACTCTTGGAAGGCATGTAGAGGTGAAATGGCTGCCTTGATGTACATTGTAGTTGAAATAATTTTGAAAAAGGCATTAAAACACCATACAACTGCAAAAAGATTACCTGGGTAGGTAATATATATGTTTTTTATACCTAATGACCTGTGGATCCATGACTTTAATCCCTTTACCACACAATACCTGCAAAAGCTTTTCAAAACATGGTGTAAAAAGGAGAAAATGCTAGTTTACCAGCATGCTCTCCTTTTCCCACAGTGTTTTCTAATCTTTAAAACTCAGATCCCTGATTTTTACCACATTGGATTTGTGGTCTGTAAAGTCTTTGATTTGCACATTTGATTTACTTAGATTTTGTCGTCTGGTAAGTTATCAAAACACGATTTATTTCTCTTACTGAGACACAATTATAAAACACAAAAATTTAAAAGAAAATAGATTGAGATCTGTAAGTCCTATATAGAATATTTTTTCGAAGTGAAATAAGGTGAAATCTAGATCTAGATCACCAATCTTTTGTGCTCCTTCGCAGGTAAATTAATTGAGAAGAGTAGGCTACCATTTGACAGATGTAAAAAAAAAATATGTAAGAACATACTGATCTAATGACAGAGCTATCTGAAGCAGATGGGGAGTATATTTTTCGAAGTAAAATGAAAATTAAATAGTTAACTAACCTTTCACAAGCCCATCGCCTTTCCGTAATAAAATCGTGTATTGTATCGCATACATACATGTTTTGTGTTATTATCGAGGACAAAATCAAAAATAGCTATTTTTAGTCTCACAGATCATGTATTCTAGATCATATTTTTATCCTTAGACTGCTAAGCGCGATTCAAGGAACTTTCGCAGACAGTGTAGATCAAGATCAGTCTGCACAGACCGTGCAGTCTGATCTTAGATCTAAAATCTCCGGTAAGAAAATATTTTCCCCTAGAAATAAATTTGAAATAGCAATAGTTGCGTTTTCACTGTCGAATTGAAAGTTTTATTTAAATTATTTAGTAGCTTAAGGGTTAGATTTACCCTTTTCACAACTTTTCGACTCCTCCGCTATCAAACATCGGACAGAAAGGAAAAGAATGGAAAAAGCGATGATTCACGAATATGTGAACGTTTGATTATTACCCATGTGATACGTGAATGTGAGCTGCCCTTCGGCAAGTGAGAAAATTGCTCATAATGAGGATATACAGAAAATAAAATCGTAGACCTGCTTTAGTACAAGTGTACCCAATATTATGAAACGGTTCAACAAAGTACTGCTTAAAGACGTATATGACAAATTTTTCTAACAGACAGATTTTTTTAAAACTTTGCACATACACAGCTCAACATGTCTCTAGGAGATTACAGTAAAAAAAGATGTGGGTCACCGTGCTCGTTTCTGAGAAATTTGCCTTTGAAATAGGTATATACAGTTCAAAAATTCAGCTTATATTGGATTTAAAGCGCCTTTCTTTAATAGTCAATTAAACAGGAAAATTACAGAAAAAAATATACAAATATACATCATTTTAATGACAATTCATATACTTTCGTACAAAAAAATATATAAAAGCCTGGTTTGAGCATGGTATATGTACAAATATGCCTGTTATATATAGACTATTGAGTTAAAAAGGGAGATAATTTGACCGAATTAAGGGTTAATCTTAAAAAAATACATACTTTCTAACGGACAGATTTTTCTTAAACTTTCCACACTTATAGTATTTATAATTCTAAACAGTAAGAAAAAATAAAAATGGCACCTATCCGTGCTTATTTCGTCAGAAAACAAGGTTGAAGGTCACCGTGGAAGTTATTTTTTCAAGGGAAAAAATAGGATAAAAGCTCAGCAGACATGGTGGGAATACGAGAAATTGCTCAATAGGAGCAATTTCTCCTTTTCCAACAATAATTTTCAAAGTGGAAACAGCTATACTTCCACAGCTTTAAATTTCCTGCCTTTGTTTCCTTGTTTGGTGTGTAACGCCGTGTCAGCAGCATTTTAATTATTTCACGGTGACACTTCAAAGATCCATTTTTTTCTCTTCACCAATACTACCCGAAGAAAGTGCTACTTGTTTCAGTGCACCAATAGTATTACCATTATGTGCAAAAAAATACATAGGTGCACTTTTGATTCAATATCCACGACAAAAATACATGCGCAGTAGGATGCGCGCGAACATTTGTCATATACGTCATATAACCATGGGCTGCTAAGCGTGTCTCAAAGGCCTTTCGCAGGCAATGTAGATCAAGATCAAACTGCAAAGACCGTGAAGACTGAACGTGATCTACACCGTTCACAAATGGATATATTTTTCTCAAATAATACCTTTGAAGTAGCAAATTAGGGTTGTTAGTATCGGTTTAAAAGTTTCTTTTTACTCATTTAGCAGGTTATGGGTTAATTTTTTTTAGCGGAAGACAAAATTATACAACATCAAATCGGGTACTGACACTCGATGAGGTTGATCACGATCAGCAATAGATCTATAGTACGCACTTTACCAAACATTTCCTTGAGGAACAGAAATTCATTAAACATTGCGGAAATATGATAAACATTTTCTCATCTCCTTACGCTGTTTTTTTTAAGTCCTTCAAACCAAATCCATTATCGAGCCACTTTTAATTTGTCGTCTGCAAATGTTTTCAATATTTAATAATTATATCGTATAACGTTATAATAATTTATTAAAATATAACACAATTTATATATAAAATATAAAATGAAATACAATATATAATAATTTGCCATGCACTGGCAAAAGTGGGCTTGATGCATCCCCTAGATCCATTATACCAAGCAAGTCATCATATAATTATGGATCCATACCATCCATTTTGCCTAACAACCGACCGCATCATGAGGTAGAATGGTCCTTATAAAATTTATAAATAGCGAAAAGTTTCGATTCATGTCTGCTTTTGCACAGATCATATTTCATACAGACTTTAAATACAGACATATAGACTGGTATTCTGGGTATGTGCTCTCCTTAACCCTTTCCCACACAATGACGACTTTTGACGACCCTGAGGTAGAAGCCTTTTGAAAACATTGTGGGAAAAGGAGAAAATGCTGGTAACCAGCATTTTCTCCTTTTCCCACAATGTTTTCTACCCTTCCCAAATCAAATTTCGATTTTTCAGTCACTTTTATTTTGTCGTCTGCAAGTGCTTTCAATTTGGACCAGTCTAAAAATTTGTCGTGTGGTAAAGAGTTAAAGGCCCAGTAGCGACAAAAAGTGAATGATGCAGGTGCTATAATGCATTTAAATTTCAATCATACAATTTTAAAGCATGAAAATTGTTGTGAAGATGACAATCTTTTATTGTACGTCGGCCGAAGCGTTAGTCGCTGGCAGGAACAATGAAGTTTAAAACTACGTAAAAAGCTGTCAAGTCGCTCTATCTTTTGTTTACTTTCAATTCTTGAGCGACAAAATCTTAGACCCATCCAAATTTAAAGCATTTGCAGACGACAAAATTTAATTGTGGATAAAATGACTGGATTTTTATATTAATGGTGAGAAAACATTGTGGGAAAAGGAGAAAATGCCGGTCACCAGGATTTTGTCCTTTTCCTTCACTATTTTCAAAAGATTTCTCTTACAGGTTCGTTAGAACACGGGATTGTGTGGTAAAGGGTTTCGAAATTCATTTTTATGCCTGTGACGTACACTTGGACCGACCATGCAATAACAAATAATTATCTTAACGATAATCTGCAGCCATAAAATGGTTAAATGGTATGATTTAAACTTAGATGCATTTTAACACCTTGATTGTTAACTCTTTCAGCCGTTACTTGGCCTTTAACAACTAACAAGTCACCAACTAAAATAAAGCTTAGCGCAATAGAATGGTTTTTAGAAGGATTGCAGGGGGAAAAAATCATTTTTCTATCCAACAGCATCGCTAAAAAAAAACTAAAACTTTGGACAAAGTGCCTGTTATGAAAAGGTAACCATGCAAGTCATCACATAACTACGTATGGATCATAAAATCCATTTAAACTAAGAACCAACTTAATCTGGAAATAAAACGGTCCTTTGTCATGCAGAAATTCAGTCACCAATAGCAAAAAGTATCGACCTAGATGAGTCTGCGCAGTCCGCACAGGCTTACCTGGGTCGATACTTTTTGAAAATGCATAAACCCCTTTTCAAACATCATGGTTCTTTTATTACGCTGTCATAGTATATAACCCTCATCTAGCGTTTGACAGATCCTAAGTTGTGGTTGAGGACAGAATCGATCAAGATCAGACTGTACAGAAAGTGCAGTCTGATCCTAAATCCACTACGCCTAAATGTTGTATGATGTCAAAAACAGCCTCGGCGTCTCATTTCTCTCTGCCTGCCTGAGTAGTTTAGTTTAAGCCATTACCACACAATCCCTACTTTTGACGACCCTGAGAAAGTAGCCTTTAGAAAACATTGTGGGAAAAGGAGAAAATGCTGGTAACCAGCATTTTCTCCTTTTCCCACAATGTTTTCTACCCTACACAAAACAAATTTTAAATTTTCAGTCACTTTTATTTTGTCGTCTGCAAATGCTTTCGATTTGGACAAGCCTAAAATATTGTCGTTTGGGAATGGGTTAAACATACACAGATCAAAAGGATTAACCCTCTCGGCGCCATAGGCTAAAACAGTGACTTTTGCGGACGGCACAGATCAAGATCAGACTGCACAGAACGTGTAGTCTAATCTTTGATCTATACCATCTGCTTGTGTAGTCAAGCCTAAACGATCAAAATCTTTTTAAGTTTCAATGGATTGTGTTTAGAGCCGTCGAAAGAGGTCGAGTTTATTTATTTGGAGCTGACAGAGTTTACGGTACACACAAATAGCGAAATTAAATTTTTCATTTTGCTAAACACTCAGTCGTTGTGCTCTGAAAACCATCAACTCACATTCTAACCAGACAAAATGACTCTGTACTTTTCTTGTTTGTTTGGTTTTCATTTTGCTAAACACTCAGTCGTTGTGCTCTGAAAACCATCAACTCACATTCTAACCAGACAAAATGAATCTGTACTTTTCTCGTTTGTTTGGTTTTAAATGCTGATAAGCCATTTTAAGAAGAAAACCAAGACAACTGTTTTCCTTGCTCTTTTGTCAAGTAACTCATATTTTCCAGTCTTTAGTTGATAAATGTATTTTGTTAAATCTTATGAAAGAAGAAGACAAGAATAAAAAATACCACCCCAAGTTCTCTAACAAGTCTGTGTGGTGTATCAAAAAGACGGCTTTTACAGGCGATGCCCATACATCTTTTATGCAAACCAAATCGTTTTGCATGTTTCGAGATTTTATAGTTTAACAAGACTGAATGAACTTACGGGCAAAAAAGTACATGTATTTGCATTGTCCTGTACTGAAAGAATTATCTTGTGATCAACATCAAGGACATGTGTTCCTTTGATTTTTTGGGGCAGTGTATTTTATTTCCATTTCTACAATATTTACATACAAGTGAGTATACTGATACAAATCAACATGAGGCAAAAGGGTCTGGCCACAAGTTCTTCAACTTAGATTTGGCCATTCCCTTTAATACATCTACTAATTTTATATCTTCTGCATTTACCTACATAACGTTATATACTTATATCTTTTAAGACTTTTTTCGTAGAACTGTAGAACGAGAGAAGACAATATTGTCCAAGTTATGAAGTAGCTTGCAATTCCTATTTGTCAAAAAAATAAAGTTTCAAAATTTAGGTGGATAGAAATGAATTGAAGAAAAGATGAAAAGGAGAGTAATAGTAATAAGCCTGCCTAAATATTTGTTTTAAATCCTTGACCAAACGAATCAGTGGTTTGAACGATCCAGAAGAAGGCATTGTGAAAACATTGTAAGACAATGAGATAATGCTGGTAATCAGCATTTTCTCATTTTCCCACAATACTTTCAACCCTTTCCAGAACAATGCCCATTATTTGGACCACATTCATTTTGTAGTCCGCAAAAGTTTTAAATTTAGGCAGGTCTAAACTTATCTTGTCGTCCGGTAATGCTGCGTTTACATCAACCACCATAAACGATACTCATTCTAGAGATTCAAGAAGAGAAAGGAACTATGGTATGGTGGCATATTTCAGTTGGCTATCATGATAATTTTAGAAAACTATCGCGATAAATTAAAGTTTCCTGGAAATTTTTTCGTGATAGTGAAAAGTTTCCTGAAAAAAAAAATCACGATAAACTTAATATTTTAACGCAAAATTTCTCAATCGTGCACGAAGGTGACATTCGATTTAAAATTATCGTGATAGTTCTATCTGTTTCTCGATATCATTTGGATGAACTTATGGTGGCATATTTCTCCCGCGAGATACGAGATAGCTATTGTGGTAATTTAAGAGAACTATCGTGATAAAACAAAGTTTGCTGGAAACATTATCTAGATAATAAAAAATTTCACGAGAAAAATATCGCGATAATTCTGTTATCATGATTGTTTTTTTGCTTTGCTACCCACAACTTACATTCACAATATCTATAATTAGATACGGATTCGGAACATCTTCGTCTACAACCCTATGAATTCTCCTTTTCCCTGAATGGTTTTTAAAGTTGTTAGTAGGAGGCATTTTGAGTCATCTCTGTGATTAATAAAATTCTGTTTATTTCGAGTCTTGTCAAAATTTACCAGTTCAGCTACGATTGTAAATGGTTCGAATTTTTACTTACAGCAATCTTGTGAAGTCAAAAACTACTGAGTTCATCAAAATGGTGAATTATCTATTTATAGATATAGAGAAACGGACGGAAGTATCACGATAATTTTCAGCTTCGTGCACGATTGAGAAATTTTGCGTTAAAATTTTCTAGATAACAAAGTTTATCGTGCTTATTTTTTTTTTTCAGGAAACTTTTCACTATCTCGATAAAATTTCCAGGAAACTTTGACTTATCGCGATAGCTTTCTAAAATTATCATGATAGTTATCTCGTATCTCATGGCAGAAATATGCCGCCATATGAACTTGATAATTTTTTACGTCACAAGATTGCGTAAGTAAAAATTCGAATCATTTACAATTGTAGCTTAATTGGTAAATTTTGACAAGACTCGAAATGAACAGAAGTCTGTAAAATCACAAAGACGACTCGAAATGCCTCCTACGACCAACTTTAAAATCATTCAGGGAAAAGGAGAATTCATAAGGTTGTAGACGAAGATGTTCCGAAACAGGATCTAATTATAGATCTATACCATGAATGTCAGTTGTGGGCATGAAAGAAAAAAAAAAGTCATGATAACAGTTAACGTTAGAACTATCACGATATTTTCATACTGAAAAATTTTATTATCTAGATAATATTTCCAGGAAATTTTGTTTTATCACGATAGTTCTCTTAAATTATTGCAATAGCCATCTCGTATCTCGCGGCAAAGTGCCACCATACTATGGACCCAAATGATGAAGAAGACGTTGAATTGACCGGGTTTGTTTTGTACAGTTTCATTAAAAACAGGATAGAAGAAAAGAGAAAAAGCAAACAAGAAAGCACCAGACCTGCTTGATGAGACCACAGTTTTAATCGAAGGAAGCTACTGAGACAATGTTCTCAACATCTTCACGGTATACTAATGAAGTATGAAGTAGGCTTGGTGAAACTTACCGAATTGTTTCCAAGATCACCTACAATGGACCATGAAGGTCTGATTCGCTGTGTTTAGGTCTGTTAAAGTTGTGCTACCTTCTACTACGATTTCTGCGTTCTGTTACGCTCTTTCAGGATCAACAATAAATCGGGGTAATTGTAACCAAGTTTTTGACCAACAAAATCTTGTCACGATTCTTACGACCATCCCGATTGCGCCAAGTTCCTTCAAGATAACGCGATTCATCCCACACGCTTCTCTCAAATCGTGACATCGTTGCTGATGTAAACGCTGCATAAAGAGCCCATTAGGTTACCAAACAATCTTGTATACATAGCCTATGGCTTTCGAGGCGTAGATCGTGATACATGGTAGTTTATTTCCGTTGGATGATTACATTAGAATTTCTATTTCCGTTGGACGATGGTCTTGTATTTCACACAAATTGCATATTCTGTCGGGGCGAGATTTATTTGACGGGTAGTCAAAAATTAGGCAAATTGACAGAAGAAACACGATTAAAACTATAGAGGTTCATTCTAAAGCAAACACTTAAATTTCATTTATGAGATCAATTAACAGTGATGACAATTGCTACGTAAACGAAAAACAAGAGATATTTGATGAATAGTGACTTTTGTAGGCCTATACTTCACCATTTTTGTTGTTAACAAAGACGGATCCATATTTATGCAGTCTATAGTGCAGTTTATATTTATGGAATCATTCCGGCTTTTAATGAATGACGAAATTTTTGAAATGCAATTTTGTAGCTTTAATGATTAATCATCCAACGGAAATAAAATAACATGTATCACGATCTACACTGAGACTTTGGTACATTTGTCCTCTTCTGTTTATAGACAATACGCATCATTGAAATTAAATATTTATTTTCTGATTTTCTTCTCCAAATGTTTCAATTTGGTCAGGTCAAAAGCTTCTCATGTTATCAGGAGTGACAAACATTTCACTTGTATGTATAGTACAATGTATTAGGCCGGTAAGCACAGAGATCTGTTAATAGTTATATACCCATTTTTCAATAGCAAACTACGCAAAGGGCATACAGAACCAGAAAATTGCCTTCACTGCCCATTAAATGGACCTTCCAGTACATTTTCAGTTCAGCTTGCAGCTACTCTTAAATCACTGTCTTTGACAGAAAAAAAGGAGAATTTCCTGCAAAATGGAAAGAATTAGTGAACTTTCTGAAAAAGTAGGCTGGTGAAGTGTGAGGACCTGTCCGCAACTCTGTTCCTACTTTTATACATTGGAATCAATTATATACACCAGTGGCCTTCACAATTGCACCATTTTGAATTAACCTGTGTACCTTACAACCTTGTGTGTTTGATGACTTAGGAATATTTAAAGCTTTTTGAAAATATTGTGGGAAAAGAACAAAATGCTAGCCTAGCACATGTACCTGTTTTCAGCATTTTTATCCGCAATGTTCAATACCATGCAAAAAAAATCCAATCGTTTGAATCTACTTTCAGTTGTCGTTTGCTAATACATGTACTTTCAATTGGGGATTCGCAAAGGCCCCCAAAAAATTGTTCTTTGGTAAAAAATAGTAAGTAGCATAATTATTAGAAAAAAAAGAGACAAATCTGCAATTATCCCTTTGCCACACAACCCCGAGTTCTGATGACCGAGAGAAAGAAGCCTTTTGAAAACATTGCAGGAAAAGGAGAAAATGCTGGTTACCAACATTCTTTTCCCCAAATGCTTTCAATTATATCATTGACAAATTCCATAATTTGAGTCGCATTTCAATTGTTGTCTGTAAATGCTCTCACTTTGTACAAGTCTACTTCTGTGTTGTTCAAAAATAGTTAACAGAGTGGCAAAGTAAAAGTTGCTTTTGACAAGCAATTTTTCCTTCTTTAATAATGGTTTTTTATTCTGTGTCAGAGAACTTAAGGTTATCTAATAACTTTGAAAGCTTTGATTTTGGACCAATTTGAAAACAGTGTAAGTTGTGTAGGACTTTGTACAAATTTGACTTTTCGCTCCTCGTACAGTGGACAGCATTGGAAAACATTTGTAAAAGACCAGTTGCAGCCAGTGATCAATTCTTTTCAAAATGATTTCTGTGCTATTAAAAATATTATGTTTTTGCCTTTCCTTCAAATGTTTTTCATTTTTTAAATTTTCAAAAAAATTCACACTGTACACAGAAAGTTTATGTTGAAATTGATATTTTAAAATTTCTCTCTAAAATCATGAAGGCAGCCATGAATATTGAGCTACATGTGTGTTACAAAATTAAATGGTGCTGAAAAATATGTTCCTTTAGCAAGTTTTCACTTAATGCCTAATAAATTTGATTTTACATAAATCCACTGTAGAAATCTTTGGAAAACAGTATGACACAAGGACCAATCTTTTTGCGATAAAATGTAACATGCAAATGGTTGGTTGCTTCCGCAAATGCTTTTTTCATTGAATGTAGACTTTTATCTCCTAAAACTTTTTCACTGTAGCAAGTTGCAGTTAATGATGATGGTAAAAGTATTGCGTATATGAGATATTATTGGTATATTAAACTATCATTATAATCCTGGTGTATGTCATACAAACGCCCAAAATATACTTCTCTCCCTCAACAGAGATTTTCAAGTAGAAACATTCCCAACTCTAGTAATACATGGAATATGGATAGCTGCATTGTTTGCTGTGATACAATTGCAAAATGTTGAAAGCAACCAACCTTCAGGAACACTTTGCCAGACAACAAAATTTGAGACTTGTCTGATTTGGAATTATTTGCAGACAAGAAATGAAATGTGTCACTTGTGTCTTTGCTGAGAAAATGAGAACATGCTTGCCAACATTTTCTTCTTTTCCCACAATGTTTTCAGATGTGTAAATATTTCCCATGGTAGTGAAAACTTAGGATTCAGGAATACTGGCATGTGTCACAGATTATTAGATAACTCCTTACCACAAGTGGCTTATAAGACCGTAGATACTGAATGTACTGTGTTGTTTGAAGAAACCAAAAGTATGTCAAATTTAATACATGTACTTTTAGTGTTTTATGACAACAGTGTGAGTAGTGGGAAACCAACATCATGATTCTCAGAGAATTTTGCACAACACAGATACATACTTCTCTCCCTCAAAAAATCTGTTGATGAGGAAAAGCAACACGCAGCTTGTGCAGACAGTTGTGCAAATTCAAAAAACAAATAGATAAGTATAATGGCTGCTATGATACAACTAAAATGTTGTGAAACATTGCAAATTGAGCAAGGTTCCATCCTTAACTTTTTGTCAGATTACAAAATTTTGGACATGTCTAATTTGAAAGCATTTGCAGACGACAAATGAAATGCAACTGAAAAGAGGAGACTTGTTTCTCCTGGGGAAATGAGAAAATGTGACATGTACTTACCGGTAGTTTCTTCTTTGTTCACAATGTTTTCGGAAGTATGGATATTCCCCAGGTTTGTGAAAACTTAGGATTCAGGAATACTAGCATTTGTCACAGATAATTAAATAACTCCATACTTCTAGTGGCTTATTGAGCTATACATACTAAATATACTTTGGTGGTAGAAGAAGCTCACAGCTTTCATATTCAAATACAATAATTTCACTTTAGCATTTTTCTTGCAGGTTTGTACAGTTCACAGCTGATTTGGTCTTTAATATTCCAAGTTTTCAAGCCCAGCTTCAGTTTTATACTAGCACACTTTATGCAGAATTACAAAACCATCTTCAATGTCATTCTTCTGTTCACAGGATGCATCACAACAGTATGTTGACAGCTCTTGAAACCATGTTTTGAAGTGTTTGTGCTCTCACAATACATATCTGGAAAAAAAATATATAACCAACTGAATTTCAAATTTCTCCTTTTTACAAAACGTAACATTTTGATTCTTCAGTTACGTTGCAAAATATGGTTTTATTTTCACATGGTTAGACTATAATGAGAATTTGTTCAGGATATGGCCAACTATCAGAGATCCAATCATTTTTGACTAATGTGCGGTACTGCGCTTCCACCTTTACTGAAATAACCCCTTCTTAGGTTGCCATCTTGCAATTAAGACCGAAAATAGCCACGTTTTTGAGCCCACAGTTATCCAACCTTGGCATCGAAAACCACTAGATTTGATTTAAAAACAAAAAGAAATACTTACTGCTTATAAATATGTCAAAATCCGAACAAATTTATTTCTAAAAATAAATTGAGAATGCTACAACTATCACTAGGGTCCCGCCAAATTCACCACATTGGTCCGCCATTTGGTGATGAAATACCGAAAATAGCCCAGTTTTGAGCCCATAATTATCTAACTTAGGAATCGAAAATCAGCACAAAATTGGCTTTAATACAAGGAGATGTACTCTATCTCGTGATTTTTACCAACATGTTGCTATTTGGACGCTACTTTATGTACTTAACTAGAGGCGCTTGAGCGCCTGTATCGCTCCACAGGCCTGATATTTCTATAATGGCGAAAGGAAGTTTTTAACAATTATCATTCAATCCTGCATTTTAGCTCACTGAAGAAACAATTTGGTAGACAACCACCATAGGAACTTACCTGCAAAACAACAATGAAATCCAATGAATAGTTTTAGAGAAGAAATTTTTCAAAGATTTTACTTTATACCATAAAAGGAAAATGAGTCTCCCATAAAAGCCATGTTTTTTGACAGATCATTTTTTTTTTAAGGAATTCTGTAAACCTGTATTTAAGGAACATTCCTGCAAAATAATAATGCTATCCAAATAGCGGTTTGGGAGGAGAAGATTTTTAAAGGTTTTTTACTTTGGTTGCCATGGCAACCAGAATTCTTCATGGAACACAATTATTTGAAGGAATTTGAAAGAGGACCACCAAAGGAACATTCCTGTGAAATTTGGTAAAAATCCAGTCAATAGTTTCTGAGGAGAAGTTTTTTAAAGAAAAAGTTTACGGACGCACGCACGGACGAACGGACGAACGAACGGACGGACGGACGGACGCACGACGGACACAACGCCATGAAACTTACCTGTTGAGAAGGACGTATGGGATAACCAAGCAAAATTCGAAAGAAGACAGTGAATAACCGGAAGTTATACCGCGTTTCCTATCCCTGTATATTGAGCGGTTTTGAAAACACTTTTAAAAAAAGGAAAACATTACTAGATTTAGAAACAAGCGTATTCATGTATGTTTTCACCCG
Source organism: Hippopus hippopus (assembly GCA_946811185.2). Classification (NCBI taxonomy): domain Eukaryota; kingdom Metazoa; phylum Mollusca; class Bivalvia; order Cardiida; family Cardiidae; genus Hippopus; species Hippopus hippopus. The sequence continues at coordinate 15,296,720 of OX328113.1, read as the reverse complement.
GTGTTTTATAAATATCTTTTCTCCACGCGTTTAAAAGCCGCTGTTTGGTACAAATTGAATTTGTTGTCTACAAGTCAGCATATGTTTTGAATAAACCTATTAAATGAATCTCAAATACTGTTATTGTGACAGGATTCATTCCTCTCTCACTGCTGAACATTGTTTCGACAATACTTATATGGGTAAGCAGCCAGTGGCTTGGAAAGAATATTGTGCGGAGTAGGCCTACTGGTAAAGGAAACTCCAAGAAAGTATGAATAGGTGCACTGGCCACTGCAATATAACTGAAATAATGTTGAAAGAGGCGTTAAACACCATACAGTCAATACAATCAACCAAGTCGACCAGAATCCACATACGCATTCATAAAGTTCTGTATATTTGAGGTCATTGATAAATCATTATTACGTCGCATACTGTGATAGCTTATATCTTTGCGCATTCTGATCAGCAACGCGATTTTTAAGATGTGAGGGAATGCACTGACCGTTAAGACGTAGATCTAAATAAATTTGAAAGAAGCCTTTTTTGTGCTGCGATAATGTTTTTGTTTTTAACGGGTTTAAATCTGAATAACCTCTTTCTATTAGATCTAAATCCAACCAGGGCGATCTCTAACCTAAATCTCCACACAGAATCGCGTGTCTCTATATATGATAGAAGCAGTGGTAAGCTTTAAAATATATCAAAGTGAAAGATGAGAAGCAATTGATTGAAGAAGCATTTTAAGGATAAACCCGGAAATGAAAACATGTCGATCGAACGTAGAAATTTGCGACGGACTCCGTAGAATAACTTGTATAGTTGACCAATCAAGAACAACGAAGTTGCTCACGCGCTTAAATTTGTATGTTACAGTAAGAAGAAAATGTAGGTCAACCGGCAGAAGGTACACATTTTGGCAGTTTGCAGTCAAATGCCAGGTATGCTGTTCAGTTTCTTCGTCATAATATGACATGCACCTAAAAATCAAAAGCTATTACCTTTTTTTTTGCATGAATGAAGTGGGAACACTTTTGTCAATATGTTTTAAGAGTATATCTTAACACGCCCAATCAACCATAGGCACTCGGTTTCCTTGTCTTTTACTTTTGTATCTTACTTCTTCTATTTCTGTATATCTTAAATACTAGTATTTAAGATATGCAAAGATAGAAGAGGTAAGATACAAAAGTAAAAGACAAGGAAACCGAGTGACTATGCAATCAACCTGGCTAGACGTAGCCACACTGGCAAAGTGACATTAACTTGACAGGGTTTCTGGTTTATTTAAAAGAACCTTGTTGTTTTGGTGGAGGTGGTATCAGTGTAGAACTTCGATCCGAAAAGGAGCTCCGATGCTATTTTTTTTTAAATTGTTTCTCCACTAGAAAAAAAAAACATTGGACCAAACCTTGGAATGGGGGTGGGGATTTACAGTGTAGAAGTGGTAGAAGCAGCATCAGCATTAGGTTATAGTGGTAGTGAAGTAGTGTTTGTAGTAGCATCAGGTTTTTGGAGTTGCTGTATGAATGACATATCCTCGACAAACTAAAAATCAGGATATTAAGCTTCGGTGCTTGTTAACTTAGCTGGTGGACCTATACATTCGTTACTCTAACATCATATTTTTGCGCATGCGAGTTACCACTTGGTAGATGATTTGATAAAACTTTAGAAAAATAAGACATTGGACATATTCATAGATATCAAACACTAATTAATCTGGTAAAAACAACGTAACAACAACTTAAACTTTGTTTTTATTTGTGTATGTTTTGATCTGAATCACTCGAGCGCAGGACCCATACATTCGTTCCCTGTAATTGGTCAGACTACAACATCAAACTGACGTCATTCCCCGGTTAAACTTTCATTATACAGTTAGGTTCATCAAATGTCTTCCACTTAATCCAACTGAGAAAGTAGATGCAATCTTGGCATACGTTTATTTATACTGTTTTTCCAAAGTAGGTAAGAAAAATAAGCAAGCTCGATCAGATCCAAGATACTTAATATAAGGATAGGGTAAAATGAAACATCAATCAGACGTACACTCGCCAGATTGATTTGCAGCGTGGTAGATCAAAATGGGTGAACTTAACCTTACTTTATTTCAGTATCTTTGGCCCGTGTGCAAAACAATGAAGACAAAAGCACCTAAAATGGCTACATCATGTTTTCGCCTTAGCAAATAATCCATTTTATCATAAAATAGCGTGTTTCTACATAAAAAAGAGAAATTTTGACACGAGGTAAGACTTTAAAACCACACTTTATCTATTTTTTACGCAATTCAGCTTTTTTCTTCGATGTGAATACAAATTTCATCATTTGGCAAAAACTTTACCGATACTCGGATGGAATGGAAGTCGGCACGCGAGAAAATTCTATAAATATACGACGTAACGAATGTATGGGACATAACGAATGTATGAGTCTTGGGCATAAGTAACAGGGGTAAAAACGAAATTCCACTTGCCTGTATGTGTTATTCAATTAATGTCCTTCAAGTATATACAAGACATATCCAATTTGTTTCAACTATTCATTAAATTCATTTAGCAAGCTTGACACATCCGAAACAAGGCAGCCATTTTGTCATGCAGATATATCTGCTGAAAGTCAGAACAAATCAACATTTTAAAAATAGACTGACCTTTAATCTCCACTTCTAACATAGTCACGTGACATCCATTAATAGCAAAACATTGTGAAAGTATACTAATTTTCAAATGTGGTTCTGTCTTAAATTAATTTGTAGTTGTTATAGGAAGGGGTCTTTGCGCTAACGAAATTACCTGTTTTGAATAGGAGCTTCGAATTGCCAATTTAAATCTCATTTTTCTGCGATTTTTGCAGATGATAACAAAATCAACGAATGGTATGACTTCATCAGCCTCGATTTTCGATAAAGTATCACATTACTTATGAAAAACAAAATGGTCGCGAACTTCGATGTATTGCGATTTTAGATGATTTGACGATTATTCGATAGTGAAGAATAGTTAGCTCTGAAATGCTTGTATAGTCTAGTCCATGTTTCTAGAATTAGCCAGTATTACAGATTTTACCAGATTATTTAAAACCTAAGCTTGGAAATGTTCAGCAAGCTTATTTGAATCAATATTTCTTCCTAGTCTCAAACTAAACAGTAAGTAGATAGCACATTACTTTAAAAAATTAAAGATCTGTCCTACAACAATCACTGAAGGATCCTTGGACTACCAACATTGGAATATAGAAGAAGAAGAACTGACATTATTGAAGTTTACAAGATTCACCAGGGGTTTGACAAATTTGATAAAAATAAATTGTTTCCAGAGAACGAGAACTAACCATATACCGGTAATACCAGGGGACACAACCAAGGAATTTTCAAAAAGTATTGCCACACAAATCTAAGAAAGAATTCATTCTCTCAAAGAGTTGTTGAAGACTGGTATAGCCTGCTCGAGGATCTAAATTATGCGGAACTGTAAATAGTTTTAAACGCAAATTAAATGAAGTTTGGAAACACCTACCAGTCAAGTTTGAAACCTAGTGCTATGGACCGGGACCACAATCGGTAAGGTATAAACCCTATCAAAATGGATCCCAGAGGCCGATGCCTGTATAGATCCTACAACGGTGTAAACAGTGTAAGTGTAGAGGTGTTTACTCATTTGAGAACTTCAATGCAAAAACTTCATTGAAATTTAAGATTAAGTGCCAAAAGTAGGTATTTGTCGCCCCATGTGGCTCCTTTTCTTGTCTTGTTTTTCTCAATATTTCATATTCCTTGCTTTTTTGTTAAAGGTGGAAATTTCAAGATAAATTCTTTTTACCTTTTTGAAAATCCATTGCATTTTATAGGAGACATGGATAAATGATACATGATAGTGACTTAATACATCATTGGGGCTTAAAAATCACATTTTTGTTACATCAGAAGTGTTTTTTAGGCAAATACACAGACTTGTATACATGTATCTCTCTTACTTTTCAGAAAATCGGTAATCATTCCCTTATTTGTACCTTGCAAAATGGGCAAAACTGCTTTTGTCTCATTAACTCAACAGCAGATATTGTTTTCGGAAGCATCTTTGGAAAAGGTAAAAATACAAATAGATGATCCATGCTTTTGGACTTAATGCATTTCATGATACATGAAACCAAACAAGTCATCAGATGATCATGGATCCATTAATCCCATCTTGTCCAACAATGGACTAAATTATGTGGTAAACTGGTCCTTGGAAATGCGAAATACTGACTCAATAGCAAAAAGTTTCAGCCCAGGTTGTGACCTTGATCGGTACTTTTTGCAGATGTGTTAACCCTTTACCAAAAAATGAATTTTATACTGGTGTATATTGAAAGCATTTGCCAACAACATGGTAAATGTTGCTCAAATGATTGATTTTTTTCTTTGAAAGGGTAGAAAACATTGTAGGAAAATGAGAAAATGCTGATCATCAGTATTTTTTTCTTTTTCCTCCAATGTTACCAAAAGCCTTCTTTCTCAGGGTTGTTAAAATCTGGGATTGTTTGGTAAAGGGTTGAGCCCCTCTTTTACAGAGCATGGCTCTGATCCATGTTGGGTAATTTTAAATTGAGAGAATACAACACTTAACCAGTGTTAGTTCCCTAAAGAGATGCAATGAGCACAATGAAGAGGGAGAAAGATCTTAATTTCAGTTTTAAGTGGTTTCTTTCAGTCTCTTTTAAATATTTGACATTGTAGTTCAAACATCAGACTGTATTCTCTTTACAGTCAAATCTTTAAGTTTGTTGCTTAGCATAGTGGAGAAAGGAGAATAAGTGAGCTCTGGTTACTTACATTTATTTTCTTAGTCTGATTTACCCATTTCAAGGGTAATTGGATGAATGTTCCTTTCAAATAAAGATGTGGAGTGTTAAATTACCTCTTCAGTTATTATGTCGTGAAAAAGGGCACATTTTGTGATAAGCTATGGGAAGATATACTATCAGCTTCTTTAAACCTATTGGTTGAAGTAAGACAAGATGTCTAAAATAGATAGTTCAGAATGAAATCTTACGTAATATTTCTTGTTTAGTAACATATTGGATTTATCTAAATTTGTGTGTGTCAAGGAAGATAATCAAGTAGAATTTTGAGGAAAGCAGCTTGTCATTATATCTTTTTGTCTGCATTTTCTGTATTAAATTATGCATATTATGAGTGAAAATGAGAAAGATCTTTATCCTAGATACATTCAAAAAACGCAGAAATTCCTTATTTTTGTGAAAAGGGGGCTTAATGCATCTTCATTACGCATTATACCAATCAAGCCATCATATAATTATAGATCCCTAGTAGGCACTTTTTTTAACAACCAACTTAATCACGAGGTAAACTGGTCCTAGGACACACAGGAAATTGACCAATAGCGAAGTTTTATTCGGCCCAGGTCAGCCTGCGCAGTGTGCAGGGTAACCTGGGTTGATACTTTTTGGAGATGCATTAAGCCTCCTTTTCACAGAGTATGGCTCAATTTCTTTTGATTTTTTAAACTTTTTATCATATTTCTTTAGCTGCTTCCTGTATGCTAAAGAGACAATTGATTTTGATCAAAGAATGTAACATTAATGTTGCTTATACTTCAAGGTATTTCTGTACCTAATTCGAGAAAAATCTTAACTTTTCTCTTAACCAGCTAAAATATTTAAATCAATAGATATCAGATAATTAATGTCAAAATTTGTTGAATTAAAGTATAAAAGTTACCAGATTTTTTAAGATTTATATGAATACAGTAGAATCTTATCAGTTCGCCTGTTGCCGGTTTACATCTATGTGTTGGTAATACATAGATAGTAGTCTATTTCATGCTCCCAAAGTATTTCTCAAACACAAATTCTTACCAATAGTTGTTATATAATTTAATGCGCTTGCAAACTTATGAAGGTGTTAAAACTCTTCACCAACCGTCAGTTTCACACCTGTTGATTGACGATGTTTATTGGTACCAATCATTGGTTAACTGCGAATGTAATTAAAGGCATTGTTTTGTTTGTAATGTCAATCAATCGATCAAAGTGACAACAATTCCGAAATCCCATCCGAACTCCTTCAAATTCTCAGACGAAACTTCACTTCATCCTGTATTTGTTTCAACATGACAATGTCACACACATGACCTATTTGTTTTTTAACAGAGATTATGATTGAAACAGTCAAGCTCTCTTTTTCAAATAACAAATTTTAGTATTACATACTGAATGCCTATAAGTTAATTAAATTAGACAAAGGGATTAACAACAGGAGAAATCACCAATGGAATTCAAAACACACAAAAACAATGGGTAAATTTGTTTCATGCATTTAGGCCTAACAAAAAAATATCTGTGTTTAGGGTTTCCGTCTGAGATGCTGTAGGTAGGGATTTTTTTTTTTTTTTCAGAAACTTTTAATATGGACTATGGGAAACCCTAAACTCGCATATTTTTTTTTAGGCCTTATTATTATGCATATACATGATGTATTTATAGATGGATGAAAAATAAAGATAAGTTTATTTTCTTTAATCATTTACATATGTTCTAAATTCTATTTTGGACTTGGCTCCAAAAATATTTATAGATATCTATGGAAACAAACCCCAAATAGAGGGTATTGCAAGACATGCTGTATAGATCCAATTGTCTATTTCCTTATATATTGTACCAAAGAAACATAGTCACCTTTTCTGGTTCATACTATGTTTAGTTGGCATAAGATTTGGGTTCCTTACGCCATGAAGTACTGAGGTTTTACTGTATTCAAAATTTCTTTTTTTCCCCTTCAAATATCTTCAATATCTATGAAAGATTTAACCCTGTACTAGATTTTGGTTTTAAAGCTCTGACGAAGGAGGGGCCTGAAAACATCACGAGGAAATGGTGACCTCATCTGCCAGTGTCATTCTCGCATATAAGCCTTGGCTATTTTCCTACAAAAAATACCCAGTAATTTTCAGTGCATAGAAGAAAACATTTTAACCTTTTAGACTATCGTATTTGGCTGATCATTCATGATTGGTTACCTTTGGGGGCGTAATATTTGTTAAACATTTAATGTTTTCCCTTTAACTGGTCCTTTGTGTTTCACAGTATATTGATTGTATGGTGTTTACAGTTTAACACTGCTTTTAACATTATTTCAGTTATAGTGTGGGGGCCTGTGTACCTATCCATGCTTTCCTGAAGTTTCTTTTACCAGTACTCCGCTCAATATTCTTTCCAATCCACTGTCTGGTTTCCAACATAACCATCATCGAAACAATGGTCAGCGGTGAGCGAGGAATGAATCTGTTGCAATGACTATCATCAATCCTCGAAAACAAAATGGCCGAGCTGGGGATCGAACCAGCGACCTCCTGTTCTCAAGTCCTGTATGCTACTGACTTAACTGATGGGGCTTGGCTGTTTTACAGTATATCATATTAATAGCCTGTACAACAATAAGTGGTTCATGAGAAGACTTCTTGAAACTTTAAGCTGCAAGCCAAAAAGAAGTTTTTTTTGTCATATATATATTCTGCTTTGCAAACAATAGTGACTTGTTGCTATTACTCTTAAGATTTTTTGTAGCACCACACTGTTTTTGCAGTACTTTCAGTACTTTGATTCTACATTGAAAAGGTCAATTCATTGATTCAACCCTTCAGGGTATGCAGTTAGGTTTGTGTTGATTTTGAATACATTTCAAAATAAATTTTCAGTGAGGGAACCACAGTAACATAAACCCTTTACCATACAATCCCAAGTTTAAACAACCCTGAGAAAGAACAATTTTGAAAAGATTGTGGAAAAAGGAGAAATGCTGGTAAGCAGCATTTTCTGCTTTACCGACAATGTTTTGTAACCTTTCACATGCTATTTCATTCATTTCTGCCACATTTATTATGCAGTGTTCTGCCAAGGATTTTAAAAAGTAGAGACAAATGTCCCACTCATCCAGAAAAGTTTGAGACATTTTTAAAAATTTGGGGACAAAATTTAGTATGCATTAAAATGGTTTAAAAATAAGAAATTGAAAATAGTTCCCCAATATAGTTCCCCAGTACCCATACTTGTTAATTGCTATCTTCTCCTTCACTAGCCAAAATGTCGATTTAAATGCAACTAACACAGTTGAATATTTCCAATTGAGACTTTTCTTAAAATCCCCCTGGAAAGACTCGGCCATGACGGTTGATCTACAATAGACGTTCTCTGCACATCGTACATAAGAGTAGTAGTTCTGAAGTTACATTTATTTTTTCAGTAAATGCGTACTTTTTTTTAAAACACATTTTACAACCCATAAAGTTGCGGTCGCGATCATATTCTTTTAAATACTAAGAACTGTCGTACAGGTATTTTTTACTATCTTCCAACGATGTTGATTAAGTGGGAGGGGTACTTGGCATCAGAACATTATCGGACTTTGAGCTCTGATTGTTGGTATGCTTTGGCTGACCAGAGAAGCATAGGACAATACCTGGCTTTTTCGCCGAGTTGACGAAACCATTTTCCGAGTGAGATTGCAGAAGATACTACGTCATGACAGTAAAGTACACGATCAGTACTTGGTTGATGTTTTCGGTCTGCGTCCAATCAAATTTCATTTTGCATATACGCACCTTCGGCGCCCATGAAAAACACTAAATTGTAATAGTTACGCGGCTGATTCCTCGATTTTTGATATGCGACAGGAATAGCCTTTTACCGATTTTTTCTGCGACATTTTGAATTTTTTTAGCAAGAAAATCGCAAATACGCGGCCTCGGCAGAACACTGATTATGCCATCTGCAAATGCTTTCAATATGGACTGGTCTAAAATTTTATACTTTGGTAAAGAGTTAATACACTTTACTCAGGGGACAGCTTTGAAGTCTTTACCAGACAGCAAAATACTAGGCTATTTTTAAAGACAATGTAGGCAGATGATACGTGAAATTTGGTTAAAAAGATTGAAGTCTTCTTTGAAAGAATTGAAAATATTGTAGGACATGGAGATACTGCTGGTTACAAGGATTCTTTCAGTTTCCAAAATATTTTCAACAGCTTATCTCCTAAAACCAGGGATGTTTAACCTTTTACCACACAATCGCATGTTGTAATAATCCTAAGTAAGAAACCTTTTGAAAACATAATGAGAAAGGGAGAAAATGCTGGTAAAGACCATTTTCTCCTTTTATCACAATATTTTGTACCCTGAGACAAATTCCATCATTTGAGACTCCTTTAATTTGTCACCTGCAAATCCTTTCATTTCGGAAAAGTCTAAAATTTTGTTGTGTGGTAAAGGGTTAAAGCTTGGGATGGGTTGGTAAAGGGATAAGTGCAAACTATCCGTAACTCTTTGTCAAATTACAAAATTTTAAAGTTGTCCAAAGACAAAGGATTTACAGAAGACAAAATACATATGACACGAAAACTGAAACTTGTTTTTGGAAGGTAGAAAACATTGTGGGAAAAAGAAAATGCTGGTTACAAGCATTTTCTCCTTTTTCCCACATGCTTTCAGAAGCCTTCTTCATCAAGATCGTTTAAACTAGGGATTATGTGGTAAAGGGTTAATAGTTATTTGATATGTTCCAGGTAAGGGCAGCATGACAGAGGAGATAAAGCAGAAGATGACACAGCAGATAGAAACAGCGTTGATGAAGTTAAATCATGTACCACACATTGTATCCAAGAGGAGGAAAATGGCTGTGTGGTCAGACATCAGGGAGGTTCTGTTTCTGCGTTGTGTTCATCCAAGGTGTACCGTTGTTTTGTCAGCGCTGAAAAGTCATCTCCACTATCCTGCTTCGGAAAAATCTATGCATCCATGTTCTCCTTCAGAACAAATACAGTTCATGAAACAGTTCAAAGCTTTATCCACTGGTACTCTTCTTGTTGACCTGGATGCACTTGGAAATAGGTTTGATCTCATGGCATTGTACGATATGATAAAGATTAAACATGATCTGTCAGAGAATGAGATCATACGGAGCTGCAGTAGCATGTCTGTCATGAAAAAGCAAGAAGCATATTTCCAGAAATGTGTTGAAAATCCACTGGCAAATTTAACAAAAAGGATATTTTTGCCTTCTATCCAGAGGAAGAGCTCAGATGTGGAAAGCTGTAAGGAAGAGGTAAATTACAAATTTGTTCTGTTAACTCATTAATTATCATTAACATAATTAAGGTTAAATATCATTAGATTTGAGATTTCATTGAAAATGCGTTTTGTTGAAATCCATTTGGAATACGGATTGCTAAATTCCTAGATTTATTTGATGAAAAGCTCTGTCTGGGAGGCGGATTTAAGTGACAATTTGTCTTGGTTTGGGTAAGGGTCAGGGCTAGGGCTCGTTTTTGATGAACATTGGTTTCGACGAAATGTCGCAGATCCTTCAGTTTAGCTGGTGACTAATGAAGGCTTAATTCTCTACCAAATGACAAAATTTTAGACTAGGCCATAAATGAAAGCATTTGAAGACGACCTACTAACTGAACATTGCTAAGTTGATGATCTCTCTTTTTTACCTTTTAACAAAAACCACAATCACAGTTAACTCCAAGGTATCATAAACCTTAACAGAGTTCCTAATTATAATTTGAGGGATGTTTTTCTGTACCTGGGTCCATACTCAACAACCATTCACATGAACGTTCTTAGTCTTATTCTTGAGAATTTTCAGACAGGTTGACAGTCTGATTTGATCCGCCCACCGGTCATTGAAGCTCTTGGTCCATCATGGAACACCAAAATTTTCATTTGTCAGTCATCGAACACTTACTAAAAATAGCACATTGACCAATCGCCTTTATATCGTATAATCATATAGTAACACAAGGTATGTAATGGAATCAAAGAAAATTTTCACACCTTGTTTTACTTTTTCTGTCACTGTCCTTAAAGCAAGGTTTTTTACACAGCACATATACAGTTAGAAGTAGGAGACTGAGTATTGTATTCTTACCACCATAATCAGTGCCCTGGTGTGGGATCTACCAACGGCAACTTGTTCATGGCCAGAGGGGCAGATCAGATAAACACTGCACTGTAATACCAATAGCAAAACCTGGGTTTATGCAGTACTTTTCTCTTGGCTGAGCAGTACATGTGCTTCTAAAACCTGGATTTTTGCAAGCCTTTCCATGGCCTACTCATGCCATAGCCATAGTGGTTCTACGAAAGTGCAATGTGTATAATGTCTTCTCCATAGAAGACCACTGTCGTGCAACCTGATATGGATGGTTTGTATGGATATACAGGCTCCAGATACATGTTGATCTTACTTGAAGCCTTTGCAAAGCTGGATTGGAGTATTGAAACAGTTTCTGCTGTGATTAAAAAGTAGTCCTCAGATGCAGAGGTAGCCCTTCCTCTGACACAATTATGGCACCTGACAGGTATCCATGCTGTAGCCTTGCCCAGGCTCTGGTAATAATAGAACCATGCTTCATGCCAAGGGTGTTGTCAACATTTTGAAGCAGTTTCTTTCTCCTCCATGCAAGCCCACTGCAACATATAATTATGCTTCTAACAAATGAGCCGTGGTCTGTGAAAATGGGCTTAATTCATCTGAAAAAAGTATCAATCTAGGTTAGGCTGTGTAGTTCGAGTCGGCTGACCTGGGCCGAAACTTTTTGCTACTGTTAAATTTTCTGCATGTCGAAGGGCCATTCTACAGTACACCTAGATTCAGTCGGTTGTTATACAAAATGGATTTTATGGATACATAATTATGTGATTACTTGCTTGGTATAATGTGTAACAGAGATGAATTACACCCCCTTTTGCCAGAGCATGACTCATATGTTGGGTACATGAGTGCGGTACACCGAAATGCCATGAATATTGAGAAGTACAAGGTTCCCATTACTTTCAGGAAAATTTTGTCTGTCTCAACTTTTTACCATACGAAAATATGTTAGACTGGTCCAATTTGAAAGCATCTGCAGACAGTAATTTAGAAGTGGTTGGAATTACACTATTGGGCTGTGAAAGGGTAGAAAACATTATGGGCAAAGGAGAAAATGCTGGTTACCAGCATTTTCTTTTTTTCCCACTATGTTTTCGAAACCTTTTCTTCTACGGACCATTAAAACTCGGGATTGTTTGTTAAAGGGATAAATACTCACACATTATTACTGATGTGTACACTGGGGCCTATATCAGTACACCACAAAATCATATCCACCACAAAAAGAACAAATACATCATTATCTCAAACAAACTTTAACAATGCAGCTTGCAAAATTTGGTTCTTAGCTAATTTTGAGTGATATATACATGTATAGCCAATACCTATGAAGATTACCATGCTTTTCGAAGTTTATTCTTTCCTTTAACTAAGCTTTGTTATGTTACACTGAGATGTCATATGTGAGAGTGGCCATTTGTACCTTCTTAATATGCATTTTTTCACTTAACCTTTAACCTGCTAAATAATTTAAATGAATCTTTCAAGCTGATCGTAAAAACCTAAATGTTGCTATTTCAAAGGGTTTTTTTTTTTTTTAAATACCTACCTATTGGACAGTGTAGATCCAAGACCAGACTGCACATTCTGACATGAGTTGATACTTTTTGCAGATGCATTAGACTCGCTTTTCGCAGAGCATGGCTTCTATAATTTTTTCAGAGAGGCTATAGACTGATCAACTCAGTACTGTACAACACTTTGGGAGAGGAAGCTTCCGAGGCCTTGATACCTCTGTATTTACTAAAAGAAACCTTTCCAGCCAGTATAGGGTTTTTAGAAGAGGCTGTGAGACTTTATATAATAGGTAGATGTGATCAGGCCAATCTGAGAAGTGTTTGTCTGTGTACCATTGAAGAGGGCTGTCAGCTGTCAAGGTTTATGGCCATGCAGTATGGATTTGGTAACAGTTAATTTTGATACTTGTTATATTCATAAACAGTCTGTTATAAGTCTTACTCGATAAACCTTTCATTAACACTTTATATTATTGCCTTTTTTTGGAAATACAGCTTTAAAACCTACAACCTTGATGAGATAATATAGACATTATTGTGTTGGGTTTAAAATTATCTCGTCACGGTATGTGATTTTAAACATGTTATCCCAAACACAAACAATAATATAAACTGATAATGAAACATTTATCGAGTGGACTAATACAGTACAGTGAGTTTTCAAATTTCATTGACCTTTACTGCTTAACCATTTACCATGCTATGAAAAGGCAGACTTTTCCAAACTGAATGTATTTGCAGACAACATGGATCAAATGATGGAATATGTGTTTGATAGGGTAGAAAACATTTTGGGAAAAGAAGACCCCCGCGAAAAACCCAGTGCTTTCAGTGAGGCTTAAACCTGGAGTCTGCAGGTTATGAGTCCTACACTTTACCACTGAGCCATACAGTACTCCTGAAGAACTACTGAAAAGTCTTTACACTCACCAAATAATTGACATTATCAATGAAAATGTCTAAATTCCATTTATTTCCCATAGTTTAAGGCATGAAATAACTCTTTACCACCAGTGTTTAATTAAACAACCCTGAGAGAGAAGGATTTTGTAAACATTATGGAAAAAGGAGAAATTGCAGGTTACCATCATTTTCTCCTTTTCCCACAATGTTTTTCTGGCATAACTCAGATCTTAGGCTCATTTAGACTTATTTAGAATTTGTTGTGTGCAGCTGTTTTCAGTTTGGAAGAGTCTACATTTTGTTGTTTGGGAAAAAGTAAAGGGATACAGCTCCAGACTCATGTTGGTTGTTTGAATGGTGTTTTGTGTTGCTTTCAACATTGTTTTGGTCATATATCACAGCAACAGCTCATTCATTCTTGTATGGCCTAGGTTTCACTTATACTTAGCAGGGGTGCTTAAGAGTCTTGTCCAAGGACTCTGCTACTACAAACTTAGTGGTTTCAGTGAGACTCAACAAGCTTATGAGTCCTTCACTTAACCACTGAGCCATGAAGAACCCCTCCAGCTGTGCATGAATTTAACCCTTAACCTGCTAAATGAAACTTTCAAGCCAATAGTAAAACCCCAAATGTTGCTTTTTCTAACTTATTTCTGGGGTAAAAATATCACCATATTGGACAGTGTAGTAAAAAAAAAAATATCACCTTATCACATTCTGTGCAGTCTGATCTTGATCTACACTGTCAGCAAAAGATCCCTGAGTCTCGCTTTGCAGTCTAAGAGTGAAAAGTTTTGTGATTAGGTACCTTTTAGATCAACCACATTGTTAGCATGAGAAAATATAAAAAGAAAATTACATATTTGAAATAATATGGATTTAATGTACGTCTAGTTTCTCTATCAGGAAATGAGTGTGATTCTTCATCTCACAGCTCAGTATTTGTTATAGACTCATATTTTTTGTAGTGTGATGTTTTTATATTGTAATATTATGAAATTTCCCTAAACCAGGTGGTATTTTGTCTTGATCATTGGTGTGTGGCACCATCTGTTGGTCTTACATCAAAGTTCTGGGTTCGACATTAACATTTTTTCCAACTAGACCAGTGAACTAGTAATTTGCAATTTTTGCTTAGACCGCTTCAAATTTCTACTAGACCAGTTTTGCAAAATGAAGAAAAGTATAAAATAGATCAAAAGCTCTGTTGTTTCCCTTGTGATTATACCAAACTGTAACAAAAAAATGACAATGTCATGATAATCTACTGTGTGGACATCCACAAAGTCAGAAGTTACAGAATACAGAAGTTAGCACGTTTGCAAGTATTAACAGCCACTAAAGGACAGGTATCGCCCCAAACTAACTCGGCACACTTTATCATGATCAATGAATGTTTCCCCATTATTATTTCAATTACGATTTTTTACTAGAGGACAACAATTTAGACATCCATTTTGAAAGCAATCACAAACAATATACATGTATTTGTCTAACTAATGCTCAAATAACAGAATATGAGTTAAAAGGATAAAAACATTTTGGTATAATGTTATCAGATCCTGGAACAAATCTTCCATTTATTAAACTGTCCGCAAAGGAAACATAACATTTTCCTCTGAATCAAACAAACCAACGGCGCAAATTAGCTTTCCATTCAAGGTCTAAAATGATCTTTTTTCTGTGAACTAGATCTAATTCTATTCATCTAGATCTACTTTTGTTTCGATTCATTTCTGTTTTTTAGCTTCATTTTATGACTTCGCTCCTCCCTGATCAGATACAGTTTTGAAGTTATGCAAGCTTTGCATATTCACCGGTCGTCTGCTCCATTATCTAGGTAAACGTCTGGACGACACATTCTCAGTTGTCGTCAAAATGAAACTAAGGTATTCCAAAATAGAGGTAGACATAAGAAATTCTTGTTAAAAGATCAAATACTCTGACAAAATGATAACAGTCACGATAAAATTTATGACTTTTATCCCGGCCGACGAAATGGCAACATACCGTGGACTCCGGTCTACTAGCCTTACTATATTTTCAGTTCAATTTGGTTTTTCCAGTAAAGTTATGGGCTACCGCGCATGTGCTACCATCTTCCTGTTAACAGTTTTAGAAGTTGTCAATGAAATTATCGCTGCTTGAAAAAAAATCGCAAGTTTTATAAACAATCTTTTTTGGCGAACGACATGTAAGGTCGATTTTCGTCACTTATTCCAAGCATGAAATTGACACTTAAAGTAATTATCTAAATTTTTGCACTAGACCATTTGGGCTAGCTGGAAGCTGCCTCTACTATCCCAAACCGATCTGTTGCTAGACAATGTCGTTCGGACGTGCCTTAATGTCGAACCCTGAAGTTGTGAAAACTTTGCCCCTCGGACCAAAGATGTCCTGGCATGTTTTGCATGAAAGTTGGTTTTATACAACAGACTTTGATAAAGTATTCTTATCTGAAACTAGAGAGCCAAAATAGTTGAATTTTGTATGTAAAATCTTTTATTGATTCTAAATCTATATCAAAATTGTTAAACACTTGTCACTGAAGTGAAAAAGGGCTTGCCCCAAAAGTTACCTGTATTTATGAAAGTTACCTGTATACATGTAAAATGAATGAGAAATCTCCCTGTCTGAAACCACTTGTTTTATAGTAATATTTGCAGAGTTTTTCCTTGTTAGGCTTGGTGAGTGATATAGGAGTATCATGGTCTTCTTGGCTCACATTTTGTGTGCACTGAATTTTTAAAACAACAGATGAAGTTGATGTTTAGAATTACGAGAGACATTTAACCCTTTGCCATACAACCCTGAGTTTCACCGAACTTGAGAATATACGCTTTTGAAAACATTATGGGAAAAGGAGAAAATGCTGGTAACCAGCATTCTCTTGTTTTCCCACAATGTTTTTCCACCCCTTCAGAGGCAAATTCCATTATTTGAACCACACTGAAGTTGCTGTCTGAAAATGCTTTCAATTTTGACATGGCTAACTTTTGTCATTTGGAAAAGGGTAAAGAAACAGGGGTAAATGGAAAAATACATGTAAAGAACTTGTATGTCTTTTCTAACACTTTATTTTATAGGCAAACAATGGCCTTGTCTAACTAGTAACAGTTTATTGATGTCCTGGGAGGAATTCTGGCAGAGCAGCTGTAGAAACAAGGATATCAGAGTGATGCCTAACATGTATGTTTCTGTAGTCACATTGAACTGTAAGGTAAGGTACTGTTGTGTATTAGAATTCAGAACAACCATTTAACCTTTATCCTGCTTTAAAAGTTAAATGATATCTTCAAGTCAATAGTACAAACCAAAATGTCACTATTTAAGGTTATTTTTTGCAAAGAAATATTTCCTTATCTGATAGTGTAGATCCAAGATCAGACTACATGTTCTGTGTAGTCTGAACTTGATTTACACTGTCCACAAAAGGTCCTGGAGTCATGCTTTGCAGCCGAATGGTTAAATAGAACTGCATTTTGAAAAAAATTGTGTAATTGCTCCTGTTGCAGCCATGTTTTCAGTAATAATAAAAAAAGATAATTTTTTTTCCTTGAAGTATCTATCATTTGTCACATTTTAGTTTATTAGTATTCAGATTGGTAGATCCTTTTTTACATGCACAAGCACTTCATTACTTTTGCATTTTAACCCTTTATCACACTTTCCCGACTTAATGACCATAAAGAAGAAGACAAGAATAAGACTTTTGAAAACGTTGTGATAAAAAAAGAAAATGCTGGGAACCAGACAAGAATAAGACTTTTAAAAACATTGTGATAAAAGAAGGAAATGCTGGGAACCAACATTTTGTCCTTTCCCCAAAAAGTTTTCTGTCCTTCAAAAACAAATTTTAATTTTAGAGACATTTATTTTGCTATTTGCAAATACTTTCAATTTGGACAAGTCCAAAATTTTGTTGTATGGTAAAGAATTTAGCAGTCTTTTGAAAACATTGTGACAAATTTATAAGTTTGTCTTGGTAGAACTTCCTGCATTTGTATATCTCATTAATTTTTTCTTAAGTTAACTGTTTTCAAAGGGTAAGAGAACAGCTGAATAATGGGAATCTATCAAAACACATTTTATAGAGGTTACATAATCTGTACAAAGAAATCAAAAAGTAATATGGTACATTGACATCTTTTCACCATTAGAATGTCAAAGGTGACTTAACTTTTTACCAAATAACAAAGTTTTGGACTTGACCAAATCTGAATAATATGGAGAAGACCTATTAGGTGTGGCTCAAATGTTGGAAACTGTCTTTGAAAGGGTAGAAAACATTGTGGGACTTGGGAAAAAATGCTGGCAGCCAACATTTTCTGCCTTTCCCACAATGTTTTCAAAAGCTTTCCATCTTTTGGTCATTAAAACTGGGGCTTGTGTGGTAAACGGTTAGGGTGCTCTTGTTGACAATTAAGGTCAAGATCAGACTGCTTAACTTTTATCTATATGGTCAAATAAGCCGAGATACACTGAACAACTATTGGATGAAATTGACATATGTGAAATTCTTGTCACTAAGTGAAACCGTTTATTTAATCTATACATTAGACCTGTGCTTAACAATTAATGAGATGATGTGAAAATCAACTTTTGCCTTTACATTGTTAATATTTTGTAAAACTGTGTGTGCTTTTTTTCTTAAACTAATAAAATATCAGCAATTGTTCTTTTTTAAGCATGCCATACTTTTCTTTTCATTATCAAATAAAGAGTACAACTGGACTTGACATCAAGTCAAGGTTACAGCCAGAATCTGCCAGCACAAAACACAGACTATCAAATACTGTTGAGATGAATTGCTGGAAAGAGTTCACTAAACAAGAACAAAGCAAGAGTAAAGCCTCTATGATTTCCAACACAGAGCCTGATTTCAAAGAGATCATAGAAAAGCTGCAAAGTGAAAGTTCTTGTGAGGAGGAAGAATGTCTTAAAGAAACTACACAAGTGCATAGGAAAGAAAAAAAGAAAATGGCATCATCAGTATTAAAGGAACCGAGAGGAAGAAAATCATTGAGTCTGTCTTTACCTTTGAAGATAAACTCCAAAACCTTAATCAGTACTGAAAATGATAGTGAAGATAGCCTACACTCAGAGCTGGTTGATGCTGAAGGAATAAAGAAAGCTAACGTGAAATCAAATAGGTGTAGATGTAAGGGCACGATGGTTTCTAAGTCACTGCAGAACCTACCACAGACTGAGAAGAGAGTTACAAGAAGTCAATCTCAGATTATTTTTCAGCCTACATTTGAGTATGAAACCTCCATAGACCTAACTGCTGTTGTTGGTCACCCAAAATATTCTGGTGCCTGTTTAAAATCAAATAAAAATCCAAGAAATCCTGATGCTAACAATTCAGCAGCTCTCAATATAACTGAAAACAATCAGTTGTTTGACAGTGAAAACAAAACACAGTTTGAAACACTACAAAACTCAGATAGCATTCAAAACAATGAACACTATCCTTATGATTTTACACCTGGAAACAGCTTGAAGACAGGGAGTATTGAAGTTAAAATCACACCTAAGAAGAAAATGGAAGATGATCTCTTCCACGATGATATTCTTCAAAAAAAAGAGATCTCGTCTGACAATAGTAGGAGTATGGGAAAACAGAAGAAATGTAGGGAAAAGCAGGAACTGAAAATATCATTAGCTGAAATCCCTGATAGAATACCTGATCTGCTAAGAGTGCATAAAAATAATAAGATAACTGACATGGCCTCCTTCAGGAACAAAAAGCAATCATCACAGATGCAGTGTAAATCACAAGTTGAAAAGCAAGTAAATAAGCAAGCAGTTGTAGATGACAGACCAAGAGAAAGTGCAGTGGTAACAAAATCTCTGGAGCTGAATACTCCTAGAATGACCTTAAATCTTGAAACCAAAGCCAGTGCAGATTTTCCGTATAAAGCTAAAAGGGTGAAAAATGTGGAAAGGAGAGAAAAATGTGAAAACAGTATTCCAGAAGTAGATGGACTTAAAATCCAAAGTAGTCCACTGAAAAGAAGAGAGAGACCAACATGTAAAAGTGCAGGGACACTTCCAGGTCCTGTGAATAGCATTCCTAACAAACCCTTATCTGAAAGGTTTGGAAAAACTGGTCACCTGCATGATGAAATAGTTTCTAACCTGAAACAGCAAGCTTCAAACTCGATATGTTCAATTTTGGGCAATTCTGATGCTCAAAATGTGAAAGGGATAGTAGCAAATGGGAAAGAAATTATTTCTGCAGGAAAAAAAACAAATAAATCTGGAAAAGATTTCTCTGAATTTCAAACTGAACGTATTATGATGTGGCAAAACACCTTGATAGATCCTGATGACAAGGTCAGTGCAGAAAGAAACTGTAAATCAGCTGAGGTCACTGGCAGAACAGATAGCAAGTGGAACTACAGACCAACATCTAGTATTTATCATCCATCATATTCTCATCATAAGCACAAGAAGGGACCATCAATTAAAACTGGCATAGGAGCACTTCTTTCAAGAGAAAAATATAAAACAAAATCCAAGAAAGATCAGATAAAAGTAGAATCGTCAAGTGCCAAGATGAACACAAAACTTGCATCTTTTAAAGAAAGTGAAGTTGTTTCACCAAATTATGGTTCTTCATCTTCCAAGACACCTGACATTTATGATGAATTTGCCAGAAAAAAATTACCAAGGGCATGTAAGCCAGATATACAAAAATTGAAAGGTGGAAAACATTCTTGGGAAGCAGATGGGGTTGTGACATTCATACAGGGTGATAAAGTTCATTGCAAAGGTAAAAGTAACTCCCACCAAAAAACTTGTCAGAAAGACAATAAGGATGAAAATTTGTCTGCAAACTCAAAGAAAACAGTTGAAGCTAAGCTGGCAAGCAGTAAAAGTAAATTTGCAAATCCTTGTGATTCAAATTATACTGCTCATTTAAACTATGAGCACAAAGGATTACATCACACCAATAATTCACTGTTCACATCAAACCTTTATCAGATCATTGATACTAATCTGACAGAGCATGCATCAGGTTTTTCTGAAACAAACCCTGAAATTATAAACAAATATAACTCTAACCAATACACAACATGTAGCATGTGCAGGCAAGAATCAAATATTAGGTTTAATCCAAACAGCTCCCATTGGTCCTGTTCAGCAATATCAACACACTCGGATGGAGACGACAATTTAACAAATGCATTGAACCAATTCAATTCCTTTTATTGTGAAGAATCAAGAATATCAAAAGATACAGTGAAAAACAACACCAAGAATGTGAAAGACTCTGAAAAAGATGAAACAAATGTCTCTCAGGAAGAAATGTCTATCCCTATAAACAGTCTAATGTGCTCAGAACATCAACCACTCTGTAGTAGGGATATAAGATTGCTTGACAAAGTGAATCTTTTTGTTGATGGGATTTATAGGCCCGAGGCTTCTGAATCATTAGAACATATAGAAAATATTAAAAGTGTCATAAGGATCAACCTGGTTGAGGCTTGCGAGCCTGAAAGCCATGGTATACGTAAATCTTTGAGTGAACACACACAGAGGAAATACTTCTTGGATAAATGTAATTCTCAAAATATGTTTGATGAAGAAAATAGGCAAGATTTGAGTGGATATAAAAATAGTTTTAAGAACTTAGTGGAAAAGCCAAAACCAGACAAATACCTTGGGATACCTTATCCAAGTTTGAGATATAATTCTGAAAGAAATCAGGAGAAAGAACTTGATGCTAAGATGATACCTCACACAAAGTCTCTTACAATCCCTATAAGGGAAAAACACCATTCCTTTGAGATCAGACTGGCTAGGTTGAGGCAGGAAATAGAGGAACAAACAGAAGTTAAAACTGATGAGGGTATTGTTTTTGAAAGCACTAAAGACGACCACAAAGACAATAGTGCCAAAGTCACTTCAGAACTTAGTTCCACTGACACAGATTATAATGAAGACCTAAGGGGGACAATTGACAACTTTTCAATAAGTACAGAAAGACATAATGATGGAGTATGGCAAGACACATGGAAACTTGACGAGGTACCAGAGAGAGGGGATACATGTCAACAGCCTCCAAATCAACGAGGTTGTGGTTTGGTCAATCAGACCAAAGGCAATACTTTCAGATTGAATGAATCAGCTAACAAAACCAAGAGTTTCAGAGAGGTTGTGGAAGAAAAAAGAGCAGCTAAGCGAAAAGCAGACATTGACCTATCAAAGAAGAAATACTGGAAATCAGCTTCTTTAAACTCTGTTAATTCAGTAAGTCATGGGGACATCCCTAAGGTTACAACACACAGACAAAAAACAGAAATAAGAACATTGAAAGATGGGCGTTCTGATGATATAGAATCTGTTTCTCAAAAGGCCATCACTAACAAAACAAAAAGGCAAAGAAGAATAAAATCAGAGAAGGCAAAAGGGACTTTGAAGGAGACATCAATACATGGCAGGGATGCTAATCAAAGGGCTAGAGAGTATGATGATACTATAGGAAAAAAAAAGAGTGATAAGTCAGGAAAGGTATTGGAAGAAACAAGTTTAGATTCTGTTGATTCTACAGTACCCAAATTTAAAGTACAGGGAAAACCAAAGCATCGCTCAAGACCTAAGACTGGTGAACCTAAAACTGACTCTGAGAGGATTCTCAGGCCTCGAGCAGTTAAAACCGCCAGAGCTAGCAGGCGATCGAGGAAAGGCTTTTACAGGGACACGAAGCAGGAAAGAAGAACTGTAAAAGAAACTGATACTGATTCTAAACTTGATCCTAATACACATGATAACAATATACCTGGGCCATCTTGTCCTGATTCTAGATCCGTAGCCAGGCAGAGAAAGTTAAGGAAAAAGGTTCAGAATGGTTTCTTGAATAAGAAAAAAGCTTTTAGTCAAACAGATAGAGGAGAGTCAGTTCCAAGAACCAAATTCAGAGATGATGACCAGGATATAGCTCATACACTGTCATCTTCATTGAATTATGAAATAGTTGATGACAGCAATATAGTGTGTGAGACTGTCCCATATGAAAATATTCTAGAGCCAAATTTAGAGCCAAATGAGAATGACACAGATATTTTAATGAAAACTTTCATAACTCGGTGTAATACTCAAGATTTTCAGAACCAAAACCAAGACCACAATCAGTCCTGTACAGTAAATACAGAAAACTTACCACACGCTGAAGTAGATTTAGTTAATTCCACTGTTAATGGAGTGAATGACATATGGATGTATAGATCAATTACTCCAGAAAATCTGCAGTTTCAGTATCATCAGATTGAAGAAACAGGCCACAAAAATGAAGCAATGCACAATAAAGAAGCAGAAAGGATGTCTAGGTGTTTGTTTTACCAGGACAATAATGGAGTGATAAAGCCACTTTCAGAACTTCCCCAAGGTGTGTTAGATGTTGTTCAGAGTGATCAGCTCATGGATGTGTCAGGCAATCACGTCATTCATTATGGCATTGCAGATAAACAGTGTGCTGCAGTAGATCCAAATCAACAAATTTCTCATGAATGTGAAAAAGAGAACAATTTTATAGCAATTATGCATCCAGATGGTACAAAACTTGTGCTGGCAGAGGATAATCTTGATGTAAACTTCTGTTCCAGATTGTTTCTGCAGCAAGAACAACACAATCAAGAGCTATTCTTTACTGACCATAGTCACATAGATGACCATTCTTTACAAGTGTCAGTAGGTCATGTTGACTGTGAACAGGATCAGTTAAACCAGACACCCACAATGATAGCTCAAGACAACAGGTACAAAGAGGGTACTGACCAACCCAAGAAATATGGGGACAGCTGTTGTGATAGAAGTGAGACACTGCCTTCAGATTGGTACTTTCTGTTAGAAAGTAATAAACTGTCTGATAAATTCACCTGGGTACAAAATCTCGATGAATCAGGAATAACTGAGAGAACAGATAATAATCAGGAAAGCAAATTATCATCAATGGCAAATGCAGCATGCATTGATCCAGGTTCTGCTGCAAAATTAGAGCAGTTTTCTGCATGTCATCTAAATGCTCATCAAATTTCAGATGGAAAAAAAATTGGTAAAGTTTGTAAAGGCCAATTTGGTCAGATACCACAAGAAGAGGGAATAGATCATGTTCAGTTGGAATTGTTTCCAGAAACCATCGTTGAAGGTCGAGATAATGATGAATTGATTAACAAATACATCAGTCTTGAGAAAGAAATTAAATCAAAATATGTAGATTTTGAACATGAATTGATTAAAATGATAAAAGAAAACTTTGGTAACAGTGTGCCTAGCCTAAAGGGAGAGGGTGATTCTAAAGAAGAACAATCAATACCACAATGCCTAGATTGCACTCCAGATTTGTCTACATTTAGTAAAGTGTTTCAACAACGAATGGACTCTGAAAATGCTCAAAGTTCTGATGCACTGAACTTAATGGATACAAAAGTGTGCCTCTCAACTGCTGTTAGTTTGGATAAGATTCCAACCATGGGAGAATCCAACAGTGAAATGGTTGAATTTTATAGGACAAAAAAGCCAGATGTAGTTTTATCACAATTAGATGAAGTAGAATCAATGAATGAAGATAGTCAAGTAGTTCGTTCAGTATCACGAGATGTGCAGGTCACTAAGCCTAGCAAGAGAAATATAAGTGATCATAATATTCATTTAGATGTTTCGGACAGTGAAAGCTGTAAAACATATGACTATAGTGCAAGATCTTCTTTAGATTTATATGAATTTGATTCTGATATTTCTGATGACACTAATGCAGGGGATGAAGACTATTATCCAGGGAGTGAAGAAAGTGATGACAGTGCTGATATGGAAATGCAATATTCTATTGATTGCAAACCAAGGATAAAAGACAGGAAAAATCATCTCAAAGACAAAAATGAGATTCAAATAAATAAAAGAACCAAAATGGCATATGAAAGTAAGAGAGGAGAAAAGTGTGAAAAGCACTCTGATCATAAAATAGCACAACCCTCACATGAATCAAATTTTGGACACATAAACAAACAGGAAACAAGAAAATCAACTAAAACTGTGACTGAAAGTTATGCTTCCGATAAACACATATCTGTTAATTTGGCAAGGTCTGAGAAAGATGACAGTGAAGAAAGTACTGAAGTAGAACATGATATTACGTGCAGTGAGCAAAGTAAAACAGCACTAAAAAGGAGAGGCAAAAAGAAATCATGTCGC
Organism: Hippopus hippopus; assembly: GCA_946811185.2. Classification (NCBI taxonomy): domain Eukaryota; kingdom Metazoa; phylum Mollusca; class Bivalvia; order Cardiida; family Cardiidae; genus Hippopus; species Hippopus hippopus. The sequence continues at coordinate 15,272,178 of OX328113.1, read as the reverse complement.
TGTATACCCATTGACAATCAAGTGGAAGCATCAAATGATGAAGAAGAAGAAACAGTGGAGGAGAGAGTGTCAGCTAAAAACATGGTCACTATGCAGAAGCTGTATTTTGATATTTTGAGGAATTCCTCAGGGATGGCAGCGTCAGACAATTGTGAGAGGTATAGTACATACACGTACTCTTAGTATGGTACATCCAATAACAACTGTTTTGGATACTCAGTAGGATTTCGGATTTCAATTCAATAACATTGTGACAAGTTTCTATTTACACTTTACCGAACAACAAAATCTAAGACAAGACAAAATTTGAAGCAGATGGCAAATAAAATCAGACTTAAACAATGGGATTTTTCTTTGAAAGGATAGAAAAACCAGCAGTTTCTTTATTACCCACAATGTTTTCAAAAGCCATCTCCCTCAGGGTCATCAAAACTTAGGACTGTTTGGTGTAGGGTTAATATATCAGATGTTGTAGAAGCCAAATCAGAAATCAGACTACATATTTTTTGAAGTCTAAATCTTAATCCACACTGCCCTAGGGTATTTTGAACCCTTTATGAAACAAGTTGCTATCATTACAACCCTGAAAAAAGCATTGCAGGGAAAGGAGCAAATGCTGGTCACCAGCATTTTCTCCTTTCCCCCAAACATTTTCTGCTCTTTCACAGATATATACCATCATTTTGGCCATTTTATACTAGTATCCTACAAATGCTTTCAATCGGACAACTGTAAAATTTTGTGGTTTGGTAAAGAATTTAATATGCATTTGCTCAGGAAACAATACTTGCATTTCAGCTGGGTTGATATGGAGAATGTTCTAAGTGATGGTTTCGCATTGGTTAGAGATAGAGATATGACTCGAGCAGAGGCAAGGGCGGAGCGAATGTTGGAAGGCACTGGATCATTAGAGGATCTCGAGAAAGATGACGGCGGTGTACTTACAGTCGACCCTTCAAACAACTGTCGGTGAGTGTCAAGGAAAAAAAAGATCTTTTCACCATCATTCTAGCACATTTGTTCAACTCTTTACACCACTCCAAAATTTTAGACTCAACCAAATATAAAGTATTTGCAGATGACAACTCATATGTGGCTCAAACGATGATTTCTTTCATCGACTGGGTAATGAACATTGCGGGTAAAGGAGAAAATGCTGGTTACCAGCATTTTCTCCTTTTCCCACAATGTTTTCAAAAGCCATTTTTTTCAGGGTCATTAAAACTCAGGATTATGTGGTAAAGAGTTAAGGCCCTGGTTTTTGGCAACTTTGTTGGAAAAAGAGAAGATGCCTATAACAAGGAATTACTCCTTTTCCCAAAATATTTTAAATACCATTCAGAACTGATATATATTCCTTTCATACAAATGTTTCTCCTTTCTGTCAACAGTACAAGATTTTGGTTGACCTTAACCCTTTACCAAACAAACCAGTCTTTTAACGATCCTGAGAAAGAAGCCCCTTTAACACTGGTTCCCTGCATTTTCTCCTTTTCGCTCGATGTTTTATACCCTTTATAAGACAGAAATCATCATTCTGGCTACATTTGTCGTCTGCAAATGCTTTCAATTTAAACAAGTCTAAAATTGTTTCATTTGATAAAGGTTTTAGAGGTTAGATGAACTCATTTGCAGACCAATAGATTTGAGCCATACTCTTTGAAAAGGGGGTTTAATGCATCTGCAAAAAGTTGACCAATGTCAGCCTGCCGAGTCCGTGCAGGCTGACATGGTTGAATGCTACTGCTCAATTTTCTGCATTCCCGAGGATCATTTTCAGATTTGGTTGGTTGTTAGACAAAATGGATTTTTATGGATCCATAATTATTATGATTTTGATGTGATCCATAATTGTACGACGACTTGCTTCGTATAATGCATCACAGATGCATTAAGCCTCCTTTTGCCAGAACATGGCTCATTTTATTTCTAAGCTTTCTACAACTCTGGAAAAGAATGTGTGAAATAGAAGGATTTATCTAGCTCTGCGCGGCAGACTAAGTGTCAATTCTATACTAAATTACACATTTTTGGACAGTTCCAATTCAGAGCTTTTGCAGACAACAAAGTGACTCAACTGACTGTATTTGTCTCAGAATAGGTATAAGCACTGTGAAAATGTATTTGTCTCAGAATAGGTATAAGCATTGTGAAAAAAATAAAGTTATTCAGTACTACCTTGGGGCCACCTTTTTTTTCCAGCAACAAAAGGAGAAATTTGAAAACATTCTTGTAAAGCATCCATGATCAATTTTTCATGTGGGGAAAACCTGGTAAAAGGAAAAATTGTTTGCTAGGGGTGATTTCTACTTTTGTTTTCCTGTTTTTAAAAGATGTTCGGCATTAAGAGGGCAAAAAAGGTCGGTAGCAGGTGAATGGGTTGACAGTAATTGCAGATGACAAAATAAATGTGGCTCATATGAAGGGGTTTGTCTTTGAGAGGAAAGGAAAAATTCTGGGAAAATGAGAACATTCTGGTAACCAGTATTTTCCCCTTTTCCCAAATGTTTTCAAAAGCCCTCTTCTCTGGGGGGCGTTAAACTGCAGGATTGTTTGGTAGAGTTAATTCATTACCAAAAGACAAAATTTTAGAATGTCCAAATTGAAAGAATTTGCAGACAACAAATTGAATGTGGTTGACATGATCAGACATGTCTTGGAAATGGTAGAAAACACTGTGGAAAAGAAGAAAATTTTGGTCACCAGCACTTTCTTTTTTTCCTGCAATGTTTTTGAACGGCATTTTTTGTGGGTTTGTTAACACTTGGAATTGTTGGGTAAACGGTTAACAATCCTGTGTTGTTACCACCCTAGGGAAGAAAGCCTTTTGAAAACAATGTGGGAAAAGGTGAAAATGCTGGTAACAAGCATTTTCTCCTTTTCCCACAATGTTTTCAGAGGCAAATTGTATCATTTTATCAGTAGTTATTTTATTGTCTGCAAATACTTTCAATTTGAAGTCTAAAAATTTGTTGTTTGGTGAAGAGTTAAATCAGATGGCTCGGTATACTTATAGATACCAAGTTGTGGAGGACGAAGATGGAATCACGCTTGGAGGTGTTGTATACTTTGACAAGTATGTTCTACCATTTGTATACATTAATGGTTACAAGTACACCCCCTTGAAGGACGCTGCCACACTGTTCCAGCCTCACTTTTGTGCATGGAAATGTAGGATTCCTAAAAGTGTGATGACCAAGAATAAAGACTTGGTTAAAACTTTTAGTACATGGGAGCAGGTAGGTGGTTAGCTTTTCTCATTGTGCAAGTTGTTGGCCCGAGCCTGCCTGGGACTGATCCTTTCTGAATACTTGTGGGTTTTGTTTACCCCTTTATCAGTTTGGCTGTTTTCAAAGAAAACTTCAAGGTATTGTCATATCCTTGTTGCCTGTGTCATTGTGCAAAAACTTCGACATTTTATATTTTACTAAAGATATTTAATTCAAATTCGAACTAGTTGTTAACTGTCGAAAGAGGAACCCACAGTGTTTTCAAAAGCCTTCTTTCTCTGGTTTGCTAACTCTGGATTGTTTTGTAAAGAGTTTACCCTGTATCACACAATCCTGAATTTTAATGACCTTGAAGGAAAAGGCTTTTAGAAAAGATTGTGGGAAAAGGAGGAAAAGCTGGTAACCAGCATTTTCTCTTTTTCCCAGGATTCAGACCTTTCAATTTTTCAGTCACAATTATTTTGCCATCTGCCATTGCTTTCAATTTGGACTGGGCAAAATTTTTGTTGTTTAGTAAAGGGTTAAGATGTTATGTTGATAAATTTGCCATTTTTAGCTTAACTGTTTTTGAAGAAAACATTGAGTTATTGTTGTAGCCCTGGTGTGGTCATCTGCATCTTTATCATGCAAAACTTTCACATTTTCAAAAACTTTGACAATTTTAAAATATCTCTGTCAGTACAGAAGATGTTTACTTTAAATTTAGACAAGTTGTTCACTATAAAAGGGGAAGCTATAAAACAGGGGTAGGTAAGCAATAAAGTATTTTTGACACAGTTATGCCCCTTTTTTACTTTGAATTTTCACTGAAAATTAAGCAACTGCAGCTGAGCGTTGGTGTTTTTATCATTTCTGTTTTCAGGTGTACAAACTAGAGCTGATCAAGATGAAGAAAGGGCCTGCAATAAAGACTGGGGACACCCTTGTCAAATTTGATAGTTTTGTCAGTCTGTTACCGACATTATTACTGGAAATTATCTCGGCTCACAAAAATTCCAAGCTGAAGTACAGCCAGGACTGTGATATGACATCATACATGACTCTACAGAGTAAATTTGGAGTGATATAAGCTTGTTAACTCATGTTTTGGAAAGCCTAAAGGTATCAGATATAAATTTACTTGTAAAATGGTATTTGAAAGTGAATAAAATAAAAAGGTGTTGTTTGACACAGACAAGAAACTATTGTTTTTACAGTACAAACAAACCATCCAAATTGAATACCGGTAGATCTACTGTTATAGATTTGAGTGAAAAAAAGAGAGCTACAATTACAGATTTGAGTCTAATGTAAAGAATCAATTTCCAAGGTGCCTTTTGTGTTTTACAACCTCTGCTGGGCTTAAATCGTCTAGTTTGTAATTTTTTGTTGTTAAGATTGAATATATAATTTCCAGGGAATTTACCCAATGTTATAATTGTTGTTGTTTGTCCTCAAAATCAGGAGAACCCCTTTTCTCACATAAAACCTCCTCCAGCAGTGTATTTAACCCATGACTTATTTTCGATAATATACTAGTGTATTATTGTTTTTTGGGTCCAGGTTCTAGTTAATTTATAGTTATTTGCGTGTGAAGCCGGAGAAACAAACCGCAGCACATGCCAGAATTGGCATATCCACATGTGGTGTTCTTCTTTTTACTTCTGGTTACATTGAGCTTGACCATAGCCTTAGATGGTAAGGTTGAGAAGGATGTTGATTTTGAGATCTGCCTTACCTCTTACCACACAACAAAAATGTACACTTGTCAAACAGTGAAATAGCAATTTTAACACCATGGAGTATTTTATTAAATCAGTCATGCTCTGTGGAAAGGGGTTTAATGCATCTCTGATGTACTATACTAAGTAAGTCAACATATTATTATCAATCCATAAAATCTATTCTGTCTGAATAGTCCTTGGACACTCAGAAAATTAAGCAAAAGCAAATTTTGACCCAGGTCAGCCTGAGCAGACTGTCCTGGGTCGATACTCTTTGCAGATGCATTAAGCGCCTTTCGTGGCCCAAATTATTCAATGTATGTGGCTGATTCCAATTTTTTTTTAGAAACTTGTGTCCCATTTGAGAAACAGTCAAACGTATCATACATGTATTTCTGTTCAAAACTGGTACATTAATTAAAAGATGTTGCTTCTACTACTACAAAATCATAGCTGAAGAACAAATGAATAATTAAACATACATGATACGAAGAGCTCAAAAGCTGAATACATGTGGGATATATGTAGGGGTTCTTGTCCCAATGCCAAGTGAAGTAGAAGATCATTGTCATTTCATTATTTGAAATGTAGATATCATCTCTTGAAAATGTTACAACATCAATACTTGTCACAGTTACAGGTTAAACCATTTATTAGTGTGTACAGTTAACAAAAATACAAGAAAAGCATCTCAAAAAGTAGTCCCACTCTCTCAGATCATTTCCATAATGTAGAAGAAAAACACACGAATTTTTTACTTCCCTAGAAAAAATGGAAGGAGTGACATCATAAAATGCTTTGAACATGGGAACTTTGGAGGCGACAGCATCTGGTTTGATGTTTTGACTCGATGTCAGGTGGAGAATTTATTTATAAGTGTAAAATTTAGAATTGTACTCCATTTTTTTTTTTTTTTTTATCATTACCATATGTCTAATATTGAGTTCATGAAACAATGACAAGGATATTTTTTTTTCTAATTATGACTAAATAAAAGTACAGCTTGACATGTGAAAAGAATTTGAAACAAATCAACTCGAAAGATTATTTCTTGGATCATAATGGGAACAACGGTATTTGATTACCCCCTCTGTAGCCTCCAACGTCATGTAGCATAACGGAGATGATAGCTCCATCAAGGAGTTGACTTAAAATGAGAGGACTTTTTAAAATGCTTATCATAATTATGAAGTAATTGTCTCCAGTTCCCATTCATTTCTTACTTGGTGCGACTGAACTGTATCAAAAGCTTCGTTATGGAAAGGATGTTAGCAGAAAGGACCGATCATTTTGATCCAGAGTTATAAACATCACTTTCAGTTTCACACTGTCAATGTGATCATGTGCTACCTAGAAGATTTTAGGGCCCATTTCATCATAATTTTCTCAGAACAAGAGGGCCATGATGGTCCTGTATCGCTCCACTGGCTTTTTAACTCTTTACCACAAAAATCAAAGTGTTAATGACCCTGAAAGAGAAGGCTTTCGAAAACATTGTGGGAAAAGGACATGTTGTCACCCAGTATTTCCTCCTTTTCCCCCAGTTTCCTACCCTATCAAAGACAGATATAGTCATTTAAGCTGCATTCAATTTATCTTTTGCAATGGCTTTTAACTTGGTCCAGTAAAAAAAATTGTTGTTTCTTAGTAAACTTAACATATCATACACTTAATTGGCATTGACAGACATAGTATTACAGCATAAAAAGTTTGTTTGGTAATAAACTTACTTGGAAAACATAACCTCCCCCCTGCCCAACAAAAAAGTCATATCTTGTTAAATGCAAAGATAATGTCGGTGAATACAAACAGGTTTATTCATTGGCATGAAAGATAAAGTTCTGAAAAAAAAAAAAAAAATGAATGATAGAAACCTTACTTTAAAATAAACATTCCACTCATGTTAGCATAACTATTAGCATTAAAATAAATCCCTCTCCTTGAAAACAGAACATTTTCTATCCAAAAAAAACTTGAATGCCAAACTCCAACAATGTATTACTGCAGTTTTATAAGCAAGGGAGGTAAATAGTAACAAACTGTATCTTTTATAAAAGGATTTTTTTCCCTTGATTACTATTTCAAATTGAAGTCGCTATATAAGCCCGTGTTGAACTAATGATCCCCGGGGCGGGGCCAATTTTGACCCCAGGACTATAATATGAAGGAACTTGTAAGAGGTCCATTAGATAAAGCTACATGCCAAATTTGGTAGCCCTGGGCCTTATGGTTTCAGACTAGAAGATTTTCAATATTTTTTAGTTTTGTTGCCATGGCAACCAGAGTTTTTGAAGGAATCAAATTCTTTCAAGAAATTCTAAAGAGGACCATGGCAAGATCATTTCTGTGAGGTTTAATCAAATTTAGATGGGTACTTTCAGAGAAGATGTTTGAAATAAAAGTTAACGCACGCACGCACAGATGGACGCATGCACGATGGACACCGGGCCATGACATAAGCCCGCTGGTCTTCGGCCAGTGGAGCTAAAAATGGTATTTACATTTAAAAAAAAAAAAAAAAAAAAATGCAAACTTCTTAAGAAAAAGTGGAATGAGCCATATAGTCTACTAAATAATTCTGATTGTTCAATATCACTTTTTGCAGCTCTTTAGAGATTTCAACAGTAAAGTGACAGCCTCATTTTGATCTTTGGTATCACTCTATTGCAGATCCGCAGGTGATACAATGAGTAACATTTGATCTTAACTCGTGGGCTGCTTGTGCAACTGAGCACTTTTGTGGCAATTGTAGATCAAGGTTAGACTGCATAAACTTTGCAAACTTATTTAGCACATTAAAAGTTAACCCTTTAGCACACAATCTCAAGTTCTAATTAACCTAAAAAAGAGGCCTTTTGAAAACATTGTGGGAAAAGGAGAAAATACTGGTAATCAGCATTTTCTCCTTTTCCCACAATGTTTTCTCCAGTTTCAAATTCAATCATTGCAGTGGTATTTTTTTGTCTGCAAACGCCTTCAATTTGAACAAGTCTAAAATGTTGTTGTTTGGTAACGAGTTAAAAGCTAATCTTTACTCGTCATTTGCATCTGATTCCTTTATCATGTATTTCTGGTTGTATTGTTATTCAACACATGATAAAAGGAATAACCTTTTCAATTCCTGTTTAGAGAGACGTACTGTAAATAGTACCACAGATGACTAAGGTTGTGATCGGGAGATAATATATACGAGCCGTGTTCTAGCAAAAGCCGATTTAACCCTTTACCACACAGTGACGCCTTTTAACGCCCCTGAAGAAGAGGCCCTTTGAAAACATTGTGGGAAAAGGAGAAAATGCTGGTAACCAGCATTTTCTCCTTTTCCCACAATGTTTTCTACTCTATCAAAGAAAAGTTGAGTCATTTGAGCCACTATGAAATTGTCGTCTGCAAATGCTTTCAATTTGGATAGGTCTTAAATTTTGCCGTGTGGTAAAGGGTTAATGAATCTCTTTGGTGCAGTATAACAAGCAAGTTGTCTCGTAGATTCATAAAGTACATTTCATCTAACAACCAACTGAACCATGAGGTAGAATAGTCCTCAGACACACAGAAAATTAACCAGCAGCAAAAGGTTTTGACTTGGGTCAGCCCGTGCAGGTTGACGTGGGTCAGTACTTTTGGCAGATGCATTAAACCCTCTTTTCACACAGCATGGCTCAAATGGATACCTTGTCTAAAATGTCAGGTTATATAGGGTGAAATCTGCAGGAAAACAAATGCCTGTGGGACGGGAGGACACATACAGATCTGAAAACAAAGGGCAAACCCATAGCTCCCTCAGGTAAAACTTGTCAAGTGTTTAGAAAGACAATTCAGGATTACTCTTTGTTCAGTTTTTATTATACACATCATATAATAAAACAGTTTATCATAAATACATATTATAAAAATTATCAATGTTAATTGAGGGGTATTCTTAACGCGATAAAAAAAATTCAACATAATTTTAAGACAATCATAATACAAAATGCTCCTATAGTAAGCAACTTTAACCATTATCTGAAAAGGAGAAAAATGGCTTCTTGCAAGTAAACACTCCATTCCTTCAATAATATCCATAATAATTCCTCCACTTTGTCAATAAAAATAATTAGCCAAATGCCAAGAAAGAGGACTTTGGTCTTTTATTGCTCACCGGAAACCTTAGTCAACATATCAAAAAGACAGGTAAGCAGAAAGATCTGATTATTGGATGAAAATCATGACCAAGAGACCTAGTTTTTGACACTATAAAATGCAATGTTCTACAGAAGAACATCTAGATAACCTTTCAGGAAGACTGTAGCCTTTAGAATTAACCCTTTACCATACAATGCCTACTTTTTACCGACCCCAACAAAGAAAGCTTTTGAAAACATTGTGAGAAAATGCTGGTCACCAGCATTTTCTCCTTTTTCCACTATTTTTTCTAACCTAGCAAGGGCAAATTTCGTCATTTGGGCCACCCTCAATCTGTTGTCTGCATATGCTTTCAATTTGAACCAGTCTGAAATCTTGTTTGGTAAAGGGTTAAGTCTGACAAGATTTTTCATGTCTTTGACCTATGTACATATTCACCAAGCATTTTTTAGAATGTTCTCAGTCTTATTCTCCAGAGTTTTCTAGATTTAAAAGTAACAGAACTTGATTGGCTAAACCATTTGGTTTCGCCAAATGGTTTAGCCAATCAGAAGTGTTACTTTCAGATTTTGAAAATCTTGAAGAATTAGATAAAGAATGTTCTTAAGAATGGTTGGTGAAAACACCCTGATGATTTATTTAGTTACTTGCAAATTAGTGATACAGAAAAGACTGCACACAACAAGCCATAATGATAGCTTACTTTGAGCACAGCCGGATCAGATGACCTCCATTTAAAATGTCTCAATTGTAATAGGTTCAAAGTGACTAAAGTCGCTCTTAATAAATACCCTAATAGACATATTCAACCCTTTGGCTGCTAAACGTGACTCACTGACCTTTTGCAGACAGTGTAGATCAAGATCAGACTGCACAGAACGTGCAGTCTGATCTTTGATCTACACTGTCTGATAAAGAGATATTTTGCCTTTCAAAAGTAACTATGAAATCGCAATATTTGGAATTTTTACTGTCAATAGTTTATTTTTAATTATAAAGCAGGTTAAGAGTTTATGCTGTGTTTGCTAAGTACAGACATTGACAAAGGAACATATAAAATACAATTGTATGGAATTACTTTGGAAAACATTTTATAAAGATGGAGAATGAGCCATGCTCTGTAAAAAGGGGATTTAGTGCATCTGTAAAAAGTATCAACCCAAGTCAGCAAGTACAGGCTGACCTGGGGTTGAAACTTTGCTATTGGTCAATTTTCTGCAATCCATGGACCATTCTACCATAGGAATGAGATGGCTGTTTGACAAAATGTATTTTTTTAAATCCATCTTTATGTGATGACTTGCCTGGTATAATGCATCAGATTCCCTTTTGCAATAGCAAAGCTCACACACACACACGTGTGTGTACCTAATTGCTGTTGTTATTCTATATGTAACAAAATTTGAATAAGGCTTTACCAAACAACATCTTGTCCATTGTAAGACAAAAAATTTGATGTGGGATAATGCTTGTAACTGCTATTTTCTTTTTTTCCAATGTTTTCTACTTCATCAAAGACAGAAATCATCATCCGAACTACTTTTAAATTGTCATCTGCAAACGCTTTCAATTTGGACCAGTCTGAAATGTTGACGTTTTGTAATGAATTAAAAATAGCTGACAATAGTAGCCTGCACAGGCTGATCTATGTCATTACTTTTTGCAGATGCATTTAAACCCCTTTTCACAGAGAATGACTCATATACTGGTTGAGACAGTGCAATAACTGGGAAAATTCTTATTTCAAAATTGTACACTATTCACCACCTTAACTTATGACCACTACATTCTTACATACATAGTTATGATTGAAGCATGACAATTCTTAAAGTAGAACTATTTTAACATACTTCCCTTGCCCAACATCTTTTCACCTTACACTAGAACTAAGTGGTTTATTTTTTTGTGGATGCCCAGTTGATATCTGAAACACAAAGTGCTCAACCCTGTAGTTGCACAGTGTAGATCAAGATTAGACTCCATAGGACATGCAGCCTAATCTTGGATCTACACTATCTCACTGTGACATATTCTTAGCATACCAATAGATTGGCCGTTTTTTTATAATTAAAAAGTGCCATTTCATTAACTCAGTGCTCTAGGGGTTGATGCTCAAGGTCTTACTCATTACTACGTGACAAAATACTAGCCTGGTCAAAACTGAAAGCATTTGCAGGTGACAAATGAAATGTCTCTAGAATGACAGAATTTGTATTTGAAAGATTTGAAAACATTGTGATAAAAGGAAAAAATGCTGGTTACCAGCATTTTCTCCATTTCCCACAATGTTTTCAAAAGCCTTCCCCCTCAGGGTCTTTAAAATTCGGGATTTTTTGGTAAAAGAGTTTAAAAAAAAATGGTATGGAGATTTTTATTCCTGATAAAAGACTAAGATTGCAATTTTACAGCAATCATTCTGAGAATATCTTGCTCAAAAAATGCATGATATAGATCCAAGATTGGACTAGCCTTTGGTGCACTTCGATCCAGATGTACAGTGTCTCCAAAGGTAATGAAAGCTGTGCTTCGTGCTTGAAAGATTATAAGACAGTTGATTGCTGAAAGTGTTTGCAGTTTTTTTCACAGGCCTTAAAAATGCTCTTTCTTTATATGTACTTGGGATTTCAAGGCTTATAGAAAAGTGGATCAAATGTATACAGAAAAGTGAATCAAATGTATACAAGTGAGTGTGGATGTATATGAGTCAATTTCTGTAAAAAGTGGGTTTAATGTTTCTGCAAAAAGTATCGATCTAGGTCAGCCTGCTCAGTCAGCGCAGGCTGACATGTATCAAAACTGTTTTTGGGTAAATTTTCTGGATGTCTTAGGACCATTCTACCTCAGGGTTCAGTACGTTGTAAAACAAAACATTTGATGGATCCACAATTATGTGATGAGTTGCTTGGAATAGTTCATTATAAAGATGCATAAAACCCCTTTTGCCAGAGCACGGCTCATAATTATAAGAGAACATTATGACAAATGGGTTTGGTTTTTTTTTTGGCACATGTATACTCTCCTTTTTGCTAAGCTTACAAAATTCACAAATTACACAGGCAGATGTATGTGAAAAATGTTATATAAATGAAAGAATGACTGTTATGGAAACTTATATTTTAGCCAAGCTCTGTGAAAAGGGGGTTTAATGCATCTGTAAAAAGCGCTGACACATTACAGCCTGTGCGCAGGCTAACTGACTCGGGTCGAAACTTTTTGTTATCTGTAAATTTTCTGATAGGACAAATCTACTTAATGATTCAGTCAGTTGTTGAAATAATGGATTTTATGGATCCATAATTATATAACAAATTGCTTGGTATAATGCATTATGGAGATGCCAGAGCACAGCTCATTTCTCTTACAATCTTGTTACACAACAAAGTATTAGACTTGTCCAAATGGAGAGGTTTTGTAGGGGACAAGTATGGCTCAATGATGGGATGTGACCTGGAAAACCTAGATGACGATGTGGGAAACAGAAAATGCTGGTAACCAGCATTTTCTCATTTTCCCACAATGTTTTCAAAAGCCTTTATTTTCAGGGTTGTTGAAACTCTGGATTGTTTAATTTAGACTTGTCCAATTTGAAAGCATATGAAGACAAGAAATAAAAGGTAGCTGAACTGATGGAGCTTGTCTGTGATAGGGTAGAAAATATTGTGGAAAAAGGAGAAAATGCTGGTTCCCAGCATTTTCTCCTTTTTCTACAATGTTTTCAAAAGCTTTTGTCCAAAAGGTCTTTAATAGTCGGGATTGTTTGGTAAAGAGTTAAAGCTAGTTGAACACAGACACAGCTGAGAGAAGTTGTGTTTGATGTTTCATCGCTAAATCTTCCATTTTTCATCGTTCCTCTGTAGGTCTTCAAAACAGTGTTACTCCACGTGTCCATGCACTTTGAGCCCTCTTATCTACAATCATAAATGTTCAAATGTTAGGCAATGATTACATGTTCTAAAATAAATGCTTGTATTTCGCATTCTAATAGCACGTTGATTCCTTTGTACATAAGCTATAGGTCTTTGTAGAGCACAATATTAGGTAACAATATTAGGGACAACATGCTAGATTTATCCATATTGAATGTATTTGCATGCTGCATTCAAATGTGGTCTAAATAGTGGGATTTCCCTTTGAAGGAAAAGAAAAAATTGTGGAAAAAAGGAGAAAATACAATTAACTACCATTTCCCCCTTCCCCTATTATGACACTGTTTTCAAAGGTCTTCTTATTCAGAGCTGTAAATACTGGATCATTTAGAAAATAGAGAACCATTTATCACACAATCCTAGGTTTTAATGACCCTGAGATAGACAAGCTCAAGCTTTGGAAACAGGAGCACCGCCTGCAGGTGCCAACACTCGGCTCTGGTTGCTTGATTTTCAGTAAATTCTAAGTCAAAGAGGGGCATAATTGTCTCAAAAATACCTTGATGGTTACCTGCCCTTGCTGTATAGGTTTTCCTTTCGATAGTTCACAGCATGTCTAAGTTTGAAGTAAATACCTTCAGTAATGATAGAGAATATTATGAAATGTCAAAGTTTTTGCACAAGGATATTGACAACAACGATGGCTGGGCTTTGACAATAATATGATGTTTTCTTCAAAAACCGTCCAGCTGAAAACTGTGGAAAAGGAGAAAATGTTGGTACTCAGCATTTTCTCCACTTCCCACAATATTTTCTATCCTTTTTTGGAACAAACTTTGTCATTTGCAATGTATTTCATTTATTGTCTGCAAATGCTTTCAATTTAGACCAGTCTAATATATTTTGTTTGATAAAGAGTTAACCCTTGAGCTGCTAAATAACTGAAATAAAATTTTAAAGCCAATAATAAAAACCCCAAATAAGTAAACAGTGCTGGTGTTAAAATGCATTCAAACTTAAATCATACCATCTAGAAGTATGAAAATTATTATGAAGATCATAATCTGTCACTATTTGGATGCTACAAGTGTAAGTGGCTATGCTCTGACAAAAGGGGGCTTAATGCATCTCTGTGATGCATCGTACCAAGCATATATTTACCACTCATTATTAATCATTGCCCTTGTTTGCTTCCTGATAACCCATTTAACCCCTTACCTGACAATCATGAGTTTTAATGACCCTGAAGTGGAAAGCTTCTGAAAACATTGTGGGAAAACGAGAAAATGCTGGTAACCAGCAATTTCTCTCTTTTCCACAATATTTTCTATCCATCCAAAATAAATTTCAATTATTTCTCTGTCACATTTATTTTGTTGTCTGCAAATGCTTTCAATTTGGACAGGTTTTAAATTTTGTTGTTGGGTAAAGAGTTAAAGTCTGATACCTGCATTGTGATTAGGGTAGCTTGAGTATTAGTAAGATTTGAATTAATGGCAACTGATGATATAAGAATACCGGTAAAATCATTATAAGTTTTGAGGATTTACTTTTTAACTCTTTACCAGACAATCCTAAGTTTTGACAACCCTGATGATGAATGCTCTTGAAAACATTGTAGGAAAAGGAGAAAATGCTGGTATTCAGAAAAAGTAACAGTTTTTATTAAAAGTTATCTACGCTGATTTTGAAGCTCTCAAATTCAGAGACTGCATTAGTCATATATATTTGAGCCATAATATAGCAAAAGGGAGTTTAATGCATCTCTGTGCTGCATCGTACCAAGCAGGTCATCACATAATGATGGATCCATGAAATCTGTTTTGTCTAACAAGTGACCGAATTATGAAGTAGAATGGTCCTTGAACATGCAGAAATTTTACAAATAGCAAAAAATATTTACCCAGGTCAGCCTGCTTCGGCCAATCTGGGTTGATACTTTCAGCAGATGCAGTAAATCCCTGTTTCACAGAGCATGTGTTATTTGTGTTAACCAGTTACAAGAGATGTTAGTGCTTTACTGATAAATAGAATAATGGCAAGGAATATACAACTACCATTACTAATTTTTCTAAAGCAGATCTATTACAAAAAACATGTTATAAAAATATGCTCTAAGTTTAAAAACAATCAAAACTTATCCATATAAGCAGATCTTGTAGTTCTCTTAAATAATTTATCCTTCGTAGATGAATTTAAGTAATCAAATTAAAATAAGAATAGACTTCAAAAATTAGATACAAGAAAATCACAACAAATACTTTAAAACCATCACCATGGCAACCAAACACTAGGCACAACACATTTCATTAACCCCTCAGAAACCTAGAAAGAAGACAGTATTCATATACAACAAAAGCACTGCATGCAGGTTCCAATGCTAGGCTGCAGTTGCTTTTAGTGAAAATTTCAAGTTGAAAAAGGGACATAGCTGTGTCAAAAATATTTTGATGGTTACCTGCCCTTGTTGTATGGGTTCCCATTTTAATAGTTAACAACCAGAATCTAGTCAGAGTTTCAAGTAAATATCTTCAATAATGACATAGATACACACAACAAGACAGACGACAACAGGGCTGTGACAACACCTCTATGTTTTTTTTCAAAAACAGCCGAGCTCAAAATACCAGTATTCAGCATTTCAAAATGTGCGATGAGCTTACATTATTACACTAATGGGTTACTCTTAATTCTGTCTATCAGAATTTTCATGTAATCTTTGGATAAGTTCAGATCAGAACCAGAGTGTAACATACGAGTTGATGAGTTAGTGTACAGTAGTTTGACCTTGTCATCTGTAGGAAGGACATCAACATTCTGAAGCTACAATTTAAATATATTACTTAACTCTTTACCAAACGACAAAATTTTGGTTTAGTCCAAATTGAAAGCATTTGCAGATGACAATATAAATGTGAATCAAAAATTGAAATTTGATTTGGGAAGGGTAGAAAACATTGTAGGAAAAGGAGAAAATGCTGGTAATCAGCATTTTCTCCTTTTCCCACAATGTTTTCAAAAGCTTACTTTCTCGGGGTCGTTAAAAGTCGGGATTGTGTGGTAAAGAGTTAACAATAGATTTTCAGTACTTTTAACCCTTTACCAAACAATCCCTGGTTTTTACGACCCTGAGATAGAAGCCTTTTGAAAACATTGTGGGAAAAGGAGAAACTGCTGGTAATCAGCATTTTTCTCCTTTTCCCACATTGTTTTTTACCCTGCTTGAAACAAATTCCAATTTTTGAGTTACATTTATTTTGTCGTCTGTAAGTGCTTTCAATTTGGACCAGTCTAAAATTTGTTGTTTGGGAAAGGGTTAAGCCACAGATCGCTGATTGCAATGGACCTTTCAATTGGGAAAAACCAAATCATAGCTATTCTAGAATGAATCTTAATTAAATCAAGAATTTTAGTTGGCTAGATCTACTTTAATTCTTTTATCATTTCTGCCAGTGTCTTAAACATTGACAGACCATACTGTTACATTTTCAGACTTATAATGTCCATTCTTTTAAATGGTTGAATGAAATTTGTATGCAATTTGACTCCTGCATTGTCTACTTTTGGCCATTAGTGTGCCTTTTAAGCCCCAATTGTGGCCAAACATAAACAATGCAGGTTTCAAAATGCATGATTATGAATCAAAACCGTGCCTTTAAATGTACAGAAATTATTGTGAAGATGACAATCTGTTATGTATGTGTGTTTGTCGTTGGCAGAAAAATAAATTTTTAAGTCGGGTAAAAAGTAAGCAACCTGGCAACTTTTGACTGTCGAAAAAACATGTTTCTGCCAGCAGCTAATCTTTTAACCGACTGTACAATAACAAACTGTCATCTTCGCAATAATTTCCATAATTTTAAATGCTATGATTACAATTCAAGTGCATTTTAACACCCACATTGTTTATTTTTTACCACTATTGGGCCTTTTAACCCCTTACCAAACAATCATGACTTTTAACGACCCTGAGGCTTTTGAAATAATTGTTGGAAAAGGAGAAAATGCTGGTGACCCACAATGTTTCCTAACCTAACAATCACTACTTTCGTCATTTAAGCCACTTAAAATTTGTCATCTGTATGTGCTTTCAATTTGGATGTATCCGAAATTTTGTCCTTTGGTAAAGAGTTAAGGTTACAGATGAAAGGCAAGAAAATACTGTTGTTTTACTTGAGGTGCTTCCATTCCCTTTTACTCCTATCTTTCATGCAACTCTGACAAGGCAAGACTTGAATCTTTGGAAGAATATTTTTTTGTCCCATAAATTTCATAAGCCTTTTGGAGAAGCCAGGAAACACAAAAGTAAATTTTCACTTAAATTGAAATACTGTCACACGATTTGTTGTTTGACTATTTACCAAGCAACAAAATTTTAGAATGGTCCAAATTCAAAGCATTTGCAGACAACAAATCAAATGATGATTTGTCCTTGATAAGATAGGAAACATTGTGGGAAAAAGAGAAAATGCTGGTAACCAGCATTTTCTCCTTTTCCTTCAATGTTTTCAAAAGTTTTCTTCCTCAGGGTCGTTAAAAGTTGGAATAGTATGGTGAAGGGTTAATACCATTTAAGTTATTATCATTGTGGCTATCCATGCTTTACTG
Organism: Hippopus hippopus; assembly: GCA_946811185.2. Lineage (NCBI taxonomy): Eukaryota > Metazoa > Mollusca > Bivalvia > Cardiida > Cardiidae > Hippopus > Hippopus hippopus. The sequence continues at coordinate 15,254,649 of OX328113.1, read as the reverse complement.
AAGTTTCTTGACCAGTCCTTCCAACAACAATCTTTGAAAGTCATTCTGTGCTTTACAACATAAAATATTATGAGAGAGGAATCAATCCTGTTAAAGCGACCCCGTTAGTTTTAGGATAGAAAGTTTGAGGCCAAGCCAAGGATTCAAACTTGAAATCCTTAGACTACTGGCACTGGACACTACCACTAGCGAACCAGGGCTGGCAATAATCAACCATTCTGGATTTCATTCCAAGTCTAAGTACAGATTTAGTCAACAGAAGTTGTGTTACTTTCAAATATGCAAAAATGTTTGAAAATGAGACCATCGTTGTTCTTAAGAATCGTTAGAGAAGACGAACCCAGGGGCTGAGATCCATGTAACACTGCAATGACAACATAGGAAGGTCCGCTACCTGTAAAATGGCAGATAAGCACAAGCTCATCCTCGGGGAATAGCCATACAAATCACAAAGGGAAAATAGGATACATGGAACAATACCACCATTAGGAGAGACCAGTCCAGCCACACAACTAACTCTTTACCAAATGACAAAATTTTAGACTGGTTCAAATTGAAAGGATCTACAGACGACAAATTAAAGACTGTTCAAATGGCAGAATTTGTCCTTGATAGAGTAGAAAACATTGTGGGAAAAGGAGAAAATGCTGCTAATCAGCATTTTCTCCTTTTCTCACAATGTTTTCAAAAGGCTTCTTTCCAAGGGTCGTTAAAATTCGGGATTGTTTGGTAAAGGGCTAAACTTACGTTTATCAAAATTTGAAGCATTTGAGCTATGCTCTGTGAACAAGGGGCTTAATGTATCTGCAAAAAGTTTGGAACCAAGTTAGCCTACACAGGCTGACCTAGGTCCAAACTTTTTGCTTTTGGTCAATTTTATATATGTCAAAGGAACAGTGTACCTCATGATTCAGTTGGTTGTTATACAAAAACGATTCTACAAATTCCTTATTATGTGATGGCCTGCCTGGTATAATGCATCACGGTGATTCATTAAATCCCCTTTTGCCAGAGCATGGCTCACTTGCAGTTTAAGTATCAAATCATAAGATTTTTTCCTTGATAGGGTTGAAAACCTTGTGGGAAATGGAGAAAATGCTGGTTACCAGTATTTTCTCCTTTTTCCCAAAATGCTTTTAATAGCCTTCTTTTTCAGTGTTCTTAAAACCCAGGATTGTTTGGTAAAGTGTTAAAGTACAAAACACATAATAAATTATACATTATATAATATTATACTCAAATAGAGACTAAGTGAGTAGGTTTAAACTCATTACCTCCTGTGCAAAACTTGTTTTCTGTCTTATACTATCTCAAAAATATTACGAAAAAAAGAAATTGCTGTCAAAAAGCAATTTCTCATTTCACTACGAGATTTTCAGCCATCTTTATGTATGAAGCCTTAATTGGAACTGGTTACTTTACAGATTTTTGTCAAATTCACCGATTCTGCAATGTTTTAACATGATTGTTTTCATAAATAGGAGGGCCATTGGCCCTAAAGTGCTCACCTGAGTAAAGTCATCTGGGTATGATAAAGCTGAAGAGGTCCTGGTTGTGCTAATATAAACTTCTTGACCCAACGTGACCAATTTTTGAATTTGTCCTAGATATCAAGACGAATATTCTGACCATATTTCATGACTGATAATTGGTATCTACCTTGCACCACAGGTTTTTCTAAGATCTGTGACCTACTTTTTGTCTGATGTGACCCAATTTTAAACTTGTCATAGATATCATCAAGACAAACATGCTGACTAAGTTTCATGTGTATACAACTGAAAATGTGGCCTATAGAGTGCACACAAGGAATTCTAAGATGACCCAGTGACCCTTTTGACCCTCCATGACCCAATTTTGAAGTTGTCTGAGATTTCCTCAAGACAAAAACTTTGACAAGTTTCATGAGTATAACTGAAAATGTGGCCTCAAGGTAATTGTTGACGCCTGGACGGCACATGACTGATAATGGGCAGAGCATGATCACAAAACCTCACTTTGACCACTTTGTGCTCGGGTGGGCTAAAACAAAACCTGAATTAATGATAATTACTCTTATCTTACTTTTTTTTTCAAAGTTGTCTGACAACAGGAGGTACTGAATTAAACAGCTGCTGGTGAAGTAGTATCCTATACATGCACATAACTACTGTATATCTAGGTACTATTTTTATACTTTACATTTGATGTCATAGCTTAGTGTTGTACTCTTGTCTTTCTTTAATCTTACAGTATAATGTAATTGGCTGAAAAAATATTTCACATTGCAAATGATAAACAAGAAATACCTTTAAAAAAGATAAAATTTTAATGGTGTAAGAGGTAGATCTACTGAAATATGAAACTGTAACTCTGTTACAGTTCAACATGAAGAGAAATAATGAACAAAATGTGCCAGCAAGTAGGCCTTCAGGGGCCCGCAGAATAAACATGTCCATATTTTTTACCAATTGTAAATTACGGTTTAAGCATTCAAGTATCAATGACAAGAAGTGGGTCAAAAGCCATGGAAGTCGGCTACACTGAAAAATTGTCGTTATAAAACCTGTACAAGTACCTGTTGATCTGAATATGTAAGATAATAAAACATTGTGATATTATTTTTAACCCTTTAACAAGCATTCTCATGTTTAACAACCCTTAGGAAGAAGCTTCTTGAAAACATTCAGTGAAAAGGAGAAAATGCTGTTAAACAAAATTTCCTTTTTTATTCCCCCACATTTTTTTCTTCCTTATCAGAGACAAATCCCATTATTTGAGTCCCTTTTAATTTGTTGTCTGCAAATGCTTTCATTTGGTAAAGATGTTAAATAACATTTTAGGGCCATTTTTTAAGTTCACAATGCAAAGTGTTTTCCCTAACACTTTCTGAACAATTCAAAGTCTGTTAATTTGGGTCCATCAATAATGACCTGTCTGCCTCCACACACAATTTTACATAGAACTTTCCTCTTACAGTAAAGGCTGCAAGGCACTCAACTCTAAATATATTACATGTATAATTATGTTTAATTGTACAGGTGTAAAACTTTGCTTGCAATCACATGTAGAGAGGTTTTGGCTGTGTAAAAGAGGATATTCTAAAGCATCAATAGTTCAAGTAAACTATACAGATGGGAATACAAACTTTACCTAAGTAGGGTTCACAGAATAATGCAGATGCTCAAGTTAGATCTTGTTAAAGTAAACTAGCCAGTTGGGCATACAAAACTTACGGAAGTAAGAATCATAGAATGATGCAGATATCCAAGTTAAATCTTGTAAACCAACTGAGAAGAAAACCACCCCTCAAAATATTTGCAAACATAAAGTTACTGTTGGCAAGTAAAAAACTATAAACTTATACAGAATAAAACCACCCCTAAAAATATTTGTAAACATACACTTATTGTTGGCCAATAAAAAACTATAAACCATCTGAGAATAAAACCATCTCTAAAAATACCTGTACATAAAGAGCAAATAATGGTCAATAATAAAGTATAATCTACCTCACTAACCCACCAATAATACTCAAGATTACCAGTGACTTTAGCTTAGAGATGAGGCAGGTCTAAAGTCCATCACATTCATGGCATTGTGAAAATTCACTGAGTCGACAGATACTACTGGAGCGTAGTGGGGTGTGCTAGCGCTAAAAGTAATGATGGGTTTTGATTTTCTTTCTTTGGGTCTTGATAGCAGCTGAAAGATTTTGCAAAATACCTTTTTAAAAATCCAAACACCTTCAAATGATCTTAAAATTTTGCAAGTGCTTTATTTAAAGCCCCAATAATTGCCAAAAGCAAACACTGCAGTTGTTAAAACGCATTTAAATCATACTATTTAGAAGTGTGAAGATAACAATCTGTTACAATTGGTCTAAGTGTTAGTTGCTGGCAGAAAAATAATTCTAAACGTAGGTCAAAAGTTGCCAGGGTGTTCTATGTTTACTTTTTACATGCTTTCAAAATTAATTTTTCTACTAGCGGCTAAAATAATTGGACCTATGCTACAATATAATAGACTGTCATCTTCACAGTAATATCTAAAGTTTTAAAAGGTATGATTTATATTCAAATGGATTTTAACACCCTGGCTGTTTACTTTTAGCCACAATGGAGGCTTTACTAAAATGACCCTATATGGCCTGAAAAATCTGCAAGTAATGTATTCTATACAATAAACAAGAGGAACCCAAGGGTCATAAAATGCTCACCTGCCAACAGTAATGTCAAATGAGGATATTACATTGATTTTGGTAATATTTGATATGATATGGTTTAAAATGAGCAGAGAGAAAAAGAGAGACTGAAGGTCAAGGAAAAGATAGCAAAGTTATCAGAAAAAGCTGACATCTTCTTTCAGCTAGGCTGAATGAGAACTCAAATAAATATCAATATAAAGCCTTATATTGACTTAAACCTGAGATAGAACGGTGTTTGAACTCCTTACCAATTGTCAATTAGACATATCCAAATTGAAAGCATTTGCAGACGACAAAATAAATGTGACCCAAAACTTAAAATTTATCTAAGGGGAAAGAGAAATTGTGGAAAAGAGAGAAAATGCTGGTTACCAGCACTTTATCCTTTTCCTACTATGTTTTCAAAAGTTTGTTTTGTCGTGTTTTCAAAAGTTTTCATTCTCATGTCTGTTAAAAGTCGGGATTGTGTGGTAAACGGTTACATTCCATTATTACAAGTTATGCAAAAATCTTTACATGGAAAGCTGCAAGAATCCAGATAAGCTTTACAACATGATAACAAACCTCGACATCACAAAAGTGTTAAAGAAAGACAACAATATCGATTGTTTTTCAAACTGTTTGATTTGATGCAAGATTAAACCTCACTATACAAGCATAATCTTTTTATATCCCTGCAGTTGCCAACTTTTGGCAACAACGTGAGAAAAGGAAATCCATCTTCCCCTCGGCCTTAACAAGTTACAAAACGACAAAATTTTGAACTCTATCTAATTGAAAGTGTTTGTAGACAACAAATGTAGCTCAAATTACGATTATTGTCTCTGATAGGGTTGAAAACATTGTGGGAAAAGGACAAAATGCTGGTTACCAGCATTTTCTCCTTTACCCTCAATGTTTTCAAAAGCTTTCACTTTCAGGGTTGTTAAAACTAAGGAATGTGTTGTAAAGGAGTAAGAAAATAAGATTTTTTGATATAAGGTTAAGAGATAAAAAGAGACAGGAAACTTTTAATAATAAATTATATAAGACCTGATAAAATCATGTAATGCTAAAACTATGAGCATTGATGATGTACACAGAGAAGTTAGTTTAATAACAATTAAACCACTGACAAAAACCCTCAACATTGAATTTATTTACCTTTGGTATAGTGTCATCACCATAGAGGGTCTGAAATGTCATAATTTTACAAAACAGATCTATTTTCATCGCATGATCTTTTTTTATTCAAATAAAAATCAAACCAAATGTTGAACAGGAATTACAACTGTACTCAGATTTATTCTGATTCTAATGAAATGGGCTACCAATACAGCAATAAAGTCAAATCCAGTTAAAAAATAAAAACTTGGTCAGAAAATAATAGACTTACAATTTAACATTTCAGTTAAAATTCAAATAGTTAATCTTACCAGTAAAAATTCTCACCATGATAATGTACCTCTAAACAATAGGAAAATACTGGTCCTGTTTCACACACACTAAAACTTTGGGTGTTTTGAAGGTTATGATTTGAGCCATGCTCTGGCAAAAGGGTGTTTAATACATTTCCATGATGCATTATACCAAGCAAGTCATTACATAATTATGGATCCATAAAACCCAGTTTGTCGATTAACAGACAGAATCATGGGGTAGAATGGTTCTTGGACATGTAACAGAAAATTGACCAATAGCAAAAAGTTTCTGTCCATGTCAGGATGCGTGGACTAGGCAAGCTGACCCAATTTCAACTTTGTCTGAGGCATTATCAAGACAGTATTCTGACCAATATTCATGAGTATCAATTTGAAAATGTGGCTTCCAGAAAACACACAAGGTTTTTCCTAAGATTTGTTCCAGTGACCTACTTTTTGACTCAACAATTTCTGGACTGTCCCAGATATTATCATGACAAAGGTTCTGACCAACTTTTATGTGTATTAAACTGCACAAGAAGGACACAGCACAAGCACAAAATCTCACCTTGAGCACTTTGTGCTCAGGTGAGCTAAAAAGGCAACCGATGTTACACATAGCACACTAGAAAAATAAACCACAACAACAATATTTAGCACATAATGAAAAATCGTCACATAAATGAATGCAACAACAAAACTTCAGAAAATATTTTATAAAACGTCACAAGAAAAGTAAAGCCACAAGACTTTCAATAATGGCATAAAATTTCCACAAAGGAGCAGACTGATAGGAATCCTGTATTCACCAACATTTCTAAATTCTAAGCCTAGTTATTTGATTGGCTGATCTATTCTTGCTCAGCCAATTAAAGGGCTAATCTTAGAATTTAGAGTAAGAGCCATAATGAGTTGGTGAATCATGAATGAACACAGCCCAAGCTTTCACAAAAAAGACCTTACCCTTGGGACTAAAGTCCAGTTGCATATCTGCACTGAGATTTTGTTTGGCTACCTGATACTATGTGAAATGATGGAAGAGGAATAGATCTACTTGTTTATTAGACTACAGATTGTGTACGAAGATTTCACATACTTAACCCCTTAGCATCAATCTCATGCTTCTACTATGCCACAGATGAATGCTTTCAATAAAAAGAAATGTGGGAAAGGGAGAAAACTCTGACAACAAGCACTTTATCAATTTTATGCACTAATTTTTTCTCTTTCATGTCTTCTCAGGTTTTGAAAACATTATTTAAGTCTGATAATGTAAGTGAAATGTGTCTCAAATAACAAGCTCAATTTAAGGCAGAAACTGAGTCTGTCAGTGAATTTGAGCAAAATAGAGACTTGAGTTTTTTAGGCCCTGGTACTGAATAGAATATTGGACGAGCAATACTTGTTGTATATAAAGCTTATTAACAGCTAAAGCACATTCATAAAAACCAGTTTACATGCCTTTCTTTAAAATTTTAAACAATGAGCTTTGTTTAGCTAATTTAATTTTTTTTTTTTTTGAAGTTACAAAAAGAATCCAAATAGTTAAGAGAAATTCTAGGATCCACAGACGTTCATAGCTATACTCATTTTACCACACAATACCACCTTTTAATGACCCCAAGAAAAAAACCTTTAGAAAAGATTGTCGGAAAGGACAAAATGCTTTTTCTACTCTATCAAAGAGAAATTTTATCAAGTGAGTCTGAGTTAAATTTTCGTCTGCAAATACTTTCAATTTGGACAAGTCAATATTTTTCTCATGTGGTAAAAGAGCCACTATTAGAAGTATTTCTTGCAATGAGAATGAATGAGGCACAAAACGATTTCATTGCAATCAAAATTCCAAAATAAAATCTATACAGGTGAGGGTAATCCTATTCTAAAATCATCTAGATCTCAAAAACCCATGTTGTTGGTACTTATAAAAATTTGAACCCTCTACCACACAATCTCTAGTTTTTACGACCGAGAAAGACAACTTTTGATAATATTGTAGAAAAGAATAAGAAAGCCAATAACCGGCATTTTCTCCTTTTCCCACAATATTTTCTGCCGCTCCCAACACAAATTTCAATGTTATCTTGTTATTTTGTTGTCTGTGAAAGCTTTTAGTTTAGACAAATCTAAGATTTTGTTGTATGGTAAAGAGTTACATTTTAAGCAGAAAGTAAATAGGAATACCCTATTAGAGCAATAAGAAATTGTAACCTACCAAAGGTCCTGTCGTTCTTTTTCGATCAACTTGTGTCTTGTCTTCCCCTCGACTGTGTGACTGTAACATATCTGCTCGTATCATATTTGTGTGATGGGCATATCCAACCGGAGAGGCACTGTTAGCTACTTGACGTGACACAGATCGTAAAGTTGGTCCTCGTAAACTGAAAACAAAACAGACCCTGGTAACCACATTAAGCCTTTACAACACAATCCTGCTGAAGGAAGCTTTTGAAAAAATTGTGGGAAAAGGAGAAAATGCTGGTGACCAGCATTTTCTCCATTTCCCACAATTTTTTCTACCTTTCCAAAAACAAATTTCAATTTTTGTGTCACATTAGATTTGTCGTCTGCAAATACTTCTAACTTGGCCAAGTCTAAGATTTTCTTATTTGGTAAAGAGATAATTGTTGTCTGCAAATGCTTTAAATTTAGTTGGGTCTATAATGTTGTTGTTTAGTTAAAAATCAATAAGTAAAGCAAACATCATTTATATAAAGCTGCATACACAAATCATGCAAGTTATTATGAAAGCTATTACACTGTAATAGTTATCATGCTAGATAAATATTAATTGTGAGCTAAATACTTTCCAAGATCTTGAACAATGTTGACAGGCAGTCAGCAATCACAAAATCTAAATTTAAGCACTATGCGCTGAGGTGAGCTAAAAAGAATGGGCCAAGATGGCTTTGTATTGCTCCACTGCATGATTCTTACATGCAACAAATTATCTTTATGTGGTTGACATTTCTGCCTAGTTATGCTGAAATTCAGAAAGAAAAGTAATATGCTGGACATGAAATCCCCCTCCTTCTGAAAAAAAAATCAATTTTGTAGGCATAGACCTTCGGTTGACTTTGACCTTTGACCTACAGACATTATTCTTGTGCAATACATAATATTATTGTCTTCATGTGGCTGATAATTCTGCATAGTTGTACTAAATTCATTTGTTATTAAACAGATTACAGGGTTGGCACAAATCCCCCAAAATTTCCCTTCCTAAACATATTTGACCTTACCATGACCTTCATTTTTGATTTACAGAAATGGTTCTTGCAGGCAACTTATTGTTTTTTATGTCTTTGACCACTCTGCAAAATCCCGAAATTCATCCATAATTAAATATTTTACATGCAAGACAGGACCACTAACCTCTAAAACCACATTTGACCTTGCTGTAATCTTGACCTTTGACATACAGACATGACTCTTGCTCATGAAAAATTGTTTTCATTTAGTTAAGATTTGTGCAAAGTTGTTTCAAAATTAAGCAATAGGGAAAAAAGTTATGGCTCAGAGAGGATGACATCACAGACAGACAGAACAAACAAAACTATATGACCCTGAACTTTTTTTTTCTAAAAATAACTGCACCCAGGATCATCTATGCTGCTTTGCAAAGGATTCCAACCTATGGTTTTGCAGGAGATTTCTCAAGACTTTCATTTTCTTTTTTTTTTGTTTTGTTCCCATGGAAACCAGAGTTCTTGATAAGATGAAGTTCTTAGTCCAAAATCTGATGGAGACTATGGCAATTCAGGCTTCTGTCACTTAAGAAGATGCTTCAACTAAAAATTAAGATAACGACAGACAAAAGGACATGACATCACCTCCCTTTGGCTTGTGGAACCAAAAACAGATGTAATTGTTAAGCTACGCTGCATATTTCTATAGTTACTTCCAAGATAAGGCAATTGAAGAAGCACACTGGTTAACTGCAGAAAGGTCTCAAAAGTCAAAATTAAGCATTCTTTGAATTCAAATGGACAGAATCAGTGACTTTTTTGTTCAGTAGTTATAATACCAAAGCTGAAAGTTTAACCATTTATCACAGAAAACCCAGTTTTAAAAAACCTGGGGAATAAAGCTTTTCAAAAAATTGTGGGGAAAAAAGAAAATGCAGGTAACAAGTATTTTTAACCTTTTCCCACACTGTTTCCTACACTTTAAAAGGCAAATACTTGAACAACATTCAATTTGTCATCTGCAAATGCTTTTAATACAAACAAGTCCAAAAACTGTCGTCTGGAAATGGGTTAAATCCAACATCAAAATATGTATTCTCTACGGTCCGATCTTGATATACCCTGTCTGCAAAAGCTATTTCTCCTGCTAATTACCACAACATAGTGTACAAACTTTAATGCAATACAGAAAATAAACATAGGGAAGTACAAATATACTACAATATTATCAAACAATCCCAAGTTTTAATGACCCTATGGATACTGAGCTTTTGAAAGCATTGTGGAAAAACTGGAAAATGGTGGTTACCAGCATTTTCTTCTTTTCCCACATTGTTTTCTATCCCTTTAAAAGACAAATCCCATCATTCTAGCCTTCTGCAAATGCTTTCAATGTGGACAAGTCTAAAATTATGTCATGCTAAGCTTTAAAAGCACTAGTATCGATATAGAGGTAGCCTTACCTCAGGTGTTTTTTATATGTGGGTTGAAAATTGTTGTTGGCTGAGGGGAAAGGCTGGGAGGTTATTGTTGTTAAATTGTCTTGATGAAAGGGCGTTGCCCGGGCTGTCACGGGTATCATGTTGATCATTTCGCCCTCACTGTCACTAAGCTCAGAACTACTGCTTACACAAAAATACGACATAAACACAATCAGGGTTAGTTATAAACCTTTACCAAAAAACAAATTTTAGACCCTTCCAAACAGAAAGCATCTGCAGATGACAAATTTGAAAGTGATGCAAACTAACTAAGTTTTCTGCCAGGGTAGAAAATACTGTGCAAAAAAGGAGAAAAACCCCTTTCCTTAGGGTCATGAAATGACGCTAAGAATGCAAACTTTTGAAAACATTGTGGGAAAAAGGAGAAAATGCAGGGTACTAGCATTTTCTCTTTTTCACACAAGCTTTTCTACCCATTCGAAGACAAACTCAGTCATTTGACTTAATTTGTTCTCTGCAAATGCTTTCAATATGGACGAGTCTAAAGTTTCGTTGTCTAGTAAAGAGTTAAGCAAAACCAGCAGCCACAATGTAACCCTTATACCATTGAAAAAGATATTTTCAATCAATAGAGAAAAAGGCAATTTTAGCAGTTTCAATGTTGTTTGACAGAATAGAACAGTGAATCTCTGTAAATCTGTGGGCCTGTATTCACCAACCATTCCTGAGAACGTTCTTAGTCTTTATCTCTGAGATTTTCTAAACTTGAAAGTGACACAACTTTTGATTGGCTAAACCAAATGGTTTAGCCAATCAGAATTTGTTACTTTCAAATGTAGAAAATTCTGGGGAGAAGACCAAGACTGTTCATAAGAATGGTTGGTGAATATGGACCAAGGATATTGCCAATTCAAGATCAATTTGTATATTCTGCAGTTTGTTCTTGGTCTATGTTATCTAGAAAAGCATTTAAAGATGTAAGGAAAATTGCCAAGGGTTCACATACATTATTGCACACATAAGCAATGAAAGCATTATCTCTTTATCACACAACAAAATTTGAGACTCGTCAAAATTCAAGACATTTGCAGGCAACAAAGTAATCTCATTAAAATGACCAGATCTGTCATAAATATGGTAGAAAGCATTGTGGGAAAAGGAGAAAATGCTGGTTACCACCATCATTTCCTTTTCTCACAATATTTTTCAAAGGTTTCTTCCTCAGAGTTGTTATAACAGGGCAGTGTGGTAAAGGTTAAAGATGTCAAAAAAATTCCCAGGGGTTCACATACATTATAGCACACATATGCATTAAAAAGCATTAATAATTTGCCTACAAGCATACTGAATAATATTTCAGCAAAATAATTCATACAAGAATTCATCACCTCAAGCCTACACCTTTTTTCTCTTTTGCAACAGTTCACTGCAGAAAACATTACGGCAAAAGAAGAGATGGCTTGTTATCAGAAACTTTTGCTCTTTGCTACAATATTTTTAGACTTCATGTTGACTATCTCTGTTTCACAAGGAGGTCTAAAAGTTGTCTATCACAAATATGTTGTGGGAGGTTATGGTTTATATAGTTTTGGATGGCAAACAATATCGAAATATTAAGAAGGATAACTACATGTATCACGATGTTGAGAAAGCAAGGCAACTACATGTCGGTGCCAACACTCGGCTCCAGGTCCTTGATGTCGGTGAAAATTCTAAGTCAAAAAAGGGGTGTAACTGTGTCAAAAATACTTTGATGGTTACCTGTCCCTCTTGTATGGGTTCCCCTTTTAATAATTAACAACTTGTCCAAGTATGAAGTAAATATCTTCAGTTATATCAGAGATATATTAAATGTCAAAGTTTTTGCATGACGACACATACAACAACAGGACAATAATTATAACTCATATCATACCAGATTACTGATATCATAGATTCACTGATATCATACCTGTTGACTGATATCATACCTGTTCACTGACATCACACCTGTTCACTGATATCATAGATACCCTGATATCATACCTGTTTACATATATCATAGGTTTACTGATATCATATCTGTTTGCAGATACCATACCTGTTTACTGTTATTATACTTGTTTACCATATCTGTTTACAGATTTCATAGGTTAACTGCTATCATACCTGTTTGCAGATACTGTACCTGTTTACTGATATCATACCTGTTAACTGATATACCTGTATACAGGTATCATTTCTGTTTACAGAATTCATAGGTTAACAGATATCATACCTGCTTACAGATATCAAGGGTTAATGAATATCATAATTGTTTTCTGCTATCATAGGTTAACTGATAGTATGCCAGTTTACAGATATCATACCTGTTTACAGATTTCATGATTTAACTGACATTATCTCTGTTTACAGAGATCAAGGACTAATGGATATCATAAATGTTTACTGCTATCATGCCTGTTTACAGATTTCATAGGTTAACTGATATCATACCTGTTTATCGGATCAGACCTGTTTGCTGATATCGTAAGTTAACTGATATCATATCTGTTTACAGATATCATAGGTTAACTGATATCATACCTGTTTACAGATATCATAGACCGATATCATACTTGTTCATATATTGATTGATTAATTTTATGATGTTTAATGCTGTTTTCGACTTATCCATTGTCTGGAGTTTCATAAAGATATTGGCAAAGCTGGGGATTGAACCAGTGACCTCCTGTTCTCAAGTCCTGCACGCTACCGACTGAGCTACTGGGGCTCAACCGTTTACAGAGATCACAGGTAAACTGATATCATACCTGTTATCAGATATCATACCTGTTTACAGATTTAATAGCTTAACCAATATCATACCTGCTTAGATCTTTTAGGTTCACTGATACCATACCTGTTTACTGACATTATACCCGTTTACTGATATTTTAAATTTACTGATATCATACCTGTTTACTAACAGAGGAGGTTTACTGAGATAATAGGTTTATCAATATCATACCTATTTACTGATATTATACCTGTTTATTGGTATCATACCTGTTTTGTGTTGTTTGCGTATGAGTTTGGTTACCAGCAGGATTCACGGAAGGTGCTAAATCTCTGAATGAATCTGGAAGAGAAACTGTATGATTTACTTTCAAACACCTATTAGCTACACCAACACACAAATGTACCATTTAAAGAATTTTTAGAGCTTGTTTGCACATCTAACCTCAACTTTGAAGGGAAGTAAGCAAGAATTTGTTATACATGTACCAGCTTTGGATAGCTATTTATTTCATGAAGTCTTATGAACAACTTTTTGTGTCTTGTAGCAGACCCTGAAGGTGATGCCTTTAAAAATATTGTGGAATAGTGAGAAAATGACATTAATCACCATTTCCTCTTTTTCCACCATGCTTTTGACCTTTTTAAAGAGAAATCTGATAATTTGTGGCACATTTAATTATTTATGATCTGCAAATGCTTTCTATTGACAAGACTTTGTAACAGAATGTTGTGAAGTAAGGAGTAAAACCACAAATACCATAAACTGCAGATGAAATAAATGAGCCATGCTCTGGCAAGAGGAGGTTTAATGCATCTCTGGGAGCATGATACCAAGTAAGTCATTACAATCATTGGGTAGAATGGTCCTTGGACACCCAAAAAATATAATCCAAAAGCAAAAAGTTTCCACCTAGGTGAACCTGCTCAGACGGACCTGGGTTGATACTTTTTGCAGATGCATTAACCCTTTACCACACAATCCCGATTTTTAACGCCCCTGAAAAAGAGGCCTTTTGAAAACATTGTGGGAAAAGGAGAAAATGCTGGTAACCAGCATTTTCTCCTTTTCCCACAAAGTTTTCTACCCTATCAAAGAAAAGTTGCGTCATTTGAGCCACTATGAAATTGTCCTCTGCAAATGCTTTCAATTTGGATAGGTCTTAAATTTTGCCGTGTGGTAAAGGGTTAAACTCCCTTGTCAAAGAGCATGGCTCAACATTATGAGAATATATGAGCCATGCTCTGTGAAAAGGCAGGCTGACCTGGGCTGAAACTTTTCGCTGTTGGTCAATTTTATGTATGCCCAAGGACCAGTCTATCTCCTGATTAAGTATGTTGATTGAAAAAGAAGGATATTATGGATCCATAAGAATGTGATGGCTTGCTTGGTACCATGGATCACGGAGATACATTAAGCCCCCTTTTGCCACAGCATAGCTCATATAAATGTTTAGATTTCAAAGCTGATCAAGACTAGAATATAGTACAAAGTATTGGACTGTTCCTTTAGAGGAAGTTCAAAACTAAGACCATTGTGTTAAATTCTCTGCTCTTTGTAATTCAACTCTTTGCTAAATGACAATACTTTAGACTTGTTCAAATTGCAGCATCTGCCGACAACAAAGTAGATAAGTCCCAAATGATGGGATTTGTAAAGGCAACCTTCTACCTAAGGATCTTTCACCCTTTATCACACAATCCCAACTTTTAACGTTCCTGACAGAGAAGGCTTTTCAGAAATTGCGGGAAAAGAAGAAAATGCTGGTAACCATAATTATCTCCTTTCCCACAATGTTTTCTACCCTTTCAATGACTAATCCCATCATTTGAGCCACATTTAATTTGTCGTCTAGAATGGGCTTTGAATTGGAACAAGTCTGAAATATTGTCAATTGATAGAGAGTTAAAACAAGGTATTATTTAACTAACCATTTTTCAGTAAATACATGTCTGTATGAGTCCTAAAAGACCATTTTTCACAGAGATATTGTAAAGTCTCTTACAACAAAGCTAACTATATTATAGAATGAAAGTAAAATATACATATATATTTATTACAAAAAGAAGAAGCATACTGGAACAACAAAATATAAAATAACAGAGAAGCTATAGTAAATATTTACGTATCAAATTTACAAATAAATACATGACACATTTTCAATAAAGTCACAATATTGGAAACAAAACTATTTTGAGCACCATGTTGTCACTTCAGCCATACAAATCTACACATCAATTTTCGGCAGAAAAACAAACAAAGAAAATGATAAAGCAACACTAAAAACCATGCAATATCAACTCATGCACACAGTATGTTAACTCTTTCAGTGCAAAATATAGAAACTGAACCCCTTTCAATAGCTGAAAATATACGTAGCCCCAATCATAAGGGAACCCTGTTACTTGTTTCTTCTGACAGGATATGACAGGGAGACTTTACCTCTAAATATTTCAGCAAATTCTAAGAGCAATGATACACAGTATCATCTCCAGTATGCCCACCAGGTGTCGTACAGGTGTTGCTGCACATGGAGGTCACACCCGACATTGACTTGGATTCCACATATGTTATATTTCTTGGGTAAAATAAGGAATTACCTCAAGATGAAATACAAGGGTTCTGTTATTTTTTGTTCTATGTATTTGCAATCCACAGTTAACTGAAACTTTTTATTTCACCCTTATGATCTAATCCCAATAAAATGGCTTATTTACTGCCACAGGGGAACAAAATATCTGAATCCATATTGGACTCTATAGAGTCCGGAACAAGGATTTTTTTCAGAACAAGGCAAGAGTACAGGAATATGAATTTTTCAAAATGAGGCTAGAGTCCTGAATATTGATATCTGCTCAAAATTAGAGTCTACCAGAATCCATTGTCATAAGTTGAAATAATGCACTTAAAAACCTTTTATTTCCCTTGAAATATTTCTTTGAATAAAATGGCCCAAACATTTGTCATCTATTTTAAAGTCAATACCTCATTGTGTAAGACAGAGGTACATGTAATTTGACATGCTTGCATACAATACTGAATTCAGTGGATTTGTACACCTCAGAACCTGTCTACATTTTGGATGCGCCTGTTGCCTTGTCCAAAGATAGATTGGTTTTGCAGTGTATACATCCTTATTGAATTTAGTATTGTACCCAGGTTTGTTAAATAACCTCATATTACACTAGAGGCTTGACAGATTAATAATCAGACAGCTCTTGCATTAATGCTGATCTTAATCTATGCTTATGACTTTCACCTACATCGCTGAAAGGGTCAAATTATATATACTACAGCTATATATTTCTATGAGCTAAAAAATGCATCATGCATGTGAGCAACTATAAGCAACTAGATGGAACACAGTCTTCTTTCTTCATTTAACTCTTTACCAGACAATAAACTTTCATACTTGTCCAAATTCAAAGCATTTGCAGACAAAAAATGAAATGTGACCCAAATAACTTGATTTTTAAGGGTAAAAAACATTGTGGAAAAAAGAGAAACTGCTACTTACTAGCACTTTCTCCTTTTCCCACAAAGTTTTCAAAAGTCTATTTCCCTATCGTCCTTAAAACTTGGGATCATTTGTTGGCAAAGGATTAAAACATATTTGTGATATGGGTTATCTGCAATTGATATGTTTTAGTATTTAATGATAGACTTAAAACAAATTATGTACAAACATTGTGGAACGTGGAGCAATTGCTTGTAAAAAGTAATTATTTTGTCACTACTGTTTTCCAAAGCTTTCAACTTCAGGGGAATTAATTGTCTGTTTTGTAGTCTACAGCAATAGGGTGACTTTCAAGGGTACATTATTAATATACTAAAAACATGGGTTCTATTGTGATAAAATGTTTTAATTTGATGTTACCTGACCCTCAAGTGTCTGGAACCAACTTACATGTGCATCAATACATTGAAATGATTGACACAAATTACATGTGTATCAATACAGTGAACTGACAGCAACAAATTACATGTATATCAATACAGTAAACTGATAGAACTAAGTTACATTTTGAATTGATAGAAGCAAATTACATGTACATGTATATCAATAAAGTGTATTGATGGAACCAAATTACATGTGTATCAATGCAATGAAGTAATGAAACCAAATTACATGTGTATCAATACAGCCATTGATGGATGATAAAGAAGTAGCAAATTCAACACTACAGTCTTCACAAAAGGTGGCCTACACAATACACAGTTGACACACTTTAGCTATAGTTCATTTTACCAAAGAATTTTCCAAAAATGTGGACTTTTTCTGGGTTAACATGAATGGGTGCTGAAAAAGGGAACATGCATTAACATTATTAATTAGACCAAGTATACAGTGTATACAGTGAAATTCTTGTTTCAATGGATTACCCATTACTGCAAGAACAAACTTGTAGCTCTTTACTTTGAACAAGAGCATCACATGTGGGTGCCAACGTTTAGCTGCAGTTGCTTTTAATGAAATCTTAAGCTGAAAATGGGCATAACAGTGTCAAAAATATTTTTAAGGTTACCTGCCCCTCTTGTATGGGTTCCCCTTTCGATAGTTAACAACTAGTCCAAGTTTCAAGTAAGTATCTTTAGCAATGACAGAGATATCATAAAATGTCAAAGTTTTTGCATGATAATGCAGATGACAATGACACAGACGACACCAGGGATATGACAGTACCTTAACATTTTCTTCAAAAACAGCCAAGCTAAAAATCTGTGTCAAATCATCCTTACATTAATACTTTACCAATCACCTGAGCTTTGACCCTGAGGAAAAATTCTTTTTATAAAACATTGTGGGATAAAAAGACAATCCTGGTGACAAGTACTTTCTGCTTTTGCCACAAATTTTTTCTAGCTTTTCTGAGAATTATTTGAGCAAAAATTTACTTGTTGTATGCAAATGCTTTTGATTTGGGGAAGTCTAAAAATTTGCTGTTTTGTAGGATTAATACAGGGAACAAGTGGTAACAATGTAGAAATAGGAGAAAATATCTTTCAGAAAAAAATTATCCTTTTGCCATAATGTTCTTAGAAATGGCCTGCTGTAAGCCAGAGAAACTACTCTGTGGCCTGTAAATGTTAGGAGACATTTGAGCCATGCTCTATGAAAAGGGGACTTAATGCATCTGTAAAAAGTATCTACCCAGGTCAGCCTGAGCAGTCTACACAGACTGACCTTGGTTTCAACTTTTTGCAATTGGTCAATTTTCTGTTTGTCAAAAGACTATTTTACCTAGTGATTCAGTTGGTTTTTGGACAAAATAACTTTTATGGATCTATAATTAATACATGACTTGCTTGGTATAATGTATCACAGAAATGCATTAAGCCCCCTTTTTGCTGAATGTGGCTCATTTATTACTTTTATCCTAGTTAAAACTTGGTATTATTGTTGTGATAAAATGCACAGGCATGCACTGATGAACATTCAACCCAAGTCTTACCAATATAGTCTGTAGATGAGAACTCTGTGCTGGTAGAACATGCTGGGTTAAAATGATCAAAATTGAGACTTAACTCTTTACCAAACAAATAAAAATGTATACATGTCCAAACTGAAGGCATTTGCAGACGACAAATTAAATGTGACTCAAATGATGGAACTTGTCTTTGATAGGGTAGAAAACATTGTTGGAAAAGGAGAAAATGCTGGTTACCAGCATTTTCTCCTTTTCCCACAATGTTTTCCAAAGGTTTCTTCCTGGAGGTCGTTAAAACTCGGCGTCGTGTGGTAAAGGGTTGATAAATGAGTCATGGTCTGTGAAAAGGGAGATTAATGCATCTGCAAAAAGTATTCATCCGTGTCTGCCTGCGCAGTCCAGGCAGGCTGACCTGGGCCAAAACTTTTTGCTACAGGTCAATTTTCTGCATGTTCAAAGACCATTCTAGCTCATGATTCAGTCAACAAAATGGATTCTATGGATTTATAATTTCATGATGACCTGCTTGGTATCATGCATTATGGAGAGGCATTAAACCCCATTTTAGCAGAGCGTGGCTTATTTGTTTATTTTGCCGCTACTTTTGAATGTAATTTAGTTATATTATAGTAACCAGCATCTTCTCAACTGTCCACATTGTTTTTTTGCCCTTTTAACCCTGTACAAAACAACAAAATTTTGGACCAGACCAAATTGAAATCATTTGCAGTTAACAATTCAAATGTTACTCAAATGATGATTTCTGTCTTTGATAGGGTAGAAAACATTGTGAGAAAAAAAGAAAATGCTGGTTACCAGCATTTTCTTCTTTTCCCACAATGTTTTCCCAAGCCTTCCTTCCCATAGTCGTGGAAACCAGGGATTTTTTGGTAAAGGGTTAAAATCAAGTCCTGTCATGTAGACCAAAGTTAATTTGTTCTCTTCAGATACTTTAAAACTGAACCAGTCTATAGAGTTGAACTTTTACCATACAATCCCGGCTTAAACGACCCTGGGGAAGAAGCTTTTTAAAAACATTGTGGGAAAATGAGAAAATGCTGGTAACCAGCATTTTCTCATTTTCCACAATGTTTTCTACCCTTCCAGAGACAAATTTAATCATTCAAGCCATGTTAACTGTATCGTCTGCAAATTCTTTCAATTTGGACATATCCAAAATGTTGTTGTTTTGTAAAGACTTAAACCTGCAGGAAAAAGGTATATAACTGGGGGGGAAAAAAAGGAGGTTTGGGTAGGCAAAATTGTGGAAAAAATGACAAAAAAATAAACAAAAGTTTTGCATTTAGATTTCCAAGCCATCAAAAAGGTGTACAATCCTATCCTAGAAAAATGCATGTAGCAAGACAAACAAGAGGAAAGCATGTAGGTTCCAACACTCAGATGAGGTTGCTTCATTTCCAGTGAAAATTCCAAGTCAAAAAATGGGAAAAACTGTGTCAAATATACTTTGATAGTTACCTGCCTTTGTTGTATAGGCTGCCCTTTTCATAATTAACAACTTGTCCAAGTTTGATGATAGTATCTTCAGTAATAACAGATACCATAAAATTTTTGCACCACAACGACAACACAGACAACACCCCAGGGCTGTGACAATACCTCGACTTTTTTCCGAAAACAGCCAAGCTAAATATGCTATATAGTAAAATCTCAGATGTACATGTAATATTTTAAATAAGAACTGTCATCAGACAGCACTGCTTGCCTGGAAAAGTTATTTGTTCAGGGTGGGAGTACCTTGGAACAGCAATAGGGTCCCAGCCTAAGACAGACACCTAACAGCAACTCTGATGCCAGGGTTAGCGCAACAGCTCAACCTTGACCTTTTGCCCAGAGGCATGTGCAGTGGTAAAGCTGAATGAAAATGGACCAACAACCCATTATCATACTAAATATGAACCAAATCAATCATTTCACAAAATTTTAAAATCTGTGACCTTGACCTTAAGATTTTGGGCATCAGCATGGCTTGGGAATTGCTCAATTTAAGTCTGGACCTGTATCTGTTATCAAGCCAAATATGAACCAAATCCTTCTCTTAATTTAGAAAAATTAGCTTTATAAAAACTTAAAAATGTAAAACTTTGTCGTAAAATATCTGATCCGAGTCTACAACCTTGACCTTAAAGTCATGAACGAGGGCAGGGAAAGAAAGAAACTTTGAACCAAGATCTATCATCACACCAAATCCATCATATATTTTGGAAAATAAGAGCTCCTAAAAACCTTTTACAGAAAACTTTGATTTAAAAAACACTAAGTCTATGGCCTTGACCGTACGATTATGGGTGTGGGCAGGGGCATTTCTGAAAGAATCTTGGACCTGCATCAGATCATCAGAAAAATATGACCCAAATCCATCATAAGGTTAGGAAAATTTTAGCTTTTAAAAAACTTAAATGTAATGTGGATGCTCAGCAGTAACCCCAATGCTAACACAAACGCTGACGCTAATGCCAATGCCAACGCCAAGGTTAGTGCAATTATAGCTCCTCCTGGGCTCCGTCCGGGTGAGCTAAAAATATGTAGGTACATATATGTATTATAAAGATGTTCGAAAATATGAAGCTAATCATATTCTAATGTCAGGGGGGATAATGTATTCAATGGAAAAAAAATAATTGTATAGGGAAAGAAAACGGATATACTCCAAACTTACGATTACTTAGTTTAGACAGAACAGACATTGATCTGCCCCTTAATCTGAACAATTCAATAGGCTGCTCTGAAATATTGAAGCAAGCAATAATATCTGTAGTACTGTGTGGCTTTGCCGCACGAATTAAAATAATCTATTTGGCACATTGTCTTTTTTTTTTGCTTTTCTCCTTTTTTGTCACATAGTTTCAAAAGACTTTCCTTTCCAGGATAGTTAAAAGTCTGGAATGTGTGGTAAAGGGTTAAAGCCCATACTTGAGATACTGGCTATTCAAACTGGTTACCACAAGACAGTCAAATACAACTTTTAATGGACATTTTTAAGCAGGAGAATGCCACAGTTTTCAAAAAGCTTTACAACAATATCTAGCAAAACATACAAAATGTGTAGATCTCAGTTCAAACTGCATATCTGTTCAGTTTGATCTTGTCCTACACTGTCTCCAACAGCACCAAAAATTCTCCCCAGCAACAACAATAATAGCCAACTTTAAAACCTAAATAACATCAGGGATCTTATATACACACACAGGGATCTTATATATGTGTATATACGATCCCTGTGTTTATACGATCCCTGATAACATGAATAGATAAAAATACTATTGCAAACTATAAAAATTTAAAGTTACACTTTACAACACAACTCATAAGAATGCTTTTGAAAACATTTTGGGAATAGAAGAAAATGCTGGTAACCAGCATTTTCTACTTTTCACATAATATTTTCTGCCCTATCAATGACAAAGATCTTCTGAGATAACATAATTTGTGGTTTCCTAATGATTTTAATTTGATTAAGTATAAAATTCTATGATTTGTTAAAGTGTTAAGCAAATCAATGTATTTCACATCAAACCTTTCCCAGATGAGAAAAATTTATGCTAGCCCACATTTGAACCATTGCAGATGAGGAATAAGACATAGCTAAAATGATGGGATTTTCCCATTAAAGCACATTACACATTGTGATAAAAAGGAGCAAATTCTAGTTACCAGCATTTTCTCCTTTTCCATCAATGTTTTCAAACGCTTTCCTTTTCAAGGGGCATTAAAATATGGCATTCTTTGGTAAAGGGTTAACCCTCTACCACACAATTCCAAGTTTAAACGACCTTGTAGAAGTGGGTTTTGAAAACATTGTGTGAGATGGAGAAAATGCTGGTAACCAGCATTTTCTTCTTTTCACACAATCTTTTCTACCCTATTAAAGACAGAATTCATTATTTGAACAACAGTTAATGTTGTCTGCAAAAGCTTTCAGTTTGATTTAGGCCAAAATTTTGTCATTTGGTAAGGTGTTAAAGTGAAGTGAGTCTATCTATTTCACATTAAACATAATTATGTACATCATTATCAAACATATAAAATTTATTATACCTGTATGTACTGTAAAAAATATAAAACATTTATACATAACAGATGAATGATAGGAGGATGAAATATACTTAGCACTGCTTGATATACTGATCTATAGTCATACTAAAAGATATAAGCCATGCTTTCAGAAAAGGGGGCTTAATGCATCTCCATAAATTATCGACCCAGGTCGCGCAGGCTGACTTGAGTTGAAACTTTTTGCTATTTGTCAACTTTTGCATGTCACAGGATCAGTATACCTCCTGATTCAATTTGTTGCTACACAAAATTAATTTTATGGATCCATAATTATGTGATGACTTGCTTGCCATCATGCATCATGAAGATGCATTAAACCCTTTTGCAAGAGGGCCTCTTATTATAGTATAAAATCATGTTGTTGAAATCTATAACTATTTTGATGAATGTATTTGAGATGGGTTTTTGAAACATGGTTCAAAAATCAGACTTGCTCATTCTAAATTAATTTATACAACTTCAGTCATATTTTCCTATCTTCAAAGCAGAATGACTTAACAACAGATTACAAAAAACGAGAGGGCCATGATGTCCCTGTATTGCTCCACTGCCTTTTACATAAATGTGGCATACACTTAAAATTGGCAACAATATAGACATTAAACCATAAGACTGTATGGCAACAAAATCTCTTCGAAAAAATAAAGCTAGCCCAAAAAGTAATGTCTATTTCATATGCCAAGATGGTGTCAGTGAATACATGCAGGTCTAAACAAGTAGCATTCATACCAAATATCAACAAACTGTTATAAAAAGTACTTTGACATGATAATTTCCAAATCTCAACAGGTGAATGTTTTCTTAATTCCATGAAAGGTAAAATTTTGGAACAAAACATAGAATGCTACACTTCACACCTCATTTTAACTATTCAACTCATCTGAGCATAACCATAAAAACCAGAGTAAATCATTATTACTGCAAACTGACATGTTTCATCACAAAAATCTATAACACAAAATACCAACAGTGTTACAGTGCAGTTCGAAAATCAAGGGGAATAAATGGTGATAAATTATCTCTGATCAGTAAATAGAGTTATTTCCCATGATCAGTATCAGTAAGCTTAACTATAGCTTGTTATTATTATGCCAAACCTAGGGCAGACAAACTCCAGGCCAGATCAAAATTATATTAAGAAATATGAAAGATTATTCATGCCAAAATGTTGAGAATTGTAACCTGCTGTATTGGAGATTTTTAACAATTTTCAACAGCTTCCAATTTTGTTGCCATGGCCACCAGAGCTTTTCATATAATCCAAATCCTCGAAGGAATTCCAAAGGAATTCTGAGGAGCACCATATCAGGATCATTTTTGTGAAGTTTGTTCAAAGTCTGTGACATATGATAAGCTCTCTGGCTAATGGCAAGTGGAGCTATAAACAAGATGGTTTCTCCTTTTCACACATTGTTTTCTGCCATCTCACATTTGAGCCATAATGAATTTGTTGCCTGCAATTGGTTTTAATTGGACAATTATAAAATTTTGTTGTGTTGTAAGGAGTTGACTAATTGGACATAAACAATCAGAAGACCTAAAGCAGATTGTTCTATCCAGTCAAATCATCGTACAATCTTTCAGAAAAAGCAACTAAAGCCACTCTTAGACGTCAATGAGAAGAGACACTTGTCACAACTTGGCTTATTCCATAACTACATCTAACCTTGTCCATATCCAGGAGGTTTCCATGTGCTGTTAGTCACATGATCTAAAGGATGGCAGTGCCCATGTAAACAGATAAGCAATGACATCGACAGCCATGATGAAGTTATTCACATTTATCAATAGATATAGATGGACCTTGTTAAAAATTGAATGTTTAAACTGTTTGTCAACCAAATTGTATTATGAAAGATTTTGTTAGGAAATTGTGACTCGTGTTTTTTATTTTAGAGTGGCATCTTCCAATTTCAAGAACGGCAAAGCGGTGCATTTCCAGCAAAGAGATGCCCAGTGCAGGAACATATCACCCATTATAATACAGCCGAGGGATTTGATCAATGGACAATCTGAGGTTTGCTGAATGTCAGAAAGGAGATAGGAAGAGAAATATGGATGTCAGTGTGACAAAGCATTGAATAACTATTGCTATTTCTACAACTACTCAAACACACAGAGACTATTCAGTAAGTATAGAGCTTCTTATTCCACAACTCTTTACCAAATGACAAAAATAAAGACTGGTCCAAATTCAAAGCATTTGCCGACGACAAAATAAACATGACTTAAAAATTGAAACTTGCCTTTGGGAGGGTAGAAAACATTGTGAAAAAGGAGAAAATGCTGCTTACCAGCATTTTCCCCTTTCCCACAATGTCTCCAAGAGCCTTCTTTATCAACATTGTGAAAACTCTGAATTCTGCATTAAAGAGTTCAGATATTCTTGAAATTACTTTGACTTCAAGGACAAAATGTTGACAGAAAACTCAGCACAGTGTAAATCCAAGATCAGACTGAAGGCTCTATGCAATCTGACCTTGGTCTTCACTATTGATATTATGTATCTGAAGTTGGCCTAAGCACATAGAAGGCTAAATCAGTAGAACACAAGTTTGACTATATCCTATGTGTTACAGAGTGTTAACCCTTATACAGCTGAATAAAAGAAATGAAACTTTTAAGTCAATAGAAAAAACCTAAATATTGCTGTCTGAAAGGTATTTTTGGAGGAAAGTTATCTCCTTATCGGATAGTGTAGATCCAAGATCAGACTGCACATTTTGTGCAGTCTGATCTTGATCTATGCTGTCCGCATAAGGTCAGCGAGTCACGCTTAGCAGCCTAAGGGTTAACTAAAGATAACTAAACTATGATACAGATAGTTGCATAATTTGCAATCACAGAACATCTTACTTACGGGGAACACGCACATTCGGAACATAGTAGGTACCTGTAAAATGGGGACTTGTTTGAAGATTTGAGCATATGGTCTTTGAAAAGGGGGCTTAATGCATCTGCACAAAGTATCAACTCACATCAGCCTACACAGTCCCTGCTGGCCTGAGTTGAAACTTTTTGCTTTTGATAAATTTGCTGCATGTCCAAGGACCATTCTATCTCAGGATTCAATCAGATGTTAGACAAAATGAATTTTATGGGTACTTATTAGAATACACAGGACATAGCAGAAGCCTGTAAATTACAGAAATACTAAATATATTTATTACAAAATATGTGCATGTAATTTGGGGACTTATTTTGAATATAGCATGCTTGTAAAAAGCTGCTTATTTTGAAACTCGTCTTGTTTTCAAGCATTTGATACATGGCAGATGTCTGTAAATTTGGGACTTATTTAGAACAAAATTTTGCATATATTACATACATGAAGAAGAGCGCCGTATGCCGGTGCCAATGCTCAGCTGTAGTTCCTTGATTTTCAATGAAAATTCCAAGTAAAAAAAAAAGGCATAGCTGTGTCAAAAATATTTTGATATTTACCTGCCTTTGTTGTATGTGTTCCCCTTTTTCAGAGTTAAAAACTTGTCCAAGTTTGAAGTAAATATCTTCAGTAGTAACAGAGATATTACAAAATGTGTAAGTTTCTGCACGATGAAAATGACAGACACACACAACTACGCACGACGACAGGGCTATGGCAATAATTCAGCTTTTTTGTCAGTAACAGCCAAGCTAAAAATGAGGAATGACTTATAATCTTTTTTCATGAAGCATATGCCTATAAAACAAAGACTAACATAGAACATTAGGAACAAAGCAGGTGCTTGTATAGGAAAAGCCTTGCCACAGACATTTGGATAGCAGTTGATGCTTCTAAAATAAGGAATATCCAGGTAATTTGAACATGGTATGTGCCTATAAAATAGTGGCAAAACTAGGTCATTTTGTGTAAAGCTGCCTTCAATGCAGATTGATTCAAGAGACAAATTACTATCTCTGTCAGGTATCTTTAATTTTTCATGAGCAAAACTAATTGAGCCATGCTCTGGCAAAATGGGGTTTAATGCATCTCTGTGATGCATAATACGAAGCAAGTCATCACATAAGTATGGAACCATAAAATCTATTTTGTCTAACAACAGAAAAAATCATGGGGTATACTGGTCCTTTGACATTCAGAAAATTGACTAAAAGCAAAACGTTTTGACTCAGGTCAGCTTGCGCAGTCCGCGCAGGCTGACATGAGTCGAAACTTTTTGCAGATGCATTCAGTCCCCTTTTATAAGAGCATGGTTTAAATGTTTTATAATATGGACATGCTTAACCCTTTATCAAACAACAAAATTTCAGACCTGTCCAAATTGAAAGCATTTGCCACCAACATTATAAATGTGACTTTAAAAATAATATTTCTCTTTGGAATTATAGAAAACATCGTGAGAAAAAGAGAAAATGCTGGTTACTAGCATTTTCTCTTTTTCCCACGTTGTTTTCAAAAGCCTTCTTCTTCAGGGTCATTAAAAGTTGGAATTGTGTGGTAAAGAGTTAAAATATTGTGTGGTACGAATTCAGAAATAGGTATAGATGTTGAAACCAAAAGGATATTAACACTAGTACTAATGTCAGAAAAACATCAGTAACTCATATAAGAAATGGTAAAAATGATATGCACAGTTTTTAAGATTTAAAGTTGTCTGCAAAATGAAAAAGCACAAAATCCCATGAAGACCATAATTTGAATCTTTAACAAACAACAAAATATAAAAATTCTAGACTTGTCCAAATTGGAAGTAACTAATGCTAGTTATCAGTATTTTCTCCTTTTCCCACAACATTTTCAAAGGTCTTTGTGCCAAGGTCATTAAAAGTCGGGATTTTGTGGTAAAGACTTAAGTCTCTTAGAAAGACTATGCTCTTAAGAGCAATGTGAGAAGGGAGAAAATGCCGGTAAATAGCATTGTAACAAAATGAGAAATCACTGCATTATAATAACTTTTCCCTTCAACACAATGCTTTCACAATCATTACATTCATGTTTTTTCTCTTATTTCATGCTGATAAAACATATTTTACGTGACCATTTTCGAAATGGTTGGCTGTAAATTTGTTTGAAGAGCGAATGAGTTGAACACTGTAAATATGTGACAAAGAGGAAGGAGCACTGACAACACAACATGGACAAACAAACTGCCCTACCAACTGAGACACAAGCTCTGCCCCTCAAAGCTCTTATATAGGCTGAATTACCATTTGACCAATCAAATTTCTGCTCTGCTGTTAGTGCTTTGATGCTTGACAAAGAACCTACACATAATTCTATCACTTACAGGCATTACCCAGGGTTACAGAATGGTATGAGCGGGGCTTCAGTTTGGCTAGCGTCTCCATTATTGTTGGCATTTTCATACTTTCAGCATATGACCTTGGTAAAGGTCGAGCAGGAAGTTCGTTTCGAACAGATGGAGAGACTGATTTTGGCAAATCCAGAGGCTCCAGCGGCTGAGGTGTGGCACAAGACTGAACGGAAATTATACCCCGATATCTACAATTCTCCATCCAACATTCAGCGTCTTCATCATCTTCATCAGACTAGTGGTATTATTGTAAAATAATAGATAAACATGCATGTGTGACTTAAGATTATTAACTGTTTACAAGTACACTTACAGCTATAATATCCTGCAAGAAACCATAGTACTAGAATGACAGTTTCTGACTCAAATTCACTGATATAATGCTATACCATGTACATAGTTCTCTAAAAATGTCTAGGATTAAAAAGATCATCTGGCTAATTTCAAATACAATAACCATGTATTAATAAATACACGGGAGAAACAAGAACACACATGCTGGTGCCAAGGCTTGGCTGTGGGTGCTTCTTCTGTCAAAATAAAAGCCCTTAAACTGCTGAATAAATAGAATGAAGAATTCCAGCCAACAGCATATACTGAAACATCGGGTTTATAAAGTGCTTGTTGCTGGAAATAAACTCACACTTTTGTACAGTGTAAATCTAAGATCAGACTGCACTTTCTGTGTATTTCAATCTCAATCAACATTGTCCGCAAAAAAGCACTGAGTAACACTTAACAGCCTAAGAGTTAAGTCGAGAAAGGGGCCTAACTGTGTCAAAAATGACTGAGATTTATCTGATTTTTCTGGTATGGGTTCCTGTTCAGTATTAACAGTGATATCAGACAACTTTGAATTTTTCTCAAAATGAGGCAACAGGGCTATTACTACAATAACAGCTAAGCTAAAAATTCGACCAAAAAATCTCCTCGGGGAAGCATTATAGATGTTGAATCAGAACCTGTCATTTTTCTGCTTCTGTCTATTAAACTAACATCTACAATGGCTGTCTTGTTGTGAACCATTCCCTCAAAAAAAGAAAACTAAAGATCAGGATAAAACTATGTTGTGGGTATACACTTTCTCTGTAATGAGTAACACAACACAGGCTCAAAGGATCCAACCTGGAATGTATAGGCAAAGCATTCTGTTTGGACTTTATCTACAGGTAACTCTTCCGCCTTTTTGTTGACTCCAAAAGTGAAACATAAGAGTCATGCTCTGTGCAAAAGTGGTTTAATGCATCTGCACAAAGTATCAACCTAATGTCAGTTTGTGCAGTCCATGCAGGCTAACATGGTTTATAAGTTTTTGCTATTGATAAATTTTCAGTATGTCAATGGAAAATTTTACTCATGATTCATCTCTTTTTAAGGCAAAATTTATCGATATTGTATGAAACCTTGCTTGGTGTAATGCATTAGGACCATGCATTTAATCCCATTTTCCCAGAGTATCACTCCACAATAAGTCAGAAATGGTTCATAATCAGACATACTCCCATCATTTACTTAGCACCACAACTACATCTTACATACCAGCGTGCGTATATCCTGTTCTAACATTGAAGCCAACTAGAGTCTGAGCAATGTTTGACGTCCCTTCATTGAGCGCCACCTGCAGTCGACGTTGTAATTCATCATTTGTTAGTGAGCGTCGAAGAACGGGCATCCCTGCACGAGGGGGCCCACAATGACACACGCCCGTATCATCTATACACTAAATGCAGAGGACAGACAAAGCTCTGGTTAGATATATTACCTACGTAGCGAAGTAGCTGGTCACTCAACTGTCACAATTTTGCCAGCCATTGATTGATTCAACACATAGCATGAAATATGATTACAAAAAAAGGTATATTTCATATGACAAAAAAATTAGTATCATAATAAATCGAGCATGCTCATCTTACTACAGAGAAAAAAAAATCAACTGCCTTTTCATAAAATGATAAGACCAAAAAGGGTCTGCAAGTGTGTTGAATGGTGGCAAAATTGTGTGGCATGTCAAAAGTACTGTGCAAAGCAAAAACACTACTGGTAATATTCCAAGTTCTTTTCTATTCATTAATTATTATAGTAATAAGAAATACTAGCAAAGTAACTCATCCAATATATGCCTGAATGTTGTCTACACATGTATATGAATTTTTTCTATGATCATTCAGATTTCCCAAATAAATTCTATCTTGTGAAAAGCCAAACAAACAAAAGAAGCTTTAACTCTTAATCAAACAAGCTAGTATTTTAACGACCCTGGGAATATAGCTCTTCAAAATATGGTGGGAAAAGGAGAAAATGCGGGTAATCAACATTTTCTCCCTTTTCCACTTTGTTTTCTGTCTTTCCATGAAAATTGCTGCCCTTTAAGCCACACCTTATTTTTCATCTGCAAATGCTTTTCACATGGATGAGTCCAAAATTTTTTTTGTCTGGTAAAGGTAAAAAAATAAGTGTTGAGGTTTTATCAATTCAGCAGATCTCTCCTTAATATTAAGCAAAAGTTTTATCATAAGCAGATTTTTTTTTTCAACAATACATTGAAGTATAAATAAGTGTTAATTCAATTAGTAACACATCATTCACAGTGAAATTAGTTGAACAAACTAATTTTACATAAAAAATTTAATTTTTTTAATCACCTCACTCAGTTAGACAAAAGGACCTGTACAATAGGAATATTCTACAAAGCTGCCACTCTTTCAATAAAAATATTAATCCAAAATGTGTGAACGATTTAGAGTCTTTATAATTTTGGTGCAGATCTATATCTTTCTTTTTTTTATCTATACATGTACATTTATTCACCAGAATTTGGCCACACAATGAGTTAACGACACAACCCCTTTATTTAAGGATACATATGTTACCGACACGGATGTTAGACCAGGATTTACGATACAAAATCGACACTAAGCAACATTTTTGTGCACACGGAACATGAAAGCAACCCTTCTTAATGCTTACACCTTATGATGAATTACAGACTTTCATCAAAAAAACTGTTATCAAAATCAGCTTCACAAAATTCTTATTTTTGCTTTCCATACTATGAGATGTGTAGATGATTTTAATTTCCTATCAAAAAATCTATTTTTTATTATCAAAACTTTAAAAGACTAATTGCACTTTCTTGCATGTTACTTTAACCCTTTACCACACAATCCTGGGATTTAACAACCCTGAAAGAGAAGGCTTTTGAAAATATTGTGGAAAAAAAGGAGAAAATACTGGTAACCAGCATTTTGTCCTTTCCCCACAATGTTTTCCACCCTATCAAAGATAGAAATGGTTATTTAAGCTACATTTTTTCATCTGCAAATGCTTTGATTTTGGTTGAGTCCACAACTTTGTCATTTGGTAAAGAGTTAAGCAAGTGAAAAAGAGAGATCAGGACACAATTTTGGCACACTGCACAGATTCATTGTCCAATTACTACATAAGCATTTAAAAATTTGTTTATGAACAACAGACCTACATTTTAATTCAAACAATCACAAGGACAATTAAACAGCTTCCTTCAGTGATCTAGAAACTGATCAATTCTTTTTCAGGAAAATATGAAATTGAAAATTCCATATTTAAGATATTCTAAAGATGGTTCAGATGAAAGCAAAGACATTTTTTTAGTCCCAATAGACTAACAAGTAAAGAATATAAACCATAACTTTACCAGCTGTATAATGCTGACACTGACATATCCGGGATGGTAATTAGCTATGCTCTCATATATTGGGTGTATCATGTATATGAGTCATGCTCTGTGAAAAAAGGGGCTTAATGCATCTGTTAAAAAGTAACGACCCATGTCAACCTACGCAGTCCGCGCAGGCTGACATGGGTCGAAACTTTTTTCCTATTTCTAAAATTTCTGCATGTTCAAGGACTATTCTACTTTTAGATTCAGTCAGTTGTTAGACAAAATAGATTTTTACGGATCCATATTTATGTGATGACTTGCTTGGTATAATGCATCACGGAAATGCACTTAACTCCCTTTTGCCAGAGCATGGCTCATATCCCTTTACCACAGGATCCTGTGTCTTTATGACCCTTGGGAAGACAGCTTTTGAAAACCTAATCAGAAAAACTGAGGAAATGCTGGAAAACAGCATTTGCTCCTTTACAAAGATGTTTCCTCCATTGTCAAAGTCAACTTTTATCATCTGAGCCTTATTTACTTTGTTTTCTGCAAATACTTTCAAATTTAGTTGGTAAAAGGGTTGATTTGTGACCTATAATTATACAGTACTTTACAGCAGTTTCATAGCTCCTAAACTTGTATGAAAAGTCAGAAAACGAAGGAAACTGTTTAAACTATTGTATCAATCTAACTAATACATTAGAACATTATTGAGACATTACTTAAGATACCTTCTCTAACTTTCTTAACCTATGGTGGCTGGGTAGTTCCACAAATTCATCCAAATTAGAAGAGGACTATATATGGCCAATCCATGAAATGTAATCAAATGGCATTAACCATCATGCCTAAAACTTTATTGAAATCAAAATGTGTCCTTTACACAATGTTTTTAGGAGCCAATGACATTAAGTTTATATCAATGTGCAGTTAGGCAATTCTCACTTTATAAACAAAAATATATGAGCCATGCTCTGACAAAAGGGGGCTTAATGCATCTCCGTGATCCATGGTACTAAGCTAGCCATCACATACTTATGGATCCATAATATCCACTTTTCTTTTAACAACCAACTTAATCATGAGATAGACTTGTCCTTGGACATATAGAAAATTGACCAATAGCGAAAAGTTTCGGCCCAGGTCAGCCTGCGCCGACTGCGCAGGCTGACCTGGGTCGATACTTTTCGCAGCTGCATTAAGCCCCCTTTTCACATAGCATGGCTCATATGTTTTTCTCCTTGAATTTTATATTTATTTCCAACTGTAGTTGTGTTGAAATATAAACAGGTAGATGTCCAGGATTAATTCATACAATTATTGTAATGTAAAATGTATCATAGATGTTTCTACAGTAACTTGTAGAAATACTGCTCAGTTATATAATTACAGAGTTAGTTTTTGGTAACTTTCAATTATTGTTGGTGCCAAAATCAATCAGATTTCGAGGCCACAAAAGATAGCTCATGGAAAAAATCAAAATGGAGGAAACTGGGATATGATAAAGTGACTTTTGCTATACCTGGAATCTCAGAAACCCTATAAAACTACCTAGAGATCCTTATTGTTTTTAACATCTTTACAAAACATACATTAACCCTTTATAGCACAACCCCAAATTTTAACGAACCTAATCAAAAAAAGCTTTTGAGAATTTTTTGAAATTGTGGTTGTCTTAAACAAAAAAAATGAGCATTTTGGAAAAAGAAGAACATACTGTTTATCAGCATTTTCTGTTTTTTCAATAAAGTTTTCAACAGTCTTTTTCTTCAGAATTGTTATATCAAGGGATTTTTTTTGTAGACAGATAAACTCTTTACCACACCATCCTATGTATTAATGCTGGCTACAAGCATTTTCTTCTTTTTCTACAATGTCTCTATCTTTTCCAAGACATGTGACATTTGGGTCACATTAAGTTGTTCTCTGGAAATGCTTAAAATTTCAACAAATACAAAAGGGTTATACAGCATCTCTTGAAGAGATCATTCACAATGTATCATTAATCAGTTTATAGAAGTATATTGTGATTTGTGATGACACAACTCTTTCCCTGATATAAACATAATATTCTACCATCTCAGAGTGGACTCCATGACAGCGTAACCTCAGACATATACAAAATGGAAACTGATCTATATTGTCTACATTAGGGGTTAACTCCTGGTTCAGCACTACAACAGTTAAAATCAGAATGCATAGAACATGCTTTCTGATTCGGTCCTACTTTGTCAAATAATTATGGCAAAGTACTCTGTTCAAAACTGCATCATGTGCCTATAGACAGATCTTCATTGCTGACTCAAATTGAAGACTATTTATTTAGCCATTTAACTGTTTTGAAAATTATTTTTCCATCTTGTATTTCAAAAAGTCCAAAGTCTAAAAATGAAATGAGCAAGGCTAAACTAAAATGCTTCATACTTTTTGTGACTGTAAATTTCAGGGAAAGATTTGACAAGAATAAAATAGCAAGATTTATCATAATGTGAAAAACGTGAAAAGTGACATCAATCCTTGGAGCAAATAAGTCTTTCCCATCCTTAAATTTCCTTCAAATAGATATATTCAGACAGCTAAGTGCCCTCATGACCTTTTGATCTTCAAAAATGGCTTTCAATACCAGCATGCAATAGATTTCAAAAAGTAATCCCAGCATGCAATAGTTTTCAAAAAGTAATCCGACCATGCAATGTAAGATTTCAAACAGTCAAAAGTCCACTAAAATGGCATGAACATTTGCAATAAACAGGGAAAGAGTTATATGCTTTTTTAACAAAAATGGTTGATTAATCTGAGATCGTCAAGACTTACAGTATGTTTAAGCAAGACAGGGTTACATAAAAGTTTTCTAGCCGGAAATGCCTCATATTCTACACAGCTAATAGGTCTCTGTTTGAGGGTAGAAAGAACATTTCAACAGTGAGATATGTACAGTTTTAATCAGTTTGCCTCTCAAGTTAGTTTTACCCAGAGCATCTCTCAAAATATAGAGAGATGTAGTTCTAACATCAGACTGCATATTCTGTGCAATCCAAGTTCACCAACACTTCTAACCATTGTTCTAATTCTAAACGTAGCCATTAAAGTGCCTTTCACAACTATAGTTGCCTTTGCGGCAAGTGTAGATCAAGACAAGGCTGCACAAAACATGCAGTCTGATCTTTGATCTACAACTGTCCGCTTTGCTTAATTTTTATAGACAAAAACAACCATGAAATTAAAATCATTTGGGTCTAATTTTTTTACTGAAAATGTCCATTGGGTTTAATTGGCACCCTACGGGTTTAAAGGTAACCATCTGATTGGCTAAGATGTCCTGTCTCAGCTAGTCATAAAAATTTAGAATAAGAATCCAAGTGATCAAAGGATGGATGGGTGACTATGACCTCTGGATCCTTATCCACCCGCCATTATTAACCTCTAGAGCACCAAATAATCCCAACAGATACTTTCAGTCCAGAAATATCACTCAAATAGCCACAATTTCAAGGTTGCTCTTATCTACAGTGTTTCAACATATTGGACATTGTAGATAAAGATCAGACTGCATGTTTTGTGAAGTCTGATCTAGATCTACACTGTCAGCAAAGGTAACTATATTTGTGAAAGGTGCTTTAAGGTCTAAACCCCTAGTGTGCTGAAATAAACCCAACAGATAGTTTTAGTCTAGAAATTAGACTCAAATAATTGAAATTATAAGGTTGCTCTTGTTCAGCATCTTTAACTCTTTACCAAACGATAAAATTCTAGATTTGTCCAAACTGAAACCACTTGCAGACAACAAAATAAATGGGACTCAAAAACTGAAATTTGTTTTGGGAATGGTAGAAAACATTGTGGGAAAAGGAGAAAATGCTGGTTACCAGCATTTTCTCCTTTTCCCACAATGATTTTAAAAGGCTTCTTTCTCAGGGTTGTTAAAACCTGGGATTGTTTGGTGAAGGGTTAAGCTACATGTAAGTGGACAGTGTAGATCAAAGATCAGACCACATTTTGTGAAGTCTGATCTTGATTTGCACTGGCTGCAGAGTCAACTATTGTTGTGACAGGCACTTTAAGGGATGATAATGTACTTTACAGTCTTATTCTCAAAGTTTCTACATTTGAATGTAACACAATTTCTGATTGGTTAAACCACTTACTTTAGCCAATCAGACATTGTCCTTCTTTTAAAATGTATAGTTAAAAATGGTTGTTGAATAATTACGGGCCCTGATCTTGATCTACATTGTTTAGGAAGGAACTTTAAGATGCCCTGTATTTAAAACAACAGATATTTTAGGTCATTTGGCCGTAGTATTCCGATGCATTGTGGACTGTTATAGCCAAAATCAAATTGCTCAGTCGGTATGTCAGTTAATTTTTGTATCTCAATAAAAATGGAAAAAAACAAATGAGCCATGCCTGCAGAGAAGGGGGCTGAATGAGTTTGCAAAAAGTATGGACCCAGGTCAACCTGCACAGTCCATGCAGGGGTGCAAACTTTTCGCTACATGTTATATTTTCTGCATGTCAAAAGACCAGTGTACCTCATGATGTAGTTGGTTGTGGTATAAAATGGATTTTTAGGATCCATAATTACGTGATGACCTGCTTGCTTTCATGCATTATGGTGGGGCATTGAACCCCCTTTGCCAGAGCATGGCTCAAATATTAAAAAAGTCTGTTTCCTTAGTAAACTGGACTGTTATATCAGTGATCTGTTATTTGTTAATTTAACTCTAAGGGCACCATAATGAAAGTTAATGGATATTTTTTGCTGTTGGAGCAGCTTTTTGCATTTCTAGGGCTTATTTGGTTAACAATAACATACACAATATTACACAGTGTAGATCAATGATCAGACAGCAGAACCCTAGCAGTCTGATCATGATCCAAACTGTTAGTAAAAAACACTTAAATCTGGCTAATGGCGACCCTTAATTTGGTTAACTATCAATATTTGCCTTATTGACAGTCCATTCAGAAGAACAGAAATGCAGAAGAATTTCTAAGGGTCATTCATAAGGCTACAGCTAATTAATATTCATGTTTTTCCTACATGCTATTTATTCATGTGTCAGAGTTCAGCACCAAAAAAACTCCACTGATGATTCTCAAGAACTGCTCATAAACCCTTTACCACATAATTCTGACTTCAAATCAAACTGAAGAAGATGGCTTTTGAAAACACTGTGGGAAAAGGAGAAAATGCTGGTATCCAGCATTTTCTCCTTTCCCCACAATGTTTCTACACTATCAAAGACAAAAAACATCATTTCCACTACATTAATTTTGTTGTCTGCAAATGCTTTCAGTTTGGTCAAGTCCTAAATTCTGTCGTTTGGTAAAGAGTTAAGAATAGAAAATGATCCCAAAAGTGATTGGGTGACAAGAGGTTATTTTTTTATTAACCCTTTCCATAATCACAAAATCTTAAACTTTTCAAATTTGAAAGCAGCTGTAGATGCTGTAGATGTAAACCCTATAATATTGTCTAGAACACGGTTGATAAAAGAGAAAATCATGGTTACCTACATTTTCTCCTTTTCCCACAATATTTTTGAAAGCCTTGCAATCAGTCTCAGAAAAATTTTGATAAAGATAAAGGTTTAAAAGTAACTTTTTTAAGACTTACAGATTGAAAGATCTAGACAGATGATAAAACATGAATATTAATGTTTGCTGTGAAAGCTATCTCATGCAGAATTCAAACCATCACCATACAACATAATTTACCACCTATAAAGTAAGAGGAAATTTGACGTTTTTTTGCAGGCAGATCAAGATTAGGTTGTACAAACAAGAGCACAGTATGTGGGTGCCAACTCTCAGCTCAAGTTGCTTGATTTTCAGTGAAAATTCTAAGTCAAAAAAGGAGCATAACCATGTCAAAAGTTTTTCGATAGTTACCAGCCCTTGTTGTATGGGTTCCCCTTTTGAAGGTTAAAAACTAGTCCAAGTTTGAAGTCAGTATCTTCAGTAACAACACAGATATTGAAAAATGTCAAAGTTTTCGCTAACAATGCAGATGCAGACGACAACAGGGCTATGACAATACCTCCATGTTTTCTATGGAAACAGCAGAGCTAAAAATTGCCAGTTTGGTGATGGTTTAAGAAATACTAGTAGTCAGGTGGGTTATAGTTTTCCCCTAATATACCTTGATTTCTACAGGGGGCATTGGAATGTGCCCTAGTTTGGGAAAAGGGCTGTTCAAGGGGTCACTTTGGGGTGTTTGGGCAATGTAATCCGTCTGTTTATAAATGAATAACATAAAGTCATATCTAGCAAATAATACAGCTTAATATTCCAAACGAAAATTTAACTTGATAACAACATGACTAGGGAAAAGCTAATAATATATAATAAGACAAATACCATATTTCTCCTAATAAAAGCACCCTCCCTAATAGTAGCTCTCCCCAGGAAAAAAAACCCTTAAATCATGATAACCTAATGTACATTAGTGGACTAAAATGACAGTATTTGAAGAATTTGATGAACATTTCCTCTAACTTCATTAATATTTCCTCTTAAAAATCACTAAAACACAAAGAAATACAAAATTGAAGAGACTTTTTGCTATGCAAGTTGGGTACAAAATAAAGGCTCCCTATTTATGTTTTGCATGGCTCCCGGGAGCTTTTATTAGGAGAAATATGGTACATGTAATATAAATGCATGTAGTATATTAAAAGACACTATTAAGAAAAAAATACTAGCAGCATTCTAAATGTCAAGAGAAAAGTGTGCATAAAACACCCACAGCTTACAAAACAATTCAAATACATATAATAACAATGTTAAATCCATTCGAACAGAGCTTTTACTCTTTACCACAATCCTGACTTCTAACGACCCTGAGAAACACAGCTTTTTGAAAACATTGTGCGAAAAGGACAAAACGTTGGTAACCAGCATTTTCTCTTTTTCCCACAATGTTTTCTATCCTATCAAGAACAAATTTTGTCCTTTGAGCCACCTACAATTAGTTGTCTGCAAATGCTTTCAATTTGGACAAGCTTAAAATTATGCCATTTGGTAAAGAGTTGAGCACACTGAAATGTTTGATGTACAGATTTTTTTTTTTTTATTTCAGACTATGAAAGAGGGTAGCCTAAATCGCACACCTGAGAAACAGACAGTATTGTAAAATATGGCATAATTGCACCCTGGCTATACCTCAAAGCTATTATTTTTTAACCAGTCTTGGAATTTCAATCCCAATGGCTGAATTTATGTAAGGTCTTGGTACAGTTCCCCCATAGTAAAAATAGTAAGCCCATTTGATGAAAGGGGGGGGGGGAAAAATTCAATGGCAGAAATTTGAGCCATCTTAAAGAGTTCTACTAGATGCAGATACATGATAAATTTATTAGCCCAAGGCCTTAAGGTACAGAACAAGAAGGAATGAGATGTTTTTTTAATGTTTAAACTGTATAGGCCAATGTAAAGCTTTTGACCCCTGGGGCTGAGCCAATATTTACCCCAGGGCTATAATTTGAAAAGTATTGGTCAAAGTCCATCACATGAAGTTTCATGTCAAATTCCCTAGCCTTAGGCATTATGGGTGGGAATAAGAAGGGAATAAGAAGACCTTTTCAAGTTTTCACTTTATATAACCTGAATTTCAACTTGTGACACCATGTGAAGCACCAGTTATAATCTTTAGGCTATAGAACAATCTTGGTAGAGGTCACTTAGATACGACTACATCCGCATTTGGTAGTCCTAGGCCAAATGGTTAGAAACAAGATCATTAAACCTTAAACTATAAATGAAAATGTAACACTTATGACCCCAATTTTGACCCCATGCATTAAATTTTAACACTATTTATGAGGATTTCTGATGATGGACCATTAAGGAGATGTTCAAAGGATTGTCGACAAGCAACATACAACACACACTGACACATGCCGAACAATCACAACTTAATAGCTCACCTCGGGCCCCTTATGCTCCGGTGAGCTTAATTAAATACTCAGTTTGAAATGTTTGAATAGGCATCTATTCAATCATTAAAGTATATTAAAAGCATATAAAAGAGATATGAATGTTTTCAGACCCTAAAAGAGACAAATCCTTAGTTTTAAGTCATCTTCAGGCGGCATAGAATGTAGAATCTGTAAATTCTGAGCCATCTGATCTTAATCTGCTCTGGACAAAAATGTAATTTCAGCTATTTTGAAAATTCCAAGAAAAAATCTTTTCTCTGACCTGTTATACAGACCAAGATCTGACAGAACAAAGCATGGAGCCCAATCATAGATCTACACTGTTGATTCAAAACTTTTAAAAGCAAAAACTGACTCCATTTCAAATCAAAGTGTAGTTTTCTTCAAGTGGATTTTCCTTCCCATCACTTTTTTTTCACCATGA
Organism: Hippopus hippopus; assembly: GCA_946811185.2. NCBI lineage: Eukaryota > Metazoa > Mollusca > Bivalvia > Cardiida > Cardiidae > Hippopus > Hippopus hippopus. The sequence continues at coordinate 15,214,901 of OX328113.1, read as the reverse complement.
CATAGAGGGTAAAAGCTTCTATTCGAAATGTTTAAAAAATGTCATAAAGGGTAAAACTTACAAAAAATGCCATTTCTCTTTGTTTCTCCTCATCACTTCTTTTCTTCATCTCTGCCATTCTCTGAAATGTAGAATTTCATCAAAGTTGAATTTAACCCTTTACCACACAATCTCAACTTTTAACGACCCTGAAGAAGAAGGCTTTTGAAAACACCGAGAGAAAAGGAGAAAATGCTGGTAACCAGCATTTTCTCCTTTTCCCACATTGTTTTATACTGTTTCAAGGAGAGAGGTCATCATTTGCATTTCATTTAATTCCTCGTCTGCAAAATGCTTTCAGTTTGGTCGAGTCCTAAATTTTGTCGTTTAGTTGAGAGTTAGAGAGAGCACATCTATTTTACATCTATTGTGAAAAATTTTCCTGCAAGTCATATCAATCACTGCTTCCTTGAAACCTTATCCAGTAGCTGCTCTGTGATGTGGGTAGTTCCAGTTGTTGACCTCGCTTATTATGGGATTTGAACCAGAAGCCTTTGATGTGCAAGGCAAAAACTCTTTCCCAACACTAATGTCTCCAGCAAAATTCATAAACATTCAATCCTTTACAGGATTTTGAAGAACTTGATGACTTTCATTAGTGCAAAAATGTCTGTAACAACCCACTTTGAATTTTTTATAGTCAAGAACAGATATACATAACTTATGGAATAAAATTACCATGGCAATGTCTAAAAAAGCAAAAGATTTTAATTCTGTGTCATCAAACATCCCATCTGTTTCAAAACCAAATAAATCCAAATAAATTATTACAATAAGCAATTTTTAGAAATCTCATACAAACTAACCCTTATCCTGCTAAATAGCTAAAATGAAATTTTCAATTCGATAGTAAAAACCCAAATATTGCCATTTCAAAGTTATGTTTTGGGGTATAGTATCTCCTTATTGGACAGTGTAGATCCAAGATCAGACTGCACATTCTGTGCAGTCTGATCTTGATCTACACTGTCTGCAAAAGGTCAGTGAGTCGCGCTTGGCAGCCTTAGGGTTAATAGTACCTGAATAAACACTTGTATATTCGACTAAACTTATTTACAAAAATTTGATATGCAAGATTTGAAAAAAAATTGTCAAAGTGTCTAAAAAATTGATAGCCAAACTTAACTGAGTGAAAAAAACAGACACCCCATTTGTCTGTTTCCATCCTCTTTCTCTCTATATGGCAATTTGATGAGATGCATAGTCTGCGCATGTCATATTTTTTGAATATTCGACCTTTCTGCTATGACGCACCACCCATCCCCGTATACCTGGGAAAAGTAGGGCTTATACCGAAGCTTTTAGCCTATAACCCTAGCATGTAGGGACTGTTTTGATAAATGGCCAGTGCATAGGTTACATGCTAGCCGATCAAAGCTGAATGAATCACACCAGGTAGCGTTTTATTGAGTAAATGTTTATTTCATATTGAAATTCAAAGTAACGGTTGTTGTTTTGAAAAGTAGTCCAGTTCTGTACCCAGAATGCCCAAATCAGATAGATGTGTATTTGTAGAATGCCATCTAGCGGAAGATAATGGATGAGATGAGTAAGCAGTCAGTGAATTGATAGAATGAGATGGTTGATATCTGCACTCCAACATAATGGATTGGTGCTCTGGTTGCCATAATATAATGGACAGGTTGAAACGGTTGAAAATGGTATGTCACCAAATGAATACATGTACATATAACACTTACCTTTGCTGCTCTTTCAACACTTCTTTCTTCTGCAAAACATGGAATACCGCCATTTTTTCTGCCCTCGTATTTACTAACAAAGTGAGCATTATCTTTTTTGTTGTCTCTCTTACTCTCTCTTAATGCCTGAAAGAAAAACCTATCATCCTAAACACTGATCTTACACCTCCATTTCATAGTAGACCTAAGACTTTTTTTGCTGGAACAACATCTCTTAACTCTTTGCCATACACAAAATTTTAGACTTGTCAAAATTGAAGCCATTTATAGACCATACATGAAATGTTGCAAAAATTATGAAATTTGTCCTAGAAGGGATAGTAAACATTGTTGGAAAAGGGAAAATGCTGGTTATCAGCATTTTCTCGTTTTCCCAGAGTGTTTTGTTTCCTTGGGGTTTCTAAAACTTGGGATCATGTAGTGAAGGATTAATAAATTATGCCGCATCAAGTCATCAATTAGCTCATGTTTTCAGTATCTTTCATAATTTGTTAATGTATCCATATGTTACTGAAAATGACTGGAGACAAATGAAAAGAAATATGATTTTGCTGTGCACAAAAAAGTTTTCTTTAGAGCACTATTCAATTCTAATAATTTGACCCTGTGATGTCATATTCAAGTTTTCAAGCTACTAAAAATGACCTAAAACTCACTTAGGGATTTTTTGTTAATTTCACTAATAATTTAGTCTTTAACTAGATTTAATATATTCCTTTAAACTGGACCTACATCAAATTTTGACAATGGTTTAACCAATTGTATTACAGAACTTGTCTGGGAAAAAAAAAAACACTTAAAATTTATATATTTTCAATTGAATGAACTCCTGACCTAATTTTCATTTGTTTTGTCTTATTGCTATCTCTTTCATATTTAACTCTTTACCAAACAAAATTTCCAAATTGGAAGGATTTGCAGATGACATATCAAATGTTGCTCAATTGGTGAAATTTGTCTCAAGAGTCATTAAAACCCGTATTGGTTGATAAAGGGTTAAAATACATACAGAACACTGACTTTTCTTCTGTAGACATGCAAACTGCACCGTTGTATAAAGCACTAGCAATATATTCGCAACTGTCAGGGCATGCTAGATACATTGGAGTTATTACAATAGCTTTCCTTTCACACATTGTATAAGGATGAGCAAAGACCAGCAACAGCACTTCATCAATTCATTTCTTTTAGAGCGTGTGTAATAAATGCAAAGTTTCAGTGATTTCAGTCCTTTGATTTTGAATCTCAATATCAAAGCACTGACATCACCAAACTGTTGAGTCTATTTCTTGAGATAAACATCACTTTTTCATACTTGAGACATTGAGGTCATTGAGTACAAGTGTTTTGCTAGATCAAAACAAAAAATACATATATACAGTCTTGCAACATGTATGAAAAGTAATGAAAAAATAATGAAAACAAAAGGACAAAAGGATAAATAAGAAATTTGTGTAAACAAATACTGCCTTTTATTCTACAAAATTTTACAGACTTCAATCAGTTTACCTTTAATCCAAAACATCTTGGTTTTTTTTTCTACAAGATTCAATAACATAGTCTCAAAGTTTTCTACTCTATTGTTGTATTGAAAATATAAGCCTGAAAAAAGGAAACAAAGTCAGAAAAAATTACATTTTCTTGATATATTAATTTGCATTTCAGTACACTGCAACTGAAAACAAACGGTGAGAGATGATTTCAAATTTAAATCAATCTACATTTATTCTCAAACCTTTTGCGACAGACTTCTCAAGAACAATAGACTGAATCTATAGATCAAAAAGTCACTTTTAAGTAAACACCTTTTTAAAACCCAAATAGCTCAACAAATCATTCAGAACTGTATTTATCATTTTCTGTATGCAGGCAAAAAGGCAAGATTGTCAACCATACAACTGGGTGAATATGAATGTCAAAGGGTGAAAAAATTGTGAACAAACCTGGGATTTTGAGGAACCTTCGGTGCGGTTATCAGCAGAATGTGAACCAGAAATGTTGGGCAAAGCCTGTTAATACAGAATCATGAAGAGGAAAAATTGAGCAAGAAAAATAGAAACATGAATGAAAAAAAAAAGTTAAAAGATGTTAATCAAGCATTTATCAATGAATTTCCTACAAAGTATTAATTTTGTATGAGTGATATGACCTTAAAAATATTAACAACTTTTTTTTAACATATCTTTATTTTTGAACCCCATTCTGAACCCCTTTATATCTCTCCAAGTCATTTTCTGAAAGTAGGGGAAAAGAAAACAACTTCAGCATTTTTTTTAATTATTTGTCCAAACACATGCTAGTAAACTAGCATGTGGTATCATCATTTCAAACTAACATAAGACATCATAGGGACTATTACTGTCTTTTTCATTTAACCCTTTCCCAAACAATCCCGGGTTTTCACGACCCTGAGAAAGAAGCCCTTTGAAAACATTGTGGGAAAAGGAGAAAATGCTGGAAACCAGCATTTTCTCCTTTTCCCACAATGTTTTCTACCCTTCCCAAAACAAATTTCACTATTTGAGTTACATTAATTTTGTTGTCCGCAATCGCTTTCCATTTGGACGAGTCTAAAATTTTGTTGTTTGGGAAAGGGTTAAACAAAATATCAACAATTCCATAAAATATTGCTAACGCATTAAAGTTCAAATTCAGTCAGCTGCATCAGTTTATATAAAATGTTTCTACAATTTTTCATCGTTTCATTCTGGCTGAACCTAAACTAATCTATAAAGTACAATTTTCATAACTTCTGAAAGGCCTGTATACAAAACATAGTTTTATGACAAATAAGAGCTATGAAAGTAATTAGGAGTGGGTTTGGTAGGTTAGCACAAATACATGGTGTAAAATTAAACAAATAATTAACCCTTTACCACACAATCATAACTGTTAACAACCCTGGGGGAAAAGACTCATGAAAACATTGTGGGAAAAGGAGAAAATGCTGGTTACTAGGATTTTCTCCTTTTCCCACAGCATTTTCTAGCTTTTCATGGACTACTTACATCAACTGAGCTATGTTTAACTTGTCTACTGCAAATGCTTTGAATTTGGACAAGACTTAAATTTTGATGTTTGGTAAAGAGTTCAGCACAGGCCTTACACTGAATGACAATTCTCTGTGGCCTATTACACAGTAATATTCACAGTGTTATATGCACACGAAAATGTTAAAATTTACTACATGGATGAAAGGAATAGCAAGTCTAGCAATAGAAAATCTGCAGTGTTTAACTCGGACACTATCTACACTGTCACAATATGCATTATTTGGGAGTCTTTTCTGTCGAATGTAAATGCCATCTATTCAAAAGACAAGTTTTTTTATACAGTTAGTCTTTATTGCAAGTTTTATCATAGAGCCAAAATGCAGGCTCACTAACAAGTCTTTTATAAATTGGTTATAAGTAAGGTAATCATTGAAATTCTACAATACACAATAAATGTAGTTTTGATAACATAAAATTCATTTCAAATGAATCCTTTGAAAAAGTGACACAAACTTCATTGAGAAAAAAATCAACTTGTTTATTCACTAACACTCTAAACTACAAGTAAATGACATTGTCATGTAAAGAATCTGAAACTGTCACAAAAATATATTTGTTAGATTAACTTTAAAACAATTTTCATCCATATGAAAAAATTAATTTGATTCCAATAAATTGGTCTTCCCTTGTAAGTACATGTATCATGTAATTTGTTACCAAGCTTACTCACCATAAAAACAAGATGCTATGCACATGTGAAATATTAGGTTCAAATTCTTCAATTAGATAAGAACTTCTTCATTGGATGGCAAAAGTAATTTAGAAACCATGAAGAAATGGGTATTTTTCTTGTTTCTGTTGCAACATTTGCTCCATACATTTTTCCTCTACAGGAAAGCATAATTCATTCATTTTTTTTCATATTTTGCCGTCTAGTTTCAGGTTGTTTCAATTACCCAATACTTTTGAAACAAATGCAAACTACAACTATTAAAAAGTGAGGTTAGAACAATAAATTTCAAACCAAATAAGATGTATAATAATGGTGCATGACAACAGGATAGTGGCTGAGAAAATAGGCCTGAAATTTGTAATCTCTAATCCTAGCTACACCAATTTGTTACCACCCAAATATGTATTTGTAGATTCAGACATTTGGGAATATAAAGTGAAAAGTAACAGTTTTTATGTTATTTTTCAGAAGTTGTATACTGCAGTGTGCAAAAAACATTATTTATCATAAAAGTTGTATCCTTTATCAAAATGGGTTTGAAAAATAAGGTTGTATGTATTTGATCTGAAAAATCTATCTTCTATTTTATGCAAGGACTACAGTGGTTCTGAAATCATTCACCTGGAATAAGACAACTTTGAAAAGATCCATGTGGAAAATGGATAATCAATATGAATTAAGCTTGAATACATATGGTAAATACTTATGAGAAAATCAAGGCATCCATAGAATAGTAAAACAATGGGATTGTTTGGTACATGTTAACATACATGCATGAAAGTAATGACATAAAAGCATAACTAAGTAAGTTCCTCTGGAAAATAAGAAAACCTAGACATGCAATTTCAAATTCTGTGGCCTTGACCTTAAGATTATGGGTAAGGCTAGACTATTGCTGAAAGAAATTTTGGACCTATCTACTAAATATGAACCAAAGCCATAATATGTTTTTGAGAATGTAAGCTCTTAAAAAACATTAATGTAAGTGTGGTCCCAACTACTGCCAACATTAACGCTAACTTTGTCTTAGCGAGCTAAAAATGGTAACTGCTTTTCGTTCAAGACATGATAAATTCTAAGGCAGAATAAGATAGATCACCTAAAACATTACCTCCTGCAATATTTTTGCAACAGGCAAAAAAAACACCCTTGTTGAAATGAAGCTGAAATGTACCTAAAGAACAGTGATCCATCCCCTCAATCATGTGCCTTGAGAAAGATTGTACCTTGATTAAGTCTTTACCACACAACAAAAATGTTGACTTGTCCAAATTGAAAACAATTGCAGATGACAATTTAAATTTGGTTCAAATGATGCAATTTGTCTTTGATATGGTAGAAAACATTGTGGGAAAAGGAGAGAATGCCGATTACCAGCATTTTCTCCTTTTCCCACAATGTTTTCAAAAGGCTTTCTTCACAGCATCATTAAAACTCAGGATTGTGTGGTAAAGAGTTAAGGCACTTGCTCTTGTAGGGTATCTAGGTTTATAGAGGCACAAAGCTAGTGACATGATTCAGTCATGCATTACATCATCTTGTCATGAAAAATTATTCATGCAAAAGAATTTCAAAATCCCAGCCTGCAGGACAAAGTTATAGGTTGGACAAGAACCTGTTATAACTATAGACAATGCACAAAGTTAACCTGCCCAGTGTGGCTTCGACGTTTGAACTAGCAACATGGATCTTGTATGTAATATTTCTCATTGTCATTAGTGAAACTCTTCAAATCAAAGGCATGTTTAGATCTTTTAGTGGGAACACATGTAAACAAATACCATTGGCATCAAATACAAAATACAATCGAATGTAAGCAGCAGATATACTAATGGAGGCACATTTAATTGCGATGCAGTGTCTAATAAGTATATTCGGTCTTTTATTTCACATTTGTTACTCTCTTTATGGGTTATTTAATGCTTTGCCTATGTTACGGGCACTGTATCTGACCTACTAATTTGCTGCATCTTTCAAGACTTGTTGATTTTCTTACCAAACACATGTATACAGGAGAGTGCTCAAAGAGATAACTCTAATGTACTGGTGATAATAAGTATTTCGGTAACATACAAACATACACAGACGGGTAAACACTTTATACCCTTGCACCATTTCATGACCTACACATCAATAAATGGTTAATGAACAAAAATTAGAGTATACTACACATGAAAATCGTGGCAGAAGTAGAAATAGCTTGTAAAGAACAAACTGTCATACAGTTAAAATGTTTTCAAAACGTGTCAGCAAACTGATGATAACAACCATTAAAGGTGGTCCAGGCTTAACAGTTGCCTCCTGGAAACCAAACATGGGCAACATTAAAATGTCATCAGTGGCAGACACTCTAACTAAACAGCACTGACTTAATGTTAACCCTTTATCATGTAATGCTGTATTTTTACTACTCTCTGGAAGATGGCAACATTTTACAAATCTTTCTAAAGTCTAAATTAAGCCACAATTAACTTGTCATCTACAAAGCTGATTGCTTTTGCTAATGAAGATTTCTTATTTTCCAACATTTCTTTTATAAGCCTTCTTCCTTGGGGATGTAAATCCATGGTCTTGTTTACTAAAGGGTCAAACACTAAATTTTACAAAGCCAAGCCACAATGGCCCTGAAGCGACTCCCCTATAATTATTAATCTAGTAGTCAGCATCTATAATTTTATGAAACATCTTACCCTTGAGGAAGAGCCGTGTTTTGAAAAAATGAGTTTTACTTGATAAACATAATAAAAGTCAATTGAGCCATGCTCTCTGAAAAGGGAGCTTAATGCATCTGCATCAGCCTGACCTGGATCGATACTTTTTGCTATAGGTCAAATTTCTGCATGTCAAAGAAGCATACCTCATGATTCAGTCGGTTGTTATACAGAATGGATTCATGATGTGTATAACTATGTAATATGATCATGTAACTCTCCAGGCTAGAGCCACCTTACATTCAGACCTAATTTGAAAGGTTTGATAAAGGATCACCATTATATACATTTAACGTACAAAGCCAAAGCTCTTGGAATGTTTGCTAGGATCAAAAGTTGATTAAAGATTTCATATAAAGATGCATAGTACAAAGTGGCCAAGTATCACACCTTTCCAGAAATGGGTCAGAGGTCAACCTTAAATGGCGTTCATCATTGGAGATGTCATCAGACCTCTCCAACAGTGGTGAGTTTAAAAGGCAGACTTCTTTTTTAAAGAAGCCAACTTGTTTTTACAGTTTTTATAATCCACTAGTTAACCTTCCAGATTTACATGCTAAGTAAATTTGTCAGACAAAAATTATTTCAGGTTTTGTCAATTTTGAATATAATTACAATTTTGATCACCTGACCTAAATAATTTGTATTGACAAAAATTATTTCAGGTTTTGTCAATTTTGAATATAATTACAATTTTGATCACCTGACCTAAATAATTTGTTAATCTTTTCTCACAATATACCAGTGGAAGTTACAAATTAAATTAACTCTTTATCATACAAATAAATTTTCTACTCATATAAATGGTCAACATTGCAGATGACTCATCAGACTGACATGGCTCAAATGATGAGATTCATCTCTGATATGGTAGAAACGTTGCTGGTCACCAGCATTTTCTCCTTTTCCCACAGTGATTTAGAAAACCTTTTGAAGGGTTGTTCTAACACGAGATTGTGTGGTAAGGGGTTAAAAGCAATAGATCATAACCATTTAAAGGGGGTCACCCAAAGGTCATTTTTTGTACACAGTGGTTTGATCGAAATTTCAAAGTTGTATAGGCTTTCAGTCCTGTGTTTAGCTCCTGTGACAGTATATACAGCAAACCAAAACATTTTTAACACTTTTGAAAGACAGCCATCCAAGCTTTAGTTCTTTGTGAAATCTGAATAAAATATCCAGTTAGTTTCCTAGATGGTCTAAGAAAAGGTAGATGACAGATGAAAATTGCAAGATGTAGGCCTATGTTGCTATAAGCTACCAATGAATACTTAATACTTGGGTAAGCAAACAAAAGCATGAAATACATGTGAAGAATTCCTTTTTTCTAGTTACTCTTCCTTCACCCTAGTATAATATAAATTACATCTGGGAAACACAAAATGCTAGCATAATAAAACACAATTTAAAATAAATTTGTTTCTCTGATTAATATTCCTTTTTCCTCAGCACCACCCTCATACCATGGGTAATGTCAGAGTGATTCCAAACATATACACTTACCGAATGGCATTTAGCCGTTTGACATTGGAAGCAATTCTGTTTATTTAAAAATTACATTCAGTGAAAAAAATTGCTTTGGAAATCTACTTACAAATATAGATGAATTCTATAGTAAAACGTTGATATTTCCAGCATGACAGGGATGTAAAAATTACCATCAAATATCAGTATAATCAAATATTACAGAGGAATTATCAAGCGATTTAGTCTATTTGTGAATCAAAGGGACAACTTTGTAGCTTATCATATAAATTTCATTGAATACTTGAAATTCTTACAATTAGAATACATAAATTGGGTGTATTAGTGCATGTTTTGAAACAAAAAACCTAACTTATAAGCAACAAAATTAAGAATTGAGAGGATTATACTATAACAGTCTAAGAATTAATACCATAGTTATAAATGCTCGGAAAATCTATTCTACTTGACAAAAAGAGATGGAAAAAGAACATTTTCATGTTTAGGGCTATCTAACAGTCTAACAACTTTTATTTGCAATCATGGGTAGGCTATTTATTTGAACAATATGGCCTTTTGGCCCTATAGCCCTCACCTGAATAAAATGATCTAGGATTTATAACAGTCTAATTTGGCCTGTAGAGTGCAGACAAGGCTTATCTAAGACTTGTCCCGGTGATCTACTTATGACCAAATGTGACTCACTTATAAACTAATCCAAGATATCAAACATTCTGACCAATTTCAAGTATACTGGACCAAAAATGTGGCCTTTTAAGTGCATAAAGGTTTTCCTAAGAATTGTCCCAGTGATTTACATTTTTATCCGAAGTGACCCAGTTTTTCACTTGCTCAAGATACTATCAAGATAAACATTCTGACCACTTTTCATGATTATTGGACAGAAAATCTAGAGTGCATGCACACAAGGTTTTTATAAGACTTTTTGACTTTTTGAACTAATTTGATCAATTCTCCAACTTGTCCAAGATACCATCAAGACAAACATTTGAACTACTTTTCAAAAGTACTGGACTGAAAAATGTGGCCTCTAGAATATGGACATTTGTCATAGATTTGCCTAATTTTTTACCTGACATGACCCGTTTTCAAAAATGTCAGCAATATCATCAAGACAAACATTCTGACTAACTTTTATTGACCCATTGTGACCCAATTTCAGCTTCGTCCTGAATATTATTAAGAAAAATATTCTAACCAACCTTAGTGACCAAAAACGTAGTCTCTAGAGTGAACACAGGGTAATTATTGCCACTAGGAAGAGGAGTATGCATGATGGATGCTGAAATAACATGATCACAAAGGCAAAAGCAATTTTGTGCTCAGGTGAGCTAATAAAACCATCTGAATTCACTTAAAATCCTAAAACTTTCCTTTTTTTTCAATTCTTTTTTCCTTTGTTTCATATACTAACTTAATTCAGTCAAAAGTTCTATATTTCCTCAGCAACAAGTTGTTTTATTTTTTTTTTGAGAGAAGCTTTTAATGAAGTTGAACAGTATACCATTTAGTAAAGAAACAAAAGTTCATAGGTATAATATCCGACCTCTCTAAATCTACATCTTTAAGTACATGAATAAACCATTTGGTGAATACAGGTCCTAGCAAATGTTTGGTGCATACAAGCCCTAGAAATTGTTCTGGTTAATGTAGGCCCTTGAAATTGGTGAATACAGGCCCTAAAAATTGTTTGGTAAATACAAGCCCTAAATAAAAAATACAGGCTCTAAAAGTTGTTGGTAAATACAGGCCCTAAAAATTGTTTAGGAAATACAAGCCATAAAAACTGTTTAGTGAATACAGGTCCTAAAAATTGTTAGTTGAATACAAGCCCTAGAAATTGTTCTGGTTAATAAAGGCCCTGAAAATTGTTCTGCTTAAAGCAGACCCTGAAAATTGTTCTGCTTAAAGCAGGCCCTGGAAATCATTTTGTGAATACAGGCCCTTTAAACTACTATTGTGGTGATTACAGGCCCTGTAAATTAATTTGGTTAATACAGGCTGTGGAAATAATGTACAACTTATAAAGAAAAATTCAGAAAGTGAATCACCAAAAGAAGAGGGCCACTGGCCATAAAGCACTCACCTGTGTAAAGCAATATGGATTTATAAAGTTGTGGACTAAAAATATGACCTTTAGAACGCGTACAAGTTTTTCTATGATTTGTCCCAGTGACCTACTTTTGACCAGACCTGAGTAATTTTCAAAGCAGTCTTAGATATCATCAAGACAACCATAAAGACAAAATTTATGTGTATTGGACTGATAATGTGGCCTCTTAAGTGAGCAAACATGGATTTTTTAAGATTTATCAATGTGACTTACCTGTTGATCCAACATGACCCATATATGATATCATCAGGACAAACATTCTGACCATCTTTCACAAGTATTGGACTGAAAATGTGGTCCCTAGAGTGCAGACAAGTTTTCTTTAACATTTGTCTCAGTGACCTACTTTTTGACCCAATATGACCCAGTTTCACACTCATCCTAGGTATCATCAAGATAAAATTTCTGACCAGTTTTTGTTGTCCAAAGTAGTGGACAGAAAATGTGGCCTCAAGAGTACACACAAGGTTTTTCTAGGATTTGGATAAGTGGCCTTCTATTCAAACTGATGCAACCCAATTTTAAACTTGTCCAATATATCATCAAGATAAATATTCTGATCCACTTTCATGAGTAAAATGTGGCCTCTAGAGTGCTCAAGAGGTTTTTCTAGATTTTATCCTAATGACCTTCTTTTTGACCCGAATTTACTCATTTTCAAACCTGTCTGTGATATTATTAAGACTAACAGTCTGACAAATTTTCATGAGCACTGGACAAAATATGTGACCCAAGTGCACAAAAGGTAGTTGTTGACATCCACACGATGGAAACAGCACAATCACAACAGATCATCTTGAGCACTTTGTGCTCAGGTGAGCTAAAAAGATAATTTACAAGAAACCACAAGACCAATTTAAAGAAAATGACTTACACTGAGTTTTCTCTCCTCTTTCTTCTCTGAACCTCCAGAACCATTTTTCCTTTCTTGCTGTTCTTTATCCCTTTGCTTTTTTGATTTCCTTTTCTTCTTTTTCACTTTCTGTTCTACTGGAGGTTTCAACTCTGGCTCCGATTCTGAATCTGAGTCACTTGAACTGTTAATGATAAATGATTCTAGACATAACATTATTGATTGTATAAACTGTATGGTGTTTAATGCCATTTTCAACATTATTTCAGTTTTATTATGGCAGCCTGGGCACCTATCCATGCTTTTCTGAAGTTTCTATTACTTATACTTTGTACAATATTCTTTCCAAACCATTGGTTGCTTTTCCACAAAATCATCGTTGAAACGATGGTCACCAGTATGAACCCTGTTGCAACAACTATCATCAATCCTTGGAAAGAAATTGGCCAAGCTGAGAATTTGATACAGTGACCGCCTGTTCCCAAGTCCTACGCGCCACCATATGCACTCCTGGGGCTCAGCTCCAATCAAACTGACAGATAGTAATCAGTTCGAACTGTTTGAACTGTACAATGTAGCTACATGTATCTGGCACTACAGTTATTTGGACTTGTAACTCTTAGCATACCATGCCAAAAAAAATAAAATGGTAGCAAAAAATGTAGATCAAGATCTGACTGCACAGAATACCTTAAAGCTTACATTAAAATAACTTGAGCTGTTAGATAGGAAATAAGCTTTACAATAACTATATAACCTCCTCTTGACTCTAGAATGTCTACATATTTGTGAAAATCTAATAATTCCAGCTTGTTTGGTATGAGCAAGAACTTTGTCCTTTTATATGGCTTCATGCAAGACAAACACAGCTGTGGTGGCACAAGTTATGTAAGGTTCAATGTCGAACATAAGTACTCACTCAGATTCTTCTAACACATCCGTCATATTCAACTGGGCAAGAATTTTCAAACAACCATCCATTGTTTTCATATTTTCTGTATCAAGTATATTGTCCACTTGTAATTTACTGAGGTTGTTATTTTTACTATTTGTATTCTGTCTGTCTTTTGTGGATTTTTTCACTTTTTCCTCTGGCTGTGGTGTCTGAATGTCCACAATATTCATCTCCTCACTTGGAGATTCTGTGTCTTCATCCATTGGCTGCTCATGTTGCAATGTGTTTTCTACTGCAATAGAATTCAATTCACAACAAATTTAAATATCAAGTATCAGGTAGACAGAATTTTTTCTTCTTTATTGCAGATCAATTCATAGGTAGTGACTGCCATCATATTTCACCAAGCCTGAGCTCAGTGATAACAATCTAGTAATCCAGAAGTTGTTAGTTTGAATCCTGGTCTGGCCAAAACTTATTTCTGCGACTAATGAAAGTCAGTGAAACACTTTTTATACCTCTCATACTGCTTGGTGTAAATTTGTCAACAGCAACCAGTGAATTGACCCTTTACCACATAATCCCCAGTTTTAACAACCTTTGGAAAAAGGCCTTTGAAAACATTGTGGATCAGGGACAAAATGCTGCATAAGCAGAATTTTCTCCTTCTCCAACAATGTTTTCTACTCTTCCAAAAAAACAAATATCAATTTTTGTTTAACACTTATTTTGTTGTCTACAAATGCTCTCAATTTGGACAGGTCTAAAATTTTGTTGTCTGGTAAAGAGTTAGTTGAATGAAGTGCAAAACTGCTAATTTCAGAGCTTCAGAAATACATGGATATGTGAACTGGCTGTTGTGAAATAACTGCGATACAACTGAAAAAGGTGTTAGACATCTGCAAAAATCTGTCAATGTGAATCTGAAAAATTCATACCATTATGCAATGCTGATTGAACAAACAAATACTCCATTTCCATTGGGCACAGAAGCTTAAATCTTATCCTGCTAAATAAGCAAAATAAAACTTTTTTAAGTCGATAGTAAAATCGCGCATAATTTTATTTCAAACTTATTCTATGGAGAAAAATATCTCCCTATCGGGCAGTGTAGATCCAAGATCAGACTGCACATTCTGTGCAGTCTGATCTTGATCTACACTGTCCGCAAAAGGTCGGTGAGTCGCGCTTAGCAGCCTGAGGATTAAATGACATTTTACCTTCCTGAGTTTCTTTCACTGGTTCAACTTTCATAAATGCTTTCAAGTTAGGCATTCTGTAATTGAGGACACCCCGTCGCCGCTCTAGCACCTGGCAAGTTAGGAAGCGTGTCATCTCTAATGCTATTTCTGTCTGTCGTCTGTAAATAACAAAAAATTTTCAAAATATTACATAACATTCCAGCTATAACACCTTGCAAATTTGAAATCTTGTCATCTGTTACAATATTTCCATCTGTTGTTTGAATTAAACTCTTTACCAAACAATAACATTTTAAGATAGTCCAAATTGAAAGCATTTGCAAACGACAAAATAAATGTGACTCAACAGTCAGAATTTCTTTTTCGAGATGTAGAAAACATTACAGAACAAGGAGAAAATGTTGGTTACTCTTCTTTTCCCATTATTTTTTCCAACGGCTTCTGTCTCAGGGTCTTTAAAACTCAAGATTGTGTGGTTAAGGGTTCACTGGGAGACAGTGTGGTAGGGGTAGAGCATTGGCCTCCAGGGTTTGAACCCTGTGATGAGGAGGGCTAACTTTTGGAACTACCAGCAGACCTGCAGAGTACAGGTTAAGGCTTCCAGGGAGAAATCATTAAGAGTATTTGAGAACTTGTTTCAAAATCGTTGTAATGAATAAATATCAACAAATGCTTAGTCCTTTACCACACAATCCTGGATTGTGAATATTTTCGAAAACATTGTGGGAAAAGGAGAAAATGCTGGTCACCAGCATTTTCTCCTTTTCCCTCAATACTTTCTTCTCCTTTTCTTACAGTGTTTTTTACCCTGTCAAAGACCACAATATAAGCAGGATTTGGTGTCTGCATAATTCTTTCAATTCAGACGAGACTAAAATTTTGTTGTGTGGTAAAAGGTTACACTTAAATTCTTTAACATTCATTATTTATTGAAATTGCTGTAGCCAAACACCACCATGTTTAGATAAAACACTGACTTCTGTTGTATTTACCCTTTGTTTTCCTGAGTTTGTTGATATTCTAAAATAGACTGACAAAGTATCTGACCCATTTCCATGTAATCAGCAATGTTAAAATGGCGACACTCATCTCTGAAATAAAAGATTACCATAATTAAATGTCCAGTGGCAGCCAAAAGTAAACAATATGTGGTAAAATGCATTTGAGTTCAAATAATACCACTTAAAAGTATGGCAATATGTAATTGTAACTTTGGTCCAGGTGTTAGTTGCTAGCAGCAACATTAATTGTAACAAGAGGGCCAAGATGGCCCTGGATCGCTCACCTGAATTTTTTTAGAGGACCATAACCAACTTTTTTTAAAGTATTGAAATTTTGGAAACAAAATCAGTATTTTGCCAAGCAATTATAAAAAGGTCACCTGTAAAAATCATTTCAAAATCTGTCACCACCCCTACAATCATCACCACAGTCATGTTTTTGACGAATCAGAATTCTGCAAATAAATTTTAGGATAGGTCACCCAAAGACCTTATCTTGAACAAGAGCACATGCCCGATAGTGGCTAAAAATACTAAGTTGAACAAGAGCACCTCATGAGAATGCCAATGATTGGCTGTTGGAACCTTGCTGGATAGTAAAATAAAATTCCAAGTTGCAAAAGGGGCATAATTTGGACAAAACAATTTTGGAGTTAACTGCCCTTGTTGTATGGGTTGCTTTTTAATAGTGAACAATTATTCCGAGTTTTAAGTACATGTGTTGAGTGGAAGCTGAGATATAACAAAATGTCAAAGTTTTTGCACAACAACAACAATGCAGATGACGCCAACAGGGCTATGTCAATACCTCGATGTTAGCTAAATAAGGTGTATAATATAAGGATCATTTCTGTTGGTTGGTTGGTTGTATTGGGGTTTAACGCCACTTTAACAGCTAAGGTCATATCATGGTGGTCGGTGACGCGCATGTGTTTCCTGGCTTTCTCACACCAGTACTAACACAACTTTCTTTCCAAAGCCACCGACTACTTTTCTCACATGCTTCAGCAGAGGTGAGAGGCGAAAATACGCCGGAAAGAAAGTTTGCCTCAACCGGGTATCGAACTCACAACCACCAGGTCATGCGTCCAACACGCTCACCACTGAGCCACCCGGGCGGGCCATCATTTCTGTGAAATAACTTCAAAATCTGAATAGTGGTTTCAGAGAAGACAAAATTTTTAAGAATTTCTTCATGTCCTTATAGAGCAAATAGCTTCCACCCACCACAGCCATGTTTCTTGACAGATCAAAATTTCACGAATAAATTTTCAAAAGGGGCACCTAAGGAAGATTTCTGTGAAATTATTTCAAAATCTGACAAGTGGTTTAGGAGAAGAATTTCAAAGAATTTCTTAAGTCTATACAGTGCAATGATGCCCATCCCCACCCAGGCCATGTTTTTTGAAGGATCAAAATTACACAAACAAACTTTAAAAAGGGTTACTCAAGGAACATATCTGTGAAATTATTTCAAAATCTGACCAGTGGTTTCAGAGGAGAAGATTATCAAAGAATTTCTTGGAAAATTCCATTTGGCAACCAGAGTTTTTGATGAAATCAAATTCTGTGAACAATTTTTAAAAGGAGTCTCCCAAGGAACATTCCAGCCAAGTTTGGTCCAAATCAGCCAAGCGGTGTAGGAGGAGAAGATG
Organism: Hippopus hippopus; assembly: GCA_946811185.2. NCBI lineage: Eukaryota > Metazoa > Mollusca > Bivalvia > Cardiida > Cardiidae > Hippopus > Hippopus hippopus. Next base: position 15,197,521 of record OX328113.1, on the reverse strand, counting down.
TTTAAAGAATTGTTGATACCGCTGGATGCCAAGAGCCCCCTCACTCCATCACGGCCATGTTTTTCGATGGATTACAATTTCGCGAATAGTTTTTTAAAAGGGTCACTCAAGGAACATATCTGTGAAATTATTTCAAAATCTGACCAGCGGTTTCAGAGAAGAAGATTTTTATAGAATTGTTGACACTGCTGGACGCCATGTTTTTCAACGAATCAAAATTTCGCAAACCAGTTTTGAAGAGGGTCTCCCAAGGAACATATCTGTGAAATTATTTCAAAATCTGACCAGCGGTTTCAGAGGAGAAGATTTTTAAAGAATTTCTTGGTAAATTCCATTTGGTTTCCATGGCAACCAGAGTTTTTGATGAAATCATATTCTGTGAACAGTTTTTAAAGAGGACCTCCAAAGGAACATTCCAGCCAAGTTTGGTCCAAATCGGCTAAGCGGTGTAGGAGGAGAAGATGTTTAAAGAATTGTTGACACGGCTGGCACCAAGAGCCCCCCCCCCTCCACCACGGCCATGTTTTTCAACGGATCAAAATTTCGCAAACAATTTTTGAAAAAGATCACCCAAGGAACATATCTGTGAAATTCTTTCAAAATCTGACCAGCGGTTTCAGAAGAGAAGATTTTTAAAGAATTTCTTGGAAAATTCCATTTGGTTGCCATGGCAACCAGAGTTTTTGATGAAATCAAATTCTATGAACAGTTTTTAAAGAGGACCTCACAAGGATCATTCCAGCCAAATTTGGTCCAAATCGGCCAAGCGGTGTAGGAGGAGAAGATGTTTAAAGGATTTCTTGACACCGCTGGACGCCAAGAGCCCCCCTCCCTCCACCACGGCCATGTTTTTCGACGGATCAAAATTTCGCGAACAATTCTTGAAAAGGGTCACCCAAGGAACATATCTGTGAAATTATTTCAAAATCTGACCAGCGGTTTCAGAAGAGAAGATTTTTATAGAATTGTTGACACTGCTGGACGCCAAGAGCCCCCCCCTTCTACCACGGCCATGTTTTTCGACGAATCAAAATTTCGCAAACCAGTTTTGAAAAGGGTCTCCCAAGGAACATATCTTTGAAATAATTTCAAAATCTGACCAGCGGTTTCAGAGGAGAAGATTTTTAAAGAATTTCTTGGTAAATTCCATTTGGTTCCCATGGCAACCAGAGTTTTTGATGAAATCATATTCTGTGAACAGTTTTTAAAGAGGACCTCCCAAGGATCATTCCAGCCAAGTTTGGTCCAAATCGGCCAAGTAGTGTAGGAGGAGAAGATGTTCAAAGAATTGTTGACACGGCTGGACGCCAAGAGCCCCCCCCTCCACCACGGCCATGTTTTTCGACGGATCAAAATTTCGCAAACAATTTTTGGAAAAGATCACCCAAGGAACATATCTGTGAAATTATTTCAAAATCTGACCAGCGGTTTCAGAGGAGGAGATTTTTAAAGAATTTCTTGGAAAATCCCATTTGGTTGCCATGGCACCCAGAGTTTTTGATGAAATCAAATTCTGTGAACAATTTTTAAAGAGGACCTCCCAAGGATCATTCCAGCCAAGTTTGGTCCAAATCGGCCAAGCGGTGTAGGAGGAGAAGATGTTTAAAGGATTTCTTGACACCGCTGGACGCCAAGAGCCCCCCCACTCCATCACAGCCATGTTTTTCGATGGATTACAATTTCGCGACCAGTTTTTGAAAAGGGTCACTCAAGGAACATATCTGTGAAATTATTTCAAAATCTGACCAGCGGTTTCTTCAGAGAAGATTTTTATAGAATTGTTGACACTGCTGGACGCCAAGAGCCCCCCCTTCTACCATGGCCATGTTTTTCGACGGATCAAAATTTCACGAACCAGTTTTCAAAAGGGTCTCCCAAGGAACATATCTGTGAAATTATTTCAAAATCTAACCAGCGGTTTCAGAGGAGAAGATTTTTAAAGAATTTCTTGGTAAATTCCATTTGGTCCCCATGGCAACCAGAGTTTTTGATGATATCATATTCTGTGAACACTTTTTAAAGAGGACCTCCCAAGGATCATTCCAGCCAAGTTCGGTCCAAATCGGCTAAGCGGTGTAGGAGGAGAAAATGTTTAAAGGATTTCTTGACACCGCTGGACGCCAAGAGCCCCCCCCTCCACCACGGCCATGTTTCTCGACGGATCAAAATTTCGCGAATAGTTTTTGAAAAGGGTCACCCAAGGAACATATCTGTGAAATTATTTCAAAATCTGACCAGTGGTTGCAGAGGAGAATATATTTAAGGAATTGTTGACACCGCTGGACGCCAAGAGCCCCCCCACTTCATCACAGCCATGTTTTTCGATGGATTACAATTTCGCGAACAGTTTTTGAAAAGGGTCACTCAAGGAACATATCTGTGAAATTATTTCAAAATCTGACCAGCGGTTTCAGAGGAGAAGATTTTTATAGAATTGTTGACACTGCTGGACGCCAAGAGCCCCCCCCTTCTACCACGGCCATGATTTTTGACGAATCAAAATTTCGAGAACCAGTTCTGAAAAGGGTCTCCCAAGGAACATATCTTTGAAATTATTTCAAAATCTGACCAGCGGTTTCAGAGGAGAAGATTTTTAAAGAATTTCTTGGTAAATTCCATTTGGTTCCCATGGCAACCAGAGTTTTTGATGAAATCATATTCTGTGAACAGTTTTTAAAGAGGACCTCCCAAGGATCATTCCAGCCAAGTTTGGTCCAAATCGGCTAAGCGGTGTAGGAGGAGAAGATGTTTAAAGGATTTCTTGACACCGCTGGACGCCAAGAGCCCCCCCACTCCATCACAGCCATGTTTTTCGATGGATTACAATTTCGCGACCAGTTTTTGAAAAGGGTCACTCAAGGAACATATCTGTGAAATTATTTCAAAATCTGACCAGCGGTTTCTTCAGAGAAGATTTTTATAGAATTGTTGACACTGCTGGACGCCAAGAGCCCCCCCTTCTACCATGGCCATGTTTTTCGACGGATCAAAATTTCGCGAACCAGTTTTGAAAAGGGTCTCCCAAGGAACATATCTGTGAAATTATTTCAAAACCTGACCAGCGGTTTCAGAGGAGAAGATTTTTAAAGAATTTCTTGGTAAATTCCATTTGGTTCCCATGGCAACCAGAGTTTTTGATGAAATCATATTCTGTGAACACTTTTTAAAGAGGACCTCCCAAGGATCATTCCAGCCAAGTTCGGTCCAAATCGGCTAAGCGGTGTTGGAGGAGAAAATGTTTAAAGGATTTCTTGACACCGCTGGATGCCAAGAGCCCCCCCCTCCACCACGGCCATGTTTTTCGACGGATCAAAATTTCGCGAATAGTTTTTGAAAAGGGTCACCCAAGGAACATATCTGTGAAATTATTTCAAAATCTGACCAGCGGTTGCAGAGGAGAATATGTTTAAGGAATTGTTGACACCGCTGGACGCCAAGATCCCCCCCACTCCATCACAGCCATGTTTTTCGATGGATTACAATTTCGCGAACAGTTTTTGAAAAGGGTCACTCAAGGAACATATCTGTGAAATTATTTCAAAATCTGACCAGCGGTTTCAGAGGAGAAGATTTTTATAGAATTGTTGACACTGCTGGACGCCAAGAGCCCCCCCCCCTTCTACCACGGCCATGTTTTTTGACAAATCAAAATTTCGAGAACCAGTTTTGAAAAGGGTCTCCCAAGGAACATATCTTTGAAATTATTTCAAAATCTGACCAGCGGTTTCTGAGGAGAAGATTTTTAAAGAATTTCTTGGTAAATTCCATTTGGTTCCCATGGCAACCAGAGTTTTTGATGAAATCATATTCTGTGAACAGTTTTTAAAGAGGACCTCCCAAGGATCATTCCAGCCAAGTTTGGTCCAAATCGGCTAAGCGGTGTAGGAGGAGAAGATGTTTAAAGGATTTCTTGACACCACTGGACGCCAAGAGCCCCCCCTCCACCACGGCCATGTTTTTCGACGGATCAAAATTTCGCGAATAGTTTTTGAAAAGGGTCACCCAAGGAACATATCTGTGAAATTATTTCAAAATCTGACCATCGGTTTCAGAGGAGAATATGTTTAAGGAATTGTTGACAACGCTGGACGCCAAGAGCCCCCCCACTCCATCACAGCCATGTTTTTTGACGGATTACAATTTCGCAAACAGTTTTTGAAAAGGGTCACTCAAAGAACATATCTGTGAAATTATTTCAAAATCTGACCAGCGGTTTCAGAGGAGAAGATTTTTATAGAATTGTTGACACGGCTGGACGCCAAGAGCCCCCCCCTTCTACCATGGCCATGTTTTTCGACGGATCAAAATTTCGCGAACCAGTTTTGAAAAGGGTCTCCCAAGGAACACATCTGTGAAATTATTTCAAAATCTTACCAGTGGTTTCCGAGGAGAAGATTTTTAAAGAATTTCTTGGTAAATTCCATTTGGTTCCCATGGCAACCAGAGTTTTTGATGAAATCATATTCTGTGAACAGTTTTTAAAGAGGACCTCCCAAGGGACATTCCAGCCAAGTTTGGTACAAATCGGCCAAGTAGTGTAGGATGAGAAGATGTTTAAAGAATTGTTGACACGGCTGGAGACCAAGAGCCCCCCCCTTCACCATGGCCATGTTTTTCGACGGATCAAAATTTCGCAAACAATTTTTGAAAAAGATCACCCAAGGAACATATCTTTGAAATTATTTCAAAATCTGACCAGCGGTTTCAGAGGAGAATATGTTTAAGGAATTGTTGACAACGCTGGACGCCAAGAGCCCCCCCACTCCATCACAGCCATGTTTTTTGACGGATTACAATTTCGCAAACAGTTTTTGAAAAGGGTCACTCAAAGAACATATCTGTGAAATTATTTCAAAATCTGACCAGCGGTTTCAGAGGAGAAGATTTTTATAGAATTGTTGACACGGCTGGATGCCAAGAGCCCCCCCCTTCTACCATGGCCATGTTTTTCGACGGATCAAAATTTCGCGAACCAGTTTTGAAAAGGGTCTCCCAAGGAACATATCTGTGAAATTATTTCAAAATCTGACCAGCGGTTTCAGAGGAGAAGATTTTTAAAGAATTTCTTGGTAAATTCCATTTGGTTCCCATGGCAACCAGAGTTTTTGATGAAATCATATTCTGTGAACAGTTTTTAAAGAGGACCTCCCAAGGGACATTCCAGCCAAATTTGGTCCAAATCGGCCAAGTAGTGTAGGATGAGAAGATGTTTAAAGAATTGTTGACACGGCTGGACGCCAAGAGCCCCCCCCTTCACCATGGCCATGTTTTTCGACGGATCAAAATTTCGCAAACAATTTTTGAAAAAGATCACCCAAGGAACATATCTTTGAAATTATTTCAAAATCTGACCAGCGGTTTCAGAATAGAAGATTTTTAAAGAATTTCTTGGAAAATTCCATTTGGTTGCCATGGCAACCAGAGTTTTTGATGAAATCAAATTCTGTGAACAGTTTTTAAAGAAGACCTCCAAAGGATCATTCCAGCCAAGTTTGGTCCAAATCGGCCAAGCAGTGTAGGAGGAGAAGATGTTTAAAGGATTTCTTGACACCGCTGGACGACAAGAGCCCCCCCCTCCACCACGGCCATGTTTTTCGACGGATCAAAATTTCGCGAACAATTTTTGAAAAGGGTCACCCAAGGAACATATCCGTGAAATTATTTCAAAATCTGACCACCAGTTTCAGAGGAGAACATTTTTATAGAATTGTTGACACCGCTGGACGCCAAGAGCCCTCCCACTCCATCATGGCCATGTCTTTCGATGGATTACAATTTCGCGAACCGTTTTTGAAAAGGGTCACCCAAGGAACATATCTGTGAAATTATTTCAAAATCTGACCAGCGGTTTCAGAGGAGAAGATTTTTATAGAATTGTTGACACTGCTGGACGCCAAGAGCCCCCCCTTCTACCACGGCCATGTTTTTTGACGAATCAAAATTTCGCAAACCAGTTTTGAAAAGGGTCTCCCAAGGAACACATCTGTGAAATTATTTCAAAATCTGACCAGCGGTTTCCGAGGAGAAGATTTTTAAAGAATTTCTTGGTAAATTCCATTTGGTTCCCATGGCAACTAGAGTTTTTGATGAAATCATATTCTGTGAACAGTTTTTAAAGAGGACCTCCAAAGGAACATTCCAGCCAAGTTTGGTCCAAATCGGCCAAGTAGTGTAGGAGGAGAAGACGTTTAAAGAATTGTTGACAAGGCTGGACGTCAAGAGCCTCCCCCTCCACCACGGCCATGTTTTTCGACGGATCAAAATTTCGCGAACAATTTTTGAAAAAGATCACCCAAGGAACTTATCTGTGAAATTATTTCAAAATCTGACTAGTGGTTTCAAATGGAGAAGATTTTTAAAGAATTGCTTGGAAAATTCCATTTGGTTGCCATGGCAACCAGAGTTTTTGATGAAATCAAATTCTGTGAACAGTTTTTTTAGAGGACCTCCCAAGGATCATTCCAGCCAAGTTTGGTCCAAATCGGCCAAGTGGTGTAGGAGGAGAAGATGTTTAAAGGATTTCTTGACACCGCTGGACGCCAAGAGCCCCCCCCTCCACCACGGCCATATTTTTCGACGGATCGAAATTTCGCGAACAAGTTTTGAAAAGGGTCACCCAAGGAACATATCTGTGAAATTATTTCAAAATCTGACCAGCGGTTTCAGAGGAGAAGATTTTTATAGAATTGTTGACACTGCTGGACGCCAAGAGCCCCCCCCCCCTTCTACCACGGCCATGTTTTTCAACGAATCAAAATTTCGCGAACCAGTTTTGAAGAGGGTCTCCAAAGGAACATATCTGTGAAATTATTTCAAAATCTGACCAGCGGTTTCAGAGGAGAAGATTTTTAAAGAATTTCTTGGTAAATTCCATTTGGTTTCCATGGCAACCAGAGTTTTTGATGAAATCATATTCTGTGAACAGTTTTTAAAGAGGACCTCCAAAGGAACATTCCAGCCAAGTTTGGTGCAAATCGGCCAAGTAGTGTAGGAGGAGAAGACGTTTAAAGAATTGTTGACACGGCTGGACGCCAAGAGCCCCCCCCTTCACCATGGCCATGTTTTTCGACGGATCAAAATTTCACAAACAATTTTTGAAAAAGATCACCCAAGGAACATATCTGTGAAATTATTTCAAAATCTGACCAGCGGTTTCAGAGGAGAAGATTTTTAAAGAATGTCTTGGAAAATTCCATTTGGTTGCCATGGCAACCAGAGTTTTTGATGAAATCAAATTCTGTGAAAAGTTTTTAAACAGGACCTCCCAAGGATCATTCCAGCCAAGTTTGGTCCAAATTGGCCAAACGGTGTAGGAGAAGATGTTTAAAGGATTTCTTGACACCACTGGACGCCAAGAGCCCCCCCCCTTCCACAACGGCCATGTTTTTCGACGGATCAAAATTTCGCGAACAATTTTTGAAAAGGGTCACTCAAGGAACATATCTGTGAAATTATTTCAAAATCTGACCACCAGTTTTAGAGGAGAATATGTTTAAGGAATTGTTGACACCACTGGACGCTAAGAGCCCCCCCACTCCATCACGGCCATGTTTTTCGACGAAACAAAATTTTGCGAACAGTTTTTGAAAAGGGTCACCCAAGGAACATATCTGTGAAATTATTTCAGAATCTGACCTGCGGTTTCAGAGGAGAAGATTTTTAAAGAATTTCTTGAAACAAGAGGGCCAAGATGGCCCTGGATCACTCACCTGAATTTTTGAGAGGAACATAGCCAATTTTTTTTGAGGTATTGAAACTTTGGAAACAAAATCATTATTTTGCCAAGCAATTTTGAAAAGGTCACCTATAAATGTCATTTCAAAATCTGTCACCACCCCTACAATCATCACCACAGCAATGAATTTGATGAATCAGAATTCTGCAAATAAAGTTTTGGATAGATCACCCAAGGACAATTTCTTGAAGAAGAGCACATGCTCGATAGTGACTAAAATCATAAGCTGAACAAGAGTACCACATGCAGGTGCCAACAATTGGCTGTTGTTTTTTGACGGATAAAAATTTCCCTAACAATTTTTGAAAAAGGTCACCCTAGGAACATTTCCGTGAAATTATTTCAATATCTGACCAGTCGTTCCAGAGAAGAATTAAGAAATTCCTCTTCATGTCCCTGTAGTGCAAATAGCCCCCACCATCACAGCCATGTTTCTTGACAGATCACAACTTTGTGAACACTTTTTGAAAAGAGTCACCCAACGAACACTGCTGTGAAATTATTTCAGAATCTGACCAGCGGTTTCAGAGAAGAAGAATTTTTAAGAATTTCTTCATGTCCGTAGAGTGTAAATAGCCCACAGCCATCAGAGCCATGTTTCTTGATGGCTCAAAATTTCTTGAACAATTTGCAAAAAGGGTCACCAAAGAAACATTTCTGTGAAATTATTTCAAAATCTGACCAGCCATTTCAGAGAAGAAGAATTTTTAAGAATTTCTTCGTGTCTATATAGTGCAAGTGGGCCCCCCAACCCATCAGAGCCATGCTTCTTGACGAATCAGCATTTTGCGAACAGGTTTTGAAAAGGGTCACCAAAGGAACATTTCTGTGAAATTATTTCAAAATCTGACCAGTGGTTTCAGAGAAGAAGAATTTTTAAGAATTTCTTCATTTCTGTATAGTGCACGTAACCCCCAGTCATCAGAGCCATGTTTCTTGACGGATCAAAATTTCGTGAACAATTTTTGAAAAGGGTCACGCAAGGAACATCTCTGTGAAATTATTTCAAAATCTGACCAGCGGTTTCAGAAAAGAAGAATTTTTAAGAATTTCTTCATTTCTGTATAGTGCAAGTAGCCCCCATTCACCAGAGCCATGTTTATTGAAGGATCAAAATTTCGCGAACAAGTTTTGAAAAGAGTCACCCAAGGAACATCTCTGTGAAATTATTTCAAAATCTGACCAGCGGTTTCATCAGAGAAGATTTTTAAAGAATTTCTTAGAAAATTCCATTTGGTTGCCATTTGGCAACCAGAGTTTTTGATGGAATCAAATTCTGTGAACAAATTTTTAAGAGGACCTCCAAAGGAACATTCCAGCCAAGTTTGGTCCAAATTGGCCCAGTGGTTTAGGAGGAGTTGATGTTTAAAGAATTGTTGACGACGCACAATGCACGACGGACACCGGGTGATCCTAAAAGCTCCCCTTGAGCACGTTGTGCTCAGGTGAGCTAAAAATTCCATTTGGTTGCCATGGCAACCAGAGTTTTTGATGAAATCAAATTTTGTGAACATTTTTTAAAGAGGACCTCCCAAGGAACATTCCAGCCAAGTTTGGTCCAAATCGGCCAAGCTGTTTAGGAGGAGAAGATGTTTAAAGAATTGTTGACGCCACACGACGGACACAGCGTTACCCTAAAAGCTCCCCTTGAGCACGTTGTGCTCAGGTGAGCTAAAAATAGGTAAAAAGTTCCTGATTTTTGCTTTTGTTACCCATAAACACCTATCATAAGGTTTGTTCCTGTTTTCTAGTTTATACTGGACATTTTGTCAATAATCATTCCATTGTCAATGGGGCATTCTTTGTGTTTTCTAAATGTAATCCTGTAAACAATTCAGTTTTAACTTTTTACCAAATGACAAAATCTCATACTGGACCAAATTGAAAATTTGCAGACAGCAAATTAAATGTTGGTCTTGGTCTGCAGTGTTCGCAAAGTCACAAATGGTATTAGATGAAAATAATGATTATTGTAAAGATAGAGGGAGGATGGCCACGAGCTCCTCTATCCAATATACGTGGCTAATAAAAAAAAAGTAGCTCAAATGATGATTTCTGTCTTTGATAGGGTAGAAAACATTGTGGAAAAAGGAGAAAATGCTGGTAACCAGCATTATCTCCTTTTCCCACAATGTTTTCAAAAGCCTTCTTTTTCAGGGTCATTAAAACTTGGGATTGTGTGGTAAAGGGTTCAAGAACAAAGAAAATAATTATTTTGTAATCGTTCTCTCACAAACATATAGAACAAAATCTGAATGCATGTGACTAAATAAATTGTCTGTTTAGCCCTCGAAATAGCAAAATCATTAGGTGGGCATCAAGACAGGTTGCTTAAGTATTCCAAATTAGTTTTACCAAATGCCACTATTTTTGACCCAACAAATGGAAAGTATTTTGAGACAACAAAATAAATGTAGCTCAACACATAATTTATGTCTAATTGAAATGGTAGAAAGCATTGTGGAAAGACAAGACAACACTGGCTTATTACCAGCATTTTCTTCTTTTTCCAAAATGTTTTCAAAAGCCCCCTTCTTTAATATCATTTAACCATGGGATTGTTTGGTAAAGGGTTAAGTTAAAATCCTGCTTATAAAGCTCTCAACAATTAGATTAGATAAACACTAAATAAGACAAATACCACCTTATCAGCAAAACAGTCAAAAAAGACACATATTATTTAGACCTAAACACTGAGGTTTCAAGGCTGTTACATTCTTTTCTGAACAAACATTGGTCAATGTAGATCCAAGATCCAACTGCAATATTGATCTATACCGTCTTCAGATAAAATTGACTTTTCCAGTATGTAAAAGAGATGCATGTATACCATCCTTACATTCTGGACAACCTAGAACATCTATCAGTTTGTATCCATATACAGTTAATTAAGAACTGCACCGATAGCAACTGTACATTTTTTCTAACTCTTTACCACAAATTCTCAACTTCTAATGACCCCTGTAGATTAGATTTTTGAAAACATTGTGGGGGAGGAGAAAATGCTGGTAGCAAACATTTTCTCTCTTTCCTACAATGTTTTCTACCCTGTCAAAGACAATATCCATCAATTCAGACATGTTTAAATTGTCCTCTACAAATGCTTTCAATTTGGACAGGTCTAAATCTTTGTCATGTGGTAAGAAGCTAATAAACAACAGCACTGTTAGCACCTGTTCATTATATTAACCCTTTACCACACAGTCCCGAGTTTTAACGACCCTGCAGAAGGAGCCTTTTGAAAACAATGTGGGAAAAGGAGAAAATGCTGGTTACCAGCATTTTCTCCTTTTCCCACAATGTTTTCTATCCAATTAGAGAGATAACCCATGATTTGAACCACACCTTACTTGTCATCTGCAGTTGCTTTGAATTTGGGCAAGTCTAAAATTCTGTTGTGTGGTAAAGAGTTAAAACATTGTATTTCCTAGACTAATTTTGACATACATTTTACCAAATATACAATGTATAGACCAAAAATAGGCTTGAAACTGAAATGATTGGGATTTTTTTGCTGAAGACAAAATTACCATGGCTCAGTACCATCTGGGCTGCCTTTTAATAAACTGCATAGATTTACGCAAATTATTTAGGATTGTACATGTATGTCACACATGTATGTGATCCTTGCTTAACCCAAAAGTATGAAGCAATACTCAAATCATAAAGTCATGCAGCTCAGTGAAACTTGTTTTCAGACTTGGTACTTGCTTACCTAAACTGCATGTTCATATGCAGATTTCGTGTGTACATACAGTGTAGTTTAGTGAAAGGCAGCCCTGATGACCAAACTTAATGATTTGTCCATATTGGAAGTATTTGTAGACTACATATTCAGTGAGGTTCTCACTATTAAATTTGTCTTTGAATGGGTAGAAAATTGTGGAAATATGAAAGAACTGGAAATCAACATTTTTTCCATCAACATTAATTTAATAGTTTTGAAAGCCTACAGTCTATACATGTATGTTTGGTAAAGTATTACAGTAAAAGTTAAAACCACTCAATCTCTGTAAAATTAGCACTATACCTCTTTAGTATAGCAGCATGCAAGACTACATTCTCCAAACAAGAGGGCCATGATGGCCCTGTATCACTCCACTGGCTAATACATAAAATCCCTTCATGCCATACATTACAATACTTGGCCAATTGGTTTTGAACCTAAGACACCTGAGACAGGACTAAAATTGGTAGCCCAAGTTCTTATGGTAAGTAACAAGAAGATTTCTAAAGATTTCACTACATAAGCCCATGTAAAACTTCTGACCCATGAGGTGCAGTCAAATTCGACCCTAGGGCTATAATTTGGGTACTCTTGGTAGAGGCCCACTACATAAAGCCACATGCAAAATTTGGTAACCCTAGGCCTTATGACTGAGTACAGGGAGATTTCTAAATTTTTGTCTATATAAGCATATAAAAATTGTGACCCCTGGGGCGGGGCCAATTTTGACCCCAGGGCTATAAGTTGGGCACTCTTGGTAGAGGCCTACTAGATAAAGCCACATGCAAAATTTGGTAACCCTAGGCCTTATGGCTAGGTACAGGAAGATTTCTGAAGTTTTCTCCATATAAGCCTATGTAAAACTTGTGACCCCCAGGGCGGGGTCAAATTTGACCCCAGGACTATAATTTGAAGAAACTTGATAGAGGTCTACTAGATAAAGCTACATGCCAAATTTGGTAGCCCTAGGCCTTATGGTTTCAGACAAGAAGATTTTCAAAGATTTCCAATATTTTTAAGTTTTGTTGCCATGGCAACCAGAGTTTTTGAAGGAATTAAATTCTTTCAAGAAATTCTAAAGAGGACCATGCCAGGATCATTTCTGTGAAGTTTCATCCAAATTGGCTGGGTAGTTTCAGAGAAGAAGATGTTTAAAATAAAAGTTAACGCATGGACGGACGCACGGACGCACAGACGCACTACGGACAACGGGCCATGACATAAGCCCGCTGGCCTTCGGCCAGTGGAGCTAAAAACTACAAATTTCACACGGTGAATAAACATTTAAGTCTTTACCACACAACAAAAGTTCTCCAAAATTGAAAGCCTTTGCTGATGACAAATGAAATATGCCTTAAATAATAAGACTGGGCTTTGAATGTCAGAGAAGAAAACATTGTGGGAAATGGAGAAAGTGCTAGTCACCACATTTTCTCCTTTTCCCATGATGTTGTCAGAGCCTTCTCTGTCATGGTCGTCAAAACTCAGGCTTGAGTGTTATAGGGTTAAACTTCACATTGTCTAATACTTACGCTTCTAAATTTCTGTACACAAAGCAAGAAAATTAAAATTTGTAAGAAATTTAAACGCCAATCTTTTCCTGAACTCTTTATGAAATGACAAAATTTTAGACTGGTCCTAACTGTAAGAATTTGCAGACGACAAATTGTACATGACTCAAAAACTGACATTAACCTTTAAAAGGGTTGAAAACATTGTGGAAAAAGGAGAAAATGCCGGTTACCAGCCTTTCCCCAAAATGTTTTCAAAAACCTTCTTTCTGAAGGCCAATAAAACTCAGGACTGTGCGGTAAAGAATTAAAAAAGATGCATTTTAGCAAAGTATATTTGGTCTGAATAGTGTTTCACTTAGCATACAGAATTATGTCAGTAATATAACTTAAAGGCCCTATTACCCCCAAAATATCAATGCAGGTGATAAAATTCAAATTTAAATTATACCATCTAAAAGTATGGAAAATACTGTGAAGATGACAATGTGTTATTGTGTTGTCGGTCCAAGTGTTAGCCGCTGATAAAAAAATTAATTCGAAAATCAGGCAAAAAGTAAACAAAAGATAGAGTGATCTGGCAGGTTTTCACCTAGTTTTGTAATTAATTTCTCTGCCAGTGACTAACGCTGCGACCAATCGTACAATAGCAGATTGTCATCTTCACAAAAATTGCCATACTTTTAAATGGTATGACTTCAATTTAAATGCATTTTAACACCGGCTTTGTTTACTTTTGGCAGCTATTGTTATTTTAAGCTGCTCCTGTTTTTCAACAGTTTGTGAGATCTAAAGGTTTTCAGACTAAAATATTATGGTTGAAGAAACCATGGGTAGATAAAACACCTTCTTCTTTAGGGTTGTTAAAACTAGAGATTGTGTGGTGAAGGGTTAAAACTTTGATATTCTTCAAGATGATAAGTTGTAGTGGTAATTAGGTCATTAAACCTTTACCACACAATCCCGACTTTTAACGACCCTGAGGATAGAGGCTTTTGAAAACATTTGGGAAAAGGAGAAAATGCTGGTAACCAGCATTTTCTCCTTTTCCCAAAATGTTTTCTTTCTTTCCCAAAACAAACTTCAATTTTTGAGTCACTTTTATATTGTCGTCTACAAATGCTTTCAATTTGGACAAGTTTAAAATTCTATCGCTTGGTAAAAAAGTTAAACCTTTGACAATTTAGAATATCAAGAGGAATAATTTTTCATTGCTAACAAAGAAAAACACCATTCACTTACTTATTCATGGCTGTCCCACTAAATGTGGCCTCTAACGTAAAACTGTTTTGTATTTTCATCTGACGCCACATCACAACTCGACCAGTAGCCTCCTTACATCGCTTTATGTTAAATTTACAAAATGGAAATGAAAACTTCTCTGGTGACTGAAAGATAAAAACAACAGGATCGACAAATTAACCCCTTTATCAAGCAATAAAATTTTAGACAGGGTCAAATTGGAACCATTTGCAGGTGACAAATACAATAATCTATGTACTCAAATGATGGAATTCGTATCAGAAAATGGTAGAAAACATTGTGGGAAAAGGAGAACATGCTGGTAACCAGCAAAAACCTCACTTGATATTTTCATATGCCATTTACCTCGCGGTTGTTTAAACTTGGCATTGTGTGGAAAAAAAAAATGATTTATATTATGAAATCCCCAGCTCAGCCAATTTCTTTCTGAGGATTGATGATTCAAAGTGAGAAGATTCATTCCTCTCTCACCCCTGGTCATTGTTATGACAATGGTTATGTGTGAAACCAGCCAAAGTCTTGAGAAAAATATTGTGCAAAGTACTGCTGGTAAAAGAAACTTAAGGATTGCATGGATAGAAGCACTGGCAACCATGATATAATTGAAATAATGTTAAAAATGGTGTTAAACATCATACAAATAAACGAATGACATATATCAAGTTCGGTAACTGGTCATTAAATTTTCATACCCACATTATTTTGTACCCAGGTCATTTCATAATTTGATAATCTCATACCAACAGTAATTCTTTATCATCTGTACCAGGTAACTAGTTTTTAGTAACCAGGGGTACCTTTCACTAAACTGCATAGGTTTACGCAAATTGTTTGGGACTAAATATAAATGCATAGAATCCCTGCTTTACCCGAAGGTATAAGCTGGTGTAAAGTTGTGCAAATATTTCTATAAATCGTAAAGTCATAAAATTCGGTAAAACTTGTTTTCAGACTTGATGCTTGCTTATATCTAAACTGCGTACTTAAATTTCCAGATCATTTCATAAATAGTTGTTCATTCCATATCAAGATGTTATAGGTATGGATTGACTAATTCCAGGTCATTTTGTACCAGGGGCAGTTTCCATTTCAACCCTCAAAGTGCTTTCCACAACTATGGTTGCCTTTGTAGCCTGTGTAGATCAAGATCAGACTGCACAAAATGTGAAAGACACTGTCTGTTTTGCTGATACATTCTTGACAATACCAGCCTTTAGATCTCTCTTATTAAGGTCTTATGTTCATGAAATTCATACCCTCCAGAAACAGAAAGATTTCTGTGCATGTGAAACATTACCTCATCCTGATACATCAACAAATACCATACCTTATGTCATCACCATCACTTAGTTCATTAACCCTTTACCACACGACAAAATTTCAGCCTTGTCCACACTGAAAGATATGCAGGCAACAAATTAAATGTAACTTAAAACATAAAACTTTGTCATAGAAAGGAAAAAAAATCATTGTGGGAAAAGGAGAAAGTGCTGGTTACCAGCATTTTCTCCTTTTCCCACAATGTTTTCCAAAGGCCCCTCCCTCAGAGTCGTTAAATGTGGGGATTATTTGGTAAAGGGTTAAAGGTTACAAATTACTGACATGGTAGAAAGTCTGTTTTTGTATTAAAACAACTGAAGGGGGGGGGATTCTATCCACATTAAATTCTAATTATATCTAAAATTTTGTGGGCTAGTATATCTCTCTTACCTTTAGTGACATCAGCCAAGGAAATAATCTCTCATTTAGAAATGCTTTAGCACCAACTACACCATTTTCTTTGGTGTTGATGTTTTCTGGGTCATCTGTGGCAGTGTTGTTACCATACATAAACACATTATGTTTTCTGCTGTGTCCATGTAAATCACAGTATAACATCACCTGCACAATAGAATAAACAACATAAGCACATTATGTTTAAAACAGAAAAAAATCACAATTTCAAAGTTGCTCTTATCTAAAGTGTTCCAGCAAAGCCGACACTGTAAATCAAAGATCAAGCTGCATGTCTTGTGCAGCCTGATCTTAATCTACACTGGCTGCAAAGGCAACTTTAGTTGTGGAAGGCGCAAATAATTGCAATTTCATGGTTGTTTTTTTGTATAAAGCTTTAGCAAAGTAGACAGTGTGGGCCAAAGATCAGACTGGACAATTTGTGCAGCCTGATCTTGATATACACTGGCCACAAAGACAACTATAGTCATGAAAGGCATTTTAATCCTTTAACACTGACAATCCTGAGTTTTAAAGAACCGAAGAAAGAGGCCTTTTGAAAACATTGTAGGAAAAGGAGAAAATGCTGATAACCAGCATTTTCTCCTTTTTCAACAATGTTTTCTACCGTATCAAAAACAAGTTCCTTCATTTGAGTCACATCTTATATGCTGCTTACAAACACTTTTTACCTGGTCTAGCCCACAAATGTGTTTTTAGTAAACAGTTAAAAATCTTACCTCATGTTTCTGTAACACAGTTTCTATCATATTTTTTGTATGCCACACTGTAGGAAAACTTTCTTTCCGCGGATGTCTATAATTCCTATTTAAGTCTCTGGCAGCGAGTGAGCACCTATAATTTCCGACTATAACACCGTCAGGGTTCAACATTGGCACAATTTTAAATATAAACTTATCCCGAAGCTCCTGGGCCGTCTCATCTGGCCCTGTTACATAGTCTAATACACCCTTCATCATCCAGGAGGACTGGGACTCGCCCGGGTGTACACGGGCTGTTATTATCACAGCTTTCTTTTTCTCCTGTTCTTCTTCTGGTTGTTCTGAAATATATAAATGACCCATGCTCTGTGAAAAGGGGGTTTAAACCATCTGCAAAAAGTATCGACCCATGTCAGCCTGCGCAATCCACACAGGCTGACATGGGTTGAAACTTTTTGCTATAGGCAAATTTTCTGCTTGTCCAATCTTAGAGAATAAGACAAACAACATTCTTAAGAATGGTTGGTGAATATGGCCCTGACATCAGACAAAATGGAATTTTCAGATCCATTATTATGTGAATACTTGCTTGGTATAATGCATCACAGAGATGTATTAAATGCCCTTTTCACACAGCATGGCTCAAATTGTGATTTACACTTCACCTCCTTTTTGTTTTGGAGCAAAATACTTTAATTTGAAAATATTTTGACAAACAAGAAATTATTCCAAATTTCTCCTTTTGTCACAATATTTTCACATGTATCTGTGCATTAGACCTAATTCTATATTCTTTACTTCAATTCAAAGAAAGTACAGGCCTTTGAAGCTCAGTCATTATACAACAGAATTCTAAATTTCATTGGTTGATAATCGAACTCCGTTACTAAATTACTAAAAGTAGCACATTGGTGCATCACCTGTATATTGTATATAATAACACAAGTTGTGCAGTAAAATTGAAGAACATTTGACACCCTTTCCCTTTTGAAAGAGAACATTTAACCAAAACAGAAAAAAAAACCTCATGATTGGTGAATTAATTATGGTTTAAATATATTTTTTCAAACAATGATAAAAGACTTTTTTGTTGCTGTATTGATGAACTTATTAGAATAATATTTCTTCCTTTATGTACTAATTTGTCATCTAATCCAGTTTCACAAATTTTATCTATCATTTCACATCTTTCTGATGTGCATTTCCCGTTTATAGATCAAAAGCTTTGGTGCATCTTCTTAGGGTAAATTCACATAAATTATTAATTACTTTGGAACTGTAAATCAGAGCACGGCAATCCAGGAAGAGTAGAAGTTTTTCAAAATTCACGAGATTAGTGCCAATGCTTGGTTTCAAGACTCATTTGAAAACTTCCAAGATCAAGAAGTTAAGAAAATCCTCTCTGAACTCATCAATACCAATCATCAGCTTGTTTTTGGCTAAATATTTACTTTCAAAAGGGACAGGGGGTCAAGTTGTCGTCAATTTCCTTGCACACAATGTGTAATACCATAAAAGGGCAAAAGGCCAATGGGCTATTTTTAGCATATTCTATGATTTACCAATGAAAATTTCGGTATTCTGTGATAGCCTAATAGAGCTTCATTACTGAAATAAACTTACCTAAATTGGTTACAGTGACTAGAAAACAGCTATTCCCTGCCCTTGTTTCACAGAGCACTTCTCGTTGGACGTAGTTCTGTCTTACAGAATCATTGAGGAGGGATTCCAAATCATCTTTGAGGTCAGTGAATGTGTATGGATAGCAATGTGCAAGATAATAAGTGTCATTCTCGTTCGGAAATTCCTGAAATAAAAGATTGATTTGATGGTAAAATGTCATCCTCGGAACCCAGGTTTGAAGCATTACGTTACTCTCCATGCATCACCCCTGGGAAAATTGACTAGCAAATCGTCATTTCTTATAGATATTCATAGGTCGGGAAGTACCCTAATAGCCAATCAAAAGATCGATAACATAATGATACTCTCTTGTAGAGAGAATAATTTCATTTCTTCCGTTACTAAAAATAACCCTGGAAAAAACCTGAGGTTGTCAACAAATATGGTGGCCATCGGCGTGCTTGCCTCCTGTGAGATATGCCATTCTGCAATACAGGGACGACACTATTGACCTTTTTGTATGATTTTAACTGACATATTTCAGTATTACGCCAAAAATCTCTTTTATACGCTTTTCGATTGTGGTGTAAATGGGCGCCGCCATATTTAAAGTATCGCTAAGCTTGATTTGCAACGAATGATGTGATAGGATATCGACAAGTAAAAAATAGAAATGACGGCATATTTGTGATGAAAATAGTTCAAACTTTCTCAAAGAAAACTTGAGATCACCAATCAAAATGCTTCATGAATAATTCATAAGAACGAGGAAATGCCAGCAAAATAACCCAGGGTCGATTACAGAATGAATCGAAACTGGGTCACCGAGGATGGTAAAATGTGTTTAGAAGCCAACTATTAACCATGAACTCTTAACCAGACAACAGCATAACCCTTCACCACATAATCCTAAGTTTTAACAACTCTGGAAAATAATACTTTTGAAAACACTGTGGGAAAAGGAGAAAATGCTGGTAACCAGCATTTTCTCCTTTTCCCACAATGTTTTCTATCCTTTCTCAAACAAATCTCACCATTTGAGCAATATCTAATTTATTGTCTGCACATGTTTTTAACCTGGACCATCCAAAAATTTTGTCATTTGGTAAAGAGTTAAATGTGACTCACATTATGAAATTTGCATGTGAAAGGGAGTAAAATATTGTGGGAAAAAAATAAAATGCTGATTACGAGCATTCTCTCCTTTTCCTGCAATATTTTCAAAGGTCTTCTCTGGCAGGGTCATTAATACAGGTTAACTCTTTGCCAAACAATCCCTGGATTTAACGACCCTTAAAGAGACGCCTTTTGAAAACATTGTGGGAAAAGGAGAAAATGCTGGTTACCAGCATTTTCTCTTTTTCCCACAAGGTTTTCTACTCTATCAAAGACAAATTCTGCCATTTTCTCCTTTTCCCACATTTTTTTTCAAAAACCAACTTTTTTAGGGTCCATAAAACTTGGGACTGTTTGGTAACAGGTTAAACAAACAGCTCAGTGTAATAATAACCATCGTAAGAAAGTTTGTTTGGTGTTAACTCTTTACCATACAATCATGACTTTTGACTACCCCGAAGGAAAAGCCTTTTGAAAACATTGTGCGAAAAGGAGAAAATTCTAGTAGCCAGCATATTCTCCTTTTCCTGCAATGTTTTCTACTCTTCCCAAAATCAATTGATGTTGGAGCCACATTTAGTTTGTTATTCTATATAATATTGCAGTGAATTTGGACGACACTAGTCTACAATTTTGTCGTGTGGTAATGAGTTAACCCTTAACCACACAATCCCAACTCTTAACGAGAAGGTGTTTGAAAACATTGTGGGAAAAGGAGAAAATGCTGGTTTCCAGCATTTTCTCCTTTTCCCACAATGTTTTCTACTCTTTCAGACACAAATATCATCATTTGAGCCACACTTGATTTGTCGTCTGCAAATTCTTTCAATTTAGACTAGTCTTAAATTTTGTTGTGTGGTGAAGAGTCAAGGCAATTTTTAGTTGGTTGTTAAACATAAGGAATTTTAGGGGATCCAGTATGATATGATAACTTGCACGGTTTAATCTTTTACCACACAGCCAAAATGTAGACTTGTCCAAATTGAAACCATTTGCAGATGACAAATTAATTATGGCTCAAATGATGGAATTTCTCTAGAAAACATAGTGGGAAAAGGAAAAAATGCTGGTTACCAGCATTTTCTCCTTTTCCCACAATGTTTTCAAAAGGCTTTTTTCTCAGGATAGTTAAAACCTCGGGACTGTGTGGTAATGGGTTAATGCATCAGGGAGATGCATTGAAGCCCCTTTAGCCAGAGTGCGAATTGAACATTTTGATCAATATATCAATTTTCTATAATAGCTCAGGTGAGAATTGTCAGGTGTGGCTGACACAGCAGTCTTTGTTTTCTGTAATATAACAATTTTTTTATTATTTGTCTCTCTGACACTTTCGCTTTAGGTTTAGACATTGTGGCAGAAGACTGTATTGGAATGATGCCATCAGCTCACATCAAGCTGTACAATATTGGATGTTTAGTCCATACTATTTGTTATTTCAAGGCTTGTTCTAGCTAAAATTAACATATTTGAAAATAACACATCAGAAATCAGAAATTTTTGCAATTACTAAACTTTCAATATTGGATGTAACCCAGTGAAACAAATTTTCAGCAAACGATACAATTTTAGCCTATGCTTTATTGAATGCATTTGCAAAGGCCAAATCAAACATAGCTCAAATTATGGGATTTGTCTTGATAGGGTAGTAAACATTATGGGAAAAGAAGAAAATGCTGGATAACAGCGAAAAAAACATGCTTTTGGCACAGTGTTTTCAAAAGGGCTTTCCATGCGGGTCTGTAAAACACGGGATTGTGTGGTAAAAGGTGAAATGTTTTCAAATTTTAGCCATGACTCTTTCTTAATTCTTCATCTAACATTAATATTCTAGGATTGGCAAAATCTTCTAAAGAATTTGTAAATGACAAAATAAATAAAGCCCAAAATGATGTGGTCTATCCTTGAAAGGGTAGTTCTAAAACATTATGGGAAATGGAGAAAATACAGATTACCACAATTTTTTTCTTTAAAATAATGTTTTAAAAAACCTTCTTCCTCAGGTTTGTTTGGTGATGGGTCAAGAAACAATTTAAAGAAAGAAAAAAAAAGATTGATAAAATTGGGTCTTGCAATGGTCAAAATACCTGGGTAACAAAACTTGTCAAAAAGGAGTGAATTCTCAATTTTTTTAAATGTTTTGATGCATTTCTTTCGCTAAATAATTTCCGCATGAAGGAATATGTAAAAAATTAAAAAAAACAAACTTACATTTTAACTTCAAAACAAATTTTGTGACAAGCTTTTAAATTTAAAAACCAATTCAACCTTAATAGCAGTTCCAATTAATTTTATTGATCCACAACACCTTTTCCAGTATGAGATTTTGCCACATCTGGAATTGTAATCACTACAAAACCATTGTAACAAATGCAGAAACAGTTTACATTGAACATTTTTTCTGTTTTATACAATATTATTTAACTGTATCTACAATGTTCTTTTACTGTATTAGGTACCTAATACTGTCAAAATTTGAATATTTGCTTTAAACCTGTTTCCTTTAGAAGAGTCTATAATTTTGTACATAAGAACATGGATTCATTTCACCCTTTCCCATACAATAAAAATTTTACACTTGTCCTAAATGAAAGTATTCGCAGACCATGCACAGATTGAAAATGACTCAAATATGGAATTATGTCAATGAAAGAATAGAAAACATTGTGGGAAAAGGAGAAAATGCTGTTTACCGGCATTTTCTCCATTTCCTACAATGTTTTCAAAAGCCCTCTTTTTCAGGCTCATTAAAACTAGAGCTGTCAATGAATGTGACTTAATACCTCCACCAGCGTTTTGACAGAAACAGGCAATTATTTGTACACGGACGGACACACGGACAGACGAACGGACGGACAAATGGACAGACAGGGTGATTCCAGTATACCCCCGAAAACATTCACTTTGCGGGGGTATAATAAGGGACTGTTTGGTACAGGGTTACTATAACTCCTTACCAGACCATCACATGGCAACAAATTAAATCTGGCTTAGATGATCAGATATATCTTTAAGGTAGAAAACATTTAGTGGAAAAACAAAAAATAATAATTACCAGCATTGTTCTCCTTTTCCCTCAATGTTTTCAAAAGCCTTCTTCCTCAGCATAATAAAACAGGGGATCTCTTGGTTAAGAGTCAAAATCAATTTATGATATAGAACTAGGTCTGAGCACTTTGAATAACTTTAAGTTAATAGGTTTTCTAGTTATGTTGACCAGCTGTGACAAATTTTTTATATAACAATAATTATGACCTTTCAAATTTCATCTTAAAATAAATAACAAGAAAAATGATTTCCTCAGATCACCGTCATGAATGTCAAAGGGCAATAGATAATTAAGAGAAGTATAACAGGGCCAGGTTTCACGAAAAAACTTAAGTCTCCTATTTTGCTCATGTCCACTCACAGACTAAGTTTCTGACTTAAGTGGGGTCTGTTACTGGAGACGCATTTCAATAACATTTACAGACTTCAGAAATGTTCTCAAATCGTCAGTTGATGCAAGGTTTCAGACTAAACTCAGCAAAATAATGGACTATATAAAGTCTTTTAACAACAAAATTTAAGACTTGCTGAATTCCAAAGCATTTGCAGAAGACAAATTAAATGTGGCTAAAGTTGTGGAAGCTGTCTTTGATAGGGTAGAAAACAGTTTGGGAAAAGGAGAAAATGCTGGTTAGCAGCAGTAACCAAAAGGCCTCTTCCTCAGGGTTGTTAAAAGTCGTGATTGGGTGATAAGATCAGTGATAACCCTAATGCCAAATTTGGACATACTATGCAAAGTTTGTATTATGCCTTCAACCAAAATGATTTTTAGCACATAATATATTTTGGTCAAATGACTATAAAAGTGAAATTTTGTATTTGACTTTTCACGTATTATGGTAATTTTGTCATTTCAGTCATTTATTTTGAGCCAATCATAAAATTTCCTTGTAAGTAAGAGCACTGCATGCAGGTGCAAAAGTATGGCTGCCAAAGCTTTAAGAACTAGACTGATTTTCATTGATATTTCTAAGTCGAAAAAGTGGCATACCTGTGACAAAAATATTTCAATGGTTACCTGCCGTTGTTGTATGGGTTCCCCTTTTGAAAGCTAACAACTTGTCCAAGTTCTGGTAAATATTTTCAGTAATAACCGAAATATTGTAACACCTGAAAGTTTTTTAATGATGAATTGTAAGTCAAATAAGTGGGCAAAATATTTTGATGCTTACCTGCCCCATTGCATGGGTTCTCCTTTCAATAGTTAACAACTAGTTTGAGTTTGAGGTAAATATCTTCAATTACAGAGATATTATCAAAGTCAATGTCAAAGATTCTGCACAACATCACGCATACAATGACAGGGTTATGACAATACCAGGACATTTTCTTTGAAAAAAAACAGCTGAGCTAAAAATCTGGAATCAGTAAGTATTGTTATTTTTATTATAGAATTTTGGCACTAATGTACTTCTACAATAATTGTATCATCTTACCATTTGCCATTCAAGTTCATAGAAGGCAAAACCTCTCATTAATAATGGGCAGTGTAGATGCATGACATTGCGCGAGTAACTGAAAAATAAAAACAAAATATCAAGTTGTAACTTCCATTTTTAATATCAAAATACTCATAGAATGATGTTTACTGCAGTTAGTTTTTTGGACTTCTATGACCAATTACATACAATCCCCAGGCTTGACGACCTTGAGAAAGAAGGTTTTTGAAAACATTGTGGGAAAAAGAGAAAATGCTGGTAACCAGCATTTTCTCCTTTTTCCACAATGTTTTCTACCTTATAAAAGACAGAAATCGCTATTTGAGCTACGTTTGTCATCTGTCAATGCTTTTGTTAATTTTGATCAAGTCCAAAAATTTTTCATTTAGTAACAAGTAAAATATCAAAATAGTCATAGCACATAATGTTCACTGTCGATATTTTTTGGACTTTTTTTAATCTTTACCAAATGACAACTATTTAGACTGGTCCAAATTGACAGCATCTGCAGACGACAATTAAATGTGGCTTAAATAATGGAATTTGTTGGCTACAAACAAAATTTATGTTAACCCCTTACCAAACGACAAAAGTGACGAAAAATCCAAATCGGAAGCACTTGCAGGCGAGAAATCAAATGCTGCTCCAATGAATGGGCCTGTCTTTGAAAGGATTGAAAGTACTGTTAACCCTTTACCATTTCCATTTGATATTTTAAAAGAGGTTCAAAATGATGGAATTTGTCTTTGATAGTGTAGAAAACATTGCGGGCAAAGGAGAAAATGCTGGTTACCAGCATTTTCTCCTTTTCCCACAATGTTTTCAAAAGACTTCTATTTCCAGGGTCGTTAAAAGTCGGGATTGTGCGGTAAAGGGTTAAGAGAAAAATGTGCATTTACCAGAAAGTTGCTGTTGGTCCTTACCTAATATGGTGTCCAGTTCTGAACCATCCTATACCTCTATTTTTGGCATCTGCTTCAGAGTACATCAATGGTCGCATACCTGGAATTCAGGGAGAAAATACTCTAGTATCATAATACAGTTTTGGAAGTCAGGGAGAAAATATTATGTAGTATCATTACACTGTTTTGGAAGTCAGGGAGAAAATACTATGTAATATCATTACACTGTTTTGGAAGTCAGGGAGAAAATAATTCAGGGAGTATAATAGCACTGTTTTGGAAGTCAGGGAGAAAATGTAGTATCATTACACTGTTTTGGAAGTCAGGGAGAAAATTTTATGTAGTATCATTACACTGTTTTGGAAGTCAAGGAGAAAAATACTTTGTAGTATCATTACACTGTTTTGGAAGTCAGGAAGAAAATACTATGTACATGTAGTATCATTACACTGTTCTGGAAGTCAGGGAGAAAAATACAAGTAGTATCATCACACTGTTTTGGAAGTCAGGGAGAAAATACTCTAGTATCATAATACTGTTTTGGAAGTTAAGAGAAGAAATATATATCAGCAGTTGGGAAAATAAATGTAGCTCAAATGATGGAAACTGGGAATGAAAAGGTAAAAAAACATTGTCAAAATTCGAGCCACATTGATTATGTTGTCTGCAAATGCTTTGAAATCGGAACAAGTCTTAAATTTTGTCGTGTGGTCTGATATATTCAAGCATTATAAGGGTAACCAGGGTTCCCTCTGGCTTCTTTTTTTCTTGCGCCGTCACTTTCGCCAAATGAGAAAAGTTTGCGCCAAATTGAAATAATTAGAGCCAGTTGGTGCCAATTTTAAAATGAAAGTACCGGGGGTCAGGCATAATCAAGAATTGGTCTATAAATTTTCATCACATGGTTGTGTCAATAAAAAAAAACAAACAAGAAAACATTTGTTTTCATCAGATTTCATAACTCATATCTATGTCTTTTACATGAATATAGTAAAAAAATTATTTTTGTGAACAATGGAAGAAACAATATCTATTAAGTTTAAGTAGATCTATCTTTAATGTTTGTAAAACCACTGTGACAAAAGCAGAAATAGGTCAATGAGAGCAATTTCTACTTTTGTAACAAAGTTTTAAAGAAAGACTTTTTGAAACATATAGAAGTTTAAATTGTACAAAAAAAACATCAAAGTCAATTTGTAAAAAAAAATATTAAAAAAAAAGAAGAAATTATCTGTAACAGTATAAAAAAAGTTGAAATGTTAAAAAAACCAAACGAGTTTTCCGAAAAGGTGGGCAATTAACGGCGGAAGACCGACATAGAAAATCCCGAGGACAACGATAACATTACGGTCCGGGTTTTAGTCAACGCCGACGGCAACGCCGTCGCCATTTTGGAAACCCGCTGTATTTTACCTGCGATCATGATTCATTTGGACATTTAGTAACATTTACGATTGATATAGGCCACTGGTCTTCGATACTTTCACTTTCGGACAGTTTTCCAAAATAAATTTACAATTTTTTTCTAGCCGGATGTTTATGTTATCGAAAGTGTGTGTATATTCGGATAGACAGGTGTAAATGACATCGATTTGTGAAGTAATTTTGATTACTTCGATACCGTTGTTTATTCCAGCTGATTTATGTCACTTTTATCGATGGATTGGCGGTCTTGCATCCATGCATTGCAGTAAGGGGGCCAGTTTTAAAATGTTCGGCATCCCGATATGAAAAATATCGGCGCCAGTTATTTTCGCCAATCGGCACTTTTTGGCGCCACATTTAAAAATCTGTCGCAAATGGCGCCAAATGCGAAGCCCAGCGGGAACCCTGGGTAACCATACTTATGATTTTCATTAGTTTCTTTTTATCAAATTTTAAATCTGTGAAAATTTTCATAGCACACAATGGCTAACCACCTGTTAATTTACATTCATGCTTTCTAATTACCATTCCTAACACTGTATCAGGCAACAAAACTGTAGACTCATAAATATGTCAGTATTTGCAGATATCAAGTTAAATGAGACTTTCTTCAACCCTTTACGAGACAATCTCAACTTTTAACAACCCTGAGTAAGAAGTCTTTTGTGGGAAAAACACTGTGTGAGAAGAAGAGAATGCAGGTCACCAGCATTTTCTTTTTCCACAAAGTTTTATAACCTGTTAGTGACAAATCCCACCATTTTAACCCTTTACCACACAATCCCGACTTTTAACAACCCTGAGAAAGAAGCCTTTTGAAAACAATGTGGGAAAAGGAGAAAATGCTGGTAACCAGCATTTTCTCCTTTTCCAAGAATGTTTTCTACTCTTCCCAAAACAAATTCAAATTTTTTAGTCACATTTATTTTGTTGTCTACAAATTAATGTTGTCTACAAATGCTTTCAATTTTGACTGGTTTAAAATTTTGTCGTCTGGTAAAGAGTTAAGCCACATTTGATTTGTCGTCTGCAAAATGCTCTAAATTTAAACAAGTCCAAGATTTAGTCGTTTGGTAAAAATTTAATAATGGGTTTTGTTTTTGAAAGGGTGAAAACGCTGAGGGACAAGGAGAAAATGCTGGTAACCAGCATTTTCTCCTTGCCCCACACTGTTTTAAAAACTCTACATCCACAGGATCGTAAAACCATAGGATCATTTAGTAAAGCGTTAACATGACAGATAAAAGAAAACAGTAAATGATTTTCAAAGAGAAGAAGCAATTAGTGTGACAGAAGAACGTCACTGCAGGTAATTAACTAATATCTATTCTAATTATGGTTCTGTCCTTTTTAACACTTAAAGCACTAATATAGTTGACACTGTAGCTAGTGTAGATCAAGATCAGACAGTACAAAACAATTGCAGCCTGATCTTTGATCTACACTGTCCACTTTGCTGAAACACTGTAGACAAAAGCAATCATGAAATTGCAATTATTTGGGTTGTATTTCTAGGATGAAAATGTCTGATAGGTTTATTCAGCACTGTACTGAAGGGTTAACTCTTTACCGCACAAAGCCGATTTTTAACAACCCTGGGAAAGAACCCTATCAGAGACAGAAAGCATAACTTAAACTACAGTCATATTGTTATCTGTAAATGCTTTCCATTTGATTGAGTCCAAAATTCTAGCATATGCATATGAATGCTTGTTGAATATACATGAGGCCCTATGTTATTACTAAGAAAGCCTACAAATTTATATCATAAAGTAATACATGTATTAAGAAATCTAGTACATGTAACCAACCTATTCATGACTGAGTGACATGTACTTTATGTTTATAGGTGGACAACTATTGACAACAACTATAAGGAATTAGTAACTAACATAAATATTTGTCTGGGATAAAATCTGTTTGACTTTGTCACTGGTGTCATGATAGTTAGCAAGATTAACTGTTCTATGTCAACTATGCTTTCAAGAGATTTCATGGTTTCCTTTTACTTTTCTCAAAACCTTGACCTGGGCATGGTTTCATGAAAAAAAAACTTGAGTCTCTTAGTTTGCTCAGATCCACAATGGACCCATATTCTGACTTGAGTTTGTTATTTGGGACACATTTCACTAACATTAACAGACTTTCGCATCATTCTCAAATATTGAATTGACATAACATTCCGGACTAAACTTGGCAAAAAAGGGACACATGTTTGTTAACTGACTTGAGTCTGTCTCTTTTGCTGAGTTGAACGTGGGTACGTATTCACCAACAATTCTTAAGAACATTCTGCCTTATTCTCCAAGATTTTCTAAATATGAAAGTAACACAACTTCTGATTTGCTAAACCAAATGGTTTAGCCAATCAGAAGATGTTACTTTCACATTTAGAAAACTCTGGAGAATAAGACAAAGAAAGTTCTTAAGAATGGTTGGTGAACTGGAATGTTGGATCAGTTGAGGATTCTAAAATGTTACTAAAGTCTATCAACGTTAGTGAAATGTGTCTCAAATAAGGATCTCATCCTAAGTCCAAAAATGAGTCTGTTAGCGATTTTGAACTAAATAAGAAGCATAAGTGTTTTTGGGGAAACCAGGCCGTGTTGCTTCATCTCTTTAACACGAATAAATCTTTAAATTATCCAAATTGTAAGCGTTCAACCCTTTACCAAACAATCCCGAGTTTAAACGCTGAGGTGAGAGGCATCTGAAAACATTGTGGAAAAAGGAGAAAATGCTGGTGCTCATCATTTTTTTTTTTTCCTTAGGTAAAGAGTTAACTCTTTACCAAACAACAAAATTGTAGACCTCTCCAAATTGAAAGCATTTGCAGAAAACAAACTGAATGTGACTCAAAAATTGAAATTTATTATTGGAAGGATAGAGAACATTGTGGGAAAAGGAGAAAATGCTGGTTACCAGCATTTTCTCCTTTTTCCCACAATGTTTTCAAAACCTTTCTTTCTCAGGGTCATTAAAAGTTGTGATTTTGTGGTAAAGAGTTAAATAACAAAATAATGAACTTTTAATGTAACTCGAATGATAAAATTTGTCAATAATTGTTGGAGTACAAAACATTGTAGGAAAAGAAGAAAATGCTGATTACTAGCAATTTTTCAATGTTTTCAGCAGCCTTTGCTTCGAGGGTATTTAAACATCCGATTATGTGGCAGGCAAAAGAAAGAAATTCTTAAAGAGGCCCTGATACTCATTTTCAGCCAGTTTTAACTCATTTTGTCTTTATTTTATCAAACTATAGTCATTCTCATATCTTCATGCCAAATATTGCGCCTCACGGTTGCAAGGTTGCTTAGATTACAGTCGATAGAAAATGCATTTTGCTGAATTGCGGCCTTCCATGTAAACAGACTCGTCGTTTCCGGGTTTTGAATCAAAGATTTCGATATGTCCGTTATACACTCGGGGAGATTCGTATGATGATCATGCATTCTGTCACGTGACTATATTTGACCTTCGCCCTGTGTCTAATGAGGCAAACGAAGGAAAATGGAGGCTTCTCTGTTGCAGCCTCGATTTTCAGATGGAGATCGCGGCCTATGTTGCAAATTACACCGTATCCGACTCTAGGCGGAAACCAGAGATAAATTTCCGTGACGCACCGCAATTGTTTACAGCTCCAATCGTGAGCCAGTTTTCTTCTGACCAATTTTTGGTTTCTAATACAAATCTCTGTGTTTCTTTTTTTCAAGTACACCATATATGTCAGTAATTTATCCATGTTTACACAAAGGACTGATTTCTGTACCATTCTAAATTGTTTGAAATTTAACAGCGTTTTTGCTCACCGGCTGTAGACGGGCATCTTTAACGCACATTTTTATGTACACTGTAATATCTCATTTCCACATTGGTACATGAAAGCTTTAAAAAAATCTGACTTTGTTGTCCTTATGTGTGTTTTTCCACAACATAATTTTTCTGCAACTTTTTTATGAATCAATTATGTTTTAGTTTTTACAACACAACTTTTTTCTCCATGTTTTCATATTAATGCATAATTTCTTGACATGATTCGTCTTTTATTCAAATGAATACGGAATAGAACAGCCCATGGAAAATTTAGAGCTTTGTGTTTTGAAATTTAGCCCAACCGTCAGCACCACCTTCTTTACCTGTCTAACTGTACCATTACTTAGGCATTGTGGTCCTGGAACCCAGGAAAACATACAGTAAATAGGTGGTGACCTGTTGCAAAGTGCAACATGACACATAAAGATGAAGACCACAAGAAAGATTTGTTATTTTACACAATCAATGTCCAATATGAATGACACAGTGAAACAACATTTCATTCTTTATTGCCAAAATCTCATGAAACTTTGTACTGGGGATTTGATACAGAAATAACAACTTGCCTACACAAACACAAACTTTGTTTTTCATTTAAGTCTTTACCAAGTGACGAAATTTTAGACTGGTCCAATTTTAAAGCATTTCCAGATGATAAAATAAATGTGATTCAAAAATTGAAATTTGTTCTGGGAAGGGTGGAAAACATTGTGGGAAAAGGAGAAAATGCTGGTTACCAGCATTTTCTCCTTTTCCCACAATGTTTTCAAAAGGCTTCTTTCTGAGAGTTGTGAAAACCCGGGATTGTTTGGTAAAGAGTTAATGCTTAAAGGAAAGTCTTTTGAAAACACTGAAGGAAAATGAAAAAATGCTACGTAACCAGTATTTCCCCCTTTTCCTACAATGTTTTATACCCTATCAAAGACAGAAATCATCTTTTAAGCAACATTTAATTTGTTGTTTGCAAATGCTTTCAATTTGGGCCAGTCCAAAATTTTGTTTGGAAAAGAGTTAACAATTTTTACCAAACCATCCCATGTTTTAACAATCCTGAGGAAGACAGCTTACCCTATTAACAAATATTTTCCCTTTTCCTACAATGTTTACTAAGCTTTCAAAGTTGCCGCGGACAACTTTGTAAACTTTCTTGTAAAATATGGATATCGTAAATGATAAGTAAGATTTGTTACATATGAGCAGTCATGTTGTGTAAAAGGAACAAAAAGCTTGTAGAAACTTGTCTCCAGCAAGTAAACACAATCATCTGGAGGTAATGTGTTGGAACAATTTACCAACCAACACACCAACCTACTTGTTACCAGACAACAAAATTTTAGACTTGTCCAAACTGAAAGTATTCACATAAAACAAGGTAAACATGACTCAAAATCTGAAATTTTACTTTTAAAGGGATGAATACATTGTGGGTAAAGGAGAAAATGCTGGTTACCAGCATTTTCTCCTTTACACACAATGTATCATTGTGATTCCTTCATCATCTGGGTTGTTCAAACTCAGGATTAGTAGAGGGCTAATTATATCCCAAACAAACTTTGACTACATGACAAAAAGACGTTTCATTACCATAATTGTAGAGGCTGTCCCTCTTCAAAAGGTTGACAATTCTAAATCTGTATGTGACACCAGGCACTGTGTTCTGTACTCGGAAATAATACCATTGTGTATGTCTGTTTGTGTACAGGTCCGTCTTTAGAACTAACTCGTACTCAAACTGTCCCCTAAAAGTAGATTTAGATGTGATATTAGACATAGTTATGTCTTTAAGGTCTTTAGAACTAACTCATACTCAAACTGTCCCCTGAAAGTAGATTTAGATGTGATATTTGACATAGTTATGTTTTTATGACTTATTTGTACTCAAACTGTCCCCTGAAAGTAGATATAGATGTGATATTAGACCCATTTAGTATGTCTGTTTGTGTACAGGTCTGTCATACTCGAACTGTTATTATCCCGTGAAAGTAAATAATAGTGATGATATTAACACTGTTATGTATCTCTGTCAAAATTCCTTCTTTCGGCATTCTTTTATACTCAAACTATCCCCTAAAAGTAGAAATCTAGCCATGATAAAAAGTCCATTTAATACGTCTGTTTGAGTGTTGGTCCATCTTTAGGACTAACATTCTAAAACAGTTCCTGTCCCCTGACAGTAGATACTAGTGGTGATATTAAGACAATCCGTTGGTCAATTTTCTGCATGTCAAAGAACAAGTGTACCCCATGATTCAGTTCATTGTTTAATACAAAATAGATTTTATGTATACCAAGTCATGTGATGATTTGTCTGGTATCATGCATCACAGAGATGCATTAAACCTCCTTTTGCTAGAGAATCACTCAAATATATGATTAAATGGCTATGCGAGATATCCCGACTAAAACAGCCTTGACATCAATACAAATGCCTGGGACCCCTCTAATACACAAATACCTTTTGTGTTTCAAAATTTTAGCTCTCTTGGGGTTCAAATGGTGGGAAGCGGGTGAAAGAGAAACATCAAGCCATATAAAAATTCTTTTGTATGGCTTTTGTTTGGAAAATCAATCAAAATTACTCCCTTTTCATAATACAGCCAATACAAACTGACAGGACCAAACTATTGAAATTGGCCCACACAGGGTACTCAAGACAGTTTCTATTTGTCAAAGTTATCTGATCTCTTCCCTCTTGGCTTCTGATACCTATGGTATTTAAGTATTAAAGCCCAGTACTAAAGTTAAGCAGAAAGTTTCAGGCTATAAATCTGTGCCAAAACCATACAAACTGACCTTATTGAACAACTTTAGTAGAGGTCTGCTAGATGGAGCTGCATGCAAACTTTTGTAGCCCTAGGCCTTCTTGTGAGGAATAAACGCTTTTTTTGTTTTCATTCTAAAGGCCGAAGTAAAACTTGTGACCCCTTGGGCTGGGGCCCATTGTGACGAAAAGGACTTTAAACAATCTTGGTAGAGGTCTACTACATGCCAAAGGTAGCCCTAAGCATTATGG
The DNA here is from genome assembly GCA_946811185.2 of Hippopus hippopus. Lineage (NCBI taxonomy): Eukaryota > Metazoa > Mollusca > Bivalvia > Cardiida > Cardiidae > Hippopus > Hippopus hippopus. The sequence continues at coordinate 15,164,471 of OX328113.1, read as the reverse complement.
TTCAGAACAAGCAGGTTTCACAGTTTTCAGGAATTAAGTCCATATAAAACTTGTGACCCATCAGGCAGAGCCAATTTTGACTGAAGGGCTATGATTTGAAGAATTTTGGTACAGGTCCACTAGGTGAAACTACATGCCAAATTTGACAGCCCTAACCTTGTGGTATTGAACAAGAAGCTTTTTTAAAAGATTTTAAACTTTTCAATCTTGTTGCCATGGCAGCCAGGGTTTTTCCTGGAATCAATTTTGGTCTTGCAAGAAATTCTGAAGAGAACACTGGCAGGATAATTTCTGTAAAGTTTGGTCAAAATTCGATGGGTAGTTCTAAGAGATGTTTGGAAATAAAAGATCACACACAAATGGACTGACAGACAGAATATGCACACAATGGATACAGGGCCATTACAAACATAACCTCACCGGCCTTCAGCCACTGGAGTTAAAAAGGAGGCACTGCTTAGTAAAGTTTCAATCCACTGTGTCATTTTGTAAAAGACATCCTAAAAAGCTATGAAATATGATTAATCAAAATGAATTGAGCCATGCTCTGTGAAAAGTATAGAACCAGGTCACCAGTCAACCAGTCGTAGACTGTGCAGGCCGACATGGGTCTGAACCATTTGCCTTTGGTAAGTGTTCTGTATGTTAAAGGACCAGACTATACCTCATGATCCAGTCAGTTATTAGACAAAATGGATTTTATGGATCTATATAGTCATATGATGACATGTTTGGTAAAATGCATCAAACAATTGCATCAAACCTCCTTTTGCCAGAAAAATGGCTCAAGTAAGATAACAGTTTAGCACATGAATATAAAGTGAACATGTTTTGGCAAGATGATAAATTGCTTGATGAAAGTAATTTCTCCTTTTGCCACACTGTTTTAAAAGCAGTCTCCAGAAAGAAGTCCAGGTGAGGCAATATATTAACCCATTACCAGACAAGCTAGACTTTTAATGATGATGAGGAAAACGCCTTTTGTAGCATTGTGAACTAGAGGCGCTTGAGCGCCTGTATCGCTCCACAGGCCTGATATTTCTATAATGGCGAAAGGAAGTTTTTAACAATTATCATTCAATCCTGCATTTTAGCTCACTGAAGAAACAATTTGGTAGACAACCACCATAGGAACTTACCTGCAAAACAACAATGAAATCCAATGAATAGTTTTAGAGAAGAAATTTTTCAAAGATTTTACTTTATACCATAAAAGGAAAATGAGTCTCCCATAAAAGCCATGTTTTTTGACAGATCTTTTTTTTTTTAAGGAATTCTGTAAACCTGTATCTAAGGAACATTCCTGCAAAATAATAATGCTATCCAAATAGCGGTTTGGGAGGAGAAGATTTTTAAAGGTTTTTTACTTTGGTTGCCATGGCAACCAGAATTCTTCATGGAACACAATTATTTGAAGGAATTTGAAAGAGGACCACCAAAGGAACATTCCTGTGAAATTTGGTAAAAATCCAGTCAATAGTTTCTGAGGAGAAGTTTTTTAAAGAAAAAGTTTACGGACGCACGCACGGACGGACGGACGGACGGACGCACGACGGACACAACGCCATGACAATAGCTCGCTGGCCTTCGGCTAGTGGAGCTAAAAAGGGAGAAAATGCTGATAACCAACAGTTTCTCTTATCCCCATGTTTTCTACCTTTTCAAGGACAAATTTCTTCAATTAATCCTTTCCCACAAAATTCCAAGTTATAAAAACCCTCAGGAAGAAGGTTTTTGAAAACATAACAAGAAAAGAAAAAGATGCTGATCACCAGCATTTTTCCTTTGTCAACAATGTTTTCCACCCTATCACAGACAGATTCCATCATTTGAATTACATTTGTCGTCTGCAACAGCTTTCAATTTGGACAAGTCCAAAATTTTGCGGTGTGGTAAAGAGTTGAGCCACATAAATTGATCTGTAAGTCTGTAAGTACTTTCAATACCTGCAAAGAGAGACCATGATTTTGTGGTTGGGTGAAGAGTTCAGGCTATAATAGAGTGGAATTTGACCCATGTTTCAAGTTGTTCTCTATTGACAGAGAGAAAGTGAAATACTCTTATCTTAGATCCTTTTCTTTTAGCAGGACAATGTTGGGTGCACATTGTGGGCAATCTTATACTGACAATGTAAGTCTAGTTTAACACTTAACCACACAATCCAGACTTCTAATGACTGTGAGAGTGAATCCTTTTGAAAACATTGTGGAAAAAGGAGAAAATGCTGGTAACCAGCATTTTCTCCTTTTCCCACAATGTTTTCTATCCTATAAAAGACACATACCATCTTCTGCCTGATATTTGTTCTCTGTAAATGCCTCGAATTTGGAGAAGTGTAAAAAGTCATTATAAAGAGTTTAAGCATAACAATGTAAGGTGCACTGTGGGCAATCTTATACTGTCAGTAGAAGTCTGGTATTAAACCCTTGAAACACCTTTCAAAGATTTAGTTGCCATTACAGGTATTGTAGTTCAAGATCAGATGGCACAAACTAAGCAGTCTGATCTTAGAAGTTACACTGTCCACTTTACTGAAACAGTACAGACAAAAGCCAGCCACAACATTGCAGTTAGCTGGGTCTTATTCTAGTATGAAAATATTGATTGGGTTTATTCCGTGCTTTACCGCACAATCCAAAGTTTTAATGACCCCGAGAGAAAATACTGGCAAGCAGCATTTTCTCCTTTAATTTTCCACAATGTTTTCTTCTCTTGAAATCATCATTTGGGTCTCAATTATTTTGTCATCTGTAAAAGCTTTCAATTTGAACCAGTCTAAAAATTTGTTGTTTGGTGAAGAGTTCAAGGATTAATAGTATGTGATATGGGTTAATCATCTGACGACGGATGTATGTGATAATATCTTCCTAGCAAATAAATACATTGCTGTAAATGTAAAAAAGAAAGTTACTTACACTCTGCGCGCTTGCCGCAAGTTTCCACTCTCAAATCTTGATTCAAACAGAAGACTAGGACAGCAACCCTCGGGTACGGGGTTTGGGCAGTGGTCCCTACTGCTGCGCTCTGAATCATAGACAATCAGCACCCCTCTCCATTTCTGAGTGTAGGGAGTTACTTGATTTTCCACCGTAGGGTAATTTTGATCTGAATTATAAGAAATCGAATTCTGCCATATAATATCGTCCCTTTCTTTTTTATATAAAGTTTCAACCATTTCATTTACACTCTTTTCTTTCCTTTCTAGCCAGTCTTAAACCTAGGTTAACCCTTTACCAGATTTAACAACACCGAGGAAGAAGGTTTTTGAAAACACACAGCATTTCCTCTATTTTCCAGAATGTTTTCAAACCTTTCAGAGACAAATTTTTTCATATAAGTCACATTTGACTGGTTGTCTGCAGATGCCTTGAATTTGGACCAGTCTGCATTTTTGTTGTTTGGTTAAGAGTTGTACAGTCATCTAAAAATATAGCTTAGATTATTGCCAAATCAAACAAAAACGTGAAAAAGCTTCCTCCTTAGTTTGATAAAAATGTCTGTTGGCTTTTACTTCTCTTTGAACATCTCAGCAGTTCTGAATGTGTAGGAATTCCATACTGTAATTTCATTTGTTTAACTCTTTTGACCAACAAATGATTGGCTTTGTCTTTGAAAGGGTAGACAACATAAGAAGGACAGAAAAAAAAATGCTCAGGTTACCAGCATTTTATCCTTTTTTCAAGATGTTTTTAAACTTATTTTCCCTGGCTGTTTATAAAGACATGATTGGTTAGCAAAGGGTTAACTAAAGAATAAATGAATCTTTCACTAGTTTATAGAGGTGTGCAGAGAAACTACGTATTTTATAGAATAATTAGTTTTTAGTAAGAAATTTTGATTTATAAAAAATCTTCATATGCCCCTTAAACCCTTTACCAAACAATCCCTGGTTTCACGACCCCGAGAAAGAAAGCTTTTGAAAACATTGTGGGAAAAGGAGAAAATGCTGGTAACCAGCATTTTATCCTTTTCCCACAATGTTTTCTACTCTATCAGAGAACTTATGCTTATTTGTACCAGCTTTGAATTTGTTGTCTGCAGATATTTTGAATACTTAAGAGTCTAAAATTTGTTGTTTGGGAAAGGGTTAACTGTTTACAAAAAAATTTAGACTTGTCCAAATTGAATACATTATCAGACAACTAAATAAATGTAGCTAAGGTGATGATTTCTGTCTTTGATGGGGTAGAAAGCACTGTGGGAAAAGGAGAAAATGCTGGTAATCAGCAATATCTCCTTTACCCACAATGTTTTCAAAAGCCCCCTTCTTTAGGGTCATTAAAACTTGGGACTGTGTGATAAAGGGTGAACCATTTTTCCAAACAAGCCCTAGTTTCAATGTCCCTATGGAAGATAGCTTTCGAAAGACATTGTTGGAAAAGGAGAAAATGCTTGAAACCAGTATTCTCCCTTTCCAACAATGTTTTCTACTCTTCAAAAGACACATTTCACATTTTGGGTAACATCTCAATTTACTGTCTGCAAAATGCTTTCAGTATCGACAAGTCTGAAACTATGTCATTTGGTCAAAAATATACCCACATCTTGCTTATCAAACATTTCTATAATACTGCAAAGGTGACCTCTATGAGCCCATTGACTTGCATTCCTATTGGATCGTGAATTATCTCACATAAATAGAGGGTTGAGCTACTGTAGCGCAGCTGGTAGCATACAGGACCTGAGAACAGGGAGTTGATTGTTCGAATCCCTAGCTAAGGGGCATACCTGCCTGTATGCAAAAACACACTTTGCAAAAAAAAAAGAAAGATAAATTTGCCAAAAAAACCCCTACAGAGGCCTCAAATAGCTTCTAAAATTCAAAATTTCTCTGGGGGAGCCCCCCTCCTGGGAAATCTCCCTCCCCTCTCTCTGAACCTCACACCTCGGGTAATACCTTTCTATGTTATTTTACACTATTGGTACACTTTATTTTCGACTAGCCATGCCCCTGACATTACCCTAAAATGTATGGTAATGGGCGTCATGAGTTACTCACTATACAATGTACTTACATTTTGTAACATTTCATCTGCATCTATGCACTGTAGAACATTTGGCCAATCTCATGATAAACTCTTTACCCAAAGACAGAATCTTAGATATGCCCAATTTAAAGGATTTGCAGATGACCAATTAAATGTAACTCAGAGGATGATTTCTGGCTAAAATAGTAGAAAACATCATAGGAAAGGAGAAAATGATTGTTACCATTTTCTCCTTTTCTAACAATGTTTTCAAATACCTCCATCTTCAATGTCATTCAACCATGGAAGTGTTTGGTGAAGGGTTAAAATCAATGGAGCATTTCATTGGTTCCTCCATGACATTTTATGGAACTTTTGACCAATGAAGTGGTTTCAACTCTTAATTCATTCTACATTACAACAGGCTTAGCTTAAAGGTGGTCTAAACTTGTAGCAAACTCCCAAAACTTAGCACCAAAATTCTCAAATAATTGTTACAGCTAGACTCCATGTTTTAGTAATATCTGTTGAAACACAAGTTCTGAACCTTCAATTCTTGACTAGACAACAAAATTTTGACAAACCAAAATTGAAGGCATTTGCAGATGACAAAAAAAATGAGTCTCAAGTGATAGGACTTGTCTTTGATATGGTAAAAAACATTGTTCAAAGTTGAGAAAATGCTGGCTACCAGCTTTTTCTCCTCTTCCCACAATGTTTTCAAAAGCTTCTTTTTTCAGGGTCCTTTAATTTGGGAATGTGTTTCAAGAGAGGTTCAACAGTCTGTCTAATGCAGCACATGAATTTTCATGAAAACAGGGTTGCGGCAATCAGCACATAATCCCCTACAGATTTGCTTCTTTCACTAGCAAACATGGTAAATGAATACAAACTTTTGTTTGAAAAATGAGGACGTATAAAAAACATGGTGGAAAAAGGAAAAACTATTTGTTAAAAGCAATTTTTTCAATTGCCACATTTTTTCTTAAGTGGCCTGTTGCACGATGGCAACAAAATTCCTGCGCTAGCTATGAGGAGTGGTCAAATTTGTTCACCTGCATTACTAAAGTTAGTCTCCATATCAAACTTACCATGTGTTTTAGGATGAAATGGTTCCCTTACATTTGGACAAGAAGCATACAGTTTTGGTGTCTCAAGAATTTCATTCTCAAAGTATTGTGGCCAGTATGGACCATACGGCCAAAATTTGATATCCCTGGGCCTGGTCTTATACTTGTTTATAAATTCTTCCAGTTGTTTGGAGTAGTTGAGAAAACTTGTCAGTGACCTTTGTGGTCTGACAATCTCTGGTAGAGAATACTGCAAAGTTTGCACGTTCATGGCAACAAAACTGGCGAGTAAGTACTGGCGCTTGTTGACTTCTCATGGCAAAATGCTTTCCTAGAACTACTCATCCACAAATCATGTGGGTAACATTTATGAATAATATAATTTCAACTTTCTGTTTTTAAATCCTTTGGTACACAAAGCGTTTTCTTTCACAAGATTTGTTTTTCATTTTACTGCTTGTGCATGTAGCTATGGCAATTACTTTATAACAATCAGCTTAAACTCTCAACAAAACAATGAACTTTTGAACACATCAATTTTATTCATAAGCCTAGTCACTTAAATCCTTTATCTATTCATGTCCATGATCCACAATATTTTTTTCATTTTAACAATAAAATCCATGGTAATCCCTTCATAAACTGATCCACTTGGCAAAATCCAATTCCCATTATTGACAGTCTGATATTCTGCACTTAAACGTTTAGAACGTTATTCTTATTACAACATACCCAAACTTCCACTAACCAAATATTCACATTGTCTTGTTTAAATATTTACTTTCTTGTATTATATTTTACCATGTGAAAGTTTATTAGACCCTTTACAGTATATTGACAAAGTCTATCACATAAACTTAACAAAAATGGTAACAGATAGGAAATTGTAAACATAAGGTAAGACTCTAGAAAAAGCTGTCAACATAATTATATACTGGCATTGAATCACCCATCATCAAAAACTGATCATAACTAATGATGAATTTGAGAAAAAAAGGTAAGAAGTTTGTCCAATGATCCAACATAGAAATTATCCAATCAGATAAAAGAGTAGATTTTTACACCTGTAAAATAGTGAGTGCTACGTTAAATGAAATTTCCTGTCTGTAGAGATCTATTGTTTGTTACAAGCTTTGTAACTTATTTAATTTTGTACTCAACCAAAAGTGAAAGCATTTGCAGACGACAACTTGAATGTAGCTCAAATAGTGATTTCTGTCTTTGACAAAGTAGAAAACATTGTAGGAAAAGGAGAAAATGCTGGTTACCAGCATTTTCTCCTTTTCCTACAATGTTTTCAAAAGCCCTCTTCTTCAGGTTAGTTAAAACTTGGGATTATGTGGTCGAGGGTTAAGTCTCTACTGCACCAGAAAGTTTAAGACAGGTCAGAATTGACAGCATTAAATTTTGCGGACAATAAATTTTTTCCTTTTCATAAAATTTTTTTAGAAGGCTTTTTTCTCAAGGTCTTTAAAACCTGGAATTGTGTCATTACAGGTTTAAAGATTAATAATCTTAATAAAAACTTCTATTTACCGATATTTAAAGTGGGCTATAATTAAGAATTTGACATGTTATAATTTATTCATTATCTTTATTCAGTAATGAAAATAGGGTCACTGAGAGATTGTAAATGTTCAAAAAGAAGAACTCAATGACTTCTATAAGCTAATATTTGAAGACTTTTAACGTAACCTTTACTCAAATAATCCTATGTTTTACAAAGAAGAAAACTTGAAAATATCATGAGAGTAAAGGCAGTTTTCCTTTTCCCACAATGCCTACTATCTTATCAAAGACATATACTATCATTAGAGCCACACAGAATTTGTTATCTGCAAATTCCTTCAGTATAGAAGAGTGCAATTTTTTTCTCTCAGTCAAATATTGAACTTAGTGGACTTAAAGGCCAAGTAAAAGCCAAAATATCAAATCATTGTGTCATAATACATTTAAATTTAAATCATACCATTTAAAAGTATGGAAAATATTGTGGATCATGACAGTCTGTTATCGTGTGGTCGGGCCATATATTAGTCGCTGGCAGAAAAAAGAATTTTAAAATCAGTCAAAAAGTAAACAAAAGACACAGCTACCTGGCAGGTTTTGACCTAGTCTTGAAATTAATTTCTCTGTCAGTGATTAACACTTGGACCGACCATACAATGACAGACTGCCATTTTCACCATTATTTCCATACCTTTAAATGGTATGATATATATTCAAATGCATTTAAACACATGCTCTGTTTACATTTGGCCTTTATTGTTACTTTAATTTCAAACTATATTTTCTGTGCAGTCTGATCTTAATTTATAAAGCGTAAGAAAAAACAACCAAGATCAGACCACATACAACATACAATCTGATCTTTGATATGTCCTGTATGATGGCATATTTCTGCCATGAGATACGAGATAGCTATCATGATAATTTTACAAAACTATCGTGATAAATTAAAGTTTGCTGGAAATTTTATCGAGATAGTGAAAAGTTTCATGAAAAAAATATCACGATAAACGAAGGAAAAAAACAAAATTTCTCAATCGTGCACGAAGCTGTCATGCAAGATAAAATTATCGTGATGGTTCTATCGATATCTATAAATAGAAAATTTATCATTTGGATAAACTCGGTAGTTTTTGACTTCACAAGATTGCAGTAAGTAAAAGTTCGAATAATTAATAATTGTAGTTTAATTGGTAAATTTTGACAAGACTCGAAATGAACAGAAGTCTGTAAAATCACAAAGACGACTCGAAATGCCTCCTACGAACACTTTAAAACCATTCAGGGAAAAGGAGAATTCATAAGGTTGTAGATGAAGATGTTCCGAAACTGTATCTAATTATAGATACCGTGAATGTCAGTTATGGGCACGAAAGCAAAAAAAATCATGATAACAGGTAGAATTATCGCGATATTTTTATCGTGAAAATTTTTATTATCTAGATAATATTTCCAGTAAACTAAGAAATTGTTTTATCACGATAGTTTTCTAAAATTATCATGATAGCTATCTCGTATCTCGCGGCAGAAATATGCCACCATAATCCTGTCAAACTTTTTGTATCAGTAGTAATTATTTGTCACTCAATGTATTTGTCACTCAAGGCTAAATCAGGTAAAAGTATGTTATTGTCTTAAATGTTTGTAATTTAATTACACCTTTTGTCTTACCTATTATGGCAGAAAGAATACAAAACAAAAGAATTGCAAGGTTTAGGTTTGTCAGCCTGTCTGATCTGCATCATCAAACTAAGGCTTAAACTGAGATTTGTAAGTGATTGTGTAAATTAGGATCAGACTACATAGAAGTAAAATGTCAGTGACCTTACAAGGATATTGTTAATCTTGAAATGGTGATTTTATTCTTGGCTATATTTATTTCCTACATCAGTTCAGAAAGACAGGTATTGCAACAGAATTTGTTGCAGGAGACAAGAAAGTCAAGGTTGCATTACTTAACCCTTTACCACAGTCCTGGTATTTACCCACCCTGAAGAAGAAGACTTTTGAAAACATTGCAAGAGAAAGGAGAAAATGCTGGTAACCAGCATTTTCTCCTTTTCTCACAATGTTTTCTACCCTATCATTAACAAATTTTGTCATTTTCTTTCCGGTGAAATCAACTTTGAAACCCCAATATTTAGATTTTCATTGTTGACTGGAAATTTTTGTTTCATTTATTTAGCACTTTAAGGGGTAAAAATGTTAGGTAGGTAGAAAGGTTAATGTTTGTGAGTGGTAATGAACCTTTGTAAAGCTTTGTCTGTTTTGTAATTATTGGTGTACAATTACAAAACTGTGTGAAAGACGAGACTTGAAAACAATTCTTAAGTGTCATATAGTACAGTATTGGTATCATGATAATCCTTTGACATGGCACTGCCATGGTGACAGCAATATAATACCCTGTTTCTGGATTATTTACAGGGACCAAAGGATAACTTTTGCATGCAAAGCACCAATGAAGCTATTTTAATCTTGCATTTTCAAATCTATTTTAAAAAGGATATCTTGCATTTTCAAAGTTATTTTAATCAGGATTAATCAGGATATCTTGCATTCTCAAAGCTATTTTAATCAGGATATACATGTATTGCATTTTCAAAGCTATTTTTATCAGGATATCTTGCTTTTCAAAGCTGTTTTTATCAGGATATCTCACAATTTCAAAGCTTTGTTAACCAGGATATTTCACAATTTCAAAACTGTCTAAATCAGGATATCTTGCAATTTCAAAACTATTTCTATCAGGATACCTCTCAATTTCAAAGCTATGTTAACCAGAATATCTTGCATTTACAAGCTGTTTTTATCAGGATATCTCACAATTTCAAAGCTATTTTAATAAGGATATCTCACTATTTCAAAAGTATTTTAATCATGATATCTCACAATTACAAAGCTTTTTTAATCAGGATATTAAGCAATTAAAAGCTATTTGAATCAGGATATTGCACAATTTCAAAGCTATCTGAAACAGGATATTTGGCTATTCAAAAGCTATTTTAATCAGGATATCTTGCAATTTAAAAGTAATTTTAATCAAAATATCATGCAGGTTAAAAGCTGATTTTATAAGAATATCTTGCATTAGAGTTGATCCAAGATCAAACAGTGCTTTCAGTCCTGTCTGATATTGATCTAGACTATCAGCAAATGCAATGTACATTTTTTTCCTTTTTACACACACTTTTTTTTTTTTGTCAAGCAGCAACTAGCATTTTCTCCTTTTCCCCCCACATTGTTTTCTACCCTTCCAAAGAAAAATTTACATCATTTGAATTAGATGAGATATGTTGTTATAATGTAAAGGCTTTTATTTTGGACTAGTGTAAAAATTTTCCCATCTGGTAAAGAGCTAAAGCATTCAGCCTTTCAGAAGATCAAACAAGGCAAGTGCTCAACTTGTTCAAGTATGATTATAATCCTTTAAAATGGTTTAACTGAATGTTTGCTTTACTTATTTCACAAATTTTACAAGCACTGTAATAAATATTTACATAAGTTATCTCTAGGTTTGTGCATGGTGACATTCTATTAACTCTATACCAAACCACAAAATTCTGGGCTACGTGAAATTCAAAGCATTTGCACACAACAAATTAGATGTAGCTCAAATAGTGATTTTTTTTATAAGGTAGAAAACATTGTAGGAAAAGGAGAAAATGCCGGTTAACTGCATTTTATTCTTTTCCTACAATGTTTTCAAAAGCCCTCTTTCTTAGGGACAATAAAACTTGGGATTGTGTGGTAAAGTGATGACCAACTAAGCTTGAGCATAACCTACCTTGCTTTTGTGGACAGCGTAGATCAGAATCAGTCTGCACACAGACAGTGTAAGCTTAACTTGGATCTACACTGTTGTTGTATCATAATTTTACCTCAAACAAAAGTCTTTAAAAATGCAGTGCTAGAATCTTTGCTCATGTCTACAAATTGCCCATTTAATTCATTCAGTGCCTATTAATTACCGTGGCAACTTTTTTGTTTCACATTGATGATACAGTGTTATGCTTAACCCTTTACCACATGGCAAAATTTAAGACCTATCCAAATTGAAAGCATTTGCAGACGACAATGTCATAGTGGCTCAAATGACGTAACTTTTCTTTGATAGGGTAGAAAACTTTGTGGGAAAAGGAGAAAATGCTGGTTACCAGCATTTTCTCCTTTTACCACAATGTTTTCAAAAGGCCTCTTCTTCAGGGGCGTTAAAAGGCGTCATTGTGTGGTAAAGGGTTAAGAACAATTTCATGGCTGTGTGACAATGTTTGAATCCTACAACCAGTCTTGCAATGTGATAATGTTAAAAGTCTACATAAAATCAGTGTGGATCAAAACAAATAATCTGAGTGGCTATGTTTACGAAAAAAAAAAAAGACTGTGGGAATGTTCAAGATCTACAAAAAGCCTGTGTGACATGTTTAAAATCTACAAAATATGTGTGCTGCAATGTTTCATAAATTTTATAGAAAGCCTGCATGGCAATGTGTTGTTAGTTCTTCAAAAAAGTTGTAAGGTAATGTTTCATAATATCTGCAAAAAACCGAAAGCTTATGTGGTAATGTTTAAGTTCGAATAATAAACCTGTATGGCAATGTTTAGTTCTAATAATAAACCTGTGTGGCAATGTTAAAGTTCTACAATAAGCCTGTGTGGCAATTTTTAAGTTCTACACTAAGCCTGTGTGGCAATGCTTAAATTCTGCAATAAGCCTGTCTGGCAATGATTAAATTGTACAATAAGCCTGTGTGGCTATTTCTAAGTTCTACAATAAGCCTGTATAGCAATGTTTAAGTTCAACAATAATTTTAGCCTGTCCAGCAATGCTTAAATTCTACAATAAGCCTGTGTACCAATATTTAATTTCTACAATAAGTCTGTGTAGCAATTTTTAAGTTTTGCAGAGTAGCTCAGTGACAATGCTATAAATTAAAATAAGCCTATTTGGCAATGTTCATTTTCTAAAATAAGCCTGTGTGGCAGTGTTTCAGTTTTGCAATAAGTTACTGGCACTGTTTAAGTTCTACAATAAGTATGTATGGCAATGTTTCAGTTATACAATAAGCCTGTGTGGCAATGTCTCAGTTATTCAATAAGCCTGTATGACTATGTTTTAGTTCTACAATAAGCATGTGTGTGGTAATTTTTAAGTTCTACAATAAACCTGTTTGTAAATTTTTCAATTCTTCAATAAGCATGAGTTGCAATGTTAATTTCTTGATAAGCCTTTCAAATTCACTGAAAAAGCTCTGTGGCAATTTTTTTCAGTTATATAAATAGCCTGTTTGGTAATGCTTCATCTCTGCAAAAAGCCTATGTTGAACCATTTAAGCTCTACAAATAGTGTTTGTGGCATTGTTTTGAGTTGTACAAAAAGGCCGAGTGGCAATGTTAAAGTTTCCTGATGAACCTATGTGGCTATGTCTATGTTCTGCAGAAAGCCTGTGTGGTATTATGCTTGATTAAACATCAATTTACATCAATTGGATAACAAAAAGATAAAACAAGAGCACTTATGTGGGTGCCAACACTAGGCTGCAGTTGCTTAATTTTCAGTCCAAGTTCTAAAGTTGAAAAAGGAGGATAACTAAGTTACTATATCAGAAATATTTCGCTTGTTACCTGCCCCCGTTTTGTTGCTTGCCCTTTTGATATTAACACCTTGTCCGAGCTTGAAGTAAATATCAACATCAATAATAGAGATATTATCAAATGTAAAAGATTTTGCATGACGATTCAGACGACAACACAGATGCAGATGATGACACCAGGGCTATGACAATACCTTGACAGTTTTCTTTGGACATAGCCAAGCCAAAAAATGACAAAAAAACCTTTCAATTATACAGTCTTTCATTCAGTCTCCTTGTTATTCGTCGGAGGTTTAGTATTACTTCTTGAAAACAATGCAGTTGATAGATAAAGATGAGCTACTGTGAAGAATTTTCTCCCTTGATAACTTGGTCCATCTGCACACTGCACTTTTATACACTGTTTTACTTTGGAATATTGCTCCTGCTTGCACACTGTAGAACCCACTATCCCTTCCTTCCTGTTTGTTGACATACTTTAATTTGGAACTAACCAAATTATGTCTTTAATTATCTGACACTTTTCAATGTCACTGTTTCTAATTGCGTAACCTGTTACATGTACCACACAATCCTGTGTTTTAACGACCCTGTGGAAAATGGCCCTTGAAAACATTCCCAGCATTTTCTCCTTTTCCCACAATGTTTTCTACCCTTACAAAGCCAATTCCTTTCATTTCAGCCATGTTTAATTTGTCATCTGTATGTGCCTTCAATTTGTGCGAGTCTGAATTTTTGTTGTGTGGTAAAAAACTTAAGCACACAAACAATACAGTTTTTCCATATAATTTTATCTGCATTTCTTAACTCTCCATGACAAATCAATCTGTTTGTTTTTTACATGGATTATCGATCATCAATTTATTCACTTTTTTCTTTTATTTCCTGTGATAAATCCTTATCTCTTTTCAGTTCCTGCCAAAACAATCTAATGCAACTCTATTCCTTCCTTTTTGAAAACTTAAAAACAAACGAAGAAACTGCTCAAAGTGAACAATTTTTCCATGTGTCATTATGTTTTCACACCAGTCTCTTCATTCTTAAATTGTTAGTCCATAAATTTTGACCAGGATATATACATGTATAATCAATGCTTACAGTCAAACTTATATATCGGTATGAAGAAACTAAATAAGCCATGCCCTGTGAAAACGGGACTTGATGCATTTGCTAAAAGTATTGACCTATTTCAACCTGCACAGTCCGCACTTTCTAACATGGGCCCAAACGTTTTGCCATTTTTTAAATCTTCTGCATGCCAAAGGATCAGTCTGCCTTATAATTTAGTCGGTTGTTAAACTAAATGAGCCAAGCTCTGTGAAAAGGGGGCTTAATGCAGCTGCGAAAAGTATCGACCCAGGTCAGCCTGCGCAGTCCGCGCAGGCTGACCTGGGCCAAAACTTTTCGCTATTTGTCAATTTTCTGTACATCCAAGGACCAGTCTATCTCATGATAAAGTTGGTTGTTCAAAATAATGGATATAATGGATCCATAGTTTTGTGATGGCTACCTTGGTACCATGAATCACGGAGATGCATTAAGCCCCCTTTTGCCAGAGCATGGCACAAATGGATTTCATGAGGTCCATAATTATATGAAAACTGCTTTTTATGACGTTTCAGAGAGATGCATTAAACCCTTTTTAGCCAGAGCATAGTACAAATTGAAAAAACCTGAAGAGCAATTGAAAAGTGACTCTTCCCTTCACCCTTCTACAAATAATGTTTAAAAAGGCGGACTGAAGTGGTCCTTTGAGCATGTCAAGAAACACTTTGGCAGAATATCAAGTGATTTGTTGTCCTCTTCTGATAGATTATGCTTCCAATACTCAAAATTATTCATCGAAGCCCAGCTCTTCTTTTACTTTGAGCAAGATTTCTGTGTTTTTTTTGTGTCATAGGCTGATGGAAAACAACTGGAAACTTTGCATGTTATGCGCAATGGGTTAGGGTACCAACTCTTCATGAATGCTGTGGAAATGATTGTTTGAATCTTTGCTTGGGTGCACCATGGACTTCCAAATCAGCAAGCACCCGGTATCAAGACTGCTATCTAACTATTTACCAAATGACAGAATTTGACCTGTCCAAAGTGAAAGCATTTTCACAAAAGTGATTAAAAAATTGAAATGAGTTTATGGAAGGGTAAGACTGACTGTGTGTGTGCTGTACACAAGACTGCTGGTCTCTTTGTATGTGCTTTGGGCAAGACTGCTTGAATCTCTGTGTTAGCTAATGGTAAGACTGCTGGTCTCTTTGTATGTGCTGTTGGCAAAACTGCTTGACTTTTTGTATGTGCTGTTGGCAAAACTGCTTGACTTTTTGTATGTGCTGTGGGCAAAGACTGCTTGTCTCTTTGTGTGTACTGTGGGTAAGACTGCTTGTCTATTTTTGTGTGCTGTGGGTAAGACTGACTCTGTGTGTGCTGTACACAAGGCTGCTGGTCTATTTGTATGTGCTGTTGGCAAAACTGCTTGACTTTTTGTATGTGCTGTGGGCAAAGCTGCTTGACCCTTTTTTGTGCTATGGGCAAGACTGATTTAATCTTTGTTTGTGCTGTCGTTAAGACTGATTTCATCTTTGTGAGAGTTGTGGGCAAGACTGACTGAATCTTTGTTGTACTGCTGGTAAGACTGCTTGACTTTCCCTTTGTGCTGTGGACAAGACCAATTGATTCTTTGTGTGTGCTCTGGGTAACCCTGCCTGACTCTTTGTGTGTGCTCTTGGAAAGACTGCCAGAATCTTTGTGTGTGCTGTTGGTAAGACTGCTAGAATCTTTGTATGTGCTGTGGGCAAGACTGCCTGAGTCTTTGTTTGTGCTGTGGGAAAGACTGCTAGAATCTTTGTGTGTGCTGTAGGGAAGACTGACTGAATCTTTTTATGTACTGTGGGCAAGGTTGCTTGACTCTCAATGTGTGCTGTGGGAAGGACTCTTTGACATTTGGTGCTGTGGGTAAACTGCTCGCATCTTGGTGTGTCCTGTGGGTAAGATTATTTGACTCTTTGTGAGAACTTTGGGAAAAACTGATTGAATCACTATGAGTGCTGTTGGTAAGACTTGAATCTTTGTGCTGTGGACAAAAGTGCTTGACTATGTGTGTGCTTTAGACAAGACTGCTGGTCTCTTTGCGTGTCCTGAGGACAAAGGTGCTTGACTCTTTATGTGTGCTGAGGACAAGGGTGCTTAACTCTTTTTGTGTGCTGTGGGTAAAACTGCTTGATTATTTGTGTGTACTGTGGGAAAGACTGCTGGATTCTTTATGTGTGCTGTAGGTTCGACTGCTTGACTCTTTGTGAGTGCTGTGGGTAAGACTGTTTGACTCTTTGTGTGTGCCGTGGATAAGACTGCTTGAATCTCTGTGTGTGCTGTAGGTAAGATTGCTAGATTCTGTATATGCTGTAGGTAAGGTTGCTGGTTCTTTGTGTATGCTGTGGGCAAGACTGCTGGTCTTTTTTTGTGTGCTGTGGGTAAGACTGCTGGTTTCTTTGCATATGTTATGGATAAGACTGCTTGACTCTTTTTTGTGTGTGTGCTGTGGGTAAGACTGCTAATCTCCAGGTGAGTGCTGTAGGTAAGACGACTGGTTTCTTTGTATAAGATGTGGATAAGACTGCTTGGATCTTTGTGTGTGTTGTGGACAAAACTGCTTGAATCTTTGTGTGTGCTGTAGGTAAGACTGCTTGACTCTGTGTTTGTGCTATAGGTAAGACTGCTGGTTTCTTTGAATGTGCTGTGGGTAAGACTGCTGGTTTCTTTGTATGTGCGGTGGGTAAGACTGCTGGTTTCTTTGTATGTGCTGTGGATATGCTTTCTTGGTATGTGCTGCTTGAATCTGTGTGTGTGCTGTGGACAAGACTGCTGGTTTCTTTGTGTGCTTTGGGAAAAACTGATTGACTCTGTGTCTACTGTGGACAAGACTGCTTGACTCTGTGTGTGTGCTGAGGGCAAGACTATCTGACGCTTTATATGTGCTCTGGATAAGACTGCTTGAGTCTCCAGGTGTGATGTGGGCAAGACTATTTGACTCCTTGTGTGTGCCATAGATAAGACTGCTAGGCTCTTTGTATGTGCTGTTGGCAGAATATCTTAACTCTTTGTATGCTGTGAGCAAAACTGCTTGACTCTTAGTATGAGCTGTGGGTAAAACTGCTTGACTTTTGGGATAGGTAAAACTGTTTGACTCTTTGTGGCCAACACTGCTTGACTTTCTGTGGGTGCTGTGGGCAAGGCTGTCTGAATTTTTGTATGCTGTGGGCAAAGCTAGTCTACTGTTTCTATACTATTGGCAACTTGATTTATCACATATCCATATCAACCAAACTGAAAACATTTTCCTGTCAAAAAACATATGAGCCATGCTCTGACAAAAGGAGGTTTGATGCCTCTCCATGGTACATTGTATTAAACAAGTCATCCCATAATTATGGATCCATAAAATATATTTTGTCTCGCAACAGACTGGATCATGAGGTACGCTTGTCCTTTGACATGCAGAAAATTCACGAATAGTTTTGACACAGGTACGCCTGCGCAGGCTGACCTGGGTCGATACTTTTTGCAGATGCATTAAACCTGCTTTTCACAGAGCATGGACAATATTTCTCTTACAGAAAGACCTAAAGCTTCTGTAGCTTGAGTGATAATGAGCTAACTTTTTACTAAACAACAAAAATTTTGACAATATTTCTCTTACAGAAAGACCTAAAGCTTCTGTAGCTTGAGTGATAATGGGCTAACTCTTTACTAAACAACAAAAATTTTGACACATCTTTTTTGAAAGCATTTGCTGACCACAAATTAAATGTACTCAAATGATAAATTTTGTCTTTGAAAGAGTAGTTCTAAACATTGTGGGAAAAGAAGAAAATACTAATTACCAGCATTTTCTCCTTTTCTCACTATATTTTCAAAAGCTGTATTCCTCAGGATTTTTAAAACATGAGATTGTTTGGTACAGGGTTCAGATAATGCTGATGAATAGCAAGTAATATTTTGCTTATCTATGCTATCTGCAGATAATTGCACTTTCCAATCCAACAAATTAAAACTTGTCTTTAACCCATTCCCTCTTGAAACAAATATGCTGGTGCTGTTTTTACGGCACTGAAGATCGTGGATTTCAAAAATATTGTGAGAAAAGGAGAACATGTGATTCAATATCATTTTTCCACAATCTTTTATCATCTTTCATAGACCAATTCTATCATTCACACTTCCTGAATATTTTAAGCCTTTACCAAACAATCCCGAGCTTTAATGACATTGAGAAAGAAAGCTTTAGAAAACAATATGGGAAAAGAAGAAAATGCTGGTTACCAGCAGTAACTGTTGCTCCTATTTCTACAATGTTTTCTACCCTTTCCAAAACAATATCATCATGTCAGTGAACAAAAAATTTCAAGATTTGAGCCACGTTTAATAAAAAAATGTCTGTGAATGCTTTGAATTTTAAATAGTCTGCAATGTTGTTGCTGGTAAAGACTTGAAGTAGCTGTCTAGATAAAGCTTCAGAAAGTCAATTGTCATTGAAACACTTGCTCTGGAAATATTTTCAGAATTGATGCATGCAGCCTTTTTTTTAATTTGTTTTCAAATTCTTCAAAGTGTATTTTTGTGACAATAATTCCAGGTCGTTTCATACATAAATTGTAAGTTACACTGTACCACTTTCGTGAATGTCTGAATACGAAGCAGAAAATTAATATTTAAACATTTACACCTAAAAAAAAAAGGGCCATACTCTGGCAAAAGGTTGTTTAATGCATTTTACCAGTTAAGTCATTACATAAATATCCATCCATAAATTCCATTCAGTCTAGCGATCGACTGGATCTGAAGGCAGAATGGCGCTTTTACATGCAGGCTGACATGGGTCAATACTTTTACGGAATTTGTTTTAAGCTCCCTTTTTACACAGCATGGTTCAATCAGATTCACTTTCAAGCAATATCCATTTTTTAATAATTTCACAACATTAATTATACATTTTATATTGAATTCAAGATTTCATAAGAAATACACTTTAGATCACACAATATAATTTATCCAAACGCATTCCAATGTCAGTCTAAACTTTTCATAATTTTTTAAAAACTTAAACCACTTGAAAAGCACAAATATTTTTCTCTGTAAAGTAATATGGACAACTTTTGAATAAAAACGACAGTAAAGAGGATAATTGTGCAGCTCTTTTCATAATCCATTTGTAGTGAAAACCTTTTATTCAGTACACCCAATTTCATAAATTCTCCTTCAACTATTAAATTTACATAAACATACTTAGCATTTCCATCTGCAATGAAGTTTTATTTCTCTTAACTCTGTCTCAAACAACAAAATTTTAGATTGGTCCAAATTCAAAGTACTTGCAGATGACAAAGGTGTCCCAAATGACAAAATTTGTCTTTGATAGCTTTTAAAAGTCTTCTTCCTCAGGGTCCTTAAATATCCATGTCCGGATCTGACCACAGTAAATGGTGCACATGAACCTGTTAACCCTTTTCCACACAATGCCAATTTTTAACAACCCTGGGAAAGAAGCCTTTTGAAAACACTGTGGGAAAAGGAGAAAATGCTGGTAACCAGCCTTTTCTCCTTTTCCCACAATGTTTTCTACCCTCTCAAAGAAAAATTGCACCATTTGAGCCACAACAAAATTGTTGTCTGCAAATGCTTACAATTTGGACAAGGCTTAAATTTTGTCGTCTGGTAAAGCGTAACAGGAAGGGCAGCAGAAATCATTGCAGAGCGAGAACATTCAGACCGGTTCAACACTTCACCACATAAACCTGAGTTGTAATGACCCTGAGAAAGAAAGCTTTTAAAAACCTCATGGGTAAGGGAGAAAATGCGGGTAACCATGATGTTCTCTATCCTTTCAACTGCATACTGCCGAGCCCCGGTAGCTCAGTCATTAGCATGCAGGACTTGAGAACAGGGGGTTGTGGGTTCGATCCCTGGCTCGGCCTATTTCTTTCCGAGGATTGATGATAGTCATTGCGACAGGATTCATTCCTCTCCCACCGCTGACCATTGTTACGACAATGATTATGTGGGAAAGCAGCCAGTGGCTTGGAAAGAAAAATTGTGTGGAGTACTGGTAAAAGAGACTCCAGGAAAGCATGGATAGGTGCACTGGCCGCCGCGGTATAACTGAAATAATGTTGAAAACGGCGTTAAACACCAAACAATCAATCAATCAATCAAATGCATACTTCAGTATTTTGCTCCACAATGAAATTGTACTCTGTAAATGCTGTCAATTTCGACAATTCTAAAGTTATGATATCTGGTTGAGAGTTTACTCTTTACCAAACGACAAAGTTTTAGCCTCATCTTAATTGAAAGCTTTTGCATACAACAAAATAATTGTGACTCAAAAATAAAAATTCACCTTTGGAAGAGTAGAAAACACTGTGGGAAAAGGAGAAAATGCTTTCTGGTTACCAGCATTTTCTCCTTTTCTCACAATGTTTTTAAAAGGTCATTTCCTTAGGTTTGTTAAGACTCACTTTTGCGTGGTTAAGGGTTGATATGTAACAGATTAGTAATTAGGATCAATCACTGCTCAATAGCAAGCTGCCTCTATTGTTTGTATTGTGTACAGCTCCATCTTATCTCTCCACGCTTCCACTGAAACGACAACAACAGCATTTTCTCCTTTTCTCACAATGTTTTTAAAGGCCATTTCCTTCAGGTCGTTAAAAGCTCACTGTCATGTGGTAAAAGGTGAATATGTAACAGATTAGTACAGGATCAATCACAGATCAATAACAAGCTGCCTCTACTGTTTGTTCGTATTGTGTAAAGCTCCGTCTTATCTGTCCACGCTTCAACAGAAATAACAACATCAACAACAAATACAACATTTCTCCTTTTCTGCCATTGCTTTCAAAAGCTTCCTTCTCAAGGACTGTTAAAACTCTGTATTGTGTGGAAAAGAGTTACATGTATAAAACAGTTCTTTTCGTTTAGGAAGTCGGCTTTTGAAAACGACTACCATTCTCTCTTTCTTCCACAATGTTTTCTACTCTTTCAAAGACATATCCCATCCATTGAACGACAACTTAAATTGTCATGCAAAATATTTGAAAGATGGACAAGTCTAAAAGTTTATGATCAGGTGAAGAGTTACACAGGTTTTAAAAATTCTAATACAACAAAATATTTGGAGTATTTTCACAGTCCATTGTACCATTTAAGTCCAAATAGATACTTACAGATCAATTCCATTATCTCACAGTCTTACTAGTTGTAAAACTGAACCCAAAAATGAGGCATCATCCATGGGCATAGCCAGGATTAAAATATTTATATGCATAGTGAGGTACGAAGTTCGATTAGGGAGGGAGCGGGAGGGTGTCATTTATTGTAAAGCATAGAGAAATCCCCTGGTCATCAGTGCATCAATTTAGCCCATCTATTTAGTTTGAAAAGATGCACAGATCAGAGAAAAAGTTAATTATGATATTGTGATTTACAGCTTTGGTCGTGTATTATTTTATATGCACATGAATATCGTGCATAGAGGGCGCTTTGCCCTTGTCATCAGCAAGCAGTTAAGGCTCTACCACACAACAAAACTTTAGACTTGCAGAAAGTTGAAAGCTTTTACAGAAAACAACTGAAGAGTGGCTCAATTTGTAATATTTGTCTTTGAAAGGGTATAAAGAAATGTAGGTAAAAAAATGCTGGTTATTACCAATTTCTTCTTTTCCCACAATATTTACAATGGCAGTTCTCTTCAAGTCTTTAAAACCCTTTACCAAACAATCCCTGGTTTTTACGACCCTGAAATAAAAGCCTTCTGAAAACATTGTGGGAAAAGGAGAAAATGCTGGTAACCAGCATTTTCTCCTTTTCCCACAATGTTTTCTACCTTGCTGGAAACAAATTTCAATTTTTGAGTTACATTTTTTTTGTCGTCTGCAAGTGCTTTCAATTTCGACCAGTCTAAAATTTTGTCGTTTGGTGTCAAAACGTTAGTTTGGTAAAGAGTTAATTTAAATCCTTTTCAGGATGCAAGAACTTAGAAAGAAATTCAATGATTACCATGTTCAACCCTTTACCACACAATCCTAAGTTCTGACAACCCTACGGAAGAATCCATTTGAAAACACGGTTGGAAAAGAAGAACATGCTGGTAACCAGCATGTTCTCCTTTTTCCAGAGTATGTTGTCTACCCTACCAATGATAAAGTTCACCAATAAAGCCAAGTTTAAATTGTATTCTACAAATGCTTCATTTGGAAAAGTCTACATTTTTGTTGTGTGCTTTAGAGTTAGCAAGTAATCTGATCACTCTGATCTTGTTCTACACTGTCTGTGTAAGCAATGATTGAGAGTGATTAATATAATTATGTTGAAAGAACTTGTTTCACTATTAATGTGAAATAAATATGTTCAAACTAATTAACTCTACCAAACTCCAAAATTTTTTACTCTACCAAGTTCAAAGCATGTGCAGACGACACATTAGATGTTAGCTCAAATAATGATTTCTCTTTTCGATAGGGTAAAAGACATAGTGGAAACAGAAAAAAAAAATGCTGGTAACCAGCATTTTTTTCCTTTTCCTACAATGTTTTCAAAAGCTGTCTTCTCCAGGGTCATTAAAGCTCTGTACTGTTTGGTAAAAGGTTCAATCTGGACTCAAGACTACAAGGGTTGATAAAATGAAAAGTGATTTCACAATTTTGACTCAAAGGCCAAATTATGAATCAAGGCTGGGGGCCTATAATTCAAGCTATTTTATTTTATCAATATCATATCTCATTTTCATCCAGTTTAGGTTTTACAATAGGCCAATGACAATATGCTTCTATATATCACTATTCTTTTCCCAACTGGAAAAGAAATGATTTTGACAAACACACAATTGCTCAACTTCAGCAATGTCCCTTTTGCAAGATTAAATCACAATGTCAATCTCATTGCACAAACAGTGTTGAAAATTTCAAACCATACTTTATCCCCAAGTTACAGAATTGTCTTTGCCAATCAAATGGCTTGTCTAGATATTAAGAATTACAAACAAAAGTGGAATATTAGGTTATAATGACTCCTGACACCATATTCCATGCAGTCTGATCTGATGTCACAAGTTGCAAGATCTGTTGAAACAGCTAACAAAGTATTAAACTGTGCGTCATATTTAACCTTTTTAAGCACACAATCCCGACTTTTGAGAACATTGTGGGAAAAGAAGAAAATGCTGGAAACCAGCATTTTCTCCTTCTCCCACAATGTTTTCTACCATTTCAAAGACAAATTTCATAATTTGTGCACAACTTGTATGCAATTGCTCTCAATTTGCACTAATCAAACATTTTGCTATGTGATAAAAAATTAAGAGCTACACATAAACAATTCTCGTAATAAAATGAAAAGTGATTTCACAATTTTGACATAACAGCCAGTCATTTTGAATCCAGTATGGGTGCCTATAATTCAAATAATGTACAAGCCAATACTCTGGCAAAAGGGGATTCATACCAAGCAAGTCATCACATATTTATGAATCCATAGAATCCAAGGGCACTCCTACGAAAAACCTAGTGGATCCAGTGAGGCTCAAACCCTTGGCCTCCAGGTCACGAGTCCTACACTCTACCACTGAGCTACGCAGGACCCACATGTCATTTGTTTCAATCATCAGTTACCGTATCAGAGGAACTAACTGGGCAACTCTGCAACAGGACAGCTCTTAACCTTTTCCTAAACAACATTCTTTAGACTCTTCTAAATTCAAAACATCTATCAACACCAATAACCAGTATTTTCTCCCTTTCCCACAATGTTTTCTATCCTTCCAAAAATTAATTTCAAATTATTGAGTCACATTTATTTTGTTGTTAGCACATATATGCAATCAATTTGGACATGTCTAAAATTTTGTTATTTGGTAAGGGGTCAATACCATCAAACAATTTATATACTAGGGTTTTAAACTCACACCTTCAGGTCTGGAGATGAGCTCTCTCAACTCATGGCCACCGACCTTAGTGCTTTCTCCAGCAGTGGAAAGCCTAACAATAAATATGATATGATATAGTCTTTGTCCACCTTTATTCTAAAAGGTCCGATAGATTACACGATAAATTTGTTTGACAAAACCACTTCAACCAGATAGAGTTAACCAAACATTCTCACTTTCATTATAAAAGAATTTAAAGAGAAAATTACAAACAATGTTATATTAGAAGCCCAACATTATAGATTAATAAACTTAAAATCAATATTTAGCCCCTTCTCATTTCATGCCAAAATCTTACTTAAAAGATCTAGGTCTAGTTATATGGGGTTTAACCCTTTACAATGCGATAGAATTTTAGACTGGTCCAAAATCAAAGGGTTTTCAGACAAAAAATTACATGTTGCTCATATGGTAAATTTTGTCTTTGATAGGATAGAAAACACTGTTAGAAAAGGAGAAAATGCTTTTTTTCCAGGGTCAATAAAAGCGGGGATTGTTTGAGGACCTCAAGGTAGCAGAAATCTTGAAGCAATATGGGAGAGGGATAAAATGCTGGCAATCAGCATTTCCTCCTTTTCCAAAAATGTTTTCAACCATTTTGAAGACGAATCCCATCATTCTATCCACATTTCATTTGTCGTCTGCAAATACTTTCAATTTGGTTGAGTCTAAAATGTAGTCATCTGGTAACAGGTTAATACTGGTACCATACATTTTCACTCATTCTAAAATTATGGGCCAAAAGCATGTCACACGTCATTTCAGACTTGCTTGACATTTCGGAATGTTGCATTGTATTATTTTATATTTTTTGTTTGAGATAGCTATTCCTATACATTAACTGAAAAATGTCATTAAAGGTTCAAAATTTAAGATTTTTGTTGAAAAGTTCCACTTCAAAAGCAGCAACCCCGTCTCCCAAAATGTTGTGTTTTCATGTATTTGAAACATGAAATCTCTTGTGAAATGTCTGGTATTTTCATTTCTCATACTGATCTTAATTCTATATACATGTACTTACAACAGAATATCAGCAAAAGATTAATGTGTACTAATATTAAGAATAGTGATATTTTTATGGTTGATTTTTGTTACAACTTCCTTGTATTTTACATGACATTTGCCATTAAAGAGTGTGCGAGGTTTATCATTTAGTTTAAATTAAACCATGATCTATATTATATCAACCTATTTTGTTTCAGTGATCAAACACTTTATATTGATAGAATTGAAAAAATATGGATATTTAAACTAATTTGCATCTCTTAACTCTTTACCAAACGACAAAATTTTAGACTCAACCAAATTGAACGGATTTGCAGACAACAAATTTAATGCAACTCAAAAGACAATTTCTTTCTCTAATAGGATAGAAAACATTGTGGAAAAAGGAGAAAATGCTGGTAACCAGCATTTTCTCCTTTTTCCACAATGTTTTCAAAAGTCTTCTTCTTCAGGGTCGTTAAAACTCGGGATTGTGTGGTAAAGGGTTAAAGAGTCTGCTTTTTGCATTAAAGCCTTACTACTGTCGTCCACAACTTTTGTTCTGTTCATTTTCAAACGTCCATCAACCATTCAAATGTACATCATAATTATATCACATGATATTTCAAGAAAAGTCAATGTAGTCTGCTGCCACACCTAATCTAAAAATTATAAACACATGCTTTGAAACCGTTTTACGTGACTGTATTCTTATGTGACGCGTGTGATATAAATGAAGATGACAATGTTAAGTGTTACCTGAAAATTATAGTTTGTCATATATTCAATGATTATGTCATACGACTGTAACAGACAGAAATGGTAAACTCTTCATTTTATATTGAAATTGAAGAACAATATTTTTCACTAATTCAAATTGGCTATTAATTTGATTGATTGACTGATTGATTGTATGGTGTTTAATGCCACTTTCAACCTTATTTCAGTTATATTGCGGTGGCCAGTGCACCTATCCATGCTTTCCTGGAGTCTCTTTTACCAGTACTCCACACAATTTTTCTTTCCAAGCCACTGGTTGATTTCCCACATGGCCATCATTGAGAAAATGGTCAGCAGAGGGAGAGGAATGAATCCTGTTGCAATGACTATCATCAATCATTGGAAAGAAATTGGCCAAGCCAGGGATCGAACCCACGACCCCCTGTTCTCAAGTCCTGCATGCTACCGACTAAGCTACCAGGGCTCGGCCCATTAATTTGAGAATGAGTGTTTACAACAACATTAAAGGTCCATAAGAGGCCAAAAAATCAAAGCAGGTGTTAAAATGCACTTAGATTTAAATCATACTACATAAAAGTAAGGAAAATATTGTGAAGGTGGCAATCTGTTATTGTGTGGTCAGTCCATGTTTTAGTCACTGGCAGAAAATTGAATTTTAAAATCAAGCAAAAAGTAAACAAAAGATAGAGTGACCTGGTTGGTTTTAAGCTAGTTTTGAAATTAATTTCTCTGCCAGTGACTAACACTGGGACCAACTGTACAAATAAAGATTGTCATCTTCGCAATAATTTCCATAATTTTAAATGGTATGATTTATATTAAAATGCATTTTATGAACACCTGCTTTGTTTACTTTTGTATACCTGTATTAAGCAAGCAGCTGCCATGAACTTTTACCAAACTATCATGGGTTTCAACAACCCTTAAACAAAAAAGGCTTTTGAAAATATTGTTGGAAAAGGTAACCAGGATTTTCTCTGTTTCCCACAATGTTTTCCATCCTATCTAAGACAAATTCTGCCATTTAAACCAATTAAACGTCTTCAATTGCTTTCAATCTAGAGATTTTAAAAAAAAATGTTGTTTTGTAAAGAGTTAAACAATCTCATTTTGAGTGTCCCTTAGATGTGTATTAAATACAGTTTGGACTGTAAATCCAGCAGTATATGGGGGAAACTTTCTCACAAGAAAAAAAGTATTTTATCTAAATCAAAAATAAAATACCCTACATTCTCATAAAGAATCCAATTTGTAAATAAGGCGTGTAATTTACAAAAGCATGTTTATTGACAAAAACCAAAGTCCACAGAAGATGAAAGGGAGACATCCATCAAGTGGGTGGCATAAAACACACCCAGGGGCTGCAAGAATTGTTTTAAAATAAACTTTGACCCTTTACCACACAATCCTAAGTTTTAATGACTCTAAAGGAGGAGCCTCTTGAAAACATTGTCGAAACAGGAGAAAATATTGGTGGCTAGCATTTTCTCCTTTTCCCACAAAAGCTTTTTTTTCCCCGTCAAAGACAGCAACCATCTTTTGAGCTCTCATATAGCCTGCAACAGACGAAATGGGGCATTCGGACATTTGCGTAAAGTGTCCTCGCGGATAAGCCTTCGCAGTCCGCGCAGACTGATCTGAGACGACACTTTACGACTACATCCGATTTTGCCCTACTGTAGACTTGCACAAAACAGAAAATTACGTAAGAACAGAAAGTGTCATCTCGGATTTGCCTGCGCGGACTGCGCAGGCTGATCCGGGTGAACACTTTATGCAAATGTCTGAATGCCCTTTTTCGCGTGTTGCAAGCCATATAAGCTGTCCTTTGCAAAGGCTTTGAATTTGGGTGAGTCTAAGTTTTTGTTGTTTGATAAAGAGTTAACTCTTTACTAGACAATGAAATTTTAGACTTGTCCCAAGATATTGAAGATGACAAATCAAATATGTCTCAAAAGTTGGAATTTGTCTTTGAAAGGGTAGAAAACATGGTGGAAAAAGGAGAAAATGCTGCTGATTGCTCGCATTTTCTACATTTTTGTGTTTAACGCCATTTTCCACATTATTTCAGGTATATTGCATGGCATGTGCACCCACCCATGCTTTTCTGGACTTTCTCCTGCAAGTATTTTGCACAATATTCTTCCCAAGCCACTGGCTGCTTTCTCATAACTGTTGTTGAAACAATAACCAACGTTGAGAGAGAAATGAATACTGTTGATATGAATATCAACAACCCTCGAACAGAAATATGCCGAGATGGGGATTCAAACCAGTGACCTCCTGTTCTCAGGTCCTGTACGCTCACGACTGAGCCACTGGAGCTCGGCAAAAAAGGATAAAAAGATTGCTCCCTTGTTTTTTTTTTTTGCCAAGAGAAATAACCAAGTAAGTACCATAAATTGGCTGTTCAAGGATTAGCTCCCTTTACCACAAAACATGACAATCAAGGATTGGCAATGTCTGTCCTTAACAAGACTGATTCATTGGCTTTTGATACTACTGATCCATATAGAAATCTAGATCTCCTTTGCTACAAGTGTAGACCAAGATCTGCTAGCACATCTTGAGTCTGGTCTTTGTCTATAATTTATGATACCCAATTAGCTGCTTATGCTTCTCTATATCTGTTTGAAGTAGTTCTTTACCAGATGATCCAGACTCTTAATAACCCTCAGAAAGAAGCCTTCTGAAAACATTGAGGGGAAAAGAGAAAATGCTGGTAACCAGCATTTTCTCATTTTCCCAGAATTTTTTATAACCATGTGGAAAATCGAAAATTTTTATAACCATTCAGAAAACAAATTCAATCATGTGAGCAGCATATAATTTGTTGTTTACATAATTATGCTTTCAATTTGGACCAGTCTAACCTTTTGTCATTTGGTAAAGACTTTTGTGGATCCAGTGACTGGTTTTCATTTCTGTTGATGATTTTCAATCAGCAGGATAAACCTTTACCGAGCAATCTCATGCTTTTTTGACGGTTTTGAAGGTTTCGAAAGCAGTGCAGAAAAAGGAGTGTTTACCGGTATCCAGGAATTTTCTGCTGTTCCACTTCCTTATAAAATGTTGCAGACGGGGATGCCATTTTCTCTGTTGTAGTTACAAGTAGCTTTTTTTATTTGGATCCGGATGCCAATTTACATGGTTTTCAACTCTGGACAGAATCCTGCGATAAAATTTTGGGCCTTCTGCCACTGTTTATCCTTTTGTCCTTGACACAGATTTTGCCTTATTATGATTTGGTTCCTACGACAAATCTCACTTCTTTTTTTTTTAATTCTCTGGGGCCCTAAATGTTGGTAATTTATTCATTTAACTCTTTACGAAATGATAAAATTCTAGACTTGTCCAAATTCAAAGCATCTGGAGGTGACAAATTAAGCCTTTTTAACAACCATGAGCAAGAAGGACTTTTGAAAATATTGTGGAAAAAATCAAAACCTAACTTATGAACCACAGTTTATTTGTTGTCTGTAACTGCTTTCAATTTTGTTACTAAACTGTAACTTCCTAAGAAGTCATCCATGTTAAGTGTGAATAAGTGACAGTGAATTATATTTCAAAAACATTAATAAATCTGAAAATATTGTGGCAGGTTAACCTTTTACTACACTATCATGAGTTTTAACAACCTCAAGAAAAGAAGCCTTTTGAAAAGATTGTGGGAAAAAGAGAAAATGGTGGTAATTAGCATTTTCTTGTTTTCCCACAATGTTTTCTACCCTATCGAAGACAAAGGTTTTCTACCCTATCATTTGAGCCACACATTTAAATTGCCATCTGCAAATGGTCTCTCTCTAGAAAAGTCTAAATTTTTTGTGAGGTAAATATTTAAGATGTTAATAGTCACTAACAATATTTTCGTTTCGCAATGATGCTTTCAAAACTTGACGGCAGCAGGACAAAAAAAGTTTCATAGTTTTTCTTACTGGCATGTTTTCTGAGTACATAACTGAAAACAAAGCACTGCAAGTTACAGCTATTAGATGTGATTTTCAAAGTGATATACATTGTGAACAGTTACGAAATGTTTCCTAAAAGTACCTAAACGGTCTTTCATGATTCGGTGATTTTCTCTTCTCTGGGCAGGGTAACCATCTGTAGTCATATAAACACAATTGTTACTAACTTTTAAGTCTATCAAAATATGCGATACTTTCTACTTAATTTTGGAGTCATGCATCATGATGCATTATACCAAACAAGTCATCACATGATTATGGATCCATAAATCTAATTAGTTTAAATAAATTATATAACTGGCTGAATCATGAGATAGAGTGGTCTTTGGACATGCAGAAAATTGACCAAAAGCAAAAACTTTCAACCCATTGTCAACCTGTGTGGTGGTAGCGGTGGTGGTGATGATGATGATGATGATGATGATGATGATGGTGGTGGTAGTGGTAGTGGTGATGGTGATGATGATTTGTTTAACTCTTTACCACTAGACAAAAATGTAGACTTGTCCAAATTTGCAGACGACAAAATACATGTAGCTAAAATGATGTTTTCTGTCTTTGATAGGGCAGAAAACATTGTGGGAAAAGGAGAAAATGCTGTTTACCACCATTTTCTCCTTTTCTCACAATGTTTTCAAAAGCCTTCTTCTCCAGGGTCATTAAAACATGGGATTGTGTGGCAAAGGGTTAAAATGTGCTAATGCTGCTCCTTTTTTAACTCTTTACCACATGACAAAATTTTAGACTGGTCCAAATTCAAAGCAATTAAAGATGATAAAAGTTATGTGACTCAATAACTAAATTTGTCTTGGGAAGGGTAGAAAACATTGTGGGAAAAGGAGAAAATGCTGGTTACCAGCATTTTCTCCTTTTCCCACATTGTTTTCAAAAGGCTTCTTTCTCAGAGTCGTGAAAACCAGGGATTGTTTGGTAAAGGGTTAAATGGTTCTGGTAAAGCATCAAGTTAAATCAACCCTTTACAAACATTTTAGACTGGTCCAAATTTAAAGCATTTTAACCGTTCACCACACAATCCCGACTTTTAACGACCCTGAGAGAGAAATCTTTTGAAAACATTATGGGAAAAGACAAAAATGCTGGTAACCAGCATTCTCTTCTCTTCCCATAATGTTTTCTTCCCTTCCCAAAACAAATTTCAGTTTTTGACTCACATTTGATTTGTCGTCTGCAAATGCTTTCAAATTAGAGCAGTCTGAAATTTTGTTGTTTGGTAAGGAGTTAACCCTTTGCCAAACAACAGAATTGTACACCAGTCCAAAATGAAAGATTTGCAGACGACAAACTAAAGGTGGCCCAAATAAAGAAATTTGTACTTGATAGGGCAGAAGACATTGTGGGAAAAGAAGAAAATGCTGGTTACCAGCATTTTCTCCTTTTCCCACAATGTTTTCATAGGCATCTTTCTCAGGGTCGTTAAAAGTTGGGATTGTGTAGTAAAGGGTTAAAGAATGATTTGTGTCTTTGATGTGTCTGAAAACATTGTGGTTACCAGCATTTTCTCCTTTTCCCACGATATTTTCAAAAGTCCTTTTCCTTGAGACTGTCAAAACTTGAGATTTTGTGAGAAAGGTTTAATATGAATGGGACCACATATTATTACTGGAATTATAAAATCTTAATGTAAATTAACATATTAAAGATATCTTTACATATCAATCATGTTTTTGTTGGGAAGGTCTGTTTCTCTGTTTAAGTGATATTTCTAAAGTTTTATCTAACTAAAAAGAGGAAATTCAGAAAGTGAGGAGCTTTTCACCCTTTAACACACAGTCCTCAGTTTTAACGACCCTGAAGAAAGAAGGCTTTTGAAAACATTGCGAAAAAAGGAGAAAATGCTGGTTACCAGCATTTTCTCCTTTTCCCACAATGTTTTCTACCCTGTGAAAGACAGCAATCATCATTTGAGCTTCATTTATATTGTTGTCTGCAAATGCTTTCAATTTGGTCAAGTCAAAAATTTTGTAGTGTGGTAAAGAGTTACTGTAAAATTTATAAAGATCAAGCCAAGAAATTTAATAAGAACCCTTTAGCTAGTTAGTATAACAACTACCTCAATAGTTTTCAAACTCACATTCATAAGAAAAACTTACTACTAATATTCTAAAATAGATACATGTACTTAACTCTTTACCAAATGACAAAATTTTAGACTGGTCCAAATTGAAAGGAGGTGCAGAGGACAAAATAAATGCGACTGAAAAATTGAAATTTGTTTTGGGAAGGGAAGAAAACATTGTGGGAAAAGGAGAAAATGCTGGTTACCAGCATTTTCTCCTTTTCCTATAATGTTTTCACAAGGCTTCTTTCTTAGGGTCGTTAAAAGTCGGGATTGTGTGGTAAATGGTTAAACCTTAACCAGTCTAAATTTTTTTCATTTGGTACAGAGATAAATCTACTTTCAAAAAAAATCTACATTAAAACAATACAGTGAAACCCAAGTTCTGACCCTGTCCTTAATCCTCCTTTTTTCACGATACTTTAACTTTATACTTTTTAACAAATTTTGCAAAACATTCAAACAATTTTCACTGGCCAACCTAATGAACTTTTTAACCCTTAGAGCACCAAATAAACCAGGTCGAGACCAAAATACTTGCAATTTGATGGTTACATTGTCTATAGTGTTTACGCTAGGTGGACAGTGTAGATCAAAGATCAGACAGCACATTTCTTGAAACCTGATCTTAATCTACACTGGCCACAAAAGCAACTATTGTTGTGAAATGCACTTTCAGGGTTAAAATAATATGACTGCTTGGAAGTTATTGAAAAAACAAAATTCTAGTCAAATGCTTTACTTTGCAACTCTAGCTTTCTACTTGATTATCAGAATGATGAATGCCACCAGTGCAACTAAATATTGTTTTGTCAAATTTAAAAAAAGCAACATCTCGAGATCTGCAAAGCCAGGTTTCCTGAGATTTCTTTTTTGATTTCATTATTTCCCAATATGAGTTCACATTTATGTCTTATTTCTTTACCACACAACAAAATCTTAGACTTTTCCAAACTGAAAGCAACTGCATACGACAAATATTTGAATTTGTACTTGATAGCGTAGAAAACATGGTGGGAAAAGGAGAAAATGCTGGTGACCAGCATTTTCTCCTTTTCTCACAATGTTTTCTAAAAGCTTCTTCCTCTGGGTCATGTGTATGTAAAGTGTGTGTGGTAAAGAGTTAATGAATATCAGGTCATCAAATACCAAATTTCTTCAAATATGCTAAACTTGAAAAAATCCTTTTGATATCCCTTTAAACTTTTTTTGGTGAATTTTTCAATTGGAAATTTCTAAGAAAGGGTCATCTATAAGAATCAGTTATATAAAACTAACCTGTCATTTGTTTTTCATGCTTAGAAATGTCTTCAATCTGGCCTTAAAGTCAACAACAAGTCAAAACATAATTATTAGTTCTTAACCACACTTGTCTTAATTGAAAGTATTTGTAGACAAGAAATAAACCATCGAGCTCAAAGGAGGGAAGGTGTTGAAAACATGGAGGTATGGCAGAAAATTCTAGATAACATTATTTTCTCCTTTTTTCACATTCTTTTCAAAAACCTTCTTTGGGGTTGTCAAAATCAGGGATTTTGTGGTAGAGGGTTAACCCTTTACCACAACAAAATTTTAGACCTGTCCAAATTGAAAGCATTTGTAGATGACAGTTCTAACGTGGCTCATATGAAATGATTTTTCTTTGATAGGGTAGAAAACATTGTGGGAAAAGGAGAAAATGCTGATTACCAGCATTTTCTCCTTTTCCCACGATGTTTTCAAAAGCCTTCTGTTTCAGGGGCGTTAAGTCGTCATTTTGTGGTAGAGGGTTAAACAATCAATAAACTAATGAGCCATGCTCTGTGAAAAGGTGTTTTGATGCATCTGCAAAAAGTATCAGCTGAGGTCAGCCTGTGCAGTCCATGCAGGCTGTCCTGGGTCAATACTTTTTGCTTTGGGAAATTTTCTGCATGTCAGAGGACTATTTTACCTCAAGAATCAGTTGGTTGTTATACAAAAATTGGATGTTATGGATCCATAATAAAGTGATGACTTGCTTGGTATCACGCTTAAAGGAGATGCATTAACCCTTTACCATACAATCCCTGGTTTTTACGACCCTGAGATAGAAGCTTTTTGAAAACATTGTGGGAAAAGGAGAAAATGCTGGTAACCAGCATTTTCTCCTTTTTCCCACAATGTTTTCTACCTTGCTGGAAACAAATTTCAATTTTTGAGTTACGTTTATTTTGTCGTCTGCAAGTGCTTTCAATTTGGACCAGTCTAAAATTTTGTCGTTTGGTAAAGAGTTAAGCCTCCTTTTGCCAGAGAATGGCTAAAATATATTTGTGGACGAAAATGGTCAAGGCTTAGATAACCTGTTTTTCCATATCGCAGATTCTTGTTGTAATCAAGTGATATGTGATTCTGAAATTTCATTGACATTCAAAGATGGATAACTATGGTTGAGTCATTGCATAGAAAAATATGGGTTGTGGTTCTTTTTAAATCTTTTCCACACAACAAAACTTTAGACTTGTCCAAATCGAAAGCATTTGCAGACGACAAAATGAGTGCGGCTGAATTTTGTTTTGGGAAAGCTAAAAACCATTGTGGGAAAAGGAGAAAATGCTGGTTACCAGCATTTTCTCTTTTTCCCACTATGATTTCAAAAGGCTTGTTTCTCAGGGTCATTAAAAGTCAGGATTGTGTGGTAAGGGGTTAAATTGCATAAACAAAATTTAACATGGGTTGTGGTTCTTTTACAACAGCATAGGTGACTGTATGTGCATGAGTGGAATGAAACCAATCACAATAGCTATCATCAGTCCTCCAAGATTTGGGCTAGCTGGAATTTCAACTCTGGATTACAAGCCTTGGTCCATATTCACCAATCATTCTTAATTGCATTCTTAGTCTTATTTTAGATTTTGCCATTCAGAAGTTGTTACTTTCAAATTTGAGAAAATTCTTGAGAAAAGACTTAGAAATTCAATGTCCTTAACCCTTAGGCTGCTAAGCATGACTTACCGACCTTTTGCGGACAGTGTAGATCAAGATCAGACTGCACAGAACGTGCAGTCTGATCATGGATCTACACTGTCCTATAAGGAGATATATCTTTCCCCAAAAAATATCTTTGAAATAGCAAACCTTGGGTCTTTACTGTCGGCTTGAAAGTTTCATTTGAAGTTATTTAGCCGAGCCCTGGTAGCTCAGTTGGTAGCGTGCAGGACTTGAGAACACGGGGTCCAGGGTTCGATCCCTGGCTACGACCCCTGGCTTGGCCAATTTATTTCCGAGGATTGATGATAGTCATTGCGACAGGATTCATTCCTCTCCCACCGCTGACCATTGTTTCGACAATGATTATGTGGGAAAGTAGCCAGTGGCTTGGAAAGAAAATTGTGCGGAGCACTGGTAAAAGAGACTCCAGGAAAGCATGGATAGCTGCACTGGCCACCACGATATAACTGAAATAATGTTGAAAAACGGCGTTAAACACCATAAAATCAATCATACATTGAAGTTATTTAGCAGGATAAGTGTAACGAGTGGCTAGGGAATACAGACCCTTCCTGGTTACTGACTTAGCTACCTGCTCTACTTTAGCAATAAATACATGTGTCCAGTAGCATTGCTTGTTGTCAATAGGGCTGGATTTTCTACAGCAGACAGTTTTCAAAAAATATTAATTTGTCATCTGGAAATGCTTTCAAATTTATCAAGTCGAATATTTTCTTGTTTGGTAAAGAGTTAAATCTAAAAACATGTTTTTTTTTAACTAAAAGCTATTTTGTTGGGACTTATCAGAATTATCCTGATTGGGCAATTGTAATGAGTCACAGCAGCATAAGCGCAAAGCCATGCTCTGGCAAAAGGGGATTTAACTCTTTACCAAAGGACAAATTTTTAGACTTGTCCAAATTAAAAGCATTTACAGATGAAAAATTAAATGTAATTCAAAATGTTAAATTTGTTGATCATAGGGTAGAAAACATTGTGGAAAAAGGAGAAAATGCTGATTACCAACATTTTCTTCTTCGCTCACAACTTTTTCAAAAAGCCCTCATTTTCTAGGTCATGAAAACTCTGGATTGAGTAGTAATGGGTTTACTCCCCCTTATACACATGCAAGCTTATATAGACGTGCACACACATCAGTAAACCTACTTACTTTTAAAGAAATAATACAAAGGCTCTATAGGTGGTTTGGTATCCCACAGAAATTTCGGCGCTGGGTACAAAGGGCCCCAATCATTCGGCCAAAAAGGTCCAAACTGATTTCGTATCACACCAAATCGATCTTCATATGAACCATCTGATTCTTTGTCGAGTATCGTCCCATCTGGAAACCGTCCTATCCGAGCTGCGTTTAAAAATCCTTCTCTTGTGTAATACTGTTTATTTAACTGACGCAAAGTTGCGTATTTTTCAAATGGTTTTCTGTGTAATTCATTTAAGTCTTTTACACCTTCAGAAAATGAAGTTAATCCAAAAACACCGGGAAATTCATCCTGATTTGACTTAGAGAGTTCATCACGAAACATCACCTCAATTCTTGACGAATTTTGTGGAGACGCATAATTCATACTCATATATCTTTGCATTTGTCGTTTAGCCTGTAAGGCTTTCCACCGTCGTGACTTTAAATATGCCCTTTCCTTGTCTGACAAGTCAAGCAGTACATGTGCATTTAAATGCTCAAGTTCATGATGACTAGAAGTTAGCTTTTTGCAAGAATCTGCAGATAGCTGGCGAGGATGGCGAGGGGGTGGCGGGGACTCAAGGGCATCTCGGACTCGCTGGTCGAGCTCTGCCTCCATCTGTTGGCGGATAGATTCCCGCCATCTTTGGTCATCTGAACCTACAATACAGACAGAATTACATCACAAAAAGTTGATGAAATACATGATAGAATTTAAAATCTGGCCAAACTGTTAGCAAGGGAAGTTCACCTTTCCCTTTCCCAAACGACAAATTTTAGACTCTTTCAAATTCAAAACATCTGCAGATGACATATTCAAAATTGGTACAAATGAGCTTAACCTCTTTGATAGGAGAGAAAACATTCTGGGGAAAAGATGAAAATGCTTGTTACCAAAAGCCTTATTTCCCAGGATCATGAAAGAGAGTTACTCTGTGCAGGAAATTTCTTGCCCTTCATTTGCAAGATCAGCAGTGATCAGCAGTGTGTTATTTACTTTTTCAAGAAAAGCACAAATTATCTTGATTCTATTTCCAGAGTGAAAATGACTGTTGTTTTTTTTTTTACCTGAGCTCTCAGGGTTAAAATAACTCATTTAAACTTTAATCCTGAAGGCAAGATTTTTTCAGTTTATTGGTTTAATGACCTAGCAGGGGTTTTGTAATACCCTCCGTCCAGAACACTCTACAGAGAGCACGCTAACCTTATTTAACCCTTTACCAAACGACAGAATTTTAGACTGGTCCAGATTGAAAGCACTTGCACACGACAAAATAAACGTAACTAAAAAATTGAAATTTTTTTCCAGCAGGGTAGAAAACATTGTGGGAAAAGGAGAAAATGCTGGTTACCAGCATTTTCTCCTTTTCCCACAATGTTTTCAATAGGCTTCTATATCAAGGTCGTAAAAACCAGGGATTGTTTGGTAAAGGGTTAAAGTCTCCCAGCAGCCCAATCAACTGTCCATGTCCTCCTTTTTGTTACAAATAATGTAATGAAAAATTACAGTTAACATTCGAACTGTCTACTTTATCATTTCTAGATGAAGAAGAAGATTATTTTCAAAAAAACTTATTACCAAACTACCCTAATGACCCAAAGGAAACAGGGTTTATGAAAACATGGTGGGAAAAGAAGAAAATATTGGTAGCCGGCATATTCTCCTTTTCGCTATAATGTTAATTTCTACCCGTTCAAAGACAAATAACATCATTTCAGTTCACATTTAATTTGTAAACTGCAAATCGAGGGGTGAATGCGAAACTATTCCATCTGTGTTTTGGAAAGTTTTACAGCTGAGGGAAAAAACTTCTCATTTCTCTGAAAAGCATTGTTTGATCATCTTTTTTAGATATGCTGTTTTGAATTCATTTACACAACTCAACACAACATATCTAAAAAAGATGATCTAACAATTCCTTTCAGAGAAATGAGCAGCTTTTTCCCTCACCTGTAAAATTTTCCAAAATGCAGATGGAATAGTTTCGCATTCACCCCTCGAAATTCTTTCAATAATGGACAAGTCTTAAATTTTGTTACTTTCATCCCAATGTGCTTCCACTAGAGGCAAAATCAGATACAGCACAATATACACTGAAATCATCGCTGAAATGAGCTATGCCCTGTGAAAAAGGGGTTTAACGCACTTTACCACACAATCCCGACTTTAAACGTCCTGGAGAAAAAAGCCTTTTAAAAATATTGTGGGAGAAAAGAATCCATGATTTAGATTCTTCTTGAAATGTATTGAAAATATTGAAAGAAAAGGAGCTATAATGCTTTAACTCTTTCCCAACAAATTCCAAGTTTTAACAATGCTGAGAAAGCTTCTGAAAAAAAATTGTGAGAAAAGGAGAAAATGCTAGTTACCAGCATTTTCTCCTTTTCCCACAATGTCTTCTACCCTTCTTAAAGCAAATGAAATCTTTGAGTCCCATCAATTTTGTTGTCTGCAAATACTTTAATTTGGACCAGCCTAATTTTGTCGTTTCTTAAAGGGTTAAGTTACCCACAACACAGGGCAGGCATTGATTAGGTCTGAAGGAAGCAGTAATTGAGAGTGATTGATAGAAATCAGATGGCTTGTTCTATAATCAATGAAAAATAGATACAAACTTAGAAGATTTTCTAAAAATTATGGTACCAACCTTTCCACACAAGAAAAAAAAAAAGAATAAAAGGAATATTAACATGACTTATTTCTAAGAATTCAAATTATCAAAACATGTGCATTTACAGAAAATAATGCTCTCAATATGATATTCTTTGAACATCATGAAAAAGGAACAAAAACTCAGTTCTATCGCTAGGGGATGTACAGGCTACTTTAAAGTAACAATAACTGCCTAACATAAACAAAGCGGGTGTTAAAATGCATTTCTATTTAAATCATAACATTTCAAAGTATGGAAACTATTGAAAAGATGACAATTTGTTATTGTACAGTCAGTCCCAGTGTTAGTCGCTGGCATAGAAATTAATTTTAAAACTAGGTTAAAACCTGCCAGGTAACTGTATCTTTTGTTTACTTTTTGCCTGATCTTAAAACTCATTTTTCTGCCAATGACTTACACTTGGACCGACCATTAGTTCTAAACTTCATTTTCTGCCAGCAACTAACACTTGGACAGACTGTACAATAACAGATTACCATCTTCACAATGAATTCCATACTTTTAAGGGGAATGATTTAAATCTAAATGCATTTCAACACCTGCATACTTTACTTTTGGCCACCATTGGGACTTTCAGCCACATTTGTCATTTGCAAATGCTTTCAATTTGGACAAGTCTACATATTTGTTGTCTAGTAAAGAGTTAAATGAAGTAAAAGGATCACTTAGATATTAATATCAGACTATTGAATCTTCAGATAGATCTATGATAATGATATCTGTCTGTTTGTAAACTGGTATTCAAATATTTTTATAGTATTTCCAATAGATCTAAATTTCAGAGCTAGTTAAAGAAATACAATCTAACCTTTCAACCCCCCCCCCTGCGGAATTCTGTCCTGTTAATTTTCTATCCTTTTAAAA